>CM077153.1:254787047-255387047 GCA_039583875.1 Platanthera guangdongensis | reverse complement strand
TACTTCTCCTGACAGTCCTGAGCGATTAGCAACCTCTCCCGAATGGTTCGCACTAATGAAGTAGAATCCTCCACCTCTTGACGCTTGTACAACTTTGACTCATCTGTTTCCAACCAGGACAACGCCGTTCGATATCTTCTACCATAAAGGGCCTAGAAGGGCGCCATTTGAATACTCGCCTGGTAGCTATTGTTGTACGCAAATTCCACCAAATAAAGATGGTCTTCCTATTGCTTTCCAAAGTCCAAGACACACATGCGGAGCATGTCTTCCATAGTTCTATTGACCCTCTAGGTCTGCCCATCCATCTGCGGATGGAAGGCTGTGCTAAAACTCAGCTTTGTTCCCAAAATTTGTTGTACAAGCCTCCAAACATTGGACGTGAACCACCCATCTCGGTCACTCACGATGTTATGGGGCACACCGTGGAGCCGCACTATGTTATCCACATATAACTTTGTCAATTTCTCCACTGGATCATCCTTCCTATGCGGAATGAAATGCGACACCTTCGTTAGCCGATATATGACCACCCAGATGGCGTCGTTCCCCTTTTTAGACCTTGGCAAACCGTGCACAAAGTCCATAGTGATGTCGTCGAATTTCAACTCCGGAATAGACATGGACTTCAGAAATCCTCCCGGCTTTTGGCACTCCGCCTTCACCAAGGCGCAAGTTTGGCACTTCGCCACGTAGAGCGCCACATCCTTCTTCAAACCCGGACACCAAAACAGTTTCTTAACTTCGCGGTACATCTTTGTGCTCCCCGGGTGAATCGAGTACTTGGTATGGTGCGCCTCGTTCAACAAATCCACCCGCAAACTGCCCACGCTTGGGATGCAAAGACGACCGTCTTTCCAAAGTAATCCATCCACAACTTCATATTGGGAATTTGACCCATCCAGAGCCTCTATCATGAGTTGCTTCATGTGGCCATCCAAATCCAAAGCCTGCCAAATACAATCAGCCAGGTCATATTGAACTTCAGTCCAATTCAAGAGTGCTTCAGCACTTGACTGCTTGTCTACGCAAGAAATCTCCAACGCCTCCAACTCCCGAACCAACCGCTCGTCATGTATCGACAGCCAATTGGCTTGAGCTGGGGCCCGACAACTCAACGCGTCCGCAATCGCATTACCTTTACCAGGCACATAGTGGATCTTGAATGTATATTCTCCCAGGAACTCCATCCATCTACGCTGCAACATATTCAGATCTTTCTATCAATCAAATACTTCATGCTCTTATGATCGGTGTAGATATCAATCTTCACACCGTACAAATAATGCCTCCACAGCTTCAATGCAAAAATCACGCCCGCTAACTCCAAGTCATGGAACAGATAGTTTCTCTCGTGCACTTTCAGATGTCTCGAGCCATAAGCTATCACACTTCTGTGTTGAAGTAGCACGCAACCCAAACCGCTGCCCGAAGCATCGCTATAAATCTCATAACCTTCGGTCCCACTCGACGAACTCAACACAGGCGCCGTGGTCAACCGACATTTCAACTCCTCAAAAGATCGCGCGCACTCCGGCGTCCAAACGAACTTCTGCTCCTTCCTCGTGAAAGTAGTGAGAGGTAACGCTATCCGCGAGATGTTCTCTACGAAGCGCCTATAATAGCCGGCAAGCCCCATAAAGCTCCGGACTTCCGCTACCGTAGAAAGCTCAGGCCACTCCCATATTGCAACAATCTTCGCCGGATCCACTGCAATACCTTCCCCACTCACTATATGACCGAGGAACGCCAATGAGTACAACCAAAACTCGCACTTCGAGAACTTGGCGTACAATTGATTCCTCCTTAGCGTCTACAAAACCAAATGTAGATGCCTGAAGTGATCTTCCTCACTCTGCGAGTACACCAAAATATCATCGATGAAGACGATCACAAAATGGTATAAGTACTCCCGAAAGGTACCTGTTCATCAAATCCATGAACACTGACGGTGCATTAGTCAGCCTAAACGCCATAACCGTAAACTCGTAATGCCCGTATCTCATACTGAACGCTGTCTTCGGGATATCACTCTCCCTTATTTGCAGCTGATAGTACCCGGACTTGAGGTCCGACTTTGAGTACACTGTAACGCCCCCGGTTTTTCTGTGTTTTGTTTGATTTTGGATTGGCGTTACGATGACGCATTTCCGGCCCTTCGCCGTTGTAGAGCGCGGTCCTAGCTCTGTAGGTTCCTTGTGTAGCCTGGTTGTAGCCAGTTGGCAAGTTTCCCCAGCTAGCCGGAGTCTGTTTTGGTGACTCGGTTGGGCCTCTTAGGGAAATGCTTGCGTTTTGGCTTCGGGAGGTGTTAGCCCGAGTGTTCGATCGTCGGATGTTGTTTTCGATCTCGTCGTTGTTTTCGTGGCTTGGTTGTTTAGCTACGGTGCGAGTTTTGGTCGAAATCCGAGATCGTTTGCCTTCGCGTCGTTTCGGCGTTGTTTTGTTAGCTGCAGGTTTGTAATGTTTGCTGTGCTGTGCGTGGCCATTGTGGCTGAGCTTGTAGACAGGTGCCTTGTTTCTTGTTGGCTAGGTATTAGCAGGTTTCTTTTTCTGTGTAAGTTTGGGTGACACGGCCTGGGTCACGCCCGTGACCCCGGGGCGTGTCGTGCTCGGGTAGAGCTCCCGTTTCTCCGGTCGACGAATTTTTGGTCGACAGGATTTTTTTGTAGGAACACGGGCGTGTCACGGGCGTGTCCCCCTTCGGTTCGTCGAGCTGCGCTCGATGGTCGTCAGGCGGTGTTTAGTGAGAACACGTCCCTGTCACGGGCGTGTCGTGTCGAACACAGGCGTGACATTGGGGCGTGTCTCTCTGTTCGACGATCGGCGCTCCACGATCGTCGGGCGGTGTTCGAGTTGGTACACGGCCTGTGACACGGGCGTGTCACAGGGCGTGTCCGTTGCTTCGTCGAGCGGAGATCGACTTTCGTCGAGTGGGTAGGTGCGTGAGTACACGCCCCGTGACACGGGCGTGTCGGCCGTGTCACGGGCGTGTCTGGGGGGCGTGTCCCGTGTTTTCGTCGAGTAGAGATCGACGTTCGTCGAGTGTGTGAGCACACGCCCCGTGACACGGGCGTGTCGGGCCGTGTCACGGGCGTGTCTTGGGCGTGTTCCGTACGTTTTTCCTGAAATCACCTTTTGTTGCCGTGAACTGCTTTTCCTCCTCATTTTTCATCATTCCCGAGTCTGGAGAGCTTCCAGCGGAAGGGTTTTGAGAGGATGCGGTGGTTGTTTTGACCGGCGATTTCGGGAAGGTTAGAGCCCGTTTTTCTCGTGTGATAGCGGATTCGGTTTGCTCTCGGCTAGATCTTCCCTTCCATGTAAGTTTTTCTTGATTTAAGGTTCGATTCCAGGAATTTCTAAATATCTGATTTCTTTCTTCCCTCAAGTTTCAGCTTTGGTCTTCTAGGTGGCCGATCTTGCCGCCGGAGCCAAGCCGTGGTGCGGCTGTTGTTTGTTTTTCCGAAGAGGTAGAGGCAAGTGGCCCCTTGCCCTTGCCAAATTTTATTTCTAACCCATGATCTGTTTTTATTTCTTGTGCATAAGCTCTGTTCACCTTGTTTTTCCTCCCTAGGGCAGCAGGTTGAATCATTTCATCAAACTTCTAATCAAGTGCTGATTCTTTATTTCTTTTCTGGAATTTTAAACATGTTCTCTGTTGTCGGAGGTTTGGTGTTCAGTGGGTAGCTAGAGTTAGGGTGAGGCTGCGGTAGAGGTGGTTCAGGTTTGGTTGCGATAGTCCCGAGTAGTTAGGATGGAACGGAGGGTTGGGATTAGATTTCCAACTCTCTGCTTGCTCGCAATGAGAGAGCTTAGGCTGCGATTTTTAACGAGACTTACGTTTACCCTAAGTGGAAAGCGCTGACAGCGTCGAGTGAGCTAGCCTAGCTCACTCAATGCCGTCACCTAGCTTAGGTCTTGCGGCTAAGTATTTTTAGGCGTCAGGTGAGTGGAGTTTACTCAACGCTGCGTCGAGTGGGCTCGACATTTTCTGTCTTGAGTTCATGTGTACCTTAGGATTGTTAGTGTAACTTTTCCCTTCCTTTAGGGGGTGGTATTGGGTGTTCGGCAAATTTTTGCTTGCCGACTCTTGGGTTGTGGCAGGTGGTGCATGTTTAGTGGCCTCTAAGAGGGGTGGATATTGATGTGGAGAGCTGTGGCCACGACCTGTTTGCCCTGGTTTGGGTTGGTGTGGGACCCTAAAGCTGCCACTGGCGACCCCTTAGCCCTTTTTGGATCTGATTCTGGTTATGAATTCAGATCCATGTTTTTGACCACTGCCACTTACCCACGTATTAGGAATGTTAGACTCTTTCGTTGAGCATGTTGCTTTTATTGCTCGCACCTGGTGTGCCTTGCTGTGCTTTAGACAGTGCTCTTTTCTTACTGTCATGCTCTTTCTTTTGCTTATAGCAGCTTGTTGTCGGGTTGGTAAACCCTTCTTTTTTGCTCTTAACTCTAATACTTTATTTACACTTTTGATTATTTCCTTGCTGAGGTGTTTTTTTCTTGAATGCCTCAGGTCCAGGTTGTAGCCGGTTCAGCGGCTAGTTCTTTTGGAGGGGCTGGTTTGCGGCCTCTTGGGTAGCTGAGGCAGCTGATCCCGATTCTGTGAGGTAGTTCTTTACTTTTCTGTATAGACATACATACTCACCAGTGGGTTCGTGTCAGGTTGTTGGCGCCCACTGGTGGCTTCTTGCGATGCTGGGTATGAACTTAAACTGCTATTTTTGCCTATTAGTGGTTGTTTACTTGCTTTTGGGATGGATTTTTGCTAGGTTGCATGTTAGATATTTTAAAACCTAAAAGCATTATTATATGTATATCATGCATAGCATAATTATAAAACAAAGTCACTATATTTCCTTAGCGTAAAAAGACTACCCTTTTTATATCTATTATATCCACCTTAGAGTCGTGCATAACATGAGTTGTCCCTCGGGGACACTTATGCTCACTAGGGTGTCAACTTAATTGAACCAAACTATTTTCTGCTGCGTATACTTATATTTTAATTGTGGACTAGCTGATCCACCGTGCCGAGGGATACGGCCTTTCAACATAACTGCTTTCCTTTCATAATTAATCAATGATTTTCCTTCAAATTTTAAGGTGTGGAGTTTTGCCTGAGCGTGTGCAGTTATCCCCTGCACGACGTGGCATCACGACACGCATTTTCTCTAGCTCTGATACGATTTTATCGTTGAGAAAATGCGGGTTGTGACAGTTGGTATCAGAGGGAGGTTGCTTGACAAATGGTCGGGCAACCTTTCCCCTTGTTTGCATTAGTGGTTAGCGTCATACCATACACACACCGATATGTCATCAGCACGTCTTGGCTAAAGCACGAACATTACACTCATGAGCATAAAGAAGTATACGGGGCATATTATGTAGTATGGGATGCATAATATGTGTTTGTATATGGATCCACCATAGGAGGCAACATGTGAGGGTTATGTAGTATGGGATGCATAACCTCACCACATGAATGCGGCTAGCACGATTTCTTTTTTCGTTGCATGGGAATGTTATGTAGTATGAGATGCATAACATTTTCATGTGTACGCCGCCCATGGCATGCATTAAGGCCTTTTTTTTAGAATGCATAGCACATCATGCATAGCATAACATTTCATAAGCACAACGTGTTAAGCTAAAGATTTGCAAGATGACATATGTACACACATGGTTTTGAGTCAAAAAGAATACAAATACATGCATTCATGGTTTAGGCACATGAGTTAGTATGATGGTGGTGAACCATCTTAGGTTAAGCATAACATCATCATGATAAAACAACTCCCAGAGCAAGTTTTGCAGATGAAGTTCATATTTAAGTGTGTTTGTCTGTACCAGGTAGTTTTGTTCTAGCTGTTGGGCTAAGTTTCGTCTAAAGCTTGTGCGATTATAGGATGGCGAGACGTCCTGCAACGAGGTCGACCCCCCAATCCGAGGGTGAGACGTCAGGAGCGCAAAGCGAGGCGTTGGTAGAAAACCTGCGGCAGAGTAATGAGACCCTATCGAGGCAGGTGGTGGCTATGCAGGCTCAGATTCAGTCCCTAGTGGCAGTGGTGGCGGGACAGGCCCCGAGAGTTCCGGACCCCGCTGTGGGGGTAGCTGTTCCTGCCCCTCCTGCTCCTCCCGTGCCTTTGGTTGTGGTGCCTCCGGAGATGGCGTTTATATCCCAGTTTCAGCGACTGAGACCCCCTACTTATGATGGGCAAGCAGATTTCATGATTTTGGATGACTGGCTGATTACTATTGAGGAGATGTTCTCTTATTCAGGGATTACGGATGATCAGAGAGTGATGCTCGCTGCCTACCAGCTCAAGGGCTTATCAAAGAATTGGTGGTTGAGGGAGAAGGAGAGCTTGGTGGCAGGATGCTCTTGGGAGTCATTTAAAGGGATGCTGTTGAGTAAGTTTTTGCCTTCAGTCGAAAGGGACCGGCTGATGAATGACTTTCTCCATTTGAAGCAGAGGAAACTCACGGTCAGTGAGTATGAGATTGAGTTCAGTAAGTTGAGTCGGTTTGCTCCTGGTCTGGTGAGTGTTGAAGCAGACCGAGTTAAGCGGTTTCTGGGTGGACTAAGAAGCGACATTCAGCAGTTAGCGAATGCCTACGGCGCAGTCAGTTATGCCAGCGTGGTCGAAGCTGCCTTGAGGGTTGAGGCCATTGAGAATGCCAAGAATAGAGGTCAGCAGTTGTGGAAGGATAAGCGAAAGTCCGGTGGAGGGAAGAGCCCTCAGGAACCCGATGCGGTCTCGAGAAAGAAGAGCAAGGAGGTTTGTAGTTTCTGTGGCCGACCAGGCCACCCCTTTGAGAAGTGTTTCAAAAGGTTTGGAGCGCAGAAGAAGGAACAGGTGCACGCAATTCAGGGTGCTCCCAGAGGAGACTTGGTGTGTGCCTTGTGTGGAAGGAAGGGGCATGAGGCTGCCCGTTGCTGGTCGAGAGATAAAGTCTGTTTTCAGTGTGGGCAGAAGGGTCATCTCAAGACAAAGTGCCCACAGTCCCAGCCTATTCTGCAGCCAGTACCCCTCCGGGCTTTGCCACCGCCTCAGCAATTGGATAGAGGAAAGGGGAAGCTGAATGTGCTTTCGGCAGACGAAGCCCAGACTTCGACCCAGGTTATCTCAGGTTTGATTTCTTCTCAGTCGTTTCGTTATGCTCCCTTTGTTGTTGTAGTTTTCGTTTTAGCGTTTGTTTCCTTAGATGCGTGCGGTATTTGTAGGACGATTTAAGGTAAAGAACCGCTGGGCGCGTGTTCTCTTCGATTCAGGCGCTACCCACTCGTTTGTGGCTAGAGCCTTCGTGGAGCGGTTCAGTTTGGGCCTAGATCATGTTGGTGGTGCCTTTTGCGTTAAGTTCCCCTCCGGTGACTCTGTGGTTACGAACCTGGGTGTCCTTGATTGTCCGATCTTGTTGGGGGATTTTCTAGCCAAGGCAGATCTGAAGGTGATTGACCTGGAGGACTTCGATGTTATCTTGGGCATGGACTGGTTGTCAAGGTACGATGCTGTGATCCAGTGCAAGGGTAAGCGCTTGAACTTCGTCAAGGACAATGGTCAGCCAGGGAGCGTTCATGGGTATTCTCTCCAGGAGTCTCCAGTCATTTCTGCGGTGCGTGTTCGGAAGTTGCTTGATTCTGGTTGTTCTGCCTGTGTGGTCTCTCTGGTAGGGGCTGTTGTTAGAGTGCCGTGTTTGCAAGAGATCCCTGTGGTGTGTGACTTCTCCGATGTGTTTCCTGATGATCTTCCCGGTCTTCCACCCGATCGAGATGTCGAGTTTGCTATAGATTTGGAGCCAGGCACGCGTCCTATTGCCAAGGCACCGTACCGGATGGCCCCGCGAGAGCTGGAAGAGTTGCGAATTCAGCTGGACGAGATGTTGGCAAAAGGGTTCATTAGGCCGAGTTCTTCACCATGGGGTGCACCAGTGTTGTTCGTTAAAAAGAAGGATGGGTCGATGAGGCTATGCATCGACTATAGAGAACTGAACAAGGTTACTATTAAGAACAGGTACCCTTTGCCTCGGATTGACGATCTGTTTGACCAACTGCGTGGTAGTGCCGTGTTTTCTAAGATAGATCTTCGATCGGGCTATCACCAGTTGAGGATTCGGGAGTCAGATGTTCCGCGGACGGCGTTCCGCTCTCGTCATGGGCATTTTGAGTTTTTAGTTATGTCATTTGGTTTGACTAATGCGCCCTCAGCTTTTATGGATCTGATGAATAGAGTTTTCAAGGATTTTCTGGATAAGTTTGTGATTGTCTTTATAGATGACGTTTTGGTATATTCTAAGAATGCGGAGGAGCATGATCGGCATTTGCGTCTGGTCTTGGCGACTCTGAGAGACCATAAGCTATACGCCAAGCTGAGCAAATGCGAATTTTGGTTGCCTCAAGTCTCTTTTCTCGGCCACGTGGTGAATAAGGAGGGAATATCGGTGGACCCAGAAAAGATCGCTGCTGTTATGGAATGGGCGAGGCCTGTTACTCCCAAAGAGATCAGATGCTTCTTTGGCTTGGCTGGATATTATAGGAGATTTGTAGAGGGATTCTCTACTTTGTCTGCTCCGTTGACCAGGTTGACGCAGAAGAATGCAGCCTTCTTATGGGATGGCAAGTGTGAGGAGGCTTTTGAGGAATTAAAAAGAAGGTTATGTTCAGCTCCAGTTTTGTCTTTGCCTACTGAAGATAGTGAGTATGGTATATATGTGGACGCGTCGCACGTCGGACTGGGCTGCGTTTTGATGCAGGGCGGGAAGGTGATTGCGTACGGGTCGAGGCAGCTAAAGACTCATGAGAGGAATTACCCTACGCATGACCTGGAGTTTGCAGCTGTAATCTATGCGTTGAAATTGTGGAGGCATTTGCTGTATGGCGCGCAGTGCAAGATTTTCACGGATCATAAGAGTTTGAAGTATGTCTTCACTCAGAAAGAGTTGAATCTGCGCCAGCGGCGGTGGTTGGAGTACGTGACCGACTATGATGTTAAAATCCAGTATCATCCGGGTAAGGCGAATGTGGTGGCCGATGCCCTAAGTCGGAAGTCAGGAAAGATTTTCAATCTCTCCGCCGAGCGTCTTGTGGAGGAGTTTCTTTTGATGGACATTTCTGTGGGAAGCTGCGATTCGCAGAGTAGCTTGGTAGTGGCAGAATATTCGTGGATTGCGCTTACGCGACTGCATCAGAAAGATGATCCCGATCTTTTGCATCTGTACCTTCGAGCTGAAAAAGGTGAATTACCAGATTTCTCTATAGATGATGCGGGTACCTTGAAGTTTCGTGGCAGGTTTTGCATTCCCGCAGTTGGGGATATCCGGGATATGGTGTGCAGGGAAGCCCACGGATCTAGTGTTGCCTACCATCCAGGGTCTACCAAAATGTACCATGATTTAAAGCAGATTGCGTGGTGGTATGGGATGAAGAAGGACGTAGCCAGATTTGTTTCTGAGTGCTTCACTTGCAGGCATGTGAAGGCCGACCATGGGAGGCCTGGTGGCAAGCTAACTCCCTTAGAGATTCCGATGTGGAAGTGGGAGAGTATCTCGATGGATTTCATCACAGGCTTACCGAGATCTCCTAAAGGGCATGATTCAGTTTGGGTGATCGTAGACAGATTGACAAAGAGTGCTCACTTCGTACCATTTAAGATCGATTATCCGATGAGGAAGATAGCCGAGCTGTATTTGGATGAGGTTATTAGATTGCATGGTGTACCCGTGAGTATCATATCAGATCGAGACTCCAGGTTTACGTCTCGTTTTTGGAAGAGCCTTCAAGAAGGGTTGGGTACAGATTTGAGATATTCCACAGCCTATCATCCCCAGACCAATGGTCAGACGGAGCGAGTAAATCAGATTGCGGAAGATATGATCCGATGCTATATTCTGGACCACGGAGGAGCGTGGGATGAGAGCTTGCGGCTTATGGAATTTGCGTATAATAACAGTTATCAAGAAAGCTTGCAAATGGCTCCTTTTGAAGCTTTGTATGGGAGGCGCTGCAGGACTCCCTTGTTTTGGGCTGAGGTTGGCGAGAGACCTTTGTTGGGTCCAGAAGCACTCGAGGAGATGGAAACTGCTGTGAAGCTTATTCGGGAAAAGCTTCGGATAGCCCAGGAGAGATATGAGAAAAATTCCAATCGGCGTAGATCGGATTTGGAATTTTTGGTGGGGGACTCTGTGTTCTTAAAGGTCTCCCCGTTGATCGGAGTCAAGCGTTTTGGCAAGAGCAGGAAGTTGGACCTGAGGTTCGTGGGGCCGTTTCCGATTGTGGAGCGGATTGGGATATCAGCTTATAGGCTGGCTTTGCCCGCAAACTTCCCTGGCGTGCATATTGTCTTCCACGTCAGTCAGCTGCGGAAATGTGTATCGAATGGCAGGCAGGTTTTGGATTTTGTGCCTCAGTTGGAGCCGAATCTTTCTTATGTGGAGGTGCCTGTCCGCATTCTGGATTCTCAGGTTCGTACGCTGCGGAAGAAGTCTATTCCGATGGTTAAAGTTTTATGGAGGAATCAGGATGTAGAAAGCGCGACTTGGGAGTTGGAGTCGGCTATGAGGGAGGCTCACCCTCATCTTTTTCCCTGATCTTGTGCCTGGTATGTTCTGTTTTCTTTATGATTATATAGTCCTTTCCTGGCTCTTTCTCTCTCTTTCTTCATAGGAGTGTTGTGAGTAAAGTTTCGAGGCGAAACTTTCTTTTAGGGGGAGTGGCTGTAACGCCCCCGGTTTTTCTGTGTTTTGTTTGATTTTGGATTGGCGTTACGATGACGCATTTCCGGCCCTTCGCCGTTGTAGAGCGCGGTCCTAGCTCTGTAGGTTCCTTGTGTAGCCTGGTTGTAGCCAGTTGGCAAGTTTCCCCAGCTAGCCGGAGTCTGTTTTGGTGACTCGGTTGGGCATCTTAGGGAAATGCTTGCGTTTTGGCTTCGGGAGGTGTTAGCCCGAGTGTTCGATCGTCGGATGTTGTTTTCGACCTCGCCGTTGTTTTCGTGGCTTGGTTGTTTAGCTACGGTGCGAGTTTTGGTCGAAATCCGAGATCGTTTGCCTTCGCGTCGTTTCGGCGTTGTTTTGTTAGCTGCAGGTTTGTAATGTTTGCTGTGCTGTGCGTGGCCGTTGTGGCTGAGCTTGTAGGCAGGTGCCTTGTTTCTTGTTGGCTAGGTATTAGCAGGTTTCTTTTTCTGTGTAAGTTTGGGTGACACGGCCTGGGTCACGCCCGTGACCCCGGGGCGTGTCGTGCTCGGGTAGAGCTCCCGTTTCTCCGGTCGACGAATTTTTGGTCGACAGGATTTTTTTGTAGGAACACGGCCGTGACACGGGCGTGTCACGGGCATGTCCCCCTTCGGTTCGTCGAGCTGCGCTCGATGGTCGTCAGGCGGTGTTTAGTGAGAACACGTCCCTGTCACGGGCGTGTCGTGTCGAACACGGGCGTGACATTGGGGCGTGTCTCTCTGTTCGACGATCGGCGCTCCACGATCGTCGGGCGGTGTTCGAGTTGGTACACGGCCTGTGACACGGGCGTGTCACAGGGCGTGTCCCTTGCTTCGTCGAGCGGAGATCGACTTTCGTCGAGTGGGTAGGTGCGTGAATACACGCCGCGTGACACGGGCGTGTCGGGCCGTGTCACGGGCGTGTCTGGGGGGCGTGTCCCGTGTTTTCGTCGAGTAGAGATCGACGTTCGTCAAGTGTGTGAGCACACGCCCCGTGACACGGGCGTGTCGGGCCGTGTCACGGGCGTGTCTTGGGCGTGTTCCGTACTTTTTTCCTGAAATCAACTTTTGTTGCCGTGAACTGCTTTTCCTCCTCATTTTTCATCATTCCCGAGTCTGGAGAGCTTGCAGCGGAAGGGTTTTGAGAGGAGGCGGTGGTTGTTTTGACCGGTGATTTCGGGAAGGTTAGAGACCGTTTTTCTCGTGTGATAGCGGATTCGGTTTGCTCTCGGCTAGATCTTCCCTTCCATGTAAGTTTTTCTTGATTTAAGGTTCGATTCCAGGAATTTCTAAATATCTGATTTCTTTCTTCCCTCAAGTTTCAGCTTTGGTCTTCTAGGTGGCCGATCTTGCGCCGGAGCCAAGCCGTGGTGCGGCTGTTGTTTGTTTTTCCGAAGAGGTAGAGGCAAGTGGCCCCTTGCCCTTGCCAAATTTTATTTCTAACCCATGATCTGTTTTTATTTCTTGTGCATAAGCTCTGTTCACCTTGTTTTTCCTCCATAGGGCAGCAGGTTGAATCATTTCATCAAACTTCTAATCAAGTGCTGATTCTTTATTTCTTTTCTGGAATTTTAAACATGTTCTCTGTTGTCGGAGGTTTGGTGTTCAGTGGGTAGCTAGAGTTAGGGTGAGGCTGCGGTAGAGGTGGTTCAGGTTTGGTTGCGATAGTCCCGAGTATGTAGGACGGAACGGAGGGTTGGGATTAGATTTCCAACTCTCTGCTTGCTCGCAATGAGAGAGCTTAGGCTGCGATTTTTAACGAGACTTACGTTTACCCTAAGTGGAAAGCGCTGACAGCTCACTCAACGCCGTCACCTAGCTTAGGTCTTGCGGCTAAGTATTTTTAGGCGTCAGGTGAGTGGAGTTTACTCAACGCTGCGTCGAGTGGGCTCGACATTTTCTGTCTTGAGTTCAGGTCTACCTTAGGATTGTTAGTGTGACTTTTCCCTTCCTTTAGGGGGTGGTATTGGGTGTTCGACAAATTTTTGCTTGAAGACTCTTGGGTTGTGGCAGGTGGTGCATGTTTAGTGGCCTCTAAGAGGGGTGGATATTGATGTGGAGAGCTGTGGCCACGACCTGTTTGCCCTGGTTTGGGTTGGTGTGGGACCCTAAAGCTGCCACTGGCGACCCCTTAGCCCTTTTTGGATCTGATTCTGGTTATGAATTCAGATCCATGTTTTTGACCACTGCCACTTACCCACGTATTAGGAATGTTAGACTCTTTCGTTGAGCATGTTGCTTTTATTGCTCGCACCTGGTGTGCCTTGCTGTGCTTTAGACAGTGCTCTTTTCTTACTGTCATGCTCTTTCTTTTGCTTATAGCAGCTTGTAGTCGGGTTGGTAAACCCTTCTTTTTGCTCTTAACTCTAATGCTTTATTTACACTTTTGATTATTTCCTTGCTGAGGTGTTCTTTTCTTGAATGCCTCAGGTCCAGGTTGTAGCCGGTTCAGCGGCTAGTTCTTTTGGAGGGGCTGGTTTGCGGCCTCTTGGGTAGCTGAGGCAGCTGATCCCGATTCTGTGAGGTAGTTCTTTACTTTTCTGTATAGACATACATACTCACCAGTGGGTTCGTGTCAGGTTGTTGGCGCCCACTGGTGGCTTCTTGCGATGCTGGGTATGAACTTAAACTGCTGTTTTTGCCTATTAGTGGTTGTTTACTTGCTTCTGGGATGGATTTTTGCTAGATTGCATGTTAGATATTTTAAACCCTAAAAGCATTATTATATGTATATCATGCATAGCATAATTATAAAACAAAGTCACTATATTTCCTTAGCGTAAAAAGACTACCCTTTTTATATCTATTATATCCACCTTAGAGTCGTGCATAACATGAGTTGTCCCTCGGGGACACTTATGCTCACTTGGGTGTCAACTTAATTGAACCAAACTATTTTCTGCTGCGTATACTTATATTTTAATTGTGGACTAGCTGATCCACCGTGCCGAGGGATACAGCCTTTCAACATAACTGCTTTCCTTTCATAATTAATCAATGATTTTCCTTCAAATTTTAAGGTGTGGAGTTTTGCCTGAGCGTGTGCAGTTATCCCCTGCACGACGTGGCATCACGGCACGCGTTTTCTCTAGCTCTGATACGATTTTATCGTTGAGAAAATGCGGGTTGTGACATACACCGTCGACCCGACTAACTGATCGAATAGATCATCAATCCGGGGGATCGGGAACTTGTTCTTTTCCGTTAACTTGTTGAGCTCCCGATAATCAACACATAGCCTCAAGCTTCCGTCATTCTTCTTAACAAAGAGGACCGGCGCGCTCCAAGGAGAAGAACTTGGTCGCACATACCCTTGCTCCAAAAACTCTTGAACTTGCACCTTCAGCTCCGCCATTTCCTTAGGCGCTAGCCGATATGGAGATCATGACATAGGCTTTGCACCTGGCACTAGCTCAATCGTGAAATCTATCTCCCGTTGAGGCGGTGCTCTAGGAAGATCTGCGGGGAACACATCAAGGTACTCAGCTACCACTGATATACTATCCAACGTAGGCTTTGTCTTTGTAACCTCCACTAGTGTAAAGAATAGCCCTGCACCAGCACGAACCGCCTTCACCACCTGAAGAGCAGACATCAACGTCTTGCTCGACCCTTTCAAGCCCGTGAAAGTCGTCTCACGACCTGCTCCCAGCTTGACTTCCTTGCTACCACAATCAATATAGGCTCGCTGCTCTGAGAGCCAGTCCATGCCAAATATAACGTCGAATTCCACTAGCAGCAATAACGACGCTTGCAAATCGAACTCTTGATTCCCAATACGAATCTTAACACCGCAGATTTTATCCGCGTACATGGAACACCCATTCGGTAAAAACACATCCAACTTGTCCTTTGCCATCGAAGAAGGTACTCTAATGTGTGATATAAATCCTTCGGACAAGAAGGAGTGTGAAGCTCCTGTATCAAAGAGTGCTCTTGCCGGATACTCACAAATCAAAACAAATCCTAAACAAGCAGTGGTAAGGTAACAAGCACATAACAAGTATTTAAAAGATTAACTTGCTATAAATTTAACTTTTACCTGTCACCACATCCGCCTGTTTGATGGCCTCCTGTTGGCCAAGATTATACACCCTTGGTTGGGCCGGAGCATAATGGGACTCGGTTGACTCCACCGCCTTGCCCTTCTCTTCATAAGTTGCTCTCGGCTTCCCTTCGGACTTGGGATGTCCGCTCCAGCAATCGCAGGCAAAGTGCCCCGGCTTTCCACAAGTAAAGCATGCACCCGGGGTCCGACCCGTAGTCGCCCCAGAAACACCTGAAGAAGGAGTTGGACCCGAAGTCCTAGCCTTCTTAAAGAATTTACGGTACCCAGACTTTGAGGTAGTCGGCACCTTGAACTCAGATTTCTTATCACCCAAGCTTTTCTTTGCTTGTACATTCTTTGTGTCCTTCTCCAAGGACCAGGCCATGTTGACCAAGGTCAAGAAACCCTGCGTCATCGGCCCCAAGAGTAGTAGCCTCAAATCATCTCTCAACCTTTCATAGAATCGATTCGTCTTGCGCTCCTCATCCGCGATGGTGGAGCTAGCATACCGACTTAGTCGAGTAAACTCGTGGAGATATTCATCCATGCTACTGTCTCCTTGAACCAACTTCAGGAACTCATTCTCCAACGCTATCCTCTGCACTGAAGGGAGGTACCTAGCCAAGAACAGTCTCGAGAACACCTCCATCGAGACGTCTGTAAGTTGTCTATCTCTCAATAGATGCAGCTCCAATCCTTCCCACCACAATCTTACTTCACTGTCCAGGAGGAACGTAGCAATAATGGTCATTTGCCATTCTTCCATCTCCGTTGCTGTCAAGACTCTCTTCACCCTGGAGATCCAATCTTCAGCTTGAGATGGGGTTCCAAACCCCGGGAATACCGGAGGATTAAAGCTCATGACATGTTTGAGCTGTCTCTCGGTTGCCCTCCGCGGCACCACCGGTTCATCTACTACTTGTTCCACTCTTCTCGACTCTACCTCTGGAAGAGGTACCTGCTGCATCACAGGAGCGGGCTGCTATATTTTCCTTGCAGGATGTGCATTAATCATGGCAAACACTGCTTCATCCACCAATCGTATGGTCTCGGCCGATGGAGGTGTTGCAGGAGCATCATTTGGTCCACTGCTAGCCTCGGAAACTCGACGTTCCGACGGCCCAGCACCGCTTCTGGTCACCTATAGTGGTACAAAACACCGTTAAGAGACCAAACAATATTGCAAACTGAAATTATAGGAACACACAGGTTCCCCAAACACATGTATTTTCATTCCTAAGTGGACATTCATGGGTTCTTTTGTTGTTATAACGATGACGCACACATATGTGCTCACCACCCCTTAAAAAGAATTCGTCCACGAATTCATTTCAAGCTTGACCAAAACTAGTAGTCTGATACCAAATTGTAACACCCCCTATCCGTCACATAGCATATAGCAGTAGGTCCGGTCGGGGCCCGACGCCATATATCACAGACAGACCGGTTGGTTACTCAAAGGAAACCATCCAACCAATCATAACGTCCTACACAGAGCATTCTAGCGGAAGCAGTTTAAATAGTTGCAATTAAAAGAACCCAACAACAAGCATAAATGCCCACTAACAAGCCAAAAAGTAATGAAGTATATACACAAGTACTGGCCTTAAGGCCTTACAAATGGTTTACTCAAATTACATGTTTTCCATACCATGGCACATAGACCGGTCATACATGAACAAAAGCAAGTAAACACTCCAATTAGGCCTTCGAGGACCGGCTTCACAATTTGGGCTTTAGCCCGCTATTGACCGCTTGGCCCAGCAGCACCTACAAGCAACAAAACACCGCATGGTGGCAAACAAAGGCAATGGTCAGCAATGCTGACAAAATTATAACGATCCCGCCCCCAATTCGGGGGGGCGATGCTCCTTCCCTGCAGTTTATTAGCATAACCAAGCAGTATATAAATATACATTGCATAACAGACGTTGGCACGTTCGGCCACATACCCCGTGCACTCAGGGCACATTCTCGGTGAACCGGCCAATGTCACGCCAATTTAAGCCATAAACATTCCGGACTCACCACCGCCACTTTAACGGCCAAACATATGAGCATTTTGTCTTCCCGACATGGGTCACGTCAATTTAAGCCATGGACCGCCGAAGACCCTCATCTATGCCAACGGCTCTAACCGAACGATATAGAACGGGTATGGTTCCATCTAACTCGTGCTCACATCATAACGACAATTTAAGCCATGTACGCAGGTCAAACTTCTCCAAGTCCCATTTCCAACACATACTTCACATAACCCGATTATGTTCAAGTTGGCTCCCAGGCCAGCAAGTTGGCATGATCACGCATCCGCCTAGTTTTCCGAGTGCACCTTAGGGTTAATCCCCAAGGCTCCTTGTTGCAATCTACCACGTAGAAAACCCGAAAAACAAACATTCGCACGGAATCTTCTCCGGCATTTATGCAATGCAACATCACCGATCAAGACCAACATGTCCGGATAGGCTTCACACAATATTCTTATGTCTGTTCTCGATTACAGACTCTACACAATGGGGACTTCACATATCTACCAGAAGGAATGCCTCCAACTCACCGCAAACTCGCGAGAGCGGGCTTCCTATGCAAAAGAAGGAGAGCTTCACATTCTCAAGTAGAGAATCGTTACCCTAGCGTTATTCCTTGGCGCCATGGAAATGTACGCGGATGAAAAGCACCGCAATCTCCTTGCCTTCGTAGATCCGAAGTCGGCTCGTGATTTGGAGCACTGAAACTCCTCCAATGACTGGATCTAGACTCCTTCTTCCTCTTTTGCTCTCCCCTCTCTCTAAGATTTAGATAGAGAACTTCGGCAGAAAAATAATGGTTTTGAAACCCTTCTCTCGGGTATAAGGCCCTTCGGGATATCCACAGCCGTCGGATCCCACAAAATGGAAAAGTACGGCTACGATCCAGGTCTAACTTGGACAAATGGGGCTAAGCACCGCATAGTTCACCAATAGGAGCAAGACACATCCGCGTCAAAACAGTGTCGGAACATTTAGTCAACTCCCAACAAAACCCCTACGTCGACACTCCGCGTCGACCGAGTCAAACACGCCACAATCCGCCCCGCGCTAGATGATCGTCGAACCAAGATCGTCGATCGCTGCCAGATCGTCGAACGGAAAACTCTGGCCAAATCGTTGAATGCACGGCCTGATCGTTGAACGGAGATCTCTGTCCCGATCGTCGAACCCACGGCCCGATCGTCGAACCCACGGACCGATCGTCGAAACCACGGCTCGATCGTCGACCACCGAACGTCGACCAAACCGTAGACCGTAGAATGTCAACCAAATCGTCGACCGCTGCTCGATGATCGTCAAACCCAGATACTGCCTGATCGTTTTTCCAGAACTTTGAACTAAATCGTCGAACCCCTCTCGACACGCCCTGGGACACGCCCATGTCCCAGGACATGTTCTCTGCACGACGATCGTCGAACCCAAAATCATCGAACACTCGACCAAATTGTCAAACCAGCTCGACACGCCCTGGGACACGCCCATGTCCCAGGTCGTGTGCCTCCTGCCAAATTCCAAATTTGGCCCGGAATGCCTCCCGTCACTCTTTTAAGTTTCGGGGCATTACAAGCTGAAAGGAAAAATACGACACTCATTGAAGCTGCAGGTACATTGATTGCAGATGTTTACATGCCCCTAACCTTTTGGGCAGAGGCTATAAGCACAGCAAATTATGTTCTGAACAGGAGCTTGATTCACAAACTAAAGAACAGGACTCCCTATGAATTGCTAAAAGGGAAGATACTAAAAATCAACTATTTTAAAGTATTTGGTTGTACCTGTTACATACACAATAACAATAAAAAATACATTAGAAAGTTTGAGGCTAAGGCTGAAGAGGGAGTCTTTCTAGGATACTCCCAAGTAAGCAAGGCCTATAGGGTGTTTAATAAATCAACATTGAAAATTGAAGAGTCTATTCATGTTTCTTTTGATGAGACTAATATGTTTTACAAGGAGAAAGAAGTTTCTACCATTAGCAACATGCAGGTACCCCACTTGTATGAGACTTTGGATGGACTGAACCTCACCCAAGAGGTGTCAACTCATCCCTCTCCACAAGCCATTGAAGAAAGTGAAGAAGAAAAAGTGGAAGAAACTGAACCTCCTCCAACAGCAGAAGTAATTCCACAAGAGGAATTTACTCCATTTGTTGTTGCTAAACCAGCTCCACCATCTGATTTGGTCACACTTAGGGATCACCCAAGATCCCAAGTAATTGGAGATATATCAGCAGGTGTATAGACAAGGCATCAACTCAACCATGATGTGATGCATGCCTGGTTTCTCTCTCAAATTGAACCTCAATCCATAACTGATGCTGAGCAAGATCCCCATTGGATCATTGCAATACAAGAGGAACTAAATCAATTTGAATGATGTAGAGTTTGGTACTTGGTTCCAAGGCCTAAAGGCTATCCAGTAATTGGAACTAAGTGGGTTTTTAGGAATAAGCTTGATGCCCAAGGTGTGATTGTGAGGAACAAGGCTAATCTTGTTGCTTAAGGATATAGGCAAGAGGAAAGAATTGACTATGATCATACCTTTGCTCCAGTTGCCAGGCTAGAAGCTATAAGGATTTTTCTGGCCTATGCTGCATTCAAAAAGTTCACAGTTTATCAGATGGATGTCAAAAGTGCATTCTTAAATGAAGAACTTAAAGAAGAAATCTATGTTGAACAACCTCCAGGTTTTGTTTCTCCAACTCATCCCTCTTGTGTTTTCAAACTGCATAAGACTCTATATGGTTTAAAGAAAGCTCCAAGAGATTGGTATGAGACCTTAGCCAGCTTTCTGTTAGGGCATGGTTTTTCTAGAGGCATGGTAGTTAAAACCATTTTTACAAAATTACACCATGATAAAATTTTATTAGTACAGATATATGTAGATGATATTATATTTGGTTCTACTTCACAAATTGTGCAAGAGATTTTCTAATCTAATGCATTCCAAATTTGAGATGAGCAGCATGGGAGAGTTATCTTATTTCTTTGGTCTCCAAGTGAAACAATCTCCTGATGTTATCTTCATTTCTGAATCTAGATGTGCTAATGAGCTTATTAAGAAGTTTGGGATGGCTGATGCATCTTCTATGAAGACTCCCATGGCTGCCAATGCTGTATTAGACACTGATGAACATGGAAAACCTGTTGATCAGACCAGGTATACGGCCATTGTTGGATCCCAACTATATCTAACAGCAAGCAGACCAGATATCATGTTTGCTACATGTTTATGTGCTAGGTTCAAGGTGAACCCTAATGAATCCCATCTTATTTTCCTAAAAAGGATTTTAAGATATATAAAGGGTTGTCCTAATTTAGAACTCTGATATCCAACAGAGTCAGCATTTGAGTTGACTGTATTTTCTGATGCTGACTATGCTGGATGTAGAGTGGACAGAAAGAGCACTTCAGGAACTTGCCAGTTATTGGGTGATAGACTTGTGTCCTGGTTTTGCAAGAAGCAAACCTCTGTATCAACATCTACTGTTGAAGCTGAATATATGGCTGCTGGCAGTTGCTGTTCACAGATTTTGTGGATACAAAACCAACTCTTAGATTATGGTTTCAATCTAAATAATTCAACCATTTTCCTGTGATAATACTAGTGTTATATCTATAGCACATAATCCAGTGCTTCATTCTAAAACAAAGCATATAGAAATAAGACATAATTTCATTAGAGATAATGTAGACAAAAAGAAAATTAATCTAGACTTTATCTCCACTAATTTTCAAAGCGCAGATATTTTCACCAAACCCCTTGATGAAAAGACGCACCTGTTCCTCCTGAATCAGATTAGAATGATCAATGGGAAGGATTAATTTAATTTTTGTCTTCAGTTTTTTTGGATCTGTTCCTAAATCGTCGAACGAAGATCGATGATCTTCGAACAGTTCTTGAGCTAAATCGTCGACCTACGGTTGACGATAGCTCTGTGTGAAGACAAAAATTGTCGACCAGAGATCGACGACTTTGCTTCAGTAAATTAATCGTCGAGCTATGCTCGACTATCAATTTCCAACTGAGATCAGACACCAAAGATACTATTTGTTTATAAACTAATCTTTGACCTAATATCGACATTTTTGTTTTTATTGTCAGACAGAGATCGTCTTTTATTATTCCAAAAACCTATATGTAGGTTTCTCTTTGATCTTTGTCTCGCGCTTCCATATTCTATTTTCCCTTTGCCCTTGATCTCTTCTCTCTTGAGTCTACAGATCTTCCATAATGATTTCTGCGGCGGCTCTTTCAGTGATGAAGCTCGACACTGGTTTCGACGTCGACTTCAAATCGATCAGTAACTGTGATCCTATTTTCAAGAAATGTTACAGTTATGTGATGATCAGGGTCTGAAGAAGTTCATGTATACAAGGATCACACTATCTGTTGCTAAGATCAAAGAATGGGTTTACTCTTCCTCAACAAATGACTACTCCCTTTCTGCCTCTCTATCTGCTTCCCATTCTGCTTCCTCTGTCCCTTCTTCATCTAGGGGCCTGCTTCCAGTTTTCACTAAAACCAGGAAGGGGGAGATGTCCAATGAAGATGCACCATGTTCAGCCTCAGCAGAAATTCAATCTCAGTCTCCTCCAAGTACAGGAAGAAAAAGTGTTTCAGCAATTTTGTGCAGATATAGATGTCCAATAAAGCTGCAGCAGTTCCAGCAGTAGCAGCAATTCTAGCAATAGCAGAAGCAGATGATACAGATTTGGGCAAGGAAAAAAAATAGCAACAGCAACAGCAGAAGCAAATGATCCAGATTTAATTGCCTTATATTTTTTTATGTATATAGTGTCCTCACCCAAATAGGGGGAGTTTGTTGGAACCCCAGTCATGATTTGGGCAAGGATCACTATCAGGTTTATTTGTTGTCTATGTAAATAGTGTCCTCACCCAAATAGGGGGAGATTGTTGGAACCCTAGTTCTGATTTGGGCAAGGATCACTATTAGGCTTTCTTAGACTGACCCACAATATATAGTCAAGGGTCATAGGTTTATTTCTATAGTCTAGGACAAGAATCAACATCACATGGATCAGCCTACAACAACCTATCAGAGACTCAGCAAGTTCAGTCGACACCTCAAGCAGTTGTGTCGAAATAGACAAGTTCAGTCGACACCTCAAGCAGTTGTGTCGACACAGACAATATCAGTCGACACCTCAAGCAGTTGTGTCGACACAGACAACATCAGTCGACACTAGCTCAATCGACACCAGAAGGACTTGTGTCGACACCCAGAACCATCAATCGACACACTTCAGTATTATGTCAACACAGTAACTTTGTCAAGCCAAGAAGAAATTGGGTCGACACAAAAAGACTTATATCGACACATTTTACAGAAGCTGTTTCAAGAAGGTTAAGTCAAATTCTCAGGTCGACGAACCAAGTTCTTAGGTCGACAATTTCTGGCTTCTTCAGCATATCATTCCAGAAAATGTCCAAGTCCAGAATCATTCTCATGTCAACGAATTCAAGATTCTCAGTTCGACAAACGTCGAATGAAGGTCGACGATATCAGTAGAAGTCTAGCACGATGAAATTAACAAGTCAGTTTCTCAGCTCGATGAAATCAGCAAGTCAGTTTCTGAGCTCGACGAACTTCATTCTCCAGTCGACGAACTCATCTACCAGCTGACGAATAGGCAAAAGTCAAAAGATATAGCAGTTCAGGTTCCAGCTCGACGATCATGGAACTCAGCTCGACCAATAGAGTTGTCTGGTCGATGAATACAACTTCTCAGCTCGACGAACTGTGAACTCAGTTCGACGAATTCTGCTATCTGTTTGACGATTCCAGACTTAGTTATTTCCAGCCTTCTGTCCCCTCTCTAATGCGATAATTCCTGAGTAATTAATGCTCTAACATTCTCTGATTATAACTGTTAGAAGGAGCATTAATTATGGGCTTCTCCAGGATTATTGCTTGCCGTTTTTACACGGGACAGTTGGGGAAATAAATCAATGCCGATTATCCTCAAGGCGGCCAGCATTAATTGTAGACGCATTCAAATTTTTTGAAAGACAAAAAAGAAGAGAAGGACACATACAGAGTACAGAGAGACACACAGATACATAGAGACAAAGAAAAGTTTATTCCTGCTTTCATCAAAAAGATATTCTGAAGCAGAACTTCATCATTCTTTCTCATTCTGTCAGATTTAAAGAAGAAGCAAGAAGAACACATATTTCAAATCAAGAGTCTTCCTGTTCTTCTTCTCCAGGACCTTGCTAAGACATTCAAGCACCATCAGTCTAAAGCTCCTGGATCAAGTCTTTCTATTGAAGGCCTATCACCCTGTGCAAAGCTATAGTTCTCCTGAACTCCTTTTTCATCTCAGGGGGAGCTTTGACAACATCATTGAATCCACATAGTCTTCTCAGTTGTATATTGAGAATGAGAAGACTTCCATCATCTCTTACCCCCTCCTCTGTAAAGGGTTATCATCTCCCTTCAAAAGTGATTCCTTGGTTGCATGTCTCCTGATCAAAAGACTTGGGTTGGTTTTTGAGCACCTGATCAAAAGCTCATTGGTGTCAGGCACCTAATCAAAAATCTGAGTGGATTCCTACCAAGGGTGGTAGAAGAGTGGATGTACCCAGGTTGGGGAACCACTATAAAATTCTTGTGTCATCTGGTTGCCTTTTTCTTGTGTTCTTGATGTGCTTGTGCTTTAGGTTTATTGCTTAGTAGTTTATTCTCTCTGTATTTTTTATTTACAGCAAAAGCTGTAATAGCTCCTTTAAATTTTTAGGCATACTCTATTCACCCCCCCCCCCTCTAGAGTATTTCGGATCTAACTCTCACTTTCATGGTCTCAAGGTAAGTAGAACTCCACTATTTTGTGATTCTACAAGTGCTATTTCTATTGCTAAAAACCTTGTATCAACAAAGCATATAGAAATTAGATTTCACTTTATTAGAGAGCATGTTGAAAGTGAAGATATTTGTTTGGAATTTGTCACCACAAATAATCAAATTGCTGACATGTTTACTAAACCACTAAATGAAACTAAGTTTAATTATTTCAAAATTGAATTAGACATGTTAAACCTAGAATAACTTAGTAATTCTGGCTAAGTAAGTCAATGTTGGCATGTAGTAGTTTATGTCGACACAAAAGGAAATCTGTGTCGACATATAGTGGTTTCTGTCGACACTTAAGGTAAGTTGTGTCGACACAACAAAATAGTGTTGAGATAGTGGTGTCGACACTCAGAGGTTGGTGTCGACAAATATAAGTTCTATCATTTAGATAGTTATGTCGAAACATATTGAAGTCTGTGTCGACATAATTATATTAGAGTCGTCTATTAAGAAGTCTGTGTCGACACTTCACTAACTGTATCGACACATAGTGTTGTCTGACTCTGTCGATACATTAGAAGTCTGTGTCGACACAATCTCTACAGTGTCGACACATTAAGTATTTATTATCCCGCCTTTTGGCCTTCTGTGTTGACAAACCTATAAATAGGTCACAGAATAATTTTGTCGACTATGCTCTCAACATTTTCGAGACCCAAACCTTGAGTCGACAAACCTTCATCTCTCTTCTTCTCAAATTTCTCGTCATCAATGGCGCCAAAGTTGGAGACAAACATCAACGAAGGCTATGAGTTAGTATGCAATGCTTTTAAGAGTGCGTCGACTGAGATTCGAAATATGATAACCCTAATCCAAGAAAATGGTTTAGAATTTCTGGTCTCTGAACCAACCAAGATCTGGAAGACAGAAATTCTAGAGTTCTATACAAAAGCAACCCTGGATTCAACTGGATTGAAACTTAGGTCATCAATTCAAGGCTGCAAGGTGAAAATTACCCAAAAGCGACTAAGTAAAACACTTCAATTACCCAGGACTCAGGAAGATGATGAAGTTACATCTTCAATGGTGTGGCCTCAATGCCAACACTAAGATTGAATCATCCATGCAAAGAAAAGGAATGAACTCACAAGGAAAATTTCTCTCAGAGATTGTAGGAAAAGTAATTCTCTGCAAACCTGGTGGACATGACAGGATCTCAGCATATATGTTCAGCTTGATGACAAGAATTATCTTCAAAATAAAGACTAACTGGTCTGCAGTAATTTTTGACAAGATTAAGGAAAGCTTGAAGAAACCTAATCTAGGTAGAATTCTGAGTTTGTATTTGGCAATCACTATTCCTAAAGTGCTGAACCACATCACTGGATCTAGAATAAATCACATGAGAAGGATAGATATGAAAATATTTTCAAGGTGGGAAAGAGTCTTGACAAAAGATGGTTCTACACCATAGAAAGAACCTCAAATGAAAAAGAAAAAGACAATCCCCAGGAAGCCTGAATCTTCTAGTGATTCAGAAGAACAAGTAATCTTCAGTTCAGATGAAGAACAACAAGAATATACAAGGAAATCATCTGCTCCAAAGAATGTAGATGATAGTCAGATGCATGGGGAGTTTGTTTTAGAAAGCACCATCCCACTTGATCAAGCTCAGGATGTGCCTCCTCTAGGGGGAGCAAATGAACTTTCCCAAGTTCAACAAGAAGTCTTGGCTTCAGAAAGTGTTCCTGAGAAAGAGCAAGCTGCTTTAGAGAGTGAAACAACCACTCAAATAATTCTTGAGGTAATAAATGATATTAATCAAACTATACTAGATACTGAGCCAGACTCACTCACTGTGCTTCTAACTAATATTGAACAGACACACTATGACAACATTCTTGCACAAGATGTACCTTTTGATAATACATCTGCATTAGATGATATTCCATCAAATGTTCAAGCTACAGATATTCCTCCAGTTCAACAGCAACAAGAATTTACTCTTGAGGAATTATTCCCTGACATACAAGAAGTAAGAACTGAAGGAAGTTGTGCCTAGAACTGAGGGGGAGGAGCCAGGGACTCAGGGAGAGTTACCAAGAACTGATAAGGAGATACCATCAAGTCCAAAGGACACTGTGCTTGTAGAAAGTACTTCTGAATCTAATGATGAAGAAGCACTAAAAGCCAAGAAGAGAAAACTGATGGTTTATAAAAAGAAAAGCTCAAATTATAAGAAAGCTCTACAGACTGCCTCACAACCCTCAACACCAACAGTTGATTTCAATGTTGGTTGCTCTTCAAATTAAAATAGATGAGCAAAGAGCAACCTTGGAAAAATATATGGATGAAATCCAGAACGATCTTCAGTTCTATATGGCTCAAGATATAAAATCAATCAGATTTGAGGTAAAGTAGAAAAAGCAGGAGATGACAGATTGCTTTCATAAAAGAGGTAATGCTGTAGTTTTTCTAGAAAAACAGTAACAAGAGGCAAGGACACAAATTGATGATATAGTGGTCAAGAAAGGCTATGTCCTAGAAAATCAACTAAGGATGAATGATAATCTTACTGAATTACATAATGTGATTGTTATAGAATTAAAGAATCAAGCAACTGCATTAACTGAGGAGAGGACTATAGAGAAGTCAGAGTTTGATAGGAAATTTCAAGAAGATTTAGCCACTTTCCAATCTGCACTTCAAGCCTCTCAGAAGATTATCTCTACTCAGCTCCAAAAGTTTAAAGCTTATTACATAGAGGGAACCAATTACCTTTCTAATCAAATAAGGTTCCACAAGAATGATCTCAGGAATCTTATTGAAAGAGAAGTCATAAAGGGGGAGAGGTTGATAGTCAATGCTAGCTCAGAGCATGCCAAATGAATAACAAATGTTGTTAGAGCAACTCTGGGATATCCACCCCTATGTGATGATGACAACACAACTGAGTCAGGAATTCAAGCTGTAGGAAATGAAGGGGGTCAGCCGGAAGTAGCTCAAATCATATACCCCCTTCTAACTTTGAGAAAATTCAACACCTGGTTCAGATGTATAGTCCTCCAGAGGCTACTAAGAATGTTATCTTAGAGAAAGTGGAAATGTCAGAAGCAGTACTGAATAAAGAGCAAGAAGCTCAACTCTCAAAGAAAAGATTTCGAGAGCAGGACAAACTGAAGCCTGATTTTGAAAGATGGAGTCCAACCTCCAGGAATATAATACTTACTGCCTGGCAAGCTGTCAAAGACAAAATGCATGATAGAGGCAAGTGGTATTCTGAAGTTGAGTGGAATAAATATCTACAGAGACAAGATGTGATATAACAGTTCAGAAAAGATCACAAGCCTGGGAGAACACCTGTTACAGCAGTAGAACCCAGTAAATACTTTCCTAAACCTTTTCACTATTTTGAAAGGCAAAGAGTTAAGGCTGAAGAACTTTCGAAGAAGGATATCAAAGGCAAGAAGCCAGCTGAAGATACTGAAGCTCCAGTACAAGCAAGGATCCAGTCTGGAAAAGGCATAGTGATCAAGTAGCATGATCAGCCTTAGGATACTTTGACTAGATTATAAAAAAATGTAATTTTCAGTTTTAAACTCCATGTAATCTATTGTCAACAAACTATTGTGAAGTTTAAACAAAACTATGATTCATGCTTGTTATGGTTATATCATATTCTGTGATGATGTTATTTACATGTTTTGTTTATATGATTCCCTGTCATGAATGTTTCTTTTATGCATCATATTGTTAATTTTGTAATAGGTGATGTATATCATTGACTAAGGGTTATGACTTCTCCAAATAGGGGGAGATTGTTGGGTACATTGGAAAATGTGTACCAGATTTGGAGAAGCATCACCTAACTCAATGATATGCATCAAATTATATTTAATGTTGTGTTGTGTTATCATGTGCAGGTTAAGAAAATGGAAAGGAAAATTTTCTAAGTACAAGTGTCGACACTTGGGAATGGCTGTGTCTACTCCAAGGGCCAGATTGTGGTGACATCCAGAATTTGTGTCGACACACAGAAATCTTTCAACAATGCTATGTCGACACTAAGGACCAGACTTGTGTCGACATTATCAGAAGCTGTGTCGACACAGAGAGAAGTTGTCGACACATTCCAGAATTCTGTCGACAACGATTGTGTCAACACACAGATCTTGTGTCGACACACCCCAGAATTCTATCGACACCAAATTTGTCAAGACAAGGAGTATTTGTGTCGACACACAGAACTTGTGTCGACACATTCCATAGAAGTTGTGTTGACAACCACAAGACTTGTGTCGATACATGGACTATGTGTGTCGACACATATGAAGAATTCAGTCGACATTCTCTGTTGTTGAGTCAAAGTTCAAAGAAGGTTGTAGTAGTACAAGTGTAGACTTGACAGCTGTCATTGCTGACATTACTGTCACATCTGTCAGAGGTGTCAGAAGACAGTTTGAAACCGGAATAGCCGGTTACCAAGGATAAAGATTATCTATATATATATGCTCTCTCAACAGATTGAAAAGAGAATAACAAAAAGATGTTTAATCAACAAAGTAATTGAGGGGTGAAGAATAATCTAGAACAGAACCAGATAGAGAAAGAAATTGTGAACAGATTGTAGAGAGAGAAAAATAAGGAGAGAAGTTCTCTTCCAATGAAGGCAGATTCTGAACAGTCTGCCTGAAGAATTCAGATCAAGTCTGAAGAAGAATTCAGATTTATTTCTGAAGGAAGCTGATTGAAGATTAACTCCAAAATCAAGAAGATCAAGCCTACTGTGTTCAGATTCAAGAAGCTTTGAAGAAAGCTAAGTCAGGTTGATCCTTAAGAAATCAGTTCTATCAAGAACTGATCAGGAAGCCTTCAACCTATTTTCTCTCCATCTGGTTGAAGATATCAACAAATTTTCATCATTAATATTTGTAGGATCTGTAATAGATCTGAGTGTAGGAGTGGGGTTTTACTCTGAGTTGTAAGCCTAATTTATAAAGGCTGAGGTAGGGCTAAGTGCCTGAGGTAGGGGAATCTGTTCCCTAAGTTGTAGGCCTGTGATAGAGGCTGAGGTATGGTTGTTGCCTGAGTTGTAGGAGTGGGGTTTCATTCTTAGTTGTAAGCCTAATTTATAAAGGCTGAGGTAAGGTTAAGTGCCTGATGTAGGGGAATCTGTTCCCTGAGTTGTAGGCCTGTGATAGAGGTTGAGGTAGGGCTGTTGCCTGAGTTATAGGAGTGCGGATTCACTCTGAGTTGTAGGAACCATTCTTGGTTCTGAGCTGTAAGATCTGCTGATCTGAGAAGAAGGAAGGAAGTTAGGCTGAATCTAGTATAATGCTAGATAGGCGAAGGTGGAAAGTGGATGTACCCATCAATTAGGGAACCACTATAAAACTGGTGTGCAATATGTGAATGCTGTGTATGTGAATGTTGTGTTATACTTTCTGCTGAATACATTGCTGAATTAGAAAGAATTATCTGGCTAAGTTAAAAAGAAAAATTGAACCTATTCACCCCCCCCCCCTCTAGTGAAAGTCCACCTAGTGTCAACTATCTTCACCTATGGGGGGGGGGGGAATAGGTGACGTGCAGCATTTTTGCGGAATTTAAGATTGTACCTGCACAATAAAAATAAACAGCACAGCACAAAGAATACACAAGCTATTTATAGTGGTTCCTCGATTTGGGTACATCCACTTTCCCCCTTCGACCTATCTCCCACCAAGGGACGACTCGGTCACTTCTCCAACAGGATTGAAAACCAATCCTTGCACTATCGGAAGGAACCCTTCAACACGTAGGAGTAAACACTCCCACAACACGGGTTGCACCAAACCCTTACAAATAGGAACCAACGTTCCTTTACAACAAAAGTAAAACTAGAATGTACAAGAGATACAAACTACGTTTGGAGACTAAGGTGTCCCTCTTCTTTGACGATGAGTTTTTGAAGTCCACGAAGAGTCCACTACCCAAGATCTCTCTTGGAGAGAATCTCCTCGGAACCGGCGGCGGCAAGATGGGCGGCGGCTAGGTTCACGGGATCGGCGGCAACAACGATGTGCGGCTGCTGTTCTTTGGAGATCCAAACTTCGTAGCGAAGCTAGCTAGGTCTACCAACGGTCACTCTAGGATCGATCGTCTCGATCGATTCGGACGGGGAAGTTTTTTCCGATCAACAAATCGAGAGACAATGGATCTATGGATAGACATGTGAGACTCTAAGCTTGGCTAAGCTTCTGTCGCCGGAAGATCACGAAGAAATCTCGATCAAAGGTGGCGACCAACTAGCTCGAGTGCGACGGCGGCGGCGGAGTGGAGATCGCGATTTTAGGTCAAGGTTGTCGCTCGGCTTCTTTCTGTATGTCTTTACTGTTCAAAATACATGTATATTTATACAGATGAAATACTCTATTATAACCGTTAAGGGTCCCACCTGAAGAAACCCTAGCCCCGATTCAGAATAGTGTCAGCGGCAGAATCCGGTTCAGCTCTTTCCCGAAAATTGCTCAAGTAAAAATCGGCGAGAATCACCTGTGATTCTCGTCGAATCGTCGAGAATCAAGGGTGATTCTCGACGATTGGGCGAGAATCACAAAGTGATTCTCGACGATTCGTCGAGAATCACAAAGGGATTCTCGTCGAATTTGCCTTGATTGCACGCTGATTTAGCCGGCGAGAATCAGCCAGTGATTCTCGACGATTCGGCGAGAATCACTTGGTGATTCTCGTCGATTCTTACTTAGACGATTTTTCGTCTTTCGCCTCCGAGCTGCTCTTTGACTCATCCTTGCTCTTTGTCTGCTCTTGTAAAAACATGGCCCTGTACTTGAAAGTAAGTGCACTCCAATAGAGAGAGTACACGTAGGCCAACACACTGATCTGCTCAATGAGGGATTACGTCGTGCAGACCCGTGTATATTTACCTACTGCACCCTGACATTGGTGTGCACTTAGCGTGGAATAACTGCAAGCACAACTTGAAATATTTTGTCAAATACATTGTCTATTTACCTTAGCTTGTCCAGGGGCTTCTTCAAATCAGGTACGTTGTGGATACAATACCCAACAATCTCCCCCTATTTGAAGAAGCCTAAACCCTACAAGCTAAGGTAAATAGAGCATATGGGAATGAAAATCCTAAATTTGAAATTGAGTTGAGTGAGGTATTCATTACCGATACCAATTTCGTGCGAGCAAACTTTGGAGCCACCTTAGCCTTAGCCGAGAGGGTAATCTCTCCCTTTTCGGCTTCTGCATATCTGGGTCTGTAGCATTTGACCCCTTGCTCCCCCTCAGTTCTTGCATCTGTGCTCACACTTGAGTTCCTTGCTCCCCCTCAGTTCTTGCACGAGCCTGGAGCTTCTGTAGTCTTCATTCCTCATAATTTAGCATCGCCAATTCAGTCTTGAAAAGACTGAACTTGGCCTCGTCTAAGGGCTTTGTGAATATATCAGCAATCTGCTTGTCCGTCGGGACATAACAGAGAGAGATGTCCTTGTTCTCCACGTGCTCCCGAATGAAGTGGTAGCGCACTTCAATATGCTTCGTTCTGCTGTGCGATACCGGATTGTTGGCAATTGCAATTGCACTGGAGGAATCGCAGTACATTGGTATATCCTTGAACTGAAGGTCATAGTCGGCTAACTGATTTCTGATCCATAGGAGTTGTGCGCAACAGCTGCCTGCCGAGATGTACTCAGACTCTACTGTGGAGGTTGCAACACAATTCTGTTTCTTGCTATTCCATGAGATAAGCCTCCTGCCGAGGAATTGACACGTCCCGGAGGTGCTTTTCCTATAATCCCTACTCCCTGCAAAATCAGCATCTGAAAAGCCTATTAGCTCGACATAATTATTTCTCGGGCACCACAATCCAAGATTGGGAGTACCTTTAAGGTATCTTAGAATTCGCTTTGCAGCGACATAGTGAGATTCCTTAGTGTTCACCTGATACCGGGCACAGACACATATGGAGAACATAATATCCAGTCTACTGGCAGTAAGGTAGAGCAGGGATCCAATGATGCTTCTGTATTTGGTTTCATCGAAAGGTTTACCTTTCTCATCCTTATCCAGAGACATAGTGGATCCCATTGGAGTTCTCATAGAGGTTGCATTCTCCATGCCGAATTTCTTAAGGAGTTCATTTGTGAACTTCGTCTGAGAGATGAAGATTCCATCCTCAGACTGTTTCACTTGAAGTCCCAAGAAATACTTGAGCTCTCCCATACTGCTCATTTCAAACTTTCCTTGCATAAGTTTAGAAAACGTTTTGCAAAGATTGTTGTCCGTTGAGCCGAATATAATGACATCGACATAGATTTGCACCAGCAAAATCTTGCCTTTGACTTCCCTGAGAAACAATGTCTTATCTATTTTACCTTTAGAGAACTTGTTCTCAAGAAGAAAACTAGATAAAGTCTCATACCAAGCTCGCGGAGCTTGTTTTAAACCATATAAAGCTTTATTGAGAAAATAGACATGATTGGGATAAGTAGGATTGACAAAACCTGGGGGTTGAGCAACGTATACTTCCTCTTTCAGGTCTCCATTCAAGAATGCTGATTTCACATCCATTTGATAGACTGTGAATCCTTTGTGCGAAGCATACGCCAGTAACAATCTGATTGCCTCGAGCCTTGCTACCGGTGCAAAGGTCTGGTCGAAGTCAATCCCCTCCTCCTGTCTGTAACCTTGAGCCACCAGCCTGGCCTTGTTCTTTATGATGACACCATGTTCATCCAGTTTGTTTCTGAAGATCCACTTGGTGCCAATCACATTCTGCTTGTGTGGTATGGGAACCAGCGTCCAAACATTGCATCGTTCGAATTGATGTAGTTCATCTTGCATGGACAAAATCCATGCCGTGTCTTTGTTCGCCTCGTCGAACTTCTTTGGCTCAACCTGTGACAGGAAGCTAAGATGCAAAACTTCGTTAATAGTACCTCTTCGAGTTCTGACACCGACACGAGGATCTCCGATGATCTGATCTCTAGGATGATCCCTCACGTGCCGGAGCTCTAGAAGTGTGGCGTCTGGAGCTTCGACTACTTCTTGGGCTTCTCCTTCTTCTAAGGGATTTGTTCTATTTTGATCTTCAACATTCCCAGATGACGTGGAGGTGGAAACTTTGACGTACTTAGGAGTTTCATCTTTAGCGGTCTCATTGAGATCCAGCTGTTCAAGTCGTGCACCTGCATCTTCAAGAATTCCACTAGAAGAATTGCTGTTAAGCAAACTTCCTTCATCAAATACAACATTAATGGATTCTTCTACCACTAGGGTTTTCTTATTGAAGACCCTATATGCCCGACTGTGGGAACTATAGCCCATGAATATGCCTTCGAAGTATTTTTCACCAAATTTAGTACGCGGGTACTTCCCATTATTCAGTACATAGCATCTGCAACCAAAGATCCTCAAGTAGGACATGGTTGGTTTCCTGCCTTTCAGTAGCTCGTAAGGCGTCTTACGATGATGCTTGTTGATCAATGCTCGGTTTTGTACATGATAAGCTGTGTTGACAGCCTCTGCCCAGAAGTATTCTGGGAGAGAGGCGTCTTTCAACATTGTCGTGCAGGCTTCAATGAGAGTTCTATTTCTCCTCTCCGCAACCCCATTTTGCTGAGGAGTGCGCGGGGAGGAAAACTCATGAAAGATACCTTGTTCTTCACAAAACTCTGTCATAGCACCAGATTCGAATTCTGTTCCATGGTCACTTCTGATTTTGACCACTGGGCAGCTAAATTCGTTCTGAACTTGCTTGACAAAACTAGTGAAGATGTCAAACGTATCCGACTTTTGTTTTAAGAAGAACACCCATGTAAACCGAGAATGATCATAAACTATCACTAGCGTATAGGACTTGCCTCCCAAGCTATGAACTTGCATTGGACCAAACAAGTCCATATGTAGAAGGTAAAGACATCAGGAAGAGTCTTTGTCTGCAATGCTCTTAAAGGTAGCCCGAGTCTGTTTGCCCATCTGGCATGCAGGACAGGGGCTATCTTTAATGCACTTGATAATGGGAGCATCCCTTACTAAGTTTTTAGAAAACAGCATACTAATTGTTTTGAAATTAATATGTGCCAATCTCTTGTGTCATTGTTCACAAAGAGATGCACTGCCTGTTGCCACAAGGCATACGGGGGTAGATGAATCTAAACTGAGAAAATCTAAGCAGAAGATATTTCTGCTCCTAATGCCTGATAATACCGTCTCAGAAGAGATACGTGAAATTATCAGACATTTATCCTTGCAGAACTTAACGTCATAACCTTTGTCACATAACTGACTTACACTGATCAGGTTATGGTTTAACCCTTCAACATAAGCCACGTCGGTGATAGAGATTATGCCGTTGGAAATCATACCGTAACCTCTGGTGACTCCTCGATCTGACCCTCCAAAGATGACTTTGGGTCCATTCTCGACTGGAGTGTAATCACGCAGCAGGCTTCTTGTCCCGGTCATGTGCCGGGATCATCCACTGTCCAAGTACCAGATTGGCGTTTTGGTGGCCTTTGGACATTCCTGCAAAACAAAATTAATTTCCCTTAGGAACCCAATCGAACTTGGGTCCTAGATTCCTGGTTAGCATACTCCCCCTCGGTTGGTTAACCCTACGAGTGGTCGGCCTCGCATTGCTAACATAGGGAGTCTCGTGATACCTTGAATTAAACCAACAATCCACGGCAAAGTGACCGACTTTGCCACAGCACCAACAGTCAAATCTGTTGTACCTCTTCCTAGGCTCCTGCCTTACCGTGGGAACGGTGGGTACAACCGGGGCTTTGGATCTGGAGGTGGTGGCCTCACAGTGATTGCAGTCACAAGACTTCTTCACCTTCTGTATAACATGCTTGGCTTTTGGTGCCTGCTTTCCATTATGGTCGCTAGAGAATTGACCATAATTTCCCATGTGGATTTCCTCATAAGGTGCCTTGAAGGCACTCTCACCGAAGTTCCGGGGAAAGGTCCAACCATCATATCGGCTCTTTGGCTTTGCAACCGAGGCCCGGAAATGATGGCCAAATGTTGATTCAAATTCATGTTGGTTGCAAGGAAAGCCAGGCTTTCTGAACGCAACAGGACTAAGCGGAGCCTTTCCCTTTTCATCAGCAGAGGCCTTCTTGGCGGCCTTATTCTTCCTCTGGTTCCTGTTTCTCCTGGATGAGGAACCAGATACCCCTACATGCCCCAAGCCAGCTCCTTTGGCCTGAGCAGAGAAGGTATCAACAACTGGAAGAACAGTTTTTGGCATAGAGAAGCTCTTGACGATCTTCCTTTCTGCCGCAAGTTGTTCTTCCAACTTGTCGACTTCCTCCTGCTTAAGATCAAGGAGCTTAAGAGACTCTGAGTGCTTTGAAGTCAGGTCAAGGTGCTCCTATCGGAGAGAAATCAAACTGGTAACCTCTTCCCTTAGGGAAACACACTCACCCTTAAGGAATTTTACTTCCTTTTTCTCAGCCTTCAATCTCTTACGGCACTGCTCGAAAGTGTTGAGCAGAAGCTCATACTTCTCGAGGAGCTCAGCTTCACGGGCCGAAAGGCTATCCTCAGGTTCATCATCCTGAGACTCAGGATCAGAGTCTGAGTCAGAGAGAGGGGTGTGAGCTTTTACCTTCCCAGTAAATGGGGGACATTCTCCTTCAGAGTCGGAGCGACCCACCAGCCCGAAGTAGGCTTCCTCATCATCACTGGAGTCTGAGGAATCAGACTCACTCAGTGTCTTTGGCCTTTTGGCGATGTAGCTCCGCTCTTTCTTCTTATCTCTAGAGGATTTGAGCTCCTCTCCTTTCCCTTTTTCTCTCTTGCCTTGATAGTAGTCGGCCACGACGTGTCCTGGCTTATTGCATCCAAAGCAAATAATGTCAGAAGAGCGATGTTTGTTCGGTTTAGAAGCATACCTGTCAGAAGAATAATTTTTCTTCTGATGCCTGGAGGAGAAGCCGTCTTTCTTTCTTTGATTCCTCATCTTGAGGAACTTCTTGAACTCTCGGGTGATGAGGGAGAAATCCTCCTCCGACAGCTCTGAGCTGGAGGAGCATGGCTCGGAGTCCTCCTCCTCATCCTTATTCCTGGCACGGTATGAAACCGCACCCTTGTCTTTTCTGGAGTGACTGGCTTTTAGAGCCACAGTCTTTTCTTTGGCTGCAGCCTTCTCAGCTTCTTCTTCTACTTTCCTGGTCTTCAGCTGAAGCTCATAGGACATCAGCTTCCCAAACAGAATTTGCGGGTCTGTTTCAGCTAGTCTGCCAAACTCTCGGATGGCGCAGATCTTTGTGTCTCATTCCTTAGTAAGGGACCTAAGGAATTTATCATTGAGTTCACCATTAGTGAACACTCTTCCGTATCCTTTGAGGGCGTTGACAATCTTGAGGAAGTTCTCGTAGGTGACTCCGATCTCTTCCTTAGGCCCTTGTCTGAAGGCCTCATATTTCTGGTTCAGGAGGGATCTCCGATCATCCCTCACTTCATCAGTGCCCTCCATTAGGATGATCAGGCAATGTCAGATCTCCTATGCTGTCCTGCAGTTGCAGAAGTTCTGCATCATTGAGTTATCAACTGCGCTGACCAGAATGTTCTGCGCCTTCTTGTCAAGTCCCACTAGCACCATCTCGTCCTTGTCCATTTCATAAAGTGTCTTCGGCACTTTCTTGGTAGGATCAATGGTGGAGGCCTTAGTGGGGACATAAGGTCCCTCCTCCACGATCATGAAGAGTCGAGGATCCACTACTTCCATGTAGAACCTGATCCTTTCCTTCCAGATAGGAAAGTTGAGCCTGGTGCACACTGGGATCTTGCCTGTGAACTTGAGCCCGTCCATAGTAGATGTTTGCCTCCTTCTTGACACTAGCGGCAGGATTCAACTCAAGGTGTTAACCTTTTTGATGAGGAACCTGGCTCTGATACCACTTGAAAGTCCACCTAGTGTCAACTATCTTCACCTATAGGGGGGGGGGGGGAATAGGTGACGTGCAGCATTTTTGCGGAATTTAAGATTGTACCTGCACAATAAAAATAAACAACACAGCACACAGAATACACAAGCTATTTATAGTGGTTCCCCGATTTGGGTACATCCACTTTCCCCCTTCGACCTATCTCCCACCAAGGGACGACTCGGTCAATTCTCCAACAAGATTGAAATCCAATCCTTGCACTATCGGAAGGAACCCTTCCACACGTAGGAGTAAACACTCCCACAACACGGGTTGCACCCAACCCTTACAAATAGGAACCAACGTTCCTTTACAACAAAAGTAAAACTAGAATGTACAAGAGATACAAACTACGTTTGGAGACTTAGGTGTCCCTCTTCGTTGACGACGAGTTTTTGAAGTCCACGAAGAGTCCACTACCCAAGATCTCTCTTGGAGAGAATCTCCCCGGAACCGGCGGCGGCAAGATGGGCGGCGGCTAGGTTCACGGGATCGGCGACAACAACGATGTGCGGCTGCTGTTCTTTGGAGATCCAAACTTCGTAGCGAAGCTAGCTAGGTCTACCAACGGTCACTCTAGGATCGATCGTCTCGATCGATTTGGACGGGGAAGTTTTTCCCGATCAACAAATCGAGAGACAAGGGATCTCTGGATAGACACGTGAGACTCTAAGCTTGGCTAAGCTTCTGTCGCCGGAAGATCACGAAGAAATCTCGATCAAAGGCGGTGACCAACTAGCTCGAGCGCGACGGCGGCAGCGGAGTGGAGATCGCGATTTTAGGTCAAGGTTGTCGCTCGGCTTCTTTCTGTGTGTCTTTACTGTTCAAAATACATGTATATTTATACGGATGAAATACTCTATTATAACCATTAAGGGTCGCACCTGAAGAAACCCTAGCCCCGGTTCAGAACAGTGTCAGCGGCAGAATCCGGTTCAGCTCTTTCCCGAAAATTGCTCAAGTAAAAATCGGCGAGAATCACCTGTGATTCTCGTCGAATCGTCGAGAATCAAGGGTGATTCTCGACGATTCGGCGAGAATCACAAAGTGATTCTCGACGATTCGTCGAGAATCACAAAGGGATTCTCGTCGAATTTGTCTTGATTGCACGCTGATTTAGCCGGCAAGAATCAGCCAGTGATTCTCGACGATTCGGCGAGAATCACTAGTGATTCTCGCCGAATCGGCGAGAATCACTTGGTGATTCTCGTCGATTCTTACTTAGATGATTTTTCGTCTTACGCCTCCGAGCTGCTCTTTGAATCATCCTTGCTCCTTGTCTGCTCTTGCAAAAACACGGCCCTGTACTTGAAAGTAAGTGCACTCTAATAGGGAGAGTACACGTAGGCCAACACACTGATCTGCTCAACGAGGGATTACGTCGTGCAGACCCGTGTATATTGACCTACTGCACCCTGACATTGGTGTGCACTTAGCGTGGAATAACTGCAAGCACAACTTGAAATATTTTGTCAAATACATTGTCTATTTACCTTAGCTTGTCCAGGGGCTTCTTCAAATCAGGTACGTTGTGGATACAATACCCAACATCTAGGTATTTAGAACATCTTGAAACCAATTCTTTCACAAGCACTGTACTAGTCCGTCATGCTGCATAGCACACAGACGCAGCCACAGCCCATACTGCATCAGTCTGCATGCCATACGCGGACTTGGCGATAGACCGCACAGCTCGAGAACAACGCCTCAGCACGCGACATGAGTCCACGACCAACATCAAATTGCCCGGTCAACAACGGACCCTTCGGACAGTGCATCTGCCTGCCGCACAAGTCCACGAACAACAGGCAGTTCGCTCGATCAACAGCGGCCTCTGCGGACATTGCGAACACCCTATACTTATCACACAGTTTGACCAAGTCCAGCAACCCACCAAAAAACTGGCGCGAGCTCGGTGGACATGAAACCCAGACCGCCAACTCCATGGGTAGTCAGCCACCATGAATGCAGCTATCAACCACCGCATCACCGGAGAACTCGGCACGGACCAATGCCAATCTCCAAAACCTATCCGCAATAGCGGACTCCACGGACTCTAACCGAGTCTGCCACATCTCCGCGGATTTAATCCCCAATCTGTCTGGTTACTTCAAGAACAAGATCTATAGAACCGCGGGCCGAAATGAGCTCCGCCACCAGACAACCAAAGACAGACTGCCCAGGCCACTCCACTAGACACCCAAGCCGCCAAGTCTACCCTGATCACTAACCACCCAGGCCGCAACATCAGTCCACCCAGGCCGCGTACTCAGACTGCCCAGACCGTGCGGTCTGCTTCATCACCTACTTTCACTTCATAATTTTCAACACTCCCCCTTGAAGTGAGAAGTGGTTATAAAGCCCAACAATCCTCGTAACCGTGCAAACGACACCTTCGGCAACAGCTTATTGAAGATGTTCGCGATGTTGTCCCCACTCCACACATGCTTCACCATCAGAGATCCCTCCAACACCTTCTCCCGTATGAAGTGGTGCTCAATCTCAATGTGCTTGGACTGAGCGTGACAAACTAAATTATTCATCAGTGTTAGGGCACTCTCATTGTCACCGCTAAGTAGAGTAGGACCGCACACTTCTTCATAGACATTCTCTACTAATCTCCTGAGCCAGATGGCTTCCCGAGCTGCCAAGGCCGAGACCTTGTATTTCGCTTTCATAGTAGAGACGGACACTGAGTATTGCTTCTTACTGCAGCAAGAAATACTTCCTGATCCATAAGTGAAGACATAACCGGTTGTTGAATTCCAGTTGTCTGAATCTCCCCTGTAATCAGCATCCGAGTACCCTTGAAGAACAAACTTTGTGCCTCTCCTATACAGGAGACCTATATTAGATGTGGCCTTCACGTACATCAAGATATTCCTAGTCGCCATCAGATGAGGCTTCCTGGGTTCCGCCATATACCGACTAACTCAGCCAACCACATAAGCAATGTCTATCCTTCTAATCGTCAGGTAGATCAAACTCCCAACTAGAGTTCGAAACACAAAAGGATCCTGAAGAATCCTCCCCTCATCTCGCCGAAGTTTGATGCCAGAATCAAATGGAGTAGAGCTACTCTTCCCCTCCTACATGCCGAATCGCTGAACGATACGTTCCGCATAGCCCTTCTAGGACACGAGTATGCCGCTCTCCTTCCTCTCCACCTCAAGTCCAAGGAAATGATGGTGTTCACCCAGATCCTTCATCTCGAACCTGATAGCTAGCTCTACCCTGAGCCTAGCTACTTCCTCGTTAGAGTTTCTCGTGATGATCATATCATCCACGTACAATAGCAGCAGGACTAGAAGCTCCCCCTTCTTCTTGATGAAGAGGATCGAATCTGAGTTTGATGCCAAATACCCGCAGAACTGGAGGTATTCTGCAATCTTCCCATAGCAGCCTTGAGGATCCTGCTTCAACCCATAAAGCGCTTTCCGGAGCTTGCATACGTAGTCCGAATATTCTCCAGATATGTACCCGAGCAGCTGATCCTTGAAGATGTCCTTTCCAATCTCCACGTAAAGAAAAGCATTCTTTACGTCCAACTACCACACCTTCCAACCCTGGCAAGCCGCCAAAGAGCTTACCACCCGTACTGAAGTCATCTTCGCTACAGGACTAAACATCTCCTCAAAATGCTCATCATACTGTTGTGAAAACCCCCAACCTACAAGGCGAGCCTTGTACCGCTCGATGCTTCCATCCACCTTCTTCTTTAGCTTGTAGACCCACTTGTAAGTAACAGGAGTAACGTCATCCACCTTGGGCACAATGTCCCAAGTTTCATTCTCCCTAAGGGCAGCCATCTCCATATATATGGCATCAACCCACTCCTTTACTCCAGCGGCTTCTTCAAACTTTGAAGGCTCCCGCTCATCCAAGGGGCCTACGATGAAACAAGTAACGAAACTCACCGTGTTTCCTTCGCAATATCGAGCTGGAGGCTTAATGGTCCTCTTTGATCTCTAAAGAGCATGCTCCTTGCTCACCACCTCCGATTCTTCTTCAACACTAACTCAATTCTTGGGCATATTTGGAGCATCTCTCCCCGTGCTTCTCGAACTAGAAGCTTCAACCCTAGAGCTTGAAACAACCGGAGCACTTGGTGACACTGACAACTCCACCTGATGATCTTTAGCTGCTTCCTCATGCCCTTCATCAACCCTGCTCTCCTCCAGTTCAACAGTGCCACCTCCATGCGATGTCAGCTCATCAAAGACAACGTCTCTTGAAATAAATAACTTCCTTGTCGTATGATCCATACACTTCCACCACTTCTTCTACTCATCATAGCCCACAAAGATAAGCTTCCTTTCCTTTTCATAAAGCTTGGTCCTCTGAGTATCCGGGATATGAACATAGCAGGTTGATCCGAACACCCAAAGTTGTTCCACACTTGACTTCTCCTTGAACATCATTTCCACCGGAGACTTCATGTTGATCAGACTTAGAGGCATCCGATTGATGACATACGTTGCGCAGGCCATTCCTTCCGCCCAGAAGGATCTTGGAATTCCATTTGCATGAAGCCAGCATTTGCAAGTTTCCATCAAGTGACGGATCTTACTCTCTGCTACTCCATTTTGTTGTGGAGTATGAGCATAAGTAAGCTCCCTCTGGATCCTGTGCTTCCTATGGAAACTAGAGAACTCAGATGAGACAAACTCACCACCATTGTCTAATCTGAACTTCTTGATTCGCAATCCAAGCTAGCCCTCCATCAGCTCTTTGAACTCCCCAAACAACTGGAAAGCTGCCGACTTCTCCTTCATGAAATACACCCAAGTGTATCTTGAGTAATCATCAATCAACACAAGTATATATCTACTGCCTCTAAGACTAGCAGTTACTGTTTGCCCCATCAAATCACTATGGATGCATTCTAATGGTGCCTTGCTCCTCGTTTGAGACTTATCAAACGGAATGCGATGAGCCTTATCGTACTGACAACCCGCACAAACGTGGTCATCTCTGTAGGAGGACAACTTCGGCAAGCCTTTTACCAGGCTCCTCATTGACATAGCCTTGAGCTTGTCCATCCCCACGTGCCCTAGTATCTCATGTCAGATAACTGCGCTATCATTGGCCCTCATTCGATTAACATAAGAGTTTGTTGATAAAACAAACAAGTCTCTTACTCTTCTCCCTATATGAGCAACATCATCCATAACCGCTGATACGTTGCAGAGAAACGTTACTTCTGTTGGGCCAATAAAAAAATGAAAGCCCACATCGACTGCATTGGTCACCGAGAAGAGGTTCTTCTTCATGTTGGGTACATGATACACACTCCTTAGAGTAAGCGGACCCTGAGCACTATCCAAAGAAACAACACCCTCCTTCTCTACAGAATGAACAGAATCATTAGTTGTAACAATTGCTTCATTACTTGTGAACGGTTGCAGAGATGAGAACTTCGAATCGTCTCCAGTGAGGTGATGAGCACACCCCGAGTCGACTATTCAGTCATCTTGGTAGTCAAAGGTGGCAAGAGTATGAACAATTGAGCTTGTCAAGAAGGCTCCTCTCCACCCGGCTTCCTCAGAACTAGAACAAGCTCCCTTCTTGCTTGCAACATGCCCAGGTTGCAACTTGACCTTACAGTTATGCTTGAAGTGGCCTGCCTGATTATAGATGTAACACTTCAACTCTTTCTTCCAGTTCTTCTTAGGAGTAGAGCTCCTGTCATGCTGATAAGATGTTGAAGGCCCTTCTTCAGTAGCAGGCTTCTTCTCCCATCTCTTCTTCTTCTTCTCAGTGATGAGAGCTTCACTGCCTCCTTCCGAGATAGTCACACCGGCCATCTGCCTGGCGAAGCTCTCCTGTGATGGTAACAAGTTTTCTCGCTCCAGTAGAGAAGGTTGAGTTGCTCACCCTTGCACGGAAGTCAGAAAGGCCACATATTCATTCCACAACCCGCGAACTATGTTCCTCTTCAACTTTGCTTCAAAGATGGGCTCATTAGGATCCAATGTTGATATTTTAGTGCATAGGTTCTTCATCTTCAAAAAGAACTTAGAGATGGAAAGATCGCCTTGAGTTGCATTAGCCAACTCATTCTCCGGGAACAGGAGCCTTGCCACATTCTTCCTGTTGAGCAAACCATCAATGGTTGTTCAAATCTCTGCAGCAAACTCACATCCTAAGATGTGATCAAAGTACTCATGTGAGACAGCCCATTTGAGAGAAAACTCTGCCTTTGCATTAGTTCTTCTCCAAAATCTCACTTCCTCAGCAGTACCAGTAGCAGTAGTAACTTCTTTCTTGTCGTCACCACCGACGACATCCCATAACTCCTCACCCAAGAGATAGCTCTTCATATAAGACTTCCACTTCTTAAAGTTAGTCGTTGTAAGAAGTTCAATGCCAAAACTTCTTCCAAAAGCTCCTTCCATTGCAAATCACCACTGATCACAAAGCTTCCAGAAGCGCCGAGAACAATCTGAGGTTGATCACAGCTCACTGCTCAAGCCACTGTTCCCTCTGATACCGTGTTGAAATTTCACAAGTCGATCAACTGGTAGTTCTGGTATCAAGCAAACACTTCCAAAACTATCAAGCTGATCACATGATCAAGCGGAAAATGAGAACTAGGCGTAGGAACACTCCAACCATAAACTGACCTATGTATCAGAGACAATGAAGATCAAACACATATCTTGCATGAATCAACTATCAACTTTACAAGGCCAGGTGTACATGGCGAGACATGATTTCGCCAAGTACAATGAGAAGAAAACAATCAAAAGCAAACTTCAAGCCGGGTAGACTGCCTCCAAGAACGCTGAGTCTGCCGAGACCGCCAAGCCGCTGCTGCTACTCTAATTCTACGGAGTCTGCAAAAGCCGTGGACAACCCGTTATTCTGCTGACGCCCTTTCTACAAGCCGCCGCCAAACTGAATGAACAGACCGCCAAGCCCGCCGAGACCGGTGACCTGGTTATTAAACTTAGACTTCAATTGCTAGAGAGAAAATTGGTTGGCTGCCAAATGCGACCTGCTGCAACTGCTGATTGTAAAACGCAAGCTTCACTGCTTCCTGACCTTGATCAGAACCAGACGCCATGTTGGAACCCTAGTTCTGATTTGGGCAAGGATCAATATTAGGATGTTTAGATTGACCCAAAATATATAGTCATGGGTCATAGGTTTGCTTCCAGGTTTGCCTCAGAAGAGTTCAAGAGAACTGCTGAAAGAATTCTATGAAAATCCAGATTTGTCAAAGGCAAAAAATCAGGTCGACAAATATGGAACTCTTCAGGTCGACAAACTCTGAGTTCCCTCTCTGAGTTCAGGTCCACGAACTCTGATCTCAAGCAAGAAGTTTAGCTCGATGAAATCCAACTGAGCTCGACGAACTTCGAACTTAGGTCGACGATCTCTTCATTCAGACAGATTTTGAGCTCAACGAACTCTGAGTTGAGATCAATGAACTCCGAGCCCACTTTGAAGAAAGCTTTAAAATTCAGTTTGACGATTTCTTTGCAGTATGCAGGCAGAATTATTTACAGCTGGCCGAATTAATTAAGGGTTAATTAAAGGTGATTATAGCTATTAGATTTAATGCTTATATTCTCAAGAATATTGTTGTTTGGAGGCTGCATTAATTATGGATTAAATCAGGATTTAATGCTAATTGATTCCCAAAGCAATTACCATTCTCGGGAATGTTTTAGCCATCGCAGTCAAAGTAAATTCAAAAATTTGAATTATGTTCAGACAATATATAAAGATATTTATGCAGTACAGAATATATAAAAGATGATGTAGTGAGAAATAAGAGAGAGAAACAACAACAACAACAACAAATTAGTGAATCACTGAAGAACGACACAGCTCTCATACACACGAAGTTCTTCATCATTTGCTTTAGGCTTTTAAGGGACAACTACTCAAAATCAGTCCAAGAAGCTTCTGAAGAGCAACATCAATCTGAAAGCCTACACCCTGAAGCAAAGTTTTCTTCTTTCCTGAACCATTCAACATCTCAGAGGGAGCTTTCACATCATCAACATCCACTAGTCTTCTCTCAGTGATTTGAGACAGATAAGATAACATCATTTCTTTCCCTTTGCTGTGTACTGGGTTATAACTCCCTTCAAAAGTTTATTGTTGGTTTTTGGGCACCTGATCAAAAGCTCAAAAGGTTGCGAGATCTCCCCGCAAATAGATTATTTGGTGACAGGGCACCTAAGCAAAAACATGTGGTGGCAGTCACCTGATCAAAACCTACTAGTGGATTCCTACCAGGGTGGTAGAAGAGTGGATGTACCAAAGTTTAGGAGGAACCACTATAATCCATGTTTCTTCTAGGTTGCTTGCTTTGCCTTCTTTATTTTATATGTTGTGATTTTCTTTTCCTAATATATACATATATTTCTAGTGTAAAGTTAAGATCTATCCTCACTTTCAATTGGTATCAGAGGGTTGTTTATTTGGTTTCACCGGCTAATACCTGAACCAAAAGATCCTTGATAGATCTTATTTTACTTTAGACTTTATCATGGCACAAAATGAAGAATTTTCAAGCACTATACCTCCAATGTGCAATCTAAAAACGTTTGCACTTTGGAAATCAATGATTACGCTTTATACGAACTATATTGATGAAGATATTTTCAACTCCATTTTGATAGGTCCATCTCAATCATTAGAAAGACCAAGCACCAGTATTGTACCATCACTTCAATGGACAGAAGCCCAAAAAAGGCTAAAGATTGCTGATGCACAATAAATAAAGATCTTTGCCCAATTAATGTCTGATGACATCTTTCAGGAAGTTGTTGAATGCTCTTCAGCAAAAGATATATGGGACTCCCTCATAACAATGGTTGCTGGATCATCTAAAGAAATAAACTTTGAAGCTGAAACTTGGAGTGATTCTGAAGCTTCATCCTGTACAACTGAAGATGAAGAAGAGTCTAGAGCAAGAGAATTTTGCCTAATGGCAATAAATGCCTCTTACAACAGCCTAATGAAGAATCAGACTCTGAAGAAGAATCAGAATGTGAATAAGAAGAGGATCAGGTAATCTCTTCCTTTGATTTCTCTTCAGAACATTTTAAAGAAGATTTTAAAATCCTGTGTAAAGATTTAATTTAATCTAAGAAGGAAATAAAACTTCTCAAAGAGAAAGTAAATAATTTATCTTCTGAAAATATAAAACTCAAAGAAGCTTTAAAGAATACTCTTGAACAGATAATTTATTTAGAATCAATTAAAGGAAAAGATAAGTTAGAAGACACATATAAAATTACTGCAGATTTGCAACAGAATAAATCAAATCTTCAAAAAAATTTTGGTAACATAATTCGGCGAACCAAGCTCGATGAAAACAACGCCATTCGTCGAACAAATCTCGATGAACTATGAACAGAGATTTTGATCTTAATTGGTCAGGAATATATGCTCGACAAAATAAATATGATTCATCGAACAGAGATCGACGAAAGTGGAATAGGGAAAACAATTTCTATTATTCTCTGAGCAGAGATCGATGAAACCACTACCATTCGTCGAACTCAATTCGACGAAATGACCTTAATTCTTCGAACTCTAAATTTTAGAACAAAAAATTTTATTCTCTTCAGAATTATAATCAAACTCAAAATTTTACAAATCCTTTTACCCGGTGGTTCATCCCTTCTAGGAAATTTCATCCACTTGGTTATAAAAATCTATCTGTGTGTTCTTTTATTTCTAATTATTATAAAGGAGAACCAGGACACAAGGTAATCTGGGTCCAGAACTCCTAACCTCTCTTTTCAGGAAAAGACCTATCTTACCATAGAGGAACAGTGGTATGTGATAGTAACCAAAACCTTTAAGCTCAGTCAGTGCAGAGGTTACAATAGTCAGCAATTTAAATTATTCAAAAAATCAGAAATGAATTCAGTTATGCTGAAATAGATTGTGTTAAAGATAAGCAAAAGTGCCGCTAACATTCCTAACAGATTTTCTTGCAACTGCTCCTTAGTTTTTAATAATGTTCTAATATCTCTGTTGTCCTTCTTTATTTCTCAAAGCTCCCTTGTACATCTGCTGAAATTTTTTTATAATTCAGGCACATTATTTTGCTTTGTATCTTATTTATTTTTGTGTAAATAGTGTCCTCACCCAAATAGGGGGAGATTGTTGGAACCCTAGTTCTGATTTGGTCAAGGATCACTATTAGGATGTTTAGATTGACCCAAAATATATAGTCATGGATCATAGTTTTGCTTCCAGGTTTGCCTCAGAAGAGTTCAAGAGAATTGCTGAAAGAATTCCAGGAAAATCCAAATTTGGCAAAGGCAGAAAATCAGGTCGACGAACGTCGAACTAAGGTCGACGAACGTCGAACAAAGGTCGAAGAACATCAAACTCATGTCGACGAACTCTGAGTTCCTTCACTGAGTTCAGGTCGACGAACTCTGATCTCAAGCAAGAAGGTTAGCTCGACGAAATCCAGCTGAGCTCGACGAACTTTGAGGTCAAGTCGACGTTATCTTCATTCAGACAGATTTAGAGCTCAACGAACTCCGAGCTAAGATCAACGAACTCCTAGCCCAGTTTGAAGACAGCTTTAAAATTTAGTTTGACGATTTCTTTGTAGTATACAAGCATAATTATTTACAGCTGGCCAAATTAATTAAGCCTTAATTAAAGATGCTTATAGCTATCAGATTTAATGCTTATATTCTCAAGAATATAGCCGTTTGGAGGCTGCATTAATTATGGATTAAATCTGGATTTAATGCTAATTGATTCCCAAAGCAATTACCATTCTCGAGAATGTTTTAGCCATTGCAGTCAAAGTAAATTCAAATATTTGAATTATGTTCGGATAATATATAGAGATATTTATGCAGTACAGACAATATAAAAGATGATGTAGTGAGAAAGAAGATAGAGAAACAACAACAACAACAAATCAGTGTATCAGTGAAGAACAACACAGCTCTCATACACACAAAGTTCTTCATCATTTGCTTCAGGCTTTCAAGGGACAACTACTCAAAATAAGTCCAAGAAGCTTTTGAAGAGCAACATCAATCTGAAGGCCTACAACCTGAAGCAAAGCTGACTTCTTTTCTGAACCATTCAACATCTCAAGGGGAGCTTTGACATCATCAACATCCACTAGTCTTCTCTCAGTGATTTGAGATAGAGAAGACAACATCATTTCTTTTACCTTTCCTGTGTACAGGGTTATAACACCCTTCAAAAGTTTATTATTTGTTTTTGGGCACCTGATCAAAAGCTCAAAGTGTTGCGAGATCTCCCTGTAAATAGATCTTGTGGTGACAGGGCACCTGAGCAAAAACTTGTGGTGGCAGTCACCTGATCAAAACCTGCTAGTGAATTCCTACCAGGGTGGTAGAAGAGTGGATGTACCTAACTTTAGGGGAACCACTATAATCCTTATTTCTTCTTGGTTGCTTGCTTTGCCTTCTTAATTTTATGTGCTATGATTTTCTTTTCCTAATATATACATATATATTTCTAGTGTAAAGTTAAGATCTATCCTCACTTTCAGGCCCGACTTCACAGTGCTAGCCGCACAACCTACAAACAGCAACCAGTTAAATCTCAAACCGTGCGACCTGGAAAACCGAGTCCACAACAATTGATCTGCGCTCAACTTACTGTTCACTCCGTTACTGTAGACGTGTCGGCGGGGTCTATTTATAAGCGGGGTGAGGAGTGTGGTCACCGCCCTAGTGAATAGAGTCACCACCCCATCTCGCAGCTAGCACAACCGAGGCCGTCGAGTTTACAAGGACTTGGCCGGTCTCCAATCAACTCGCTAAGCGCCAAGTCAAGGTCAGACCACCATTAGGTGGATACCGCGCCAGTCCGCACACATAGCGGCACGCGGACACAGCAACATCGCATACACTATGTCAGTCTACACTCTACATGCAGACACGACAACAGCCCGCCCTGCTTGTAAGCACTGCACCAGTCCGCCATACTGCACAGCATACGGACACAGCCATAACCCATACTGCATCAGTACGCATGCCATACGTGGACATGGAGACAGTCTGCACAGCTAGAGAACAACACCTCAGCCCGTCATACGAGTCCACGACCAATAGTAAATTGCCCGGTCAACAACAGACACTGCGGACACTACATCAGCTCGCCGCACAAGTCCACGAACAACAGGCAGATAGCCCAGTAAACAGCGGACTCTACGGACACTACGAACACCCTGGACTTATCACACAGTATGACCAAGTCCAACAACCCAACAAATAAATGGCGCGAGCTCGGCGGACACGAAATCCAAACCTCCAACTCCATGGATAGTCTGCCACCAAGAATACGGCAATCACGCACCGTATCACCGGAGAACTTGGCAAGGACCAATGCCGATATCCAAAACAAGTCCGCAATAGCGGACTCCGTGGACACTAACCGAGTCTGCCACATCTCCGCGAATTTAATCCCCAATCCGCCCGGTTACTTCAAGAACAAGATCTGCAGAACCGCAGGATGAGCTGAGCACCGCCACCGGACCGCCAAAGACAGACCACCCAGGCCGCTCCACTAGACACCCAAGCCGCCAAGTCAACCCTGATCACTGACCACCCAGGCCACAGACTCAGACCACCCAGACCACATGGTCTGCTTCATCATCCACTTTCACTTCATAATTTTCAACAACCTTGTTTTGCATTACTCCCTCGTAATGGATTTTTTTCTTGGAATAAAAGATAACACAAATCTAAAGCAGATAAAGAAAGAATGAAATTATGAGCGAATAAATTACACTTCATACCGCCTCTGCAGAATTCACTTCTTGTTCAGCCAGTAAAGTTCACGCTCAACTGCTTCAATATTGTCAATTTCTTCTTTGGTTGAATCTACAATTCCAATTATAAAGAAAATTGACGTTAGATCACCATATCCCGTTGGAACACATAAAAGCATGCACAGAAATACGTACATTGATTGAAGTTGAGAAAGAAGAAGGAACAATGAAATTGTACTCAAACTACTAAGAGTTATGACCCAAAAGTTTTAGATTCAGTGTAAAAAAATAGCACTCAAGCCTTTATCTCACTGCATTGGGGTTGCCTATAAGGATCCTTTGTCGCCATTGTGATCTATTTTACTTCTTTAGTCATAATCTCACTAATGGTTCACCGCTAAATAAAACATTTTATTAAGCCTATCATCTCCGATAAGATACAAAACTAAGGCTCTATTTGGAAGGCGATTTTTGCTCTAGTACGGTAGACTCCATTTGCCACCAGATATTTAGGCATTGTTTGGGAAACTGTTCAAGCTCCGGTGCGACATCATTAAATTTTCCATGTGAATTTCAGGTTTTGGAAAGAGACCTTGGAGCTTCATTCTCCATTCCAAAAGGAGCTTCATTCCCACTGCATTGGAACCCAAAAGCCACTATATTCTCAAACTCAGAGTTCAGATTAAGTTACACGGTGGAGTATATTGTGATAACTAATTTGTTCTCAGTGTTTTGAAACACATGCCTATTCGTCAATTTTTGTTTGTGTATGTGTTATTCTCTATTGTACTTGTTAGACATGATCACAGGACAGGAATTACATGTTCTCTGATGAAATTAGTTTCTTTTGACGATTATACTCTCATCTAGCTATATATTCAATGTTAGGAGAAGAGTAGATAAGTGGAGGCTAATGAGAAAGCTAAGAGAGATTAGGGTTAGGGAGAAGGAGGGAAGAAATACCTGAAATTACTCTTGCCTACTCCACACCAAGGGGCCCGGGTATATATATATATAACACCAGGGCCAAGAGGGACCGGCCGGCCCCTCCCAAGTGGGGCTGAACCGGGGTGGTTCAACCCCCCAACCCGCCAACTTTAGAGAGTGGGATATGAACTGGTTGGTTCAGCCCCGTTGCCGTCTTTCTTCGTCTTTTGCCTGCGAGCATAAGTACGACCAAAGAATTGAGTCATGTTCGGGGGCATAACATTCCCCTCTCCATCAAGAATCAGCTTGTCCTCAAGGTGATAATCCAGGTAGAGTTCCTGAAATTCCAGCAGATCAACCCATGTATTGTGCGCTTCTGACAAGTGTTTCCATTTTACAAGGAGCTCAGGTCGGTACACAGCACCCCATCATTTCCATTTGAGCATCAGGACATCCTCGGGTAATGGGCCGAGTTTGCACGCCACTGTTGCCTCTGGAGGAAAAGGATTGGCCTGTATTGTAACGGTCCAGGCCCATCCCATGGGAACCCGCTGGACCGCCGGCCTACCAGAGTCCAGACCCGGGCCCACTCCTGGTAGTCAGCCTATCACATTCAAGCCTGCAGGCCATGCACCCCAACCCCTCTCCGGCCTGTTTATCAGCACGGTAGGTTGTTGCCACTAGGTCTCGAACCCAGGACCTTGATAAGAGAGCTTTCCACCACTCCCTCATCACCAACTAAGCTGCAGCTCAGTTGGTGATGAGGGAGTGGTGGAAAGCTCTCTTATCAAGGTCCTGGGTTCGAGACCTAGTGGCAACAACCTACCGTGCTGATAAACAGGCCGGAGAGGGGTTGGGGTGCATGGCCTGCAGGCTTGAATGTGATAGGCTGACTACCAGGAGTGGGCCCGGGTCTGGACTCTGGTAGGCCGGCGGTCCAGCGGGTTCCCATGGGATGGGCCTGGACCGTTACAAAAAGTGCACTTTTTTTACGGTCCAGGCCCATCCCATGGGAACCCGCTGGCACCGCCGGCCTACCAGGGTCCAGACCCGGGCCCACCACTGGTAGTCAACCTATCACATTCAAGCCTGCAGGCCATGTACCCCAACCCCTCTCCGGCCTGTTTATCAGCGCGGTAGGTTGTTGTCACTGGGTCTCGAACCCAGGACCTTGATAAGAGAGCTTTCCACCACTCCCTCATCACCAACTGAGCTACAGCTCAGTTGGTGATGAGGGAGTGGAGGAAAGCTCCCTTATCAAGGTCCTGGGTTCGATCCCCAGTGGCAACAACCCGCCGTGCTGATAAACAGGCCGGAGAGGGGTTGGGGTGCATGGCCTGCAGGCTTGAATGTGAAAGGCTGACTACCAGTGGTGGGCCCGGGTCTGGACCCTGGTAGGCCGGCGGTGCCAGCGGGTTCCCATGGGATGGGCCTGGACCGTTACAAAAAGTGCAAAATGCGTTCGCCTAGTCTCGATCCCAAGCAACCAGAAAGAATAACTAGATACCATTCCACCAAGTGCAAAAAGTGCAAAATGCGGTGCCAGCGGGTTCCCATGGGATGGGCCTGGACCGTTACAAAAAGTGCACTTTTTTGTAACGGCCTCGCCAGCCCACGGCTCGAAAGGACGGCCGCCGGCACCCCCAGCACCACGCTCGAAAGGGTTCAGCCTAACCAGGTCTGCAGACCATGCACCCCAACCCCTCTCCGGCCTGTTTATCGGCACGGTAGGTTGTTGCCACTGGGTATCGAACCCAGGACCTTGATAAGAGAGCTTTCCACCACTCCCTCATCACCAACTGAGCTGCAGCTCAGTTGGTGATGAGGGAGTGGTGGAAAGCTCTCTTATCAAGGTCCTGGGTTCGATACCTAGTGGCAACAACCTACCGTGCCGATAAACAGGCCGGAGAGGGGTTGGGGTGCATGGTCTGCAGACCTGGTTAGGCTGAACCCTTTCGAGCGTGGTGCTGGGGGTGCCGGCGGCCGTCCTTTCGAGCCGTGGGCTGGGGAGGCCGTTACATGTATGGTGTCACCAATCTTTCATTTCAATAAGTAAATATGAAATGTCGGATGAATGCGCAACCACTCAGGAAGTGACCAAGTGTAAGCAACACGGCCGACGTGGCGGAGAATGAGAAAGGGCCTAGAGTAGCGAGGAGCTAATTTCTGGTTCATTCGGTGTGCCCCCGAGACTTGTCGGTAGGGACATAGCATGAGAAAGACCTTATCGCTGACTGCGAACTCCCTTTCCTTGTGATGCTTCCCTGCTTGGGCCTTCATGCGGTCATGTGCAGTTCAGATATTCTCACACAACATGGCTATTGTACGGTCCCGAGCGCGGAGTGCCCGATCCACAGCTGGAAATGTTGTGTGGCCCGGCTCGTAGCTGCTCAAAGAGGGGGGACGGCCGTATATAACCTCGAATGGGGTCATCTTGTTGGCTGAATGGTAGGAGGTGTTGTAGCAGCATTCAGCCCAGTGTAGCCAACTGGGCCACGATCGCGTCTCGTCCATCACAAAACAACTGAGGTATGTTTCCACCCCCCGATTGAGGACCACTGTCTGACCATCCGTCTGGGGGTGATGTGTCGGACTAAAGCGTAGGCTAGTCCCTTGTAATCGGAAGAGCTCCCGCAAAAAATTGCCGATGAAAGTCGGATCCAGATCTAAAATGATGGTGCGCGGAATTCCATGGAGACGAACAATCTCTCGAACAAAGAGATCGGTGACTGTCTCGCCGGTGTAAGGATAGCTCAGAGCCAAGAAATGACCATACTTGGAGAGCTTATCAACAACAACCAATATAATTGTCTTTTCCAGAGATTTGGGCAATCCGTCGATGAAGTCCATGGACACTTTCTCCCAAATGTGGTGTGGGATCTCCAGAGGTATCAGTAAGTCAGCTGGGGAGGTCGTCTCGTATTTCTGTCATTGGCATATCTCGTACTGCTGGACAAACTACTGAATGTCGCGCAATAATCCACTCCAAAAAACATTAGCTCGTGCTCACTGAAGGGTACGGAGGATTCTCGTGTGTCCACCTGATGATGATGAATGAAACTCGTGCATCATGACTGTCATCCAGTCCGAATTTGGCAGAATGACCACCCGCCCGTGATAATATAGTCAGTCGTTCTACAACTGATAGCCTGACATAGTGATTTGCCTCTATCGAAGAGCCTCCACAATGGCACACAGTGCGGGCTCCTGCATGATCTCCTCCCAAACATTATCTAACGAGTCGAGTAGGGGCCTAAAAATATGGGCAACTGTGATCTCCAGTATACGTGATAAGGTATCGGCAACCACGTTCTCCTTACCCTGCTGGTAAAGGATCTCATAATCGTACCCCAACAGCTTTGTCAATCATTTTTGCTGAAGCGAGGTGGAGACCCGCTAATCCAAGAAGTGCTTCACGCTTTGATGTTCCGTGCGTATTTTGAAATGTCATCCCAACAAGTACGGTCTCCACAGAGCCACTGTATGGATCATCACCAACATCTCCTTCTCATATGTGGAGAGCCCCAGAGTATGAAGCGCTAACTCCCTGTAATAGAATGCCAGGGACCGCACCTCCTGCATCAACACCGCGCCAATGCCTACGATGGACGCGTCTGTTTCCAGGATGAACTCCTTGGTGAAGTCAGGAAGAGCGAGCAGCGAAGTAGTCTTCATGCACCCACTTAAGGGCCTGGAAGTCCTCCTACGCCTCAAGCGTGTAACTCCCCAAAAGTCAGAAATGATCGAGTAGCATCTTAAGGCAAATTTGGGGCCTGATAAGGGTCACACGGCCTTGGACACGAGCATGTCCATGGTCGTGTCATGCTACGAGTTCGGCGAATTTTCGTGTGGTCGACGAAATGCATTCGATGATCTTTGGTGGTCAGGCACACCGCCTGAGACACGGGCGTGTCTACGGCCGTGTCCTGCTCTGTGTCGGCAGAGTTGTGTCGAGCGAGGCACACGTCCTGGGACACGGGCGTGTCCAGGTCGGACACGAGCGTGTCTAGGTCGGATACGGGCATGTCCAGGGTCATTTCCTTCTCTGTGTTAGTCAGTCTGTGTCGAGTATGGTACACGACTTGGAGTATGGGCGTGTACTGGTCGACACGGGCGTGTCAAAGGTTACACGGGCAAGTTTGAGCCCGTGTCCTGGTCGGGGCGTGACGGTTTCCTGTATCGCTTGAGGAACACGCCCCGTGACACGAGCGTGTCATAATCTGACACGGGCTTGTCAAGCAGTATACGGGCGTGTCTGAGCCCTTGTCCTATTATGTGTTCGACGATCGTATTCATATCGTGAGACACGGCCTGTGAGACGGGTGTGTCACATGCCGTGTTTGGCCCAGGAAGTTGATTTCAAGTGTGAATTGTGGCTGTTCATTTCCTTCAAAGGGGATCCAATGTGTTGGGAACTATGTCCACATTAACCCAGATTTGATGAAGTGACCCTGGAACTAAGATGAATTAGTTTGTATTTGATGCTTCGTTTGGGTTATGTGTTTGCAGGACTCCAATGTGAAGTGTAGACCAATGTCAGTGTACAATGGGTCACCAAACATAGGACCATACAGTGTAATCCCTCATTGTATGTTCCAAAGTGTTGACTCATGTGTAGCCTCTCTATTGGGATACACTTCATATTCAAGCTATAGGACTGTGAAAAGACCTGATGCTGATTCCCCTCTAGTAGAAGAAAACTTTCTGACAGAAATTTCTCTAAGTATTTCTCTCGAGTAGGTCTTTGACTACTCGAGTAGATTCCTTGAGATATACTCGAGTAACCCTTCTGCATACTCGAGTAAGAAAATTCTTCCTCTCGTGAAGTTAAGTAAAACACTCGAGTAGTTCACTAACATACTCGAGTAGCTTACTTAACTACTCGAGTAAATCATTCTTCCTACCCGAGTTGCCCAGAATTCCGTTTCCAAATTTTTCTAAGTAAAACACTCGAGTAGTCCAAGTCATATACTCGAGTAACTCATTCTGTCTCGAGTAATTCATACTCGAGTAGTTTATTCTTCCTGTTCCTGATTCCTCTTTCTCAGAATATTTTCTAAGTCATTTACTCGAGTAGGTACTTTATATACTCGAGTAGTTCTCGACAATGTGTCGAGTATCTCTCTTCTCTGTGTCGAGTAGTTAAGAAATACCCGAGTAGGCCATTCATATACTCGAGAACATTTCTTTCCTCTCGAGTAGTTCAATCTGACTACTCGAGTAGCTATTTCTCCCGTGTGCAGAATATTTCTAAGTGTTTGTCTCGAGTAGTTCTTCTAACCACTCGATTAGTTCAACTCTGCCTACTCGAGTAGTATAACTTGTACTCGAGTAGCTCAACTCCTTCCCGTGAAAATTTTTTGTGTACTCGAGTAGATCTTATAAGTACTCGAGTAGTTGATTATATGCACTCGAGTAGTTGTCTTCAACCTACTCGAGTAGCCATGTATTATATACCCGAGTAATATTTCTCTGCTTACTCGAGTAGCCCTTGACCTACTCGAGTAGTTTTATACCCACTCGTGTATATGACCTCATTTTCTCTGAAATTTCTTCTAAGTCCAGATTTGACAGATTTTCAAATTATGTGACATGATTGGTCCACGTGTACGTCATTAAAACCAATTATGACCGTTATTAGTACTCCTATAAAAGGTCTTGTCTAATCGACAAACCCTAATCAGAAAACAAATCTTTCAAGAAGAAAATTATTCTAAGTTTTGCAGCCACCTCTTTCCAAAGAATCGTTGTTTCCTCTCTCTCTCTCTCTTCACGGAACGAAAGCCGCCGCCGCCTCTGTTTTTCTCCGGCAAGGGCTTCGATTTTCAGAGGAAATAGACTGAAGAAGGTCTCTAGATCGAGATCGTTTTTCACATGCTCAACTTCTGTCCGATTGTGGGAGCAAGGAGTTCAGATCTACTGTTGCCGAGAATCTTTCTTCAACTTTTCTGATAAAGCCGCACGTCAAGAAGAAAATTCTAGTTCCTATTTTATTTTCAGATCTGAACCAGACAATATTACTATTTGTATTTTTCAATACTTTTATTTCATTTCTATAGGAGAATTTTTCTCTGAGTGTAGGAGTTTTCCACTCTGAGTTTGTAGGAAGGTGTTTCTTCCGAGTTGTAGATCCAGTTGATTGGATTGAGATTGTAGGAACTTTGTTCCGAGGGTAGGATTGTTTTTCAATCCGAGATATTGGAGTAGCCGAGTCTAGTATATTGCTAGATCGGTGAGGGAAATTGGATGTACCCAAGATCGGGGAACCAATATAAATCTTGTCTCATCTGTGATAGTTTGGTAGATAGATCTTTGTTGTGTTCTAAGTTTTTTTTATTCCGCAAAAGACGCACAACTCACCTATTCACCCCCCTCTAGGTGATTTAGGTTGACAACTATTATCTTTCAATTGGTATTAGAGGGGGGTTGATCGCTAAAAGGTTAACACCTTGATCAGTTCCTGCAAATAGTTGCCATTTGAGATCTATCTATCATGGAGAAAGCAAAGGATTTCGCCAAGCTTCCCCTGTGCAAGAAGAACAACTTTCCCATGTGGAAAGAAAGAATCAAATTCTTTATGGAAGCTGTGGATCCAAGGATCTTCATGATAGTTGAAGAAGGTCCTTATATCCCTATGACTGTCTCCACTATAGATCCTACCAAGAAGGTTCCAAAGAAGCTGATGGATTTGGACATGGACGAGATTGCACTTGTCTCACTGGATAAGAAAGTTAAAAACATTATAACAAGTGCAGTTGATGACTCAATACTGCGGAACTTAATCCACTGCCAATCTACAAAGGAGATGTGGCAGTCCTTGGTTACCTTAATGGAAGGAATAGAAGAAGTGAGGGATGATCGGAGATCCCTCCTCAATCAGAAGTATAAAGCCTTCCGACAGGGAAGCAAAGAGACCATTGCTGATACATTTGAGAACTTCTTCAAGATAGTGAATGGCCTAAGAGTCTATGGTAGAGTATTCACTAATGGAGAACTGAATGACAAGTTCCTGAGATCCCTGACCAAAGAATGGTACAACAAGGTATGTGCCATCAGGGAGTTTGGGAAGATGGCTGAGACAGACCCACAAAATCTCTTCGGGAAGCTTATGTCATATGAGCTTCAACTCAACACTAGGAAAGCTGAAGAAGAGAAGAGCAGGCCTGCCCTCAAAGAAAAGTCTGTTGCTCTAAAAGCAGACACCTCTAGAAGGACAAAGGCTGCCTCCCCTGCTCCAGCTCCAGAGATTAGTGAAGAAGAAGAAACTTCAGAGCCAATCACCTCAGGCTCTGAGCTATCAGAAGGAGAGTTATCACTGCTCTCATGTCAGTTCAAGAAATTCTTGAACAAGAAAAAGCAATGGAAAGGCAAGGATGCCTCCTATAGAAGATCACGACACGATGGTGATCGGCAAAGAGAAGGCTCAAGCAGCCATGACAGGTATAATACTAAACAGAACAAATTTGTTTCGACTGACATCATTTGCTATTGTTGTAATAAGTCAGGTCACGTAATCGCCGACTACCCTCACAAGAAGAAGGAGGGTGGTAGAAGAGAAGAAAAGAAATCCTCATATAACAAAAAGAGGAAAGAGAAGAGCCTGATAGCCAAAAAGAGCAAGACTCTTAGTGACTCCAACTCATCTGAGTCGAATGACGAAGAAGAAGCTTATTTTGGGCTTATGGCTCAAACAGATGATGATCAAGAACCCCAATTTACTGGGAAGGTAAACTCTCATACCCCTCTTTCAGATTCTGAAGTCTCTGAACATGATTGTGAGGATAGCTCCTCTGACGATGAGTCTCAACTAATGGCCCAGTACAAGGAGTTAATCATGGCTTACGACAAATGTCGTCGAGTCATGAAGACTCAGGCTAAAGAGATCAAATCTCTAAAAGCCGAAGAGAGCATCTTGAGAGAGAAAGTCGCAAAGACTGACTCCCTCGAAGAAAACTTCAATAATGCAATTGAAGAATATAACAAGGCTCTTGAGCACCTTGACCTCAAAGAGAAAATCATCAAGGAATTGGAAGCCCAGCTTGCAACTGAAAAGAAACTGGTTGAAAGTTTATCGAAGCCCAAGACAGTTCTCCCATTTGTTGCTGAATTCTCAGTCAAGGCCAAGGGTGCCGGATTAGGCCATGAAGAAACTCCTAGTAAATCCTCTAGGAGGAACAAGAATCAACGGAAGAATAAGGCCGCCAAAAAGGCCTTAGCCAAAGAGAAGGGAAAAGCCCCTCAAGATCAAACTACATTCAAGAAAGTCATCTTTCCATTAAATGAGTTTGATTTTGACTCATCCTATGGGCACTTTGCTAGGCCTACCTATGTAGAGCCAAAGTCCCGCTATCAAGGATGCACTCGACCCCGAAACTTTGGCAAAAATGTCTTTAAGGCACCTTATGAAGAAGTTATTCTTCAGAGCTATGGCCCTTTCAATCATGGGAATAACTTCAAGAAGGCACCAAAGACAAAGCCCGTTATAGAAAAGCCTATAAAGGAGAAGAAGCCATGTGATTGCCATCATCATGAGGCATCTTCCTCCAAGAATGCTGCCCCTGCTAGACCACAATTCCAAAAGGTCAAGCAGGAGATCTTGAGGCAAAGGTACAACAGATTTGACTGTTGGTGTTGTGGCAAGGTTGGTCACTTCGCCATAGATTGATGGTTCAATACCAGAAATGCTGCAACCCCTCATGTCAGCAATATGAGAAAGACCACTCATAATGCTAACACTCGTAGGGGGAGTACTCTAACCCGAGACCAAGGACCCAAACGTGTTTGGGTTCCTAAGGCAAATTGATTATGATTACAGGTATGTCCAAAGGCCAACAAAACGCCAATATGGTACTTGGACAGCGGATGCTCTCGGTATATGACCGGGACAAGAAGCCTCATTCCGAACTTTACTCCAGTTGTGAACGGACCAAAGGTCATCTTTGGAGGTTCAGACCGTGGAATCACTAGAGGCTATGGTATGATCACTAACGGCAATGTATCCTTCTCGAATGTGGCTTATGTCGAAGGATTGGAACACAATCTCATAAGCATAAGCCAACTATGCGATAAAGGATACATAGTTGAATTACATGCTGATAAGTGCTTGATAAAATCTGTTGACAATATGGAAACGATTCTATCCGGCACTCGAAGCAGGAATATTTTATGTTTAAATTTCATTTGTATAGATTCCTCTACACCAGTGTGTCTTTTAGCAAAAGATAGTGCGTATCTTGGTGACCATTGGCACAAGAGACTAGCACATATTAATTTCAAAACTATTAATAAATTATTTTCAATGAACTTAGTACGTGATGCCCCAAATGTCAAATGCGTCAAAGATAGACCTTGTCATGCATGCGTAAAAGGCAAGCAAACAAGGGCTACCTTTAAAAGCATTATTGGAAAAGACTCTAACTGATGTCTCCATCTATTGCACATGGACTTGTTTGGTCCACTACAAATTAGAAGTTTGGGAGGTAAGGATTATACGTTGGTAATTGTTGATGATTACACGCGCTTTGCGTGGGTGTTCTTTTTGAAACACAAGTCAGATACCTTAGACATCTTTTCTAATTTTGTCAGGCAAGTCCAGAATGAATACAACTGCTCCATAGTCAAAATCAGAAGTGACAACGGAACAGAGTTCAAATATGGGGCCATGACAGAATTCTGTGAAAGCTTAGGTATCTTTCATGAGTATTCCTCTCCTCGTACTCCACAACAGAATGGAGTGGCTGAGAGAAGGAATAGAACACTCATAGAGGCCTACAGGACCATGTTGAGTGATGCTTCACTTCCAGAGTACTTCTGGGCTGAAGTCGTCAACACTGCATGCCACGTGCAAAATTGAGCACTCATAAACAAAGACCACGATAAGACACCTTACGAACTTCTAAAAGGCAGGAAACCAACAGTCTCATACTTTAGAATCTTTGGCTGTAAATGATTCGTACTTAACAATGGTAAGTATCATACGACCAAGTTCAGCGAAAAGAGTTTTGAAGGTATTTTTGTAGGTTATAGTAGCAATAGTAAGGCATATATAATATTTAATAGAAAAACCCTGGTGGTAGAAGAATCGATACATGTTGTATTTGATGAGACGAGCTTGCTGCAAAGCAATCCGTCTAGTGTGGTCATTGAAGATTTAGGTGAAAAAATGAAAGAAACTAGCTTGGATGAACCGTCCGAAGACAAAAACAAAAAGTTCATTAAGATCACCACTCCAACTCTTATTGGAGAGGCTGATGATCAAAATGAAGAAGTCATCCAAGGTGAAGAAATCACTCCAGTGATTGAAGATAATCCAGATGCAAGAACCTTAGAGCTCAGACATCTGAAGGATCACCCCATGGACCAGATCATAGGAGATCCCCGGGATGGTGTCAGAACTCGAAGAGGTACAACTAACGAGATTCTTTATTTAAGTTTTCTCTCGCAGGTTGAACCAAAGAATTTTGAGGATGCAAACTCTGATGCATCGTGGATATTGGCAGTGGAAGAAGAGCTAAATCAGTTCAAGCGCTGCAATGTATGGAAGCTTGTTCCAAGACCCAAAGGAAAGAACGTCATTGGAACAAAATGGGTCTACAGGAACAAGATGGACGAAGATGGGACGATCATAAAGAACAAGGCTAGACTCGTCGCTAAAGGCTATCGTCAAGAAGAAGGAATCGACTTCAACCAGACATATGCTCCAGTGGCAAGGCTTGAGGCAATAAGGTTGTTCCTAGCATATAATGCATTCAAAGGCTTCACCGTCTATCAGAAGGACATGAAGTCTACCTTCCTAAATGGTAACATAAAGGAGGAAGTGTATGTGGAACGACCTCCAGGTTTCGTTGATCCTAACTTTCCTAATTATGTCTATTTACTGTACAAGGCTCTATATGGTCTGAAACAAGCTCCTCGAGCTTGGTATGAGACATTGTCTAGCTTTCTACTTGAGAACAAGTTCACAAGGGGAAAGATAGATAAGACATTATTTCTTAAGGAAATTAAAGGCAAGATTTTGCTAGTGGAAATCTATGTCGACGACGTTATTTTTGGCTCTACAGACGACAACCTCTGCAAAAAGTTTTCAAAACTTATGCAAGGGAAGTTCGAAATGAGCAGTATGAGCGAGCTGAAGTATTTCTTAGGGCTTTAGGTGAAACAATCTGAAGATGGAATTTTCATCTCGCAGACCAAGTTCACCAAAGAGCTAATTAAGAAATTCGCAATGGAGAACGCAACCTCTATGAGGACTCCAATGGGCTCAACTATGTCTCTAGACAAGGACGAAAAAGGAAAACCTTTTGATGAAACCAAGTACAGAAGCATAATTGGATCCTTGCTCTACCTTACTGCCAGTAGACCTGACATAATGTTTTCAACATGTGTCTTTGCTAGATTTCAGGTGAACTCTAAGGAATCTCACTACGCTTCTGCAAAGCGCATTTTGAGATACCTTAAAGGTACACCAAATCTTGGCATATGGTACCCAAGAAGTACTGACAGCGAACTAATTGGTTTTTCAGATGCAGATTTTGCAGGTAGCAAAGACGACCGGAAAAGAACTTCAGGGACTTGCCAATTCTTTGAAAGAAGGCTAATCTCCTGGAGTAGTAAGAAGCAGAACTGTGTCGCAATCTCAATGGCCGAGTCAGAGTACATCTCTGCAGGCAGTTGCTGCGCACAGTTACTTTGGATAAAGATCAGTTCAAATATTACAACAAGATGTTCAAGAATGTCCCACTGTTTTGCGACTCCTCTAGTGAAATTGCAATACCCAACAATCCAGTCTCGCACAGCCGGACAAAGCATATCAAGCTAAGGTATCATTTTATCCGGGAGCATGTAGAGCATGGGGATATAGATCTCCAATATGTCTCCACAGAAAGGCAAGTTGCAGATATCTTCACGAAGTCGCTGGACGAGACCAAGTTCTCATTCTTCAAAACGGAACTTGGGATGCTCAACAAGGAAGATTAAAGAAGTTTGGACTCCAAGAAAGCAAAAGAATATAAAGGGTTAGTCAATCTGGCATCTCAATTTTTCTTAAGACTTGACCTACTCGAGAAATCAGAGGACCTACTCGAGTAGTCCATTTGACTTACTCGAGTAAGGGAATTAATGCACTCGTGTAGTCCACTACTCAAGTCAGTTGACTCTCCTACTCGAGTACCATCTCTCCTACTCGAGTAACTTATATAGACCCACTCGAGTATCTCTTCATCTACTCGAGTAAGTCGAGTCAGCTACTAGAGTATCTCTCTGCCTCTCGTGTATATGCCTCTTGGCTTTCAAATCTGCTTATGCCGCCTTTCCCTTTTTTTGTTATTTTCCTTTTTTTATAATTAGACTTAAACCTAGGGTTTTATAAGTTTGAAATTCAAAAACCATTCTACACGAAATCAATTCCATTACTCGAGTACCAGTCTGCCGCTTCGTCTCCACTCGAGAAAGTGCAGAGCCGCGACTCTTCCTCTTCCCTGCGACAGAATTTTTTTCCCAATTTTCTGGATCGTGGCCGCCGTCTCCAAGATTGGTGTAGGATTGGAACTTGTTACCGCCGGGATTGCCGAGCTTTCAGACAACTTTCACAATTTGCTGATTCTTCTAGACTCCGCAAGGCTCTCCTTCATCCTGCAAGAACCCTGCCGGATTCTCTTCCCGGAGGTAGCCGAATTCTTCTCGAATCTAAAGGTCAAGAGACATGGACTAATCCTGAATTCAAAAGTGAAAGGTTTGAAAATTAAACTCTCCAAGACCACTGTCTCTCAACTTCTATGATTGCCGATAGTAGACGAAGAAGATATCTTAGATGATGAAGACTCTGACAGAACAGCCCTATTCTGTGGCATTTCGGCTGATGCTCAGTACATCAAAAGGTGAGACATGAACGCAGAAGGAAAACTTATGGTTGATGTTATTGGAAAGATTTTACTGTGCAAGACCAACTCCATAAGAAACATTCCACTGTATTTCTTTGACATCATGCAAGCCATTGTCTGCCGCAAGAAATATCAGTTTGGGATGCTAATTCTGGACAAAATCAAGGATAGTTTGAAATCCCCCAACTACGCCAGAATTATCTCTCTGCTCCTCCATGAAACAAATCCTCAGGTATTCGACTTCTCCAAAGGGACCCCTCTTCATCACATGAAGAAGGTCTCCATTTCTTCTATTCAGAGATGGGAGCTCAAGCTGAAGAATCCTGCCCAAGCTGCAAAGATTTCAGAAGTTCTAGAGGATCCAGTATTAGAGGATAGGACTCCATCTCCCTCTCCTCATCATGTGTCCAACTCTTCTAGTACACAAAGTGAGGGGGAGCCTGTTCCTTCTATCCAAGTCAGGAAGCCCTCTCCTCAGCCAGTAACTTCTTCCCTCCCTCATACTCCTCAAACTCTAGAAACTCCTTCAGATCAGATACCTCAAGAATCTCTTCTGTCAACAGCTGCTGCCATAGATGTAATGATTGCAGAACTTACTGAAGAAGTCCTGCTTATTCCTCCTCCTCTATCTCCTCCAGCTCCATCCTCTGAATGTCAGAAGGACTCAACTCCTGGACAGTCTCCTGACCATTCTCCAGCCTGGACTCCAGCACAATCTCCTGCTGCCCTCAAAGACCAGCAAGATACTATTCTTCTTTCTGTTGAATCCTCTACTGAGCCAGCTGAGGTCCCTCTCAGAAACCTAGACTTCTCCATCCCTCATGATACAGAAGACAGGGATGTTATAATTCATACAACAAGGGATGACATCTCTATGCTTATTGAAGAAATAACTCCCTGGGTAGCTCCTCCTCTCCCATCTACTGCTCCCTCTACTGCTGCAGCTATAGTCTCTTCCTCCTCAGATTTGCTGCAATAAATTGCACTTCTTCTTCAAGAACAAAGAAATTATTTTGATACTTCTCTAAAAACTGTAAATGACAAGGTAACTACTCTCGAAGCTAAGATGAGCAGAGGAAAACCCTAGACCACACTATCACTAGTGTTGGAAATGTTATGGAACAGAGTGTTACCCTTGCAAATAATCAGATAGAACTGGACAAGAGAAATGAAGCAAACAAAGTGAAAATCTGTGAAGAAGTTGGTCTTTTCAAAGAAGATACTATAGAGAAGTTATCTGTTGAAATCAGAAAGGGGGAGGGATTGATCAAAGAACTCAAAGAACAAGTAGAAAAATCAGCTGCTCAGAAGTCAGATGTATGGGAAGCTCATGTGAAACCAATTCATGATGATGTGCTAGCCCAGATACAGAGTGTCAAATTTCATACCTATGACACTGCTATCTGGATGCACAATCAGATTCTGCCAGACCTTGCTGTTGACCCCAACATCATTCCTCATCATTTAAATCCTCTAGCTACAGATACCTCTGCCCTAGCTGCTCCTCTGCAACCTACCTTCTCTCTCAAGCCTGGAGGCTCAGTTGCTCCTCCAAACACTTATGTTCAAGGCTGGGAAGAAGATCCTGCTAATATTCTCCTTCAAGCTCCTCCAGAGATCAAACTTACAAGAAGAAAAGGAAATATGGTGAAGTCCCCTCTGCTAGAAAGACTGTTCCTGCTAAAGCACCTGAACATGTTGAAGTTTGGTCTCCAACCTCCAAATCCCTGATTTTGGAAACTCTCAGATTAGTTATGGAATTCCATGAGAGCAGGAATATTCATTACAGCTCATATAAATGGGAACTTTATGAAAAATCCTTGACCAAGAGAAGAATCTATGATAGAGAATATGGGAGGAACAACCCCACAGCGCCTCCTAGACCTCCCAAGTATTATCCAAAACCTTACTGCTACCAGAGGAGACAACAAGAGAAATAGGATAGACAATAGAATCAAGGCTGATTTTCAAGGATTTTTTGAGAGTATGGAATGATTGACTATAGAGTTGATAATTTTGGACATTCTTATTTATATGATTCAAAGGTTTGCTCTTATTATCCTTTCTCGTAGTCTATTGCTTGCTTGCACAATTTTCTACCTAGCACTTTTTATGTCTATAATTCACCGTAGTGTAAAGGGTTCTGACTTCAACAAATATGGGGAGATTGTTGGGAACTATGTCCACATTAACACAGATTTGATGAAGTCACCCTGGAACTAAGATGAATTAGTTTGTATTTGATGCTTTGTTTGAGTTATGTGTTTGCAAGACTCCAATAGGAAGTCTAGACCAATGTCAGTCTACAATGGGTCACCAAACACAGGACCATACAGTGTAATCCCTCATTGTGTGTTCCAAAGTGTTGACTCATGTGTAGCCTCTCTATTGGGATACACTTCATATTCAAGCTATAGGACTGTGAAAAGACCTGATGCTGATTCCCCTCTAGTAGAAGAAAAATTTCTGACAGAAATTTCTCTAAGTATTTCTCTCGAGTAGGTCTTTGACTACTCGAGTAGATTGCTTGAGATATACTCGAGTAACACTTCTGCATACTCGAGTAAAAATATTATTCCTCTCGTGAAGTTAAGTAAAACACTTGAGTAGTTCACGGACATACTCGAGTAGCTTACTTAACTACTCGAGTAGATCATTCTTCCTACTCGAGTTGCCCAGAATTCCGTTTGCAAGTTTTTCTAAGTAAAACACACGAGTAGTCCAAGTCATATACTCGAGTAGCTCATTCTGTCTCTTGTAGTTCATACTCAAGTAGTTTTTTCTTCCTGTTCCAGATTCCTCTTTCTCAGAATTTTTTCTAAGTCATTTACTCGAGTAGGTACTTTATATACTCGAGTACTTCTCGACACTGTGTCGAGTATCTCTCTTCTCTGTGTCAAGTAGTTAAGAAATACTCGAGTAGGCCATTCATATACTCGAGAAGATTTCTTTCCTCTCGAGGAGTTCAATCTGACTACTCGAGTAGCTGTTTCTCCCGTGTGCAGAATATTTCTAAGTGTTTGTATCGAGTAGTTCTTCTAACCACTCGAGTAGTTCAATTCTGCCTACTCGAGTAGTATAACTTGTACTCGAGTAGCTCAACTCCTTCCCGTGAAAATTTTCTGTGTACTCGAGTAGATCTTCTAAGTACTCGAGTAGTTGATTATATGCACTCGAGTAGTTGTCTTCAACCTACTCGAGTAGCCATGTATTATATACCCGAGTAATATTTCTCTGCTTACTCGAGTAGTCCTTGACCTACTAGAGTAGTTTAATACCCACTCGTGTGTATGACCTCAGTTTCTCTGAAATTTCTTCTAAGTCCAGATTTGACAGATTTTCAAATTCCGTGACATGATTGGTCCATGTGTACGTCATTAAAACCAATTATGACCGTTATTAGTACTCCTATAAAAGGTCTTGTCTAATCGACAAACCCTAATCAGAAAACAAATCTTTTAAGAAGAAAATTATTCTAAGTTTTGCAGCCACCTCTTTCCAAAGAATCGATGTTTCCTCTCTCTCTCTCTCTTCACGGAATGAAAGCCGCCGCTACCTCTGTTTTTCTCCGTCAAGGGCTTCAATTTTCAGAGGAAATAAACTGAAGAAGCTCTCCAGATCGAGATCGTTTTTCACATGCTCATCTTCCGTCCGATCGTGGAAGCAAGGAGTTCAGATCTACTGTTGCTGAGAATCTTTCTTCAACTTTTCTGATAAAGCCGCACGCCAAGAAGAAGATTCCAGTTCCTGTTTTATTTTCAGATCTGAACCAGACAATATTACTGTTTGTATTTTTCAATACTTGTATTTCATTTCTGTAGGAGAATTTTTCTCCAAGTGTAGGAGTTTTCCTCTCCGAGTTTGTAGGAAGGTGTTTCTTCCGAGTTTTAGATCCGATTGATTGGATTGAGATTGTAGGAACTTTGTTTCGAGGGTAGGATTGCTTTTCAATCCGAGATAGTGGAGTAGCCGAGTCTAGTATATTGCTAGATCGGTGAGGGAAAGTGGATGTACCCAAGATCGGGGAACCACTATAAATCTTGTCTCATTTGTGATAGTTTGGTAGATAGATCTGTGATGTGTTCTAAGTTTTTTTTATTCCGCAAAAGACGCACGACTCACCTATGCACCCCCCTCTAGGTGATTTAGGTTGACAACTATTATCTTTCACAACGACTCATAGATTTCCCTGCTGTTATAAGGTCGGGAGTTGAGGGTTAAACCCTCATTTTCTCTTAGGGTTTCGCTTTCTAAAAGTGTTAGAGAGTGGGGAGAACAAGGAATAAGAAGGAGGAGAGATCCGGCCGCTGGTGGAGCTTCGGAGCCCCAAATCGCAAACCGACTACAGATCAGTGGAGACAAGGCCGTTGCGGTTCTTTCCATCGGGCTAGTTTTCCATGGCGCCAAAGCGAACCTCTAGGGTAACGATTCACTTCTTGGACATGTGAAGTCCTCTTCCTTTCTACATAGGAAACCCGCTCTCGTGAGTATGCGGTGAGTGTGTGGTGTTCCTTTGGGTGGATATGAATAGTCCACCTAGTTTTGCATGTAGAGTTCGGAATCGAAGTACGGACATAGACATGTTGTGTGAACCTACCTGGACAAGTTGGTCTGGATCGGTTATGTTTCATTATGCATAAATAGATGGAGAAGACTCTGTGCCGATGGTTGTTTTCGGGTTTTCTATGTGATAGATTGCAACCGGGAGCCTTGGGGACTAACCTCAAGATGCACCCGAAAAAATAGGCAGATGTGTGTTTTTGCAATCTTGGTTGCCTGGGAGCCAACATGTACATAATTGTGTTATGTAAGATGATGTGATCGATTTGGGACTCGAGGAAACTTGACCCACGCCGATGACTTAAACTGACATGGCTATGTGAGCAACGGGTTGAGTGGAACCGTACCCGCTCTATGTGGTTCAGTTAAAGAGACCTAAGGTACGTGGCACTTACCGTTGGCATAGAGGGCGAGTCTTAGGCTTCGTCCGGAAAGACTAAAATGCTCACGATGTTTGTCGTCCTGGGGGTGGTGGACCGGGTTCACCGAGAATGTGCCCTGAGAGCACGGGGTGTGCGGCCTTGCGTGCCTACGCCTGTGGTGAAGTGTGCTTAAATTATACTTTCACTATCTTATTTTTTGTACTAATAAATTGCAGGGAAGGAGCGCTGTCGCCCCGGTTTAGGGGTGAGGTCGTTATAATTTGGTCAACTTTAGCTGACGGTTGCTTTTGTTTGCCACCGTTGCGGTGGAATGTTGTTTGTAGGTGCTGCAGAGCCTAGTGGCAAGTAGCGGGCTGTCGCCCATGTTGCTGTGCCGGCCCTTGAAGGCCAAGGCGAATGTTTACTTTTATGCTCATGTGTGGCCAGCCTGCGTGCCGATTTTTGAAAAACATTTATTATTTAAGTAAACACTTGTAAGGCCATAAGGCCGAGTACTTTGTGTATTTTGTACGATCATTCCTACTTGGTGTTTTTAGTGGACATTCATGTTGTGGCCTTGTTCTTATAACCGTTTTTAAAAATCTTTCGCTAGAATGCTCTGAGTTAGGGCCCGTGTTCCTTTGGCAGTAATTTGGTATTAATATGTAACTCCACTAGTTGTTTGTGGTATATGACGTGGGGCCCCGGACTGACCTTCTGTTATATCCCATGTGATGAATGGGGCTGTTACAATTTGGTATCAGACTATGGCTTCGGTCTTGCTTGTTTGAACTCGTGGACAAATTCTATTAAGGGTTGGTGAGCACATGTATGTGCGTCATGTGCGTCATCGTTATAACATAAAAAGAACCCATGAATCTCCACTTAGGAATGAAAATACACTTGTTTTTAGGAACCTGAGTGTTCCAATGATTGCTTTTAGCAATTTGTATGTCGCCTAATCGAGGGTTTTTGCTATTATAGGTGACTAGGAGTTGTGTTGGATAGTCTGAATGTCCGCAATTGGCAGAGAGTTGTGCGCCCAATGACACGACTGCAACCCCTCCTTCAGCAGAAACCATTAGACTGGTGGTTGAAGCAGTGTTTGCGATGATAAACGCCTAATATGGAACTCAAGTGCAACATCCTGCCCCTGTAGTGGAGCAGGTACCGCTTCGCGAAGCAGAACCTAGAAGGGTGGAACAAGTGGTTGTAGAGCTGTTGATACCTAGAAGAGCGAAAAAGAAGCAGCTCAAACATGTAATGAACTTTAACCCTCCGGTGTTTTCGGGAAATGGAATGCCAACCCAGGGTGAAGATTGGCTCTCTCGGGTGACGAGAGTCTTGACAGCTACATAAATGGAGGAATGACAGAAGACCACCATAGCCACCTTTCTGTTGGATGGTGAAGCGAGGTTATAGTGGGAAGGGTTGGAGCTGCATCATTTGGTTGAAAGGCTACTCACGGATGTCTCGATGGACAAGTTCTCGAGGTTATTCTTGTCAAGATACCTCCCCTTGGCTCAGAGGATCGCTATGGAGAATGAGTTCCAAAGATTGACGTAAGGAAATAGTAGCGTGGATGAGTACCTCCACGAGTTTACGCGGTTGGGTCGTTATGCTAGCTCTACTTTGGCCGATGAGGATCATAAGACCAACCGGTTCTACGAGGGTTTGTGGGATGACCTAAGGGTACTACTCTTGGGGCCTATGACGCAGGGATTCCTAACCCTGGTCAATATGGCCCGATCATTGGAGAAGGATCTGAAGAGAGTCTAAGAGAAGGACTCTAGTACGAATAAGATGGAGTTCAAGGTACCTACCTCCTCGAAGCCCAGTTTTCATAGGTGGAATTAGAAGGCTAGGACTTCAAGTCCAGCCCCTTCTTCTGGTGCCTCTAGGGCAACTACAGCCCGGACCCCGGACGCATGTTACAACTGTGGGATGTTGAAATTTCACAAGTCAATCAACTGATAGTTCTAGTATCAAGTAAAACACTTCCAAAAACTATCAAGCTGATCACTTGATTAAGCGGAAGACGAGCACCAGGCACAGGAGAACTCCAACCATAAACTAAGCAATGTATCAGTGACAATTAAGAGCACACACAGATCTTGCATTAACTACTATCAACTTTACTAGGCAAGGTATACAGAGTGAGAAATGGTACTTGGCGAAAGTTCGCATAGCTCGACAACAATGTCTAATCTCGTCACAAGAGTCAATGACCAAAAGGCAGACTGCCCGATCTACAACGGACTCTGCGGATACTGGGAACACCATGAAATTGTCAAAGTGTGACCAAGTCCAGCAACCCACCAAAAAACTGGTGCGATCTTGGCGGACACCAAAACACCAGGGCCAGTCCGCCACCAAGAAAGCGGCAACCACCGCAACACTGGAGAGCTCAGCAAGGACCAACGCCGATCTCCAACACCAGTCCACAATAGTGAACCCCGAGGACTCAAAACCAAGCCTACCACAACTCCGCAGACATAACCTCCAATCCGCTCGGCTACATCAAGGGCAAGAACTACACAAAATCGCAGGTCGAGCTGAGCACCGCAACAGCAGTCCGCCAAGGACAGGACGCACAGGCCGCTCCACAAGAACAGCCAAGCCACCAGATCTAACACCCAGGCCGCAACACCAGTCTGCCAAGGCCGCGGACTCAGACCGCGCAGTCCGCCCGGCCTGCTTTATCACCCACGTTCACTTCAAAAAATTCAACATGGAAAGCCGGGGCACTTTGACCGAGATTGTTGGAGCGGACGTCCCAAGTCCGAGAGAAAGCCTGAAGCAACATACGAAGAAAAGGGGAAGGCGGTGGAGTCAACCGCATCCCACTATGCTCTAGCTCAGCACAGAGTATATAATCTTGGCCTTCAGGAGGCAATAAAGCAGACCGACATGGTGACAGGTATGAGTTAATTAAGAGCTGTTTAACTTTATATATTTGTTACCCTTTTTGTGTTAGCTTATGTCTGCTTGTGCTAGGCTTTGTTTTAATTTTCGATTATCCGGCGAGAGCACTATTCGATACGGGAGCTTCGTATTCCTTTTTGTCCGAAGGATTTGTATCGCACATCAGAGTACCTTCTTCGATGGCAAGGGACAAGTTGGATGTATTGTTGCCTAATGGGTGTTCAATGCGCGCAGATAGAGTTTGTTGCGTAAAGATATACATTGGGAGTCAAGAGTTTGACTTACAAGCATCGCTACTGCCGTTGGTGGAGTTCGATGTGATCTTTGGGATGAACTGGCTCTCGGAGCAGCGGGCATACATCGATTACAATCGCAAGGAGGTCAAATTGGGAACTGATCGTGAGATGACATTTGTGGGTATGAAAGGTTCGAGTAAGACTTTGATGTCTGCTCTCCAGGTGGTTAAGGCAGTTTGTGATGGTGCAGAGCTATTTTTTACTTTAGTGGAGGCTTCGAAGCGTAAGCCTAGTTTGGACAGTATCCCAGTTATATCTGAGTATCCTGATGTGTTCCCTGACGATCTCCCTGGAGCTCCGCCTCAGCGAGAGATGGACTTCACCATCGAGCTAGTTCCAGGTGCCAAATCTGTGCCATGCTCTCCGTATTGGTTAGTGCCTAAGGTGATGGCGAAACTAAAAGTGCAACTTCAAGAACTGTTAGAACAAGGTTATGTGCGTCCAAGTTCATAGCCTTGGAGCGCGTCGGTCCTCTTTGTTAAGAAGAAGGACAGAAGTTTGCGAATTTGTATCGATTACTGGGAGTTGAACAAGCTAACGGAGAAGAACAAGTATCTGATCCCAAGGATTGATGACCTATGTGACCAGCTGGTAGGGTCGACTGTGTACTAAAAGTTGGATCTAAAATTCGGATACTATCAGCTATGGATATGGGAAAGTGACATCCCCAAGACAGCTTCCAGCACGCGGTATGGGCATTATGAGTTCACCGTCATGCCGTTTGGGCTGACTAATGCACCAACCGTGTTTATGGATTTGATGAATAAAATGTTCAGAGAGTACTTGGACCAATTCATGATTGTCTTAATCGATGATATATTGGTGCACCCGCAGTGCGAGGAGGATCATTTCAAGCATCTGCATATGGTGTTGGAGACGTTGAGGAGGAATCAACTTTATGCCAAGTTCTCCAAATGCGAGTTCTGGTTATCCTCGGTTGCATTCCTTGGTCATATAGTTAGTGGTGAAGGGATTGCGGTAGATCCGGTGAAGATAGTAGCGATACGGGAGTGGCCTGTGTTATCTACAGTGGCGGAAGTCCGTAGTTTCCTAGGACTTGCTGGCTACTACAGGTGCTTCGTAGAGAAATTCTCGCGGATAGCATTACCCCTCATGACTTTGATGAGGAAAGATCAAAAGTTTATGTGGTCGCGGAGTGCGCGCAAGCTTTCGAAGATCTGAAAAGTTGGTTGACTACGGAACCTATTTTATGTTCGTCAAGTGGGACCAAAGGATTCGAGATTTACAGTGATGCTTCGGGCAGTGGCTTAGGTTGTGTTTGGTTGCAGCATGAGAGTGTAATAGCTCATGGCTCGCGTCAGCTGAAGGTGCACAAGAGGAATTATCTGGTCCATGACTTGGAGTTAGCGGCCGTGATATTTGCCATGAAGCTGTGGAGGCATTACTTGTATGGTGTGAAGGTCGATATCTATACCGATCACAAAAGTCTGAAGTACTTGTTGAATCAAAAAGACCTAAACATGCGGCAGCGGAGATGGATGGAGTTCCTGGGTGACTACAACTTCAAGATATATTATGTGTCTGGGAAAGGCTATGCGGTTATGGATGAGTTTAGTCACAGGGCTCCCGCGGAGGCCAGCTAGTTGTCGGTTCATGACGAGCGTTTGATTCAGGATTTGGAGGCATTAGAGATCTCTTGTGTTGACAAGCAGATGAATTCCGAAGCTCAATTGAACTGGACAGAGTTGCAATATGACCTTGCGGATAGGATACAGTAGGCTTTGGATTTGGATAACATCATGAAGCAGATCAGGGATGAGGTTTTGGAAGGGTCAAATTCCCAATTTACTGTTAATGATGGACGATTGTGGAGGGACAGTCATATATGCGTCCCAACTATGGGAAAACTGCGAGAGGAGTTAATGTACGAGGCTCATCATACCAAGTACTTGATTCACCTAGGGAGCATGAAAATGTATTGTGATATGAAAAAGTTGTTCTGGTGGCCAGGACTTAAGAAGGACGTGACATTTTTTGTGGCAAGGTGTCAAATATGCGCCTTGGTAAAAGCGGAGTGCCAGAAGCCCGGAGGTTTCTTGAACCCCTTGCCTATCCTGGAGTGGAATTTTGACGATATTTCAATGGATTTTGTGCAATGATTGTCAAGGTCCTAGAAGGAAAACGACGCCATCTGGGTGGTCGTAGATCGATTGACGAAAGTGTCGTTCTTCATTCCAAATAGGAAGGATGATTCGTTGGATAAGCTAGCAAAGCTATATGTGGATAACATTTTTTGACTGTACGGTGTGCCCCGCAGCATCGTAAGCGACCGAGATGGACGCTTCACATCCAATGACTGGAGGTTGGTGTAATAAATGTTGGGAACCAAGCTGAGTTACAGCATGGCCTTTCATCCGCAGACTGATGGTCAGACCGAGAGGGTCAACAGGACATTGGAGGACATGTTTCGAATGTGCATCTTGGATTTCAAAAAGTGGTGAGAAGATCACCTATACATGGTGGAGTTTGCTTACAACAACATCTACCAAGCAAGTATTCAAATGGCGCCCTTCGAGGCTCTATATGATAGAAAATGTCACACGCCGTTGTCATGGTTGGAGACGAGTGAGTCGAAGTTGTAGAAACGAAAGGAAGTGGAGGACCGCACATTGTTGGTGCAAATAATTTGATAATGATTGCTAATCACTCAGGACAGGCAGGCTAAATACTATAACGCCAAGCATGGGGACGTTGAGTTTGCTGTTGGTGACTGGGTATATATGAAAATTAAGTCGTTCAAGCGTGTCTCATGGGTATGATACTTGAAGAAGCTGAGTCCGAGGTACCTTGCTCCGTTTGAGATTCTAGAATGGATTTGTGAAGCGGCTTATCGACTGAAGTTATCGGTGGAATTGAGTGGTCTACATGACGTATTACACATATCGATGTTGTGGAAGGCGGTGCAAGAGCCTTCGCAAGTGATCGTGGTCGATTAAGTACCTGTTGATAGTGGGTTTACAACGAAGTTCAAGCTCATTCGCATTGAGGACTCCGAAGTCAAGCAGCTTCATAACAAAGACATTAGGATGGTCAAGGTCCGATGGGACAACTGCGGTCGTACGGAGCCTTTATGGGAGCATGTCCATAGCCGTGCCATGCTATGAGTTCGGCGAATTTCCGTGTGGTCGATGAAATACGTTCAACGATCTTTGGTGTTTGGGCACACGGCATGAGACACGGGCGTGTCTAGGACCATGTCCTGCTCTGTATCGACAGAGTGGTATCGATCGAGGCACACGGCCTGGGACACAGGCGTGTCCAGGTCGGACATGGACATGTTTAGGTCAGACACAGGCGTGTCCAGGGCCATGCCCTTCAATGTGTTAGTCGGTCTATGTCGGGTGTGGTACACAACCTGGAGGACGGGCGTATAATGGTCGACACGGGCGTGTCAAAGGTTACACGGGCGTGTCTAAGCCCGTGTCCTGGCCGTGGAGTGACGGTTTCCTGTATCTCTTGAGGGACATGCCCTGTGACACGGGCGTGTCATAATCTGACACGGGCGTGTCAATCAATACAAGGGCGTGTCTGAGCATGTGTCCTGTTCTGTGTGCGATGATTGTATTCAGATCATGAGACACGACATGTGACACAGGCGTGTCACAAGCCGTGTTCAGCCAAGGAAGTTTATTTTAAATGCGAATCGTGGCCATTCGTTTCCTTCAAAAGGGATCCAATGGCTCAGAGATTTCCCTGCTATTATAAGGCCAGGAGTTGAGGGTTATACCCTCATTTTCTCTTAGGGTTTCTCTTTCTAAAAGTGTTAGAGAGTGGGGATAGCAAGGAAGAAGGAGGAGAGATCCAGCCGTTGGTGGAGCTTTGGAGCCCCAAATTGCAAACCGAGTCCAGATCCGTGGAGATGAGGCCGTTGCGATGCTTTCCATCCGGCTAGTTTTCCATGGCGCCAAAGTAAACCTCTAGGGTAACGATTCTCTTCTTGGACTTGTGAAGTCCTCTTCCTTTCTACATAGCAAACCCTCTCTCGCGAGTATGCGGTGAGTGTGTGGTGTTCCTTCGGGTGGATATTAATAGTCCACTTAGTTTTGCATGTAGAGTCCGGAATCTAAGTACAGACATAAGCTTGGTGTGTGAAGCCTACCCGGACAAGTTGGTCTGGATCGGTGATGTTTCATTATGCATAAATATCCGGAGAAGACTCCGTGTCGATGGTTGTTTTCGATTTTTCTACATGGTAGATTGCAATAGGGAGCCTTGGGGACTAACCTCAAGGTGCACCCGAAAAACTAGGCAGATGCGTGGTTCTGCCATCTTGGTGGCCTGGGAGACAACCTGTACATAACTGGGTTATGTAAGATGATGTGATCGATTTGGGACTCAGGGAAACTTGACATGCGCCGATGACTTAAATTGACATGGAGATGTGAGCAACAGGTTGATTGGAACCATACCCGCTCCATGTGGTTCAGTTAAAGAGACCTAAGGTATGTGACACTTACCATTGGCATAGAGGGCGTGTCTTAGGCTTCGGCCAGAAAGACTAAAATGATCACTATGTTTGCCATCCTGGGGGCGGTGGTCGACCGGGTTCACCGAGAATGTGCCCTGAGAGCACGGGGTGTGTGGCCATGCGTGCCTATGCCTGTGGTGAAGTGTGCTTAAATTGAACTTTCACTATCTTGTTTTGTTATACTAATAAATTGCATGGAAGGAGCACCGCCGCCACGGTTTAGGGGTGGGGTCGTTATAATTTTGTCAGATTTAGCTGACTTTGCTTTTGTTTGTCACTGTTGTGGTGGAATGTTGTTTGAAGGTGCTGCGGAGCCCATTGGCAAGTTGCGTGTTGTCCCCATGTTGCTGTGCAGGCCCTTGAAGGCCAAGGTGAATGTTTACTTTTATGCTCATGTGTGGCTGGCCTGCGTGCCGATGTTTGAAAAACTTTTATTATTTAAGTAAACACTTGTAAGGCCATAAGGCCGAGTACTTTGTGTATTTTGTACGCTCATTCCTACGTGGTGTTTTTAGTGGAAATTCATGTTGTGGTTGGGTTCTTATAACTGTTTCTAAAAATCTTCCTCTAGAATGCTCTGAGTTAGGGCGCGTGTTCCTTTGGCAGTAATTTGGTATTAATACGTAACCCCACTAGATTTCCATGGTATATGGCATGGGACCCCGATCGGACCTTCTGTTATATCCCATATGACGGATGGGGGTGTTACATGGCGGCCAGTGGAAACTATCCTGTAATTACTGAGTCAACGTTCGAGCGATCTTGCCATAGTCTTTGATACCCTGTAATATCCTGTAAGCCCTAGGAACCCCCATAGCACTCATACCGTGTGTGGGCGAAGCCACGATAGCATGCTCTCGATTTTCCTAGGTTCCGCCTTGACCCCACAAGCGGATACCAAATGTCTCTGGTAATCCACCTCCGTCTGCCCAAACAAACACTTGGACTGATTGGTATATAGCTGATGTTGGCGGAGGAGGGTGAAAACCTGCTCGACATGGACCAAATGCTCCCCCCAACTGGAACTGTAAATGAGGATGTCATCTAAGAATATCAACATGGAATGGCAGAGGAGAGGCTGGAAGATCTCGTTAATTACTGCTTGGAATGTAGAAGGTGTGTTGGTGTGCCCGAAAGGCATCACCAAGAATTCATTGTGCACATCATATGTACAAAATTCTGTCTTGTGTATGTCCTCGTCGTGCATCCGGATATGATGGTAGCCCGATCGGAGATTGAGCTTGGTGAAAAGGCGAGTGCCATGCAGTTCGTTCCACAATCAAGGGAATGGGAAACCTTTCCTTGATAGTATAGTTGTTTAGACCACGGTAGTCCACACAAAACCATCATGTCGCGTCCTTCTTCTTAACCAGAATGATGGGGGATGAGAAGGAACTGGTACTAGGGAGAATAATTCTTGCAGTCAGCATTTCCCAGAAGCTGCGCTCTATCTCGGTCTACTAGATGTATACGTAATGATAAGGTAAGATATTGGTAGGCTATGTACCTGCTTTGAGCTGAATTTGATGATCTCTAAACACTGAGGTTGCAGTGTGCGAGTTGCCAGAAAGATATCTACATACCACGCCATTAGTGTTTGCATCTGAGCTAGTATAATTGGAGCCTCAATAGGTGCCGGTGTAACCTCCATAATCATTGCGATCGTGCTACCCTGATTCTCTAGACTCTCCAAGCTATGAAGGAATATTTCCATCATATGCGAAGATTTGAGGCCTCTCAAGCAGTGTTATTTCCCATGCTGCAGGAACTCCATCATCATATGGTCCCTGTCGAAGGTCACTCGCCTCAGTTACTGCAGCCACTACACCACTAGCTCCATGTCAAACCCTCGAATAGGTAGAAGGTAGAAGTCTGTGCGCCCTGCGTATCCCTATATACGTACATCCACCTCCTTCATCACCTTTCGCACTGCAGTTTGCTTCCATCAGCCACCATGACCTGAAAGGCGCCCCCTTATCAATCGCATGCCCCACGCGTTGTGCCACATCGGGATGAATGAAGTTGTGGTTGTTCCCACTATCCATCAGAATCGTCACCTTCTCTTGATTGATCCTTCCCTCAATTCACATAGTAAGGGGAGTGTTGCATCCCTCCATGGCCTGTAGGGAAACACTGAACTCAGTCAAGTGCAAGTCCTCCTCTGACTCTATCCCGGGAATGATCTCGTCTTCAGCATCCTCATTATCTTTCGGAGTAGTCTCTTGATTCTAGTTATTTCTGTTGACTCATTTATTTCTCTGTTTTGGTAGCATCGCTTCGTGAAAACTTGTACTTGTATATTTTTGTTTCTACTGTTATGTACTTTACTTTGTTCACCTGATTATTTCAATGTTCTAAAGCTTTTCCTTTTTGTTTTGAAATTGCTTTAGCGTTCGTGCTACGCCGCTAAGTTCCTGAGCCTGTTTTGCATCAAGCTTATGTTTTCAGAGATTGATCTTCTCGTCGTGTCAGGTTCGATGGTTATGATTTATTTTGTTTAATGTTAGATGGTTTCTTTAAGAAAGAATTATGAACAGTAAAACATGGACAACTACTAAGACTTATTAAATGTACTGGAATTTAACATCATTTGTATGTTCATTCATCTGAACCCATCATTGCATGAAAATTGAGTCTGAATTGTATCAGAATATTTAAATAAACTATGCATGCACTTATTTCTCACTATTATGTTTTAAAGCTCCTGAATAAAGATAACTATTTTTCTTCAAGTTAACTACTTTTAAACTATTTTCAGCATTCTCTGTCTCTGCCTTAGCAGCCATGGTTTTCTTTTAGCCCATGCTTATGGCATCACGACTCACCCCAAAGCGCACTCTGACTTTTGTTGAGACGGGTCGTTACATCATTAACTAATTGTTTCATAACTGTTGTCTTGAAAGCAGCCTGCTTTTCCATCTTCAAGTTTCACCACTGAATTTTTTGCAACATTTTTGTTCATTTTTTAAATTTATTATACTTAATTTGAACATTTAACACCACTAACCTATGTTGTGTTGTTAAACTTTTTCCTGGTATGACTTTGCAATCCTTACAAATCATTTTATCTATTTTGCGAGTCATAAAATAATCAATTTGTGTCTTATTTGGTCTGCTTTTAAACATAATTAAATATTCTTCCCTTTTTATGAAAAGTTTATTTGATACAATTAGCTCATGTGCTACGGCAAAGCCTAAAATGGTTTGTTCATCTTCATTCCTACCTCATATCTATATCCTCCATAAACGGCCATATAATCTACATTTTCCTTCCATATATATCCATTTAAGTCTCTTCCTATGAAAATCTTCTCACTTTGTGGGATTTCTCTGACTAAATCAACTAAATCTTCCCAAAATTGCACTTTAATAGCTTCACTTAATCCTAATGTGGCGCGTACGAACTGATCACATTAATAGTTTCCTTTCCTATGACTAATTTAAGAGCTAAGATTCTATCACCTTTTTACTGACCTCAATAACTTCATCTTTCCAAGTAGTATTCACAATAGTCACATTATGACTAAGCATCCTTTAGTATGTTGATAATAGAATATGACAAACTAGATGTAATGACACAACCCTCAAAATAACAAATGTACTGTCCACTTTGGTCCATTCCACTCTTGAGCTGAACCGCACGATTTTGTCCTTTTCCATAGGTGACCTACAAGCACATCTCATGAGGTCACTCATCACAGGACTATTCTCATCGAAGCACGGTTAACCTTGGAGTTTCAAACATAACTCCACAAGTTGCGTCGAAAAGGCGCTTTTATATTTGAGGAATCAAATTATTATTTAAGTCCAATAAGTTTTCTTCCAGCTGAGATATGAGATTATGTTCATTTCTGCACCTCCTTTCACCTAGAATCCCGTCATCATAGAATCCTGTCAGGAGCTGCTTTGCTTGCGTTCATTGTATGCCTCAAATCCTAATTCAAAGGTGGCGACCGATGCTAAACACGACCAGGCATCACATAGTCAGATAAACTCCAAAGAAAAATAGAGTTGCAGAACATGTGAATAAGACATTATTACAAAGGGCTCGATGCATGCTCTCTAATGTTGGGTTTTCAAACATAACTCCATAACCTGTTATCTGATAAATCACTCTCCTGCAACTGACATTGATTGTAAAACCCTCGCTGAGGTATGGTTTGGAAAACCCATTGACTATTCTTTATTTAAATTATTTCGTTGTCCTGTCTATTACCATGTTAATGAGGGAAAATTAGAAACTAAAACAAAGAAGGGGATTTTTCAGAGATATGGTGTTGTGGTGAAAGGGTGTAGAATTTGTTCTGCTGAGTCAAAAGTCATTATGAGTAGAGATGTAACTTTTAATGAAAATTCTATACCTCACCCAAGATTGGAGTCTAATGTTTTAGTGAAACAAAATACATTTAGCAGGCAGATGGAAATTGAAATAACTCTAAACATCGAACAAGCGATCGATCTACCTCATTTGAACATAATTAATGAAGAACTAACTGCAGAGTTTGAGGTGGAGTCCAATGTAGGACCAATAAAGTTGAGACAGTACAACATTGCACTTGATCGTCCAATAAGGCAAATTCAACCTCCAAAATTATATGACTATATTGATTTTGTGGCGTATGCTCTCCAAACGGCTGAAGAAGTGGAGTCACCAGAGCCTTCTACCTACCAAAATGCTATTTTTGATGCTCAATCTACACATTGGGTTGATGCAACGGTTGACGAGATGTAATCTCTTCACAAAAATCAAACTTGAGATCTTGTCATACTACTAAATAGAAGAAAATGGTAGGGTACAAATGGATCTTCAAGAAGAAATCTGTAATCCAGGATATTAAGGGTACAAGGTAAAAGGTGCAAGAAACATTTAGTTGTTAAGGGATATAGTCAGAAAGAGGGAGTGGACTACATTGAAATTTTCTCACACGTCATCTGGCACACTTCCATTAAGGTGCTACTAGCTCTAGTGTCACATCAAGATTTGAAATTAGAACAACTTGTTGTGATTATAACATTTCTGCATAGAGAACTAGAAGAGGACATCCTAATGATCCATCCAGAAGGATTCATTGTTCAGGGAAAGGAAGATCCTATTTCTAGACTTCGAAGATCTTTTTATGGACTGAAACAACCTCCAAGGCAGTGGTACAAGATATTGGACACATTCATATTGACTCATTGCTACTAAAAGAGCCCTTATGATTGTTGTGTGTACCACAGAAAATGTTCAGGATGGTTGATTCATCTACTTACTCCTTTATGTAGATGATATGCATATGGCTCGAGACATGTCCAAAATTGTAAATCTGAAAAAGATGCTTTGTGCAAAATTTGATATGAAGTATCTTAGTGTAGTACATAAATTTCTAGGAATTGAGATTTATTGGGACCGTCATCAACGTAAGATATTTCTTTCTTAGAAGAGTTACGTTCAGAAGGTTCTATCCAAGTTTGCTATGTCCACCGCTAAACCTTTAAATACTCCATTACATCCAAATCTTTGATTGTCTATTTCTTATTCTTATGAAGCACCAACACTTCATAATTCCCAGCGCGTCGATGCCAGACTCTCCGGCACTCGTCTGACTCTCAGACACTCTCCTCGCCGGCTCTGCTTCAGGCTCCGATGTTATGTGAATTATTTATTTGTTATTTTTCATATTACTTTTATTGTTGTTTTGGTGGTGGTTCTATTATTAGATCTTTGTGATTGTTTTTTTTATTTTGTACAATGTCTTCAAGCAAAGGTAGTAATAGTGATTCACAAGGGCCTATATTTATTGTTGATGATCCAAATAAACCATTATGGTGGTTTGTCAATAAGAGAGCTACTCAGGTGAGGCGGGAGATAATTTGTCTTGGAAGTGCAATTTTTGTGAAAAAAATTTCATAAGTTAATATACAAGAGTGTGAGCACATTTGTTAATGATTGGTCGAAATGGAATTGAAAAGTGTCTAAAAGTCTTAAGGAGTGATCTATTTGAGTTAGAAATACTAGAAGAAGTGGTGAATACTAAAGTAACGAGTCTTGCTCCTAAAAATATATTGGCCTGCTTCTAGCATTTCAAGTACTGAAGGTGGATATTCTAGTGTGGTGGATATTTTCTCTAGAAAAAGAAAATTGAAAGTGGGAGAAAAGGTTTGCTTGAGAATGCATTTAACATGGGTTAACGAGAACATTTAGATTATGAGATTGCTATAAAAAATAAATATTTAATATATGTGTGTTAGAGCATGTCGGAAAATGGTATTTTTGAGAAGTGATGAGACGCGTGTCGTATCGTTTGTCATGTGTCGGTGCAACATAAGCTTATTCACCTCATTCAGAATTAGAGTCATAATTCATGTCTAAGGTTCCATATGTTGGTGTTGTGGGGAGCCTGATGTATCCTTTACGATGCACGAGGCCTGAAATAATACACGAAATTAGTATTGTGAGTCGATATATGACTCATCCTGGGAAGGAGCATTGGGAAGCCATGAAGCGCATTTTTCGATACCTCAGAGGTACATCATATGTTCGTCTTATCTATGGAGACAACGTTGATAGTCTTTTTGTTGGGTACTCATATTCGGACTATGAAACAAATTTAGATGGCAGAAGATCAGTTACAGGGTATGTCTTTACCCTTGGTAACTCAATGGTCAGTTGGAAGGCTACTTTGTAGTTGTCGGTTGTGTTATCCACGACGAAGCGGAGTATATGACTTTTAACGAAATCAGTCAAGGAAGGAATTTGATTGAAGGGCCTAATGTGTGATCTTAATTTTCATCAAGATCAAGTTATTATATTATGCGATTGCTTGAGTGTCATATGTTTGGCAAAGAATTATGTGCATCATGACAGGACCAAGCACAATATGTGTGATATCACTTTATTTGGTCAACAAAATTATCAAAGTGAAGAGGGTTGGCATAGCAGATAATCCAACAAATATGTTCACTAAATCAGGTCTGAAGAGTAAGTTCATGCACTTCTTATATTTGTTCAACATTGACAGTTGAAGATAGTGTGACATTGTAAATTGTGACAGGTATGATTAATGCATATATGTATTTATGTTATTTGTTATACATGCGAAAACAACGATAAAAATTAACATCACACAAACTCTGTGTAGACGTGACTGTTGGAATATATTGGAACAATGGGTTGTATGTTGTTATTGTATTATCATTTATACACCCATATATATATATATATATATATATATATATATATATATATATATATATATATATATATATATATATATATATATATATATATATATATATATATATATATACACGAGTCGCAGGCACGGGCCTCCGGCCAGATGGCCACGCGCCACAGTACCTGGTCGGCGACGGCGGGCTTCGGCAGCCCGCCCCCTGGCGGGCGTTACACCTACTTTTTTAAATTGAAAAATTAACTAATTAAAAATTTAAATTGAAAGATTTAAAAAAAATTAAATAATTAAAAATAAGAAAAAACATTTTGCGGCTGAACAGTGCGGTGAGCACTGTTCACCCGCCAGGTTATACTTTAAATGGGTAAATTATACTTTAATAATTAAAAGAACTATACTTTTATGATTAAATATTAATTAAAAAAAGCACTGCCTACCTTTTAGTCCCACACCGCCTGTTCAAAAGTAACTTTCTGGTTTAAATTGCTTATTCCGCTATCAATATTTGAAATTAGTTAGGCTATCAGCCTTGCGGGCTGGCTTGTGGGCTTTTTGCCTGGTCGGGTGATTGCGCGTGCTTGCTGCATTGCCCGCTAATTGCGCGTGTTTGCGGGCTGATATTGGGCTTTTAGCGGGCAGGCATGGCTAAGCCCATTTCGAAGTATTTTATGGATTATATAGGGGCAAAATTGTAATTTCAGATAGGTTAGGACCCCTTTAATAGGTTTAGGAGTCCTAGTAAAATATGGAGAGAGAAGGTTGCTTTGTTCAAACGGTTCATGATCAAAACTCTGAAATCCGACGGCCACCGAATTTCCTGTGAATTTCGAACTCATGCTATTTGCAGAGCTCAGTATTTCTTTATAATATGGTATGGATATATATACATGTGTACATATATATATATACATGTATACATATACATATATATACATATATATACATGTATATACATATATATATATATATGTACACATGTATATATATATATATATATATATATATATATATATATATATATATATATATATATATATATATATATATATATATATATATGAGCCTCTAATGTTATTCAGAATGCAATTACTCTTTTTCCTCAACATTGTATCATATATATATATATATATATATATATATATATATATATATATATATATATATATATATATATATATATATATATGAGCCTCTAATGTTATTCAGAATGCAATTACTCTTTTTCCTCAACATTGTATCATATATATATATATATATATATATATATATATATATATATATATATATATATATATATATATATATATATATATATATATATCTACCATATATAAAGAAATATTGTTGTCTGTGAATATCATGATTTCAAAATTCCATAAGTCGTCAGATAATGCGTTCATAATTCAACAACCGTCTGATCGACCAAAATAAAATCATTTCAACTCTACACATTTTAGTAGTTCTCATAAACCTACTACTAGGGTGTTCTAAACCTATGTGAAATTACGATTTTTCCCTTATAACTCTTAAAAAATCAGACAGTTGGCTGTTAAGATTATATTTTAATTTAAACGCAACTATGCAGTTTTGATCTCAGGACCTCAAGGACAAGAGGAACAACTTAATCAAATATGACAAGTAGGCAACTATGATAACAATTCAAATAATTTTTACTTATATTGTTATATTTTATGTATTTTTATAAAAAAAATTATATAAATATAGGCATAACATAATTCATTATTACATATAAATATACTATATATAATAATTATATATATTATTCATTATATATGTACATTTATAATTATAATTTAAAATTTTGTTATTTATAAAATTATATTTATATATTTTTCTTAAATTATCATCGTGGGCGGGCGAAGCCCGCCGTGGGCTGGCCGGGTACAGTTGCGCGAGGTCGTAGTGGCGGGCCGAGTACATTCACGTAGTGCCGTAGGGGCAGGCCGGATACAGTTACGCAAAGTCATAGTGGCGGGCCGGGTAAAGTCGTGCGCGGCCGTAGGGGCGAGATGGGTACTGTCGCATTTAACAGTAGGGGCGGAGCCCCTGTGGGGCACTTGTGTATAGATATATATATATATAGTGAATATAGCATTCTTCAAGCACACCTTACTTTAAATATTAGTCGCACGATTATAAGTGAAAAGTAAATCTTATTCATCCAAAAAAAGATGGTTGGTGGAGAGAGAGAAAATGATGGCGTAAAGGAGAGGGAGAGAGAAAGAGAGGAATTGGGAGAGAAAATAATATTTTTATGTCAAATTGTACATTTTTTAAAAAAAATTGTAATTTTGATTTATTTTTTTTACGGTCGTTTTGAGTACTCATATGTATATGTTGCGGGCACAACAACCCGCAGTGACGCAACGAGCATGGGCGAAGCCCGTGCGGAAGCAGGCGAAGCCCGCCTGGATGCGGCCGAAGGCCGCCCTGGAGGATCGAGCACGGGCATAGCCCGTGCTAATATGCTCGTATATATATATATATATATATATATATATATATATATATATATATATATATATATATATATATATATATATATATATATATATATATATATATATATATATATATATATATATTATATATATGAGCCTCTAATGTTATTCAGAATGCAATTACTCTTTTTCCTCAACATGGTATCAAAGCCAGGTTCTGTTTAGAGTTTTCCAGATCTCGCAAGGGCTCCCGCACAGCGCCAACCCGACTTTCGCATATTGGTATATTCTCTGATTTATTGACATGTTTCTTTCTGAAATGTTTTCACTCCCACATTGCGGGACACTTTTACTTGTATTCGGATCTCATATTTATATGCCCCATGGTGGAAGAATAAATCAACCCTCTTATTTCTCAAATCTAATTTGGTAACAGAGGATCCCGTCTCCCGTTCCCTAACATGCTGAATTTGCATCTCGCATCCCGTTTGCAGATTTCTGACTCGTTCGTCGCCGATCCCGCCTCTGCTTCCCACGACCATCCTCCTCCACCCGATGTGAGGCCTTCCTCCAGCATCGTTGTGCCTACTCCGCTCTAGCTCCACTGTGCCCACATGCCTCCGCTTCTGCCGACCAGCTTTTCTTCTCTTCCCATGACCTAGATTTGAGATCTACGATCTTCCTTTTTTGTGGGATGGGACTTCTTTCTTCTGTTTGAGGGTTTCTTGAGCTTTTTGTCTCCCTTGGCTTTTTCATTCATTTTAGGAGTTCTCTTGTTCCCATCCCATGGATTTCTCACTGTTGAGATTATATTATCCAGCAGGACTCGGGTGTGTGGGACCGCGTGTTTTGCTTCCCCATCGCGTTCCGGGTATGGGTGTTGACCGCGGTGGGCCCCTTGTGGCGGAATATCCCCACGGTTCTGTGGTTGGGGTTAATCCCACACCGCCTGCAGTCTTCTCCCCTTTGTATTCATGTACCCCGCCACTCTTCATCTCAACACCTAGGTTTTGAGATGAACTATTTGGTTGGCAGGTTCTAACTTGGTATCAGAGGTAGGTTGTCCTGCTTCGGGGGTGTGTCGAGATTATATTATCCAGCAGGATTCGTGTGTGTGGGACCGCGTGTTTGGCTTCCCCATCGCGTTCCAGGTCTAGGTGTTGACCCCGGTGGGCCCCTTGTGGCGGAATATCCTCACGGTTCTGTGGTTAGGTTTAATCCCACACCGCCTGCAGTCTTCTCCCCTTTATGTTCATGTACCCCACCACTCTTCATCTCAACACCTGGGTTTTGAGATAAACTGTTGGGTTGGCGGGTTCTAACTTTCACCTCTTGTTTCAAATGATGGCTTTTCTCGGCACATCACCACCACTCTTCTCAATGAAAAGAATTTTATCGCATGGTCCAATTCCATGCGTGTACATCTTGTCGGACATGACAAACTAGATTGTCTTGAACCGAATGGTGTTCCCCGTTCTTCCGATGAAAAGGCTATCTGTCAATGGCGCACAAAAAATTTCAAGATTCTCGAGGGGTTATGCTCCATGGATCCCCGCATTTTTGAGCAATAAATGTGTTTTGATTCTGTGTCATCACTTTGGGCTGCCTTGACCCGTACCTACGGTCTCACACGCATTGATACAAGAATTTACTCTGTCTTCCAAGTGATTTCTATAGGTCATCAAATGTATCGTTCAGTGCACGAGTATTTCACCTTTCTCTCTAGGCGCTTCCAGGAGCTTTCTGAGCTCGAGCCACTTTGTGATTTTCCACATTAAGAGGATCTGCTTGTTGTCAAGTGGAGACAAGAGAAGCGGGAGATCTACCAGTTCCTGATGGGGTTACAGCCTAAGTTTGAGAAGATTTGGGTTCAGATTGTCAGCATGAATCCACTTCCTGATATATTAGATGCTTATTCCATGGTGGAGGAGCATGATGTCGTGCCCGCCCGATCGCTGTTTCATCAATTCCAGCTTCTGTTCCACTTCCAGACCAAATGGCTTTTGCTTCCGGTCATACTTCTGTGCGAGGTGGGCGTACTACTACTTCTAAAGGTCGCGGGGATGGCCATGGCAGCCCATTTGCCATTGTTTAGTGTCAGCACTGCCTACAGATTGGTCATAAGAACGCTCAATGTTGGCTTCTCTATCCTCACCTTCGTCAGCAGTCCACTACCACTCATGATGTCGCCACTACTTCTTCCAACTTTGGGGGCCCGACTGATTCTGGTGCCCCATCCGCCGACTGGAGTCAGCTTATGGCTCATGTGCAGCAGCTTCAGTCTCAGCTCCAGATGTAGTCCCCATTTCAGACTTCACACTAGCCTCTTCCTACTAAATAGTTGCCTGCCTCCTTGTTGCTCTCGTCGACCTCTGCATCTGCGTCAGGTACCCTGACGACATTCCATGTCACTCAAGAGGGGTCTTCGTCTCCTTGGGTGATTGACTCTCTGGCCACTGATCACATGATTGGTAAGACACGCTTGTTCTCTTCTCTTGAGTCTCCAAGCATCCATCGACAGGTTCGCCTTGACGATGGCTCTATGACCACCATTCTTCACTGGGGCAAAGTTCTCCTATCTCCCTCCTCCTTGGGTTCAGTTCTTCAAGTTCTCAAACTTGCTTTAAATCTTGTTTCTGTTTGTCAATTGACTCGTTCGATGCACTGCTCGGTGACATTTTTCCATCTGACTGTGTTTTTCAGGACCTGACCATGAGGAGGACTTTTGGCTATGGCCATGAGCGTGAAGAGCTTTACTAGCTGGATCTTCGACCTCCTTCATCCTGTCTCTCACCCCCATCCTTCGCTGTTTCTACTACTTCACCCGCTATTTTTCATGCCAGGCTGGGGCATGCGTATCCTCAGATTGTGTCGTCTCATTTTTCGAGTGTCTCATTTGAGCACTTTTTTTAGTACGATGTGTGTTAGCTTAGCAAACATACATGCACTTCCTATATTGCTTCCAGTTCACGTAGTTTTGCACCATTTGATATTATTCATTTAAATGTTTGGGGGTCTATCCCAGTTGTTTTTTATGATGGATTTTGGTATTTTGTTACTTTTATAGATGATTTTACGTATTGTTGTTGGGTCTATCTTATGTGTGCCAAATCTGATGTCTTTGATTAATATACCCAGTTTACTAATATGCTTAAGATTCAGTTTTCCTCTAGTATTCGGGTCCTTCGCTATGATAATAGGGGGAGTATACCTCTTCCTCCTTCACCGCATTTCTTGCTAGTCAAGGAACACTTCATCAATTCTCTTGTCCCTATACACCAGAACGGAATGGTGTGGCAAAACGTAAGAATCGTCATCTCTTGAATGTGACATGGTCTCTCTTTCATGGATCTCACGTCCCAAAGGCATTTTGGAGTGTCGCCCTTCTTACGGGGACATTCTTGGTCATCCTTCTACCTTGTCAGCCTTTAGTGGGTCGGGTCCCCCTTAGTCTTCTATCTACCTGCTGCCCTCTGTTTCACATCCTTCTCCGGGTGTTTGGGCGTGTGTGTTTTGTCCAGGACCATCGCTCGTCTCAGATAAAGCTTGATGACAAAGCTATCTGGTGCATATTTTTGGGATATTCCACCTCTTCCAAGGACTATCGGTGTTTTGACCCCTCTTCTCATGGGATTTTCCACTCCCTGGATGTTACACTTTTTGAGGATGTCCCTTTATATGGTACCTCCACTATCCATGTTGCTCCTTCTGCTCTGCCATAGCCAGCTTAAGTTTCCCTTACTCCGCTGCACGACTTTGTTCTGTTGCAGACATACACTTGTGGCCTATGCGGCCCCTCACATGTCCACCCCATTCTTCGGAATCCACTGGTTACGACCAGCTCACAGGACCTTGTGCCACATCCTCTGGCAGGTGATGTTGCTCCCACCTCTAACTTACCCATTGCACTTCGTAAGGGTAAGTGTTCTTGTGTTACTGACCATCCTGCGGCAAGTTATGTGTCATACCAGCATATTTCTCAGGATTACCGGGCTTTCTTGACTGCTACCGACCAGATCAGAGTTCCGAGTTCGATGACTGAGGCATTCCATCACTCTGAGTGGGTAGCTACCATGGAGGATGAGATGTCTGCACTACAGAAAGCGAGCACCTGGCATTTGTTCCCTCTTCTGACAGGTCAGAAAATTGTTGGTTGTCGTTGGGTTTACACTGTCAAGTATAATGTCGATGGTTCTCTTGACCGTAACCAGGCCCATCTTGTCGCGAAGGGATTCACTCAGACTTCCAAGGATTACGGCATGACCTTTGCCCCGGTGGCCAAGCTATCTACTGTCTGTCTACTTTTCTCTTTCGTTGTCTTCCATGGGTGGCCTCTTCATCAGATGGACATGAAGAATATCATCCTCAATGGTGATCTTGCTAATAAAGTTTACATGAATCCGCCCTCCAGTTACAAGCTTCAGGGGGAGTATTTTGGTCGTGTTTGCGTTTTGCAGAAGTACTTGTATGGGTTGAAGCAGCCTTCTCGTGTGTGGTTTGAGAGGTGTGCGAACAAACAAGTACAAACCAGAAATTGGAATAACAAAAATTTTATTGTCCAAAAAAGGTATCAATTATAATTGTATAGCCTCCCTTTTATAGAATGGAGGAGATGAGAGAGATTACAAATAAGCAGTGTCAGACTAAAAAATTACAAGTATATGTGGCTTTACAAATAGACAAACCGGACAGGTCGTGCAGTTAGACAAGCAGGCTAACCGCCTGACAACCAACAGTAGGAGAGAACAAGCGCCACAGAGAACATGCCGCCACAGGAGACCGCTAGACCGTCGGTCTCTAAGTTGCCTGAGACAAACCACCAGACCGCTGGGATACCAAAGAGCAATAGCCCGGCAGACAAGCCAGCTTGGATAAACCGCCAGACCGCCCGGCCTCCGAATAACAACAGACCACCTGGCCTCTATATTGCAACACTCCGCCTCAAGATGGAGTAAGATATCAATCATGTCCAGCTTGTTGCAAATGTGGAAAAAGGAAGCGGACACTGGCTTGGTGAAGACATCTGCCAACTCGTTGTCAAAAGTGACGAACAGAGTATAAACCTATTTCTTTAAGATCTCTTCCCGAATAAAGTGACAGTCGACTTCTATATGTTTGTTCTCTTATGGAAGACAGGATTTTTGGAGATGGATATTGTTGCCTTATTGTCACAGAACATAGGAAGAGGATAGTTGTAGACCTCTCCTAAGTCAATTATGAGAGCTCGTAACCATTTCAACTCACATGTGGTCGACGCCATACTACGATATTCCATTTCTACACTAGACCTAGAGACCACAGACTATTTCTTGCTCTTCTAGCTCATAAGATTTCCTCCAACAAATGTGCAGAAACCTGATGTTGACTTGCGGTCGCCTTTATCATCAGCATATCTCAAATCTGAGTACGCTTCAACCCCTAAACGACCATTCTTCTGAAAAAGGAGTCCTTTCCCTGGCACTGCTTTAACATACTCCAATATCCTCAGGGCAGATTATAGATGACACTTCCTAGGAGATTACATGAACTGGCTCACCTTGCCCACAGCATAAGAGATGTCAGGTCTGGTTACCGTGAGATAAATGACTTTGCCAACCAGACGCCGGTACCTCGTAAGATCGGACAGAAGGGACGAGTCATCTATCCAAGTTTTGTCTTCTCCAGCAGCCATGAGACATCGGGCAGGTTTAGCACCAGTCAACCCTTCCTCCTTTAAAAGATTAAGAGCATACTTCCGTTGGAAAAAGACCATGGAGTTGGGCTTCCTAGAGATTTCAATCCCCAGAATGTATTTTGGGGAGCCCATATCCTTTGTGACCAGGTGTTGATGGAGGTGTTTCTTTGTCAAAGTTACCCCATCCTAGTCATCACCAGTAAGATGAATGTCATCCACATATACGGCAAGAACTACTAGAACCGAGGCAGTTTTCTGAACGAACAAGGAGTGTGTGCGAACAGAAAATAACAGACCGGAAAGTGGAGTAATGTAAACTTTATTATTTCAAAAAGGTATCAATTACAATAGTATAGCCTCCATTTTATAGAATGGTGGAGATGAGAGAGATTACAAATAAGCAATGTGGGAGTAAAAATTTACAAGTAAATACGGCTTTACACATAAGCAAACCGGACAAGTCGTGCGGTTAGTCAAGCCTCCTAACCGCCCGACAACTAACAACAGGAGATAACAAGGCCACAGAGAACAATCCGCCATAGGAGACCGCTAGACCGCCCGGTCTCCAAGTCGTCTGAGACAAGCCGCCAGACCGCTGGAACACCGAACAGCAACAGCCCGGCAGACAGGCCGGCAAGGATAAACCGCTAGACCGCCCGGTCTCCGAACAGCAACAGACCGCCCGACCTTCATCTTGCAACACTCCCCCTCAAGCTGAAGCGTAGATATCAATCATGCCCAGCTTGTCGCAAATGTGGAAAAGGAAGCGGATACCAGCTTGGTGAAGATGTCTGCCAACTCATTGTCGGAGGTGACAAACGGAGTACAAATCTGTTTGTTCAAGATCTCCTCCCAAATAAAATGACAATCGACTTCTATGTATTTTGTTCTCTCATGAAAGATCGGATTTTTGGAGATGTATATCACGACCTTATTGTCACAGAACATAGGAAGAGGATAGTTGTAGACCTCTCCTAAATCAAGCAAGAGAGCCCGTAACCATTTCAGCTCACACGTGGTCGACGCCATACTGTGATATTCTTCCTCTGCACAAGACCTGGAGACCACAAACTGTTTCTTTCTCTTCCAACTCACAAGATTGCCTCCAATAAACGTGCAAAAACTTGATGTCGACTTGAAGTCCCCTTTGTCATCAGCATAGCTCGAATCAGAGTACACTTTAACCGTTAGGTGACCATTCTTCTGAAAAAGAAGTCCTTTCCTTGGTGCTGCTTTAATGTACTCCAATATTCTTAAGGCAGATTGAAGATGACACTCCCTAGGAGTTTGCATAAACTGACTCACCTTGTCAACAGCAAAAGAGATATTGGGTCTGGTTACCGTTAGATAAATGAGTTTGCCCACCAGACACCGGTACCTCGTACTATGGGATAGAAGAGGCAAGTCATCTGTCCAAGTTTTGTCTTCTCCAGCAGTCATAGGACAACAGGCAGGTTTAGCACCAGTCAATCCTGCCTCCTTTAAAAGATGAAGGACATACTTCCTTTGGGAAAGAACCATGGAGTTGGTCTTCCTAGAGATTTCAATCCCCAAAAAGTGCTTTGGAGAGCCCATATCCTTTGTGACCAGGTGTTGACGGAGGTGTTTCTTTATCAACGTTACCCCCTCCTGGTCATCTCTAGTAAGAAGAATTCCATTTACATAAACCGCAAGCACAACCAGACCAGAGGCGGTTTTCCGAACAAATAAGGAGTGATCGGCCGAGCTTCTTGTAAAACCAATGGCCGCAACAATGTCTCTAAACTTGTCAAACCAGGCACGCGGGCTTTGCTTGAGGCCATAGATAGCCTTCTTCAGTCAGCATACTCGTGTCTCCCCCTGAGCAACATACCCAGGAGGTTGCTCCATATACACATCTTCTTGCAGATCACCGTAGAGAAAAGCATTCTTAACATCCAGCTGAGAAATCGGCCAATCCCGGTTGACAGCCACAGAGAGAAGGACCCGTATGGTGCTGAGACGAGCAACGGGACAGAAAGTGTCAAAGTAATCAACACAGTAGGTCTGAGTGAATCCCTTAGCCACCACGCGGGCCTTGTACCGATCCACGCTACCATCGGGATGGAACTTGACAACAAAGACCCAACGGCATCCAACAACATCCATCCCCAAATGAGGGAGAACAAGGGTCCAGGTACCCCGTTCAGTAAGGGTGGCAATCTCCTCATCCAAGGCCTCCTTCCAATGCGGAACAGTGAGAACATCCTGGTAGGTGCGGGGAGTGGTTGTCACTGAAATAGCTAATGCAAATGCCCTGCGAGAAGGAGTAAGACGATCATAGGAAACAACAACAACTAGTGGGTGTTGGGTACACGTTTGCACCCCTTTGCGAAGGGCAATGGGAAGATCCAGGACTATACGTTCCTCAGTAATCGGAGCAACCATGTCGGAGAGAGATGGCCCGAGAGAGGAGAGAGACGGTCGCGGAGAAGAGGGAGAGAAGGTGGTGATGAGGAAGAGAGGGAAGGAAGAGATGTTGGAGAGGGCGGTGGTAATGGTGGGAGAATCTCGACAGGAGTAGACGGGGTGGAGTGGATGGTAGGCGACAGTGGTGGCAGTGGGTCGGAGGAGAAATAGGACAAATTCTCGAAGAATGTCACATCTATGGAGACATATTGCTTCTGAAGAATGGGATTAAAATAACAGTAGCCCTTTTGGGTAGTTGAGTAACCCAAAAATATACACTTGGTGGCACGAGAGTCAAGTTTGTCGTGAGTGGTGGAAGGATTGTGCACAAAGGCCGTGCACCCAAAGATACAGAGTGGAAGAGGAAATGCATCCCTGCCAGGATAGAGAATAGAGAAGGGAGTTTGTTTGTGGAGAACCGTGGACGGAATGCGATTAATGAGGTAATAGGAGAGAAGTACAGCGTAGCACCAATAGGAGCGGGGAACGTGCATTTGGGTCAGCAAAGTGCAGTCGATATCGAGGAGATGACAGTTCTTGTGTGTTCCGCCACCCCATTTTGTTGCGAGGTATAGACACATCTTATTTGATGAAGAATACCATGTTGCACACAAAAAGAATTGAAAGTATTGCTAAGATACTCCTTATCATTGTCAGAACAAAGAACTTTAATAGATATGTCAAACTGATTTTTAACCATATAATAGAAACTTGTCCATACAGATAAAAGTTCTGAGCGTTCTTTTAAAAGATACACAGATGTTCATCGAGATAAATCATCGATAAATGTTACAAAATATCAACTACCCCGACCAACGGTGAGGGTAGGAGTAGGACCCTAGATGTCGGAGTGAACTAGGTCAAATGGTCGGGAAGACCCATGACCTTGCTTCGGAGGAAAGGAGGAGCGGTGATGCTTGCCAAGCTGACATGCTTCACAGTTGAGCGGTTGTTCATGCGGAGGAAGATGGGGTAGAAGCTGACGAAGGATACGGGGAGGAGCATGACCAAGGCGAAGGTGCCACTGGAGAAGATCAATAGAGGATGCGGAGAAGGAAGAGAGAGCAGAGACATTGTCAAGGAAGTAGAGGCCGCCACTCTCAGTCCCAGTAGAAATCGTCTGCTTGGTGACCGGATCCTGAAAAGAACAAGTAGTATACGTGAATGTTACGGAGCATTGTAGTTGTTTGCATAGGGAAGTAACAGATAACAAGCTGTAAGGGAACTTGGGCACATAGAGGGTGTCTGCCAAGTGAAGAGACGGTGTTACTTGAACCACCCCCGTTCCATTGACTGGTGAGGTAGAGCCGTCCGCAACAAGGACCGAGGGTAACAAGTCATGTTGTTGTAGGAGAGAAAAACAGTACGGATTGCCAGTCATATGATTAGTAACACCAGATTCGATCAGCCATTTACCTTGGGTAGCGACGTGGGCACTACCTGAATACATGACCACAGAGGCGGACGGCTTCAAAGACGAAGAAGAGGCGTCGCCCGATGGTCGAAGATGAGGATGCTTCTTCCAACAACGATCAACCTATGGCCAGTGCGGCCACAATGGGAGCAGAGAAATCGAGTAGCACCACGTTCGCTGGAGGGGAGATGTCGGCCACCAGAGCCACTATGCTGAGAGTGGTGAGCAAAGTTGTCTGATTGAGGAGGGGAGGATAGAAACAGACATTGAAGCAATGAAGTGGCTGCAGTGATGCGGGCAGCGGTGGAATCCAGGGTGGGAGACTCCGCCTCACCAAGAATCTGTTGACGGATCATGTCATAGGACTCTGGAAGGAGTAGAAGATAACACACAAGCAGAAGCTCTTAGAAGTGTTTGTGTTGCTCTGCGAGATCAGCAGAGAAGGGCGGTTTTGAAGAATTTCAGCTCCAAGAGCCTGAACTTGCTGGTAAGCAGCCGCGGGCGATGATGCTATAGATCACGGCAGTGAACCGGCCTCACAAGTAATATAAAATGGGGGTTTTCCCAAGTATCGATCTCACAAGGAACACAGTAAGGTGGAGTTAATTTCGAGGAGGACTTGAGATTGAAGTCCTCAGGTCGGAGCTAACTAAGGGGAGGTTTTGATGTTGCAGAAACAGAAAATAAAAGGCTAACACTACTCCTATGCAACGCCGCTATGCGATGCTTCGCCAGGCGGGATGGAAGACTAGTCGGTCCGCTATGCACTGAATCGCTAGGCGGATGGACGAGTAGGCTTGCAGATGAGGTGGTGAGAATGGCAGAATGAGGGTCGTAAGCACCTCTTCGCTACGCAAGCCACTAGCAATTGCTAGTGCGGCAAGGGTGGATGGATGGTGGATGGAATATAAGGCGCAACTCAAGCAACTTAGGAAGTAATATGAAATAGTAATCACATAGACATGAAACACATAAAATAAACAACCACGGTGCACTTCATCAATATAAATAGGTTTAAAAACACCAATATTCAATAATAAAGCAAGAACAAGTCAAGAGATCGACCGAATCCGAAGCCTTGCTGAGGATTCACGGTTGGAATCGTCGGGTTGTCATTCTGCGTCCAAGCTCGGTCCTCAACTGTGTCCGGGATAGAGAAGGGCTGTCACCACCTTCCAATGGCCCGTCTTCTTCATCTCACGATAGCGGACGAAGTTTGCTAGCTTTCCTTTGCTTGATGGCTATGGCGTCAAACCCTACTTGAAGCTCACGGATGAAGGAGAAGGCCGAGAGGAAGCTCCGGCTTGGATTTGGCGGTGAAAGCTTGCCCGGAGCACCTCCCTAGGGTGGAAGATGAAGGGGAACGGCTGAGAAGGCGGAAAACGGCGGAGAAATGTCGAGCTCCGGATCCTCTTTTCAATTAGGGCGAGACCTGCACTATTTATACAAAAGCAGAAATGAACAATGCGCACGATCACAGGCGCACGACCAGTGGTCGTGCGCACAATGTCCTGTGCTCGTGCTCACTGGCATGGAATATCAGGAAGAAGAACTGGGATAATACGCACGAGTAGTGGCGCACGACCAGTGGTCGTGCGCACTAAGTCCAATGATCATGCGATTACCCAGACAGGACTCCAGAAAAGAGGAATCAATGCACACGATCAGTGGCGCACGATCGGTGGTCGTGCGCTTACCCCAGGCTGATTCTAGAAACGTAGAGTAGTGCGCACGATCAGGGGCGCACGACCAGTGGTCGTGCGCATTATATCCCATGATCGTGCGCAGTATTCCTATTTCACAACCATTCCGGAACACGCACACGACCCTGTACTGAAAGGAAAAAACCAATCACTGATATGTGCAGACATTCCAGGCAATCACAAAATGGAGTACAAACAATAAAAGTAACAAAATACACAACCATGGTGATAAATGTGCACTTCCTATGGAAATAAAGATTAGATGAAATAGGAACAACCCTAAACTAAAAGTGAAGTGCAACCGTGTGAAAACTAGCCCAGATGAGTCCGAAAATAGGGTATATAAACTGGACTCATCACACCCCCAGACTTAACTGTTTGCGCGTCCCGAGCAAACAAAATCTAAGCAGATAGGGAAAAATACCAGTTAACAAAGAAATTGCGAAACGAAGTACCATGCGAAGTCGCCTGATCGCGCGCGTAAAAATATAATAGAAGAAATTTCTAAGTATACAAAATAGTTTATATTTTTCACAATGCGTATAAAAATTTTATTATTACTCAAAAATGGAATCACGGTGAATCATCCGGTCACGCGTAGGGAGAAAGTAGAATAATCGCTAGGCGAGCATTGCCAAAGATCGGGGCTCCGGATAACCTCCAAAGGAATCCACCAATGTCGGTGACCATATGCTTGCCTTTTCGCATTCTCTCCACGGCACTGGTTTGGTTCACACACGAATCAGTAGGACTTTAGGTGAAGATATGGGGCTTGGGTTTCGGTGAGGTAAACAAAGATAAATAGGAAGGCTATGCACCTAACCCAAATGAGCTAGCCTAAAAAGAATCCAACCACTAACCACAATATATGTAGGTACACCACACCTCCAGACTTAACTTTTAACAAATGGGTGTGTGCACCGCCTACTCCAAATATAATCACATTTCCATAAAGATTTTCAATTTAAACTTTTTCTTTTCACTTCTTTTTTTTATACAAATATTTTTCTCTTTTTTTTTCTTTTTCTTCATTTTATTTGCACAATTCAGCAGATATAAACTTGGGAGCACTTCCACATTTTCATAAATAATAACACCACGTCACATCCCAACATGAAAATATAAAACACTAAACTCGACTTGGGTGTGCGACTAGGATAGGCTTTGAGGCTTTGGTGAAATAAAGGTGGAGCTGAATCAAAATAATGGGTAGGCACAACGGGGCTAGCGAGGATATGACGTTAGGAATGGTACAAAGCTCAACCGGGCCAAAATGATGGCCTACATCACGCTCATGCATGACTAACCTATACCCATGCTTCAAGAATAGCTTGGGGCAAGTTCTTAGCCAACGAGAAAGACTATCCATCCTCCCGACTCTAGCAATAGAAAACTAACGACCGTCTACACACATTCCTAAGCTACCGTCGGATTCACACCGGATTCACCAACTTTTGAGTAGAATAAAAAAGTATTTACGCAATTAGAAAAATATAAAACTAAAAGCATATAGAAAAATTAAATCTACTCCAATTTCTACACGAGACGAGAGCAGTTGACTAGGAGCACAGCAAGGTCAACATTTTACTCCGTCTCACAATCCTATGTCAGCACCATAATTTTTCCAAATCTAACGAAGAAATGAGTTTAACTCGCAGCACGCAAAAAGCTAAGCATGCGCTCATGTGGGTGCAGTGGTGTGTGATGCAATGAACTAAGCAAAATAAAACAATAAAGGCTTCTGGTATGCACAAGAAATGTGTGCGTGCAATAGGTAACAAATCTCTCCCCCAGACTTAAACTAAACTACACAGCATATGATAGAGACATTAAGATCATAAAGAGCTAAGGGAAGAGGTTACCCAATGCTCAGCTAGTGAGCATACCAGAAGGCGCGTGGAAACCTGAAGCAGGCCCGCCATACGAAGAATTAGAACCCCGTCAATGCGATGTTGTCAAGAATACCTGCAGGGGTGAGCTCCGCAAAAACAAAACAAAAATATACAAACTACAAAGAAATACTAAAACTAAATAGACATGAAAAAGAAAATGCAGAAAATGAAAGATAAGTACTGGGGTTATTGTCATCCCAGCACGACTTATTCGGCTACGAAAAGGTTCTAGCTAATGGGCCTATGAAAAGAAAAATGCACAGGTAACTGTTCCAATATCCGTTTTGGTAATGGATACCGATACGGTGATAGAACAGTTACCCCTCTACCTAAATAGTAATACCTGCCCAACACAGGTAGAGGAAATAAGAAATTAGAAGAGGAGGAGCACTGGTCCTCGCTCATCTTATCACAAAATAAATCCTTGCTTAGCAAGGTATCGTCTATCACAGGCGTGCAGGGTGTGATGGCAAAGGCAAGAACACCAGGCTCATCATCATCCCAGCATACCCGTGGAGACTCAGCCTGCACAGGCTCAGATAGAGAAGGGGGATCAAGAAATAAAGGAGAAGAAGAACTAAAATAATCAGAAAATGGGAGAGTGATCCCGGTATCACTCTCAGCAGGATCCAAGCAGAGATCATCATCGGTATCATACGAGTCGTATCGAGGGGAATCCGAGAACTCGAGGTCCCCAGTGGTAAGAGGAACGACCTCATCCAATAAGGAGGTGCAAGCCTCCGCATCGGAAAGGGGATATTCCTCATCACACCGGGGTGCGTAAAAGTGTTCCGAAGATCCACCTTCTCCGTCGGAGATAGAGGAATCATCATCCCACTTCGACGCAACCTCGGGCACCGAATCTTCCACAATCACGGCATCATCAACCGACTCACAAGAACGAGGAATAGCACAATCCGGCAAAAATTGCGGAGGGGCAAGGCTGCTCTCAAAATCAAGCACTGAATGAGCTGGACCCATCACAAAATCATTCGCTGACGCCACCCCGTCGACGACCGGAACAATCTCATCGTCCCATACAGGAGCGTCCATGAGTTCCTGCTCCTCTTTTTGTTGTCTAACACCAGAGTGATCATCATCACTCGAGGAAAGCTCGTAAAAAGGGATCGAGGGACCCATGAAAGAGCTGTATGCGGCCAGAGATTCTTCAGTAATCTCAACAGGTAAAGAATGAGCAAAGTGTGTTATGTCAGTGTATGGGCCAGGCAATACCCTGGTAGGCCTATCCACAACAGTCTTCCGCGAACGGGAGGTTGTTGTGCACACGCCCTCTGTAACGACCTGAATCGCTCTAGGCCCCTAGTGTGTGAGTTTTTGAGTCGGGAGGGTTGACTCGAGCCTTGAGAAGTGCAGGGAATTGGGCTGCACTTGTGGAGAAGGGGAGAAATCAGGTGACACGGGTAGTGACACGGCCGTGTCCCTACCCGTGTGCGTCGAGATGATCTCGACGAGGCGTGTCGAGATCGTCGAGAATCGTCGAGAGTCGTCGAGATTGTGACACGGGTAGTGACACGGCCGTGTCCCTACCCGTGTGCGTCGAGATGATCTCGACGAGGCGTGTCGAGATCGTCGAGAATCGTCGAGAGTCGTCGAGATTGTGACACGGGTAGTGACACGGCCGTGTCCCTACCCGTGTGCGTCGAGATGATCTCGACGAGGCGTGTCGAGATCGTCGAGAATCGTCGAGAGTCGTCGAGATTGTGACACGGGTAGTGACACGGCCGTGTCCCTACCCGTATGCGTCGAGTTGAGCTCGACGAGAAGTGTTGAGATGTAACTGAAGGTGCACACGGCCAATGACACGGCCAGGCACACGGCCGTGTCATGTGAACACGGGTTGGGACACGGGCGTGTCCCGACCCGTGTCAAACACTGAACCGACATGGAAACTGTCGTTGCCGTTTCGCCAGGCAGGACACGGGTAAGGACACGGCCGTGTCCCTACCCGTGTCACATTTTGCTTATAAGGGCCAGAGAAACCCTAGCCGTTTTTTCACCCTCATTTCCTTCCCCTATTTCCTGTGAGAGTTCCTGGTGAGAGGAAAACCGCTGGAGCAAGTTCTACCGGAGGAGATCCGCCATCGCCGCGAAAGAGAAGATGCCGCCAAGGAGAACTACGCGATCCATGGCCGGAAATGGTGGTACCGCTGGAGTCAACGTGAGTTTCCTACCCTCTCCCTTGGTGCTAGATCTTAGATAATTAGGAGAGACATCGGTTCAAGAGAACTTGATGGTGAGGAGAAGATTTCTAGGTTAGGCCATGCTAGGATTTGAATCCTAGATTTTAGATCTCTTCAACCCTTCCCCTTTTCTTCAATATGACGATGGGTGGATGGTCTCGTGAGGAGTTTATGGCCTTTGAGGTTGAATAAGGGAGGAGAATAATTCTGGAAAATTTAGGAACGATCGCCTTGACGAGGAAGACGAACCGATGCCGTTCATTTTCTTTAAGATGCGCGCAGAATCTGTATTCTGCGCGCAGCGATCTTCTAGGCCCTTTTTATGTAGGATATGTGCAGATCTGGGCTTTTGGCCAAACACGAAAGTTGTAGCCCTTGGAAATACCTTTCCAACGAGTGGTTGCACGACTTCAGGTGATGTCTGTGGCCCCGGGAAAACCAAATCGAGTTTGCTGTCCGGCAATTCCTGTACACAGAAATCGTGTTCTGTGCGCAGCGAACTTCGAAGCCGATTTCGAGTAAGTTATTTTCAGATCTGGGTTGTGACCTGAATATGAAAGTTGTAGATCATGAAAAGATCTTTCCAACGAGGGGTTACACGCCTCTACTGGATTCTTGTAACTTCAGGAAACTCCAGTTGAATTTGCTGTCCAGATTAGTGATACACTTAGAATTCTGGTTTTATATAAAGTGCTATTAGAGTCGGTGGAATTCTGTCAAGATTAAATAATTTGTGCTACTCACCGAAGAACTGTGAATGATGGTGTTTATTATTTGGAATGCATACAACTGATTTCTTATCGCAAGATGTCTTGAGGTTGGGATGGTTTCCTTTATGTTTAATCGAATCGAATTGATAAGTTGTTGTTAAACTATAACATATGCGCATCATATAAGTCTTATGTAGAGTTCATATGGAATGACATATAGAAGATTAAACTATGGCCATGTGTATGTTGATTAGTGGATTGAATTTGGTAGTCCAATACTTAGAGAGTCGTCTCCCTATGGGTAGTATTGTGTAAGTTTGTGAGTGCGGTGTTGACCGCCACTTGTTTTGGTTGTGTCGAGATGAGGTGTGGATGGATGGTTGGGCGGTGCCCTCGTGCTTGCTTCCGAGGCCCCTTCCATGTGATGTTGGTGTGAAATTGCATGTGGTGTGAGTCGACACGCGGTGTCGTAATCCCGGGTTAAGGATAGTGTGGCAGGTCTACGGGCTCGCCAGTCGTCACACCGACGGGAGTTGGCAGTTAGACTTGGTCGGTTTGGGCTGTGTCCTCGGTGTTCACTTCCCGAGGCCCCTCCGACCATGTGGACGGTTGGGCTGTGTCCTCGTGCTTTCTTCCGAGGCCCCTTCCGGGTCACACAAGGCCAGTTCGGGCTGTGTTCTTGGTGCACATCTACCCAAGACCCCGCTGGGCCATAGTACGCATGGGCTCCGCTGTTGTGTTCTTAGCGTTGAGGCGTACGGAGGCCTAGGTGAAGTAGTGTGATACCCGCCTAGTAGTAGAAGTGCCCGTTCTACTGTCACCGCCTGGCCACGGCGGCTGATGCCTGAGAGGTTAGCTACCTGCTCGAAAAGTGGGAACTATAGTCTGTGTCGACATAGCAATTGCATGGGTGTGCATGGGTGAGTCATTGCATAGCATTCATAGCATTTCATATCATTGCACAACAAGATCCTCATCGTATAAGTTTGTATGGGCACTCTTATACGATGAGTTACTTTTATGTAACCCGATCCTTAACTTATAAGTTTGTATGGGCATTCTTATAAGTTAAGTTACTTTCCTGTTGTAGCTCTTATACTTGCTAGTCTAGTTGTAGCTCTTATACTTGCTAGTCTAGTTGTAGCTCTTATATAAATGCTGATTATGATACTGTTTCTCTTACACTACTGCCACCTGTTTGCACTTCCTTTACTTGCTTACTTGTTACATATACTATACTCTTGTTCCTTTTCTCCGCCCGGTGCCGAGGAGTCGCCGGGGGAGCGGATGTGAAACCACTTAGTCGTTTCGACTAACGGTTGCTACGTCTTCCATTTTAGGAGGTCACGCCGCAGGTAGAGCAGCCGCAGACTACGCCGCAGGACAGCTAGGCCAGGACGACAGGGCCTGATGTGACGGTGCCGTCGATACCGTCTGTTACTGATGTTAGTGTTTTGCTTACTCTGATGTAGCCCGTTTGGGCAATGACTAGCTGTACTCTGATATATTGTAGAAGCATGTTTTAGCTTCTCTTTATTGATGTATTTGGACTTTATATACTTAGTGTGGATTTTGACTTCTCTTGCTTATATATTTGGTTGGGTTGGCATGATATATTGATATGGTTTCAGCCGGCGGGATAGGCGTCTTGTGGTACAGGTTAGCCCGTGTGCTAATGCTACCGCAAGGCGGCTGTTCCGGGCATAAGATTCCCCCTTCGTGCCGTGTTTTGGGATCCGGGGAGGGGGGTCTTACAAATGGTATCAGTTTGCCACGATCCTCAACTACGAAGTCATTCAACAATGGTGCCACCCCCGTTTGGTTAGTCCGTTTGGGGACAAACTGACTTAGCGGAAGCAGTGGTGTGCCCATATGTAATTCACATTAAGTTTGTCCAACTTTGACCTTAAGTTTAGCCAACCTGACCACAAATTTGTCGTGTACGTGTAGGTTCCACTGCATGTTGAGCCGATGAGGGGTACTCCTACCCCTCCCATACCCACTCAGTTCCAACAGTCTGAGTTGGGGCAAACACTCACCGCCATTCTAGATGCTTTTAAGGCACAGCAGGCTCCGGTGCAACAACAGGCCCCGAGCTCCAACTGGCTGAGCACCTTCCGAGCTCTCTCCCCTCCCATCTACCTTGGGACGGAGTCAGCCGTACGTACAGAGGAATGGCTAGACACGATACAAGAGTTGTTGGCTGGTATCCGTTGCCCGGCCAACATGGCAGTAACATTAGCAGTGTCCGTCTTGGACCTACATGCGAAGAGGTGGTGGAAGTCCCTCATGGGCTCTACCTTCCAAGGCCGGATCTACACTGAGATAAGTTGGAGTGAATTCTCGGAGGTTTTCTTGGAGCACTTTATCCCTACATCGGCCCGAGATGAGCTTGAGCAGAGGTTCCTTCTATTAAAGCAGGGATCAAAGTCGGTTACGGAATACCAGCAGGAATTCCAGCATCTCGCAAGGTTTGCGGACTCTTATGAGTTGGATGACAGAGGTTATGCCAAGCGCTTCTATAAAGGGCTGCGAGATCCCCTAAGGCAGTCCCTTTTGTTTATAGCAGATGGTAGCTCGGCGGAGATCATTGATATGGCGAAAAGATTGGAGGCGGACCACCTGGGATGTAGTAAGAGGCCTGCGGAGGACGTAATGGAAGCCGGCCCAAGTAATAGAAGGAGACGGGACTTCAGAGGAGGAAGAGGTTATCAAAGAGGTGGAGGGCGCGTCCACCGAAACTATAGGGTGGAGCATCCAGTTCCGCAGCCGCCTGCGTTGCCTCCACCCCCACAGCCTCAGCGATTTCAACAACCTGAAGGACGTCGTGGTCTGGTGTGCTTCGAATGCAACCAGCCGGGCCACATCCGGCGTTTCTGCCCGCAGCTATATGGGAACGCTCCTCTTGCTCTCCCTCTTGCTCTCCCTCTAGCAGCTCCACGAGGGCGGGGATACATGCGTGGTCGAGGACGAGGACCGCCAAGAGGTAACCCCGGCCCTGCTAGGGATCAGGTGTACGCGCTTGATATGGCACAGGAACGAAACCCACAAGATGTGATTGCAGGTATGATTTAATTAGTTTACATACTTGCATGGTTTAACATGAATTGCTTAGAACTTATTAGACTCTAGCAATAAGTTTTGGTCGTTGGCACTTAGGCACCGTGATTATTGGCGGGAAGACGGCCTATGCGCTGTTCGATACCGGTGCCTCACACTCTTTTGTGTCCGAGGATTTCATAAAAGACATGGGGGATGTTCAGTACTTCACGGGAATAGCCCGACGTGTACGCCTTCCGGACGGCTCGGAGATGATCGCGACCGCCAAGTGCGAGTTGGAGTTATTTATTGATGGGAAAGCCTTTGATACACCGGCCACGGTTCTGAGAATGCCGGAGTTCGACATCATTTTGGGTATGGCATGGCTGGACTGGCACTTCGCGAGGATCGACTGCGCGGAGAAGCGGATCTATTTGAGGCATGGAGACTCTGACGTCATCTTCCAAGGTATTGGTTTCGCGCCTCGCATGATGTTATCTTCCGTCCAGGTTGTAAAATCTCATATGAAGGGGGACGAGGTCTTCATGATCTGGTTCGAGTTGAAGGAGGAAGTGTTGGAGTTAAAGGATGTACGGGTAGCGCGGGATTTTCCTGAGGTATTTCCTGAGAAGCTACCAGGATTACCTCCGCATAGAGAGGTTGACTTCCAGATCAATCTAGTACCAGGTGCCAAGCCTGTATCCAAGGCCCCGTACAGAATGGCCCCGAAAGAACTAGCAGAATTTAGAGTTCAATTGCAGGAACTAGTAGATTCAGGGTTCGTTCGCCCCAGTTCATCACCATGGGGTGCCCCTGTGCTGTTCGTAAAGAAGAAGGATGGAACCCTGCGATTGTGCATAGATTATCGGGAACTCAATCGATTAACGGTGCGGAACACTTATCCGCTACCTCGGATCGACGAGTTGTTCGATCAATTAGTGGGAGCACACTGGTTCTCTAAACTAGACTTGCGCTCTGGATACTATCAGTTGAGGATACAAGAGGGGGATATTCAGAAAACAGCCTTCAGTTCGAGATATGGTTTGTATGAGTTCACAGTGATGCCGTTTGGGCTCACAAATGCACCTTCGGCCTTCATGAGCCTGATGAACAAGGTGTTTGAACCATACTTGGACATCTTCGTCATTGTTTTCATCGACGACATCTTGGTCTACTCAAAGACGGAGGAGGAGCATGTCGAGCACCTGATTTTGGTTTTGAAGAAATTGAAGGAGCACGCCTTGTATGCCAAGTTTAGCAAGTGTGAATTCTGGCTTAAGGAGGTTGCCTTCTTGGGACATGTGATCAGTGGAGCAGGATTAGCTGTGGATCCAGCTAAGGTGCGGGCCGTGAAGGAGTGGTCGCTGTTGAAGTCGGCGGCCGATGTACGAAGCTTTCTTGGACTTGCTGGCTACTATCGCAAGTTTGTGAAAGGATTTTCCAAGATTGCCCTTCCTCTTACCTCCTTGACGAAGAAGGGTGTGCCATTTGAGTGGACACCTCAATGTGAAGCAGCATTTCAAGAGTTGAAGGATAGACTTACCTCCGCACCCATCCTTGCACTTCCGTCGGGGAAGGAAGGATTTCAGGTTTACACGGACGCATCATATCAAGGGATGGGTGCGGTGCTGATGCAGCACGGGCATGTGATCGCTTATGCTTCAAGGCAGTTAAAGAAACATGAAATCAATTACCCGGTTCATGATTTGGAGTTGGGAGCAGTGGTGTTCGCCTTGAAGGTCTGGAGGCATTATTTATATGGCGTCCACTGCGAGATCTTTTCCGATCACAAAAACTTGAAGTATGTTCACACTCAGAAGGAGTTGAACCTGAGACAACGGCGGTGGTTGGAATTTCTATGCGACTATGAGTTCATCATGAACTACCACCCCGGGAAAGCAAACTCGGTAGTCGATGCCTTGAGTAGGAAAGCGCCAGGCTCTAGCCCGGAGTCTCGGTTGATGAGTATGGAGTTGGCTCGGATGGTCGAAGAGTTGGAAATTACTCTAGTATTCAAGGCTCCTTCGGCAGAGTATGCGGAGTATTTGGCCAACATGAGCATAGTTTGTGATATCCGAGACCGGATTCGGGTGGAGCAAGGAATGGATGCGGCCTTGGCCCCGGCAATCAAGGCAATTGAAGATGGGACCACCGATGAGTACACACTAAAAGACGGTCTCGTTTATTTTCGTGGCCGACTTTATATTCCCAAGGGCGGCAAAATTCGGGAGGATATATTGAGAGAGGCGCATTCCTCTCAATATTCAGTGCACCCGGGTATTGCTAAGATGTACGCCGGACTGCGGAAGACCATGTGTTGGCCGGGAATGAAGAAGGATGTTCGCTACTATGTTACACATTGCGAAGCTTGCCAAAGAGTGAAGGCTGAATGCAGGAGTCCCGGTGGTTTATTGCAGTCGCTGCCCATCCCCGAATGGAAGTTCGAGGATATCTCCATGGACTTTGTTCATGGGTTACCTCGTTCCCGCTCCGGGAATGATTCGGTGTGGGTTATTGTGGATCGACTGACAAAGGTGGCCCGGTTCATTCCAATGAAGAAGGAAGCACACGTGGATGTTTTGGTACGCCTTTTTGTGGAGCAATTTGTACGGTATCATGGCGTGCCCAAGACGATTGTTTCGGATCGGGATGGTCGGTTTACATCCAATGAGTGGAAGGCGGTACAGGCGTATTTGGGCTCACGCCTAACCTTTAGTACCGCATTTCATCCTCAGACTGACGGACAGTCAGAGCGGACCATCAGAACGCTGGAAGATTTGTTGAGGTTATGTGTGTTGGACAGAGGAGAGCCGTGGGAAAGACTCTTGCCCCTGGTGGAATTCTCCTACAACAATAGTCATCAAGCGAGCATCGGTATGGCGCCCCATGAAGCCCTTTACGGAAGAAGGTGCAGGACTCCCTTGTCTTGGGTGCAAGATGAAGATCCGAAGGCATTGGGAAACGAATACATAGATGATACTGATGCGGCGGTCAGATTGATACGGGATCGCATGTTGGAGGCTCAAAGTCGACAGGCGAAATATTACAATAAAAAGCACCGGATGGTGGAATTCCAAGTGGGCGAAAAAGTGTTCCTTAAGATTCGGCCGATGCATGGAGTTTTGCGGGTGCGTGGAGTGAAAAAGCTCAGCCCAAGGTATGTTGGGCCCTATACTATATTGGAAAGGATTGGCCCGTTGGCCTATCGGTTGGAGTTACCACCGGAACTAGAAAATCTTCACGACGTATTCCATGTATCGTCGCTTCGAAAAGCACTATTGCGGCCCGACCAATTTATTCCCACTACTGATGGTGCGGTGGCGTCAGATAGGTCTGTGCGACTAGAGCCGGTACGGATTGTTGACAGCGAGACAAGGACTTTGCGCCGCAAAAGTGTACCCTTAGTGAAGGTGCAATGGATGAATCATGGGAAGGAGGAGTACACCTGCGAGCCAATGGATTTGATGCAGCAACGCTACCCGGAGTTGTTTGCCCAAGGTAACCTTATTTAAAAACATGTGATAAACTTCCTGTTAAGTTTTTCTCCACACAGCCTAAGCCTGATTTCGGGGACGAAATCTTTTATTTTGTTTATAGGATTTGTAACGACCCGAATCGCTCTAGGCCCCTAGTGTGTGAGTTTTTGAGTAAGGAGGGTTGACTCGAGCCTTGAGAAGTGCAGGGAATTGGGCTGCACTTGTGGAGAAGGGGAGAAATCAGGTGACACGGGTAGTGACACGGCCGTGTCCCTACCCGTGTGCGTCGAGATGATCTCGACGAGGCGTGTCGAGATCGTCGAGAATCGTCGAGAGTCGTCGAGATTGTGACACGGGTAGTGACACGGCCGTGTCCCTACCCGTGTGCGTCGAGATGATCTCGACGAGGCGTGTCGAGATCGTCGAGAATCGTCGAGAGTCGTCGAGATTGTGACACGGGTAGTGACACGGCCGTGTCCCTACCCGTGTGCGTCGAGATGATCTCGACGAGGCGTGTCGAGATCGTCGAGAATCGTCGAGAGTCGTCGAGATTGTGACACGGGTAGTGACACGGCCGTGTCCCTACCCGTGTGCGTCGAGTTGAGCTCGACGAGAAGTGTTGAGATGTAACTGAAGGTGCACACGGCCAATGACACGGCCAGGCACACGGCCGTGTCATGTGAACACGGGTTGGGACACGGGCGTGTCCCGACCCGTGTCAAACACTGAACCGACATGGAAACTGTCGTTGCCGTTTCGCCAGGCAGGACACGGGTAAGGACACGGCCGTGTCCCTACCCGTGTCACATTTTGCTTATAAGGGCCAGAGAAACCCTAGCCGTTTTTTCACCCTCATTTCCTTCCCCTATTTCCTGTGAGAGTTCCTGGTGAGAGGAAAACCGCTGGAGCAAGTTCTACCGGAGGAGATCCGCCATCGCCGCGAAAGAGAAGATGCCGCCAAGGAGAACTACGCGATCCATGGCCGGAAATGGTGGTACCGCTGGAGTCAACGTGAGTTTCCTACCCTCTCCCTTGGTGCTAGATCTTAGATAATTAGGAGAGACATCGGTTCAAGAGAACTTGATGGTGAGGAGAAGATTTCTAGGTTAGGCCATGCTAGGATTTGAATCCTAGATTTTAGATCTCTTCAACCCTTCCCCTTTTCTTCAATATGACGATGGGTGGATGGTCTCGTGAGGAGTTTATGGCCTTTGAGGTTGAATAAGGGAGGAGAATAATTCTGGAAAATTTAGGAACGATCGCCTTGACGAGGAAGACGAACCGATGCCGTTCATTTTCTTTAAGATGCGCGCAGAATCTGTATTCTGCGCGCAGCGATCTTCTAGGCCCTTTTTATGTAGGATATGTGCAGATCTGGGCTTTTGGCCAAACACGAAAGTTGTAGCCCTTGGAAATACCTTTCCAACGAGTGGTTGCACGACTTTAGGTGATGTCTGTGGCCCCGGGAAAACCAAATCGAGTTTGCTGTCCGGCAATTCCTGTACACAGAAATCGTGTTCTGTGCGCAGCGAACTTCGAAGCCGATTTCGAGTAAGTTATTGTCAGATCTGGGTTGTGACCTGAATATGAAAGTTGTAGATCATGAAAAGATCTTTCCAACGCGGGGTTACACGCCTCTACTGGATTCTTGTAACTTCAGGAAACTCCAGTTGAATTTGCTGTCCAGATTAGTGATACACTTAGAATTCTGGTTTTATATAAAGTGCAATTAGAGTCGGTGGAATTCTGTCAAGATTAAATAATTTGTGCTACTCACCGAAGAACTGTGAATGATGGTGTTTATTATTTGGAATGCATACAACTGATTTCTTATCGCAAGATGTCTTGAGTTTGGGATGGTTTCCTTTATGTTTAATCGAATCGAATTGATAAGTTGTTGTTAAACTATAACATATGCGCATCATATAAGTCTTATGTAGAGTTCATATGGAATGACATATAGAAGATTAAACTATGGCCATGTGTATGTTGATTAGTGGATTGAATTTGGTAGTCCAATACTTAGAGAGTCGTCTCCCTATGGGTAGTATTGTGTAAGTTTGTGAGTGCGGTGTTGACCGCCACTTGTTTTGGTTGTGTCGAGATGAGGTGTGGATGGATGGTTGGGCGGTGCCCTCGTGCTTGCTTCCGAGGCCCCTTCCATGTGATGTTGGTGTGAAATTGCATGTGGTGTGAGTCGACACGCGGTGTCGTAATCCCGGGTTAAGGATAGTGTGGCAGGTCTACGGGCTCGCCAGTCGTCACACCGACGGGAGTTGGCAGTTAGACTTGGTCGGTTTGGGCTGTGTCCTCGGTGTTCACTTCCCGAGGCCCCTCCGACCATGTGGACGGTTGGGCTGTGTCCTCGTGCTTTCTTCCGAGGCCCCTTCCGGGTCACACAAGGCCAGTTCGGGCTGTGTTCTTGGTGCACATCTACCCAAGACCCCGCTGGGCCATAGTACGCATGGGCTCCGCTGTTGTGTTCTTAGCGTTGAGGCGTACGGAGGCCTAGGTGAAGTAGTGTGATACCCGCCTAGTAGTAGAAGTGCCCGTTCTACTGTCACCGCCTGGCCACGGCGGCTGATGCCTGAGAGGTTAGCTACCTGCTCGAAAAGTGGGAACTATAGTCTGTGTCGACATAGCAATTGCATGGGTGTGCATGGGTGAGTCATTGCATAGCATTCATAGCATTTCATATCATTGCACAACAAGATCCTCATCGTATAAGTTTGTATGGGCACTCTTATACGATGAGTTACTTTTATGTAACCCGATCCTTAACTTATAAGTTTGTATGGGCATTCTTATAAGTTAAGTTACTTTCCTGTTGTAGCTCTTATACTTGCTAGTCTAGTTGTAGCTCTTATATAAATGCTGATTATGATACTGTTTCTCTTACACTACTGCCACCTGTTTGCACTTCCTTTACTTGCTTACTTGTTACATATACTATACTCTTGTTCCTTTTCTCCGCCCGGTGCCGAGGAGTCGCCGGGGGAGCGGATGTGAAACCACTTAGTCGTTTCGACTAACGGTTGCTACGTCTTCCATTTTAGGAGGTCACGCCGCAGGTAGAGCAGCCGCAGACTACGCCGCAGGACAGCTAGGCCAGGACGACAGGGCCTGATGTGACGGTGCCGTCGATACCGTCTGTTACTGATGTTAGTGTTTTGCTTACTCTGATGTAGCCCGTTTGGGCAATGACTAGCTGTACTCTGATATATTGTAGAAGCATGTTTTAGCTTCTCTTTATTGATGTATTTGGACTTTATATACTTAGTGTGGATTTTGACTTCTCTTGCTTATATATTTGGTTGGGTTGGCATGATATATTGATATGGTTTCAGCCGGCGGGATAGGCGTCTTGTGGTACAGGTTAGCCCGTGTGCTAATGCTACCGCAAGGCGGCTGTTCCGGGCATAAGATTCCCCCTTCGTGCCGTGTTTTGGGATCCGGGGAGGGGGGGTCTTACACCCTCAGAGGGAGAAGGCTTGCACAAACGAGGGCAATCCTTCAACATGTGGCCCACACCTTGACATAACAAACACCGAATGCAATGCTCGGCATTCATAACAGCAATGGCATCGATGGATCGGTGCAAAGTGTCAAGGATACGACACTCAGCATCAGGATCCATCACGAACAAAAATAAGTGCTGAAAAAGTGCTACTCAGCTAAAATAAAAAATAGCACGGATCTGCTATCTAAATCAAAAATCAGAAAAAGGGCAAAAAGAAATAAGCAAAATAAAAATTCTAATAGCCAAAGTAAATAAAAAAATGATATGCACAAATGGAAAAGGGCTTCAATCTATTATCTCCCTCTCCACAAACTCACACGACTGTGTTCCCCAGCAACGGCGCCAAAAACTTGATGCTATAGATCACGACAGTGAACCGGTCGTACAAGTAATATAATATGGGGGTTTTCCCAAGTATCGATCTCACAAGGAACACAGTAAGGTGGAGTTAATTTCGAGGAGGACTTGAGATTGAAGTCCTCAGGTCGGAGCTAACTAAGGGGTGGTTTTGATGTTGCGGAAACAGAAAATAAAAGGCTAACACTACTCCTATGCAACGCCTCTATGCGATGCTTCGCCAGGCGGGATGGAAGACTAGTCGGGCCACTATGCACCGAATCGCTAGGCGGATGGACGAGTAGGCTTGCGGATGAGGTGGTGAGAATGGCGGAATGAGGGTCGTAAGCACCTCTTCGCTACGCACGCCACTAGCAATTGCTAGTGTGTCAAGGGTGGATGGATGGTGGATGGAATATAAGGCGCAACTTAAGAAACTTAGGAAGTAATATGAAATAGGAATCACATAGACATGAAACACATAACATAAACAACCACAGTGCACTTCATCAATATAAATAGGTTTAAAAACACCAATATTCAACAATAAAGCAAGAAGAAGTCAAGAGATCGACCGAATCCGAAGCCTTGCTGAGGATTCACGGTTAGAATCGTCGGGTTGTCATTCCGCGTCCAAGCTCGGTCCTCAACTGCGTCCGGGATAGAGAAGGGCTATCACCACCTTCCAATGGCCCATCTTCTTCGTCTCACGATAGCGGACGAAGTTTGCTAGCTTTCCTTTGCTTGATGGTTATGGCGTCAAACCCTACTTGAAGCTCACGGATGAAGGAGAAGGCCGAGAGGAAGCTCCGGCTTGGATTTGGCGGTGAAAGCTTGCCCGGAGCACCTCCCTAGGGTGGAAGAAGAAGGGGAACGACGGAGAAGGCGGAAAACGGCGGAGAAATGTCGAGCTCTGAATGCTCTTTTCAATTAGGGCGAGACCTGCACTATTTATACAAAAGCAGAAATGAACAATGCGCACGATCACAGGCGCACGACCAGTGGTCGTGCGCACTATGTCCCGTGCTCGTGCGCACTGGCATAGAATATCAGGAAGAAGAACTGGGATAATGCGCACGAGTAGTGGCGCACGACCAGTGGTCGTGCGCACTAAGTCCAATGATCGTGCGATTACCCAGACAGGACTCCAGAAAAGAGGAATCAATGCACACGATCAGTGGCGCACGACCGGTGGTTGTGCGCAGTATGTCCAGTGGTCGTGCGCTTACCCCAGGCTGATTCTAGAAAATGTATAGTAGTGCGCACGATCAGGGGCGCACGACCAGTGGTCGTGCGCATTATATCCCATGATCGTGCACAATATTCCTATTTCACAACCATCCCGGAACACGCACACGACCCCTGTACCGAAAGGAAAAACCAATCACTGATATGTGCAGACATTTCAGGCAATCACAAAATGGAGTACAAACAATAAAAGTAACAAAATACACAACCACGGGCATAAATGTGCACTTCCTATGGAAATAAAGATTAGATGAAATAAGAACGATAAAGAACTAAAAGTGAAGTGCAACAGTGTGAAAACTAACCCAGATGAGTCCAAAAATAGGTATATAAAGTGGACTCATCAAGCGACATGGAGGGACGGGCAAAGAGGTCCGCATATAGAGTATAGATGCGAGACGTCTGAGCCCCTTTGGAGTAGAGAGCGGAAAGATGTAGCCAAGCAGTCTTAACGGTTTCATCATGACGGATGACTGGGAGACATTCATTAGAAAGGCTATTAGCCAGCCATGTGCGGACAAGAGCATCGTTGGAATCACAGTCATCAAATAGAGGGGAATCAAGAGGAGGGGGGTCATCGATAAGATGATGATGTTTGTGTTGAGAGCGGAGGAGGAAGGTGAAGGAGACACTCCAATCCAGATAGTTGGGACCAATAAGTTTGGAAGCGGTGCCCAGATTACCAGAAGGAGTGGGCGATGGAGGAGGAGGCGCGACAATGGGAGTAGTAGTGGTGGAGATATCGGAGTATGCCATAGAAGAAAAAGACAGCGGGAGAAGCAAACCACGACTAGAAGGAGAAGTCGGTAGTAGGAGAGCGGTTAACAAGGTCGCGGCGACTAAGAAGCAGGTCGCGGTGACTAAGCAGAGGAGAGGGGCAAGAACAGGTCGCAGTGACTTAAGGGCAGGTCGAGGCGACAAAAGATGAGAAGCAAGGGGAAACAAGCCGCACGAACAGGGCACGGTAAGATGGGGAAATAACCCGCGAAGACAGGTCGCCAAAAGAAGAAACAAGTCGCGAGAACAGGTCGCGGGAAGGAACTAGCCGTGCAAATAGTGCAACGGTCAAAAGAGGAATCAGGCCGCAAAACAGGCCGCCGAAGGAAGAAACAAGTGGCGAGATCAAAGAGCGCGCACACAATCAGGAGGAAAGGACCGAGTGCTCTGATACCATTTGCGAACAAAAAATAACAGACCGGAAAGTGGAGTAATGTAAACTTTATTATTCCAAAAAGGTATCAATTACAATGGTATAGCCTCCCTTTTATAGAATGGAGGAGATGAGAGAGATTACAAATAAGCAATGTGGGACTAAAAATTTACAAGTATATGCGGCTTTACACATAAGCAAACTGGACAAGTCGTGTGATTAGTCAAGCCGCCTAACCGCCCGACAACTAACAACAGGAGATAACAAGGACATAGAGAACAATCCGCCACAAGAGACTGCTAGACCGCCCGCTCTCCAAGTTGTCTGAGACAAGCCTCCAGACCGCTGGAACACCAAACAGCAACAGCCCGGCTGACACGCCGGCATGGATAAACTGCCAGACCGCCCGGTCTCCGAACAGCAATAGACCGCCCGGACTTCATCTTGCAATAGAGTGACCGGCTGAACTTCTTGCAAAACCAATGGCCGCAACAATGCCACTAAACTTGTCAAACCAAGCACGAGGGCTTTACTTTAGGTCATAGATAGCCTTCTTTAGCCGACATACTCATGTCTCCACCTGAGTAACATACCCAGGAGGTTGATCCATGTAAACATCTTCCTAAAGATCACCGTAGAGGAAAGCATTCTTAACATCCAGCTGTGAAATGGGCCAATCCATGTTGACAGCGAAAGAGAGAAGGACCCAAATTGTGCTGAGACGAGCAATAGGAGAGAAGGTGTCAAAGTAATCAACACCGTAGGTCTGAGTGAAGCCTTTGGCAACCAGGCGGGCCTTGTATCGATCCATGCCGCCATCCAGATGGAACTTTACAACAAAGACCCGGTGATAGCCAACCACATATGGTGCCCAAAGGAGGGGGAATAAGTGTCCAGGTACCCCGTTCAGTGAGGGTAGCAATTTCCTCATCCATGGCGGCCTTCCAATGAGGAACAGCAAGAGCTTCCTGGTAGGTGTGGGGAGTGGCAGTCGCAGAGATAGCCAATGCAAACGCCATGCAAGAAGGAGTGAGATAATCATATGAAACAACAACAGCCAGCGGGTGCTGGGTACACGTCCAAACCCCTTTGCGAAGAGCAATGGGTAGATCCAGGTCTCCAGGTTCCTCAGCATCTGGAGCATCTGTGGTGGAGAGAGCTGGACCAGGAGTAGAGAGATACGGCTGTGGAGAGGAGGGAGATATCTCAGGAGGTGGACATTGTGGAGGAGAGGGCAGAGATGGTGGAGATGGCGGAACATCAGCAGGTGTAAAGGGGACGGATGGGTTGGTATGAGAAGTAGAATCACCTGGAATAGAGCAGGAGTCGGGAGATAAGTAAGATGCATTTTCAAAGAAGGTGACGTCCGTAGAGACGAATTGCTTGCGAGTAACGGGGTCAAAACAACAATAACCTTTCTGAGTAGTAGAGTTTCCCAAAAAGACACATTTAGTGGCCCGTGGTGAGAGTTTGTCACGGGTGGCAGAGGGAGAGTGCACAAAGATTGTGCACCCAAAGATACGCAGAGGAAGAGGAAATGGATTCTTGTCCGGATAAAAAATGGAGAATGGGGTTTTACCGTGGAGAACTATGGAGGGACTGCGATTGATGAGATAACATGAGATAAGGACAGCATATCCCCAATAGGAGCGAGGAACGTGCATCTGTGTCATCAGAGTGTGAGCGACGTCGAGGAGGTGACGGTTTTTGCATTCCGCCACCCCATTTTGTTGTGAGGTATAGACACAGCTAGTTTGATGAATAACATCATGTTGAATACAAAAGGAAGAGAAATCATGGCTAAGATATTCCTTAGAATTATCAGAATGAAGCATTTTGATAGATGTATCAAACTAAGTCTTAAACATATAATAAAACGATGTCCATACAGAGAACAGTTCGGAGCGATCCTTTAGAAGATACACCCACGTACACCTACAGAAATCATCAATAAATGTGACAAAATATGAACTACCCCGACCGATGGTGAGGGTAGGAGCAGGACCCCATACATCAGAGTGAATGAGGTCAAACAGATGGGAAGAGCCATGACATTGCGTTGGTGTGAAGGAGGAGCGGTGATGTTTGCCAAGCTGACATGCATCACAGTTGAGAGGTGGATGATGCGGAGGGAGGTGGGGTAGAAGCTGTTGAAGAAGCCGGGGAGGAGGATGACCAAGATGAAGATTTCATTGAAGGAGATCAGTAGAAGAGGAGGAGAAGGTAGACAGAGCGGAAACATTGTCGAGGAAGTAGAGGCCGCCTCTCTCAGTCCCAATAGCAATCATCCGTTGGGAGTCCGGATCCTGAAAAGAACGAGAAGTAGGAGTGAATGTGACAGAACACTGTAGTTGCTTGAATAGAGAAGTTACCGATAATAAATTACAAGGGAACTTGGGCACATAGAGGGTATCTGCCAGGCAAAGAGATGGAGTGACTTGAACCACTCCCGACTCATTGACCGGTGATGGAGAGCCATCCGCAACAAAGACCGGGTGTAACCGATCATGTGTTTCTAGGAGAGAAAAACACTAAGGATTACCTGTCATATGATTGGTAGCACCAGAGTCGATCAACCATTTTACGTGAGTAACATTGTGGGCACTATCGAAAGATGTGACCACCGAGATAGACTGCTTGGAGGAGGAGGTGGAAGCCATATAAATGAGACCGCGCGAGAAAACAGGAGACCGCGGGAGAACAGCAGGAAGCGGCGAGAAGAGCAAGGCTTGGCGACAACAATAAGTTGCGGCGAGAGAAAAGGTCGCGGCGACAAGGACCAGGTCACGGCGAAAAGGGCAGGAGCGGGCAACTAAGAGCAGATCATGAGCAAAAAGAGGCAAACCGTGAAAACAGGTCGCGACAAGGAACTCACGTGGACCAAGGGGGAGAAAAGCAAGTAGAGAAGAAACACCAAGTCGGGCAAACAACAAGAAGGACGTGCGGCTAGGAAGGCGACAACCAAGAAGTAGTGCAAAGCAGAGAGAAAGAAGTTGCATGGCTAGAGAGAAGGCCATGCAAACAGGAGAAAGAGAAGACCACATGAACTGGGAGGAGTTTGCGAGAAATTCAAGCAGGTCGTGCGAACAGAGCAGAGACCGCACAAATAGAAATGGGCCGCGTGAATTAAAGGAGATTGCGGGGAGAAAAGGGGCAGAGCAACCGCAAAAATAGGTCATGGATGAAATGAAAGAGAGAGGTCGTGCATACAAAGGGCAGCGACAAAGATGAGAAAGAAACCACGCGAATAGGGCGCAAACAGGCGGAAAAAACAAGTCGCGAAGATAGGTCGCGAGAAGAAGGATCAAGCCGCGCCGACAGAGGAATCTCACAAAAATCCTGAGGAAAAGATCGATTGCTTTGATACCATGTGCGAACAAAAAAGTAGAAACCGGAAATTGGAATAACAGAAATTTTATTATCCAAAAAAGGTATCAATTACAATGGTATAGCCTCCCTTTTATAGAATGGAGAAGATGAGAGAGATTACAAATAAGCAGCGTGGGACTAAAAAATTACAAGTATATGTGGCTTTACAAATAGACAAACCGGACAGGCCGTGCGGTTAGACAAGCCGGCTAACCTCCCGACAACCAATAGTAGCAGAGAACAAGTGCCACAAAGAACAAGCCGGCACAAGAGACCGCTAGACCGCCCGGTCTCCAAGTCGCCTGAGACAAACTGCCAGACAGCTGGGATACAAAATAGCAACAGCTCGGTAGACAAGCAGGCTAGCATAAACTGTCAGAACGCCCGGCCTCCAAACAACAACAGACCGCCCGGCCTCCATACTGCAACAAGAGATTCGAGACTGTTATGCTTTAGAGTGGGTTCACCAAATATCATGTCGATCACACATGCTTTGTTCAGACTGTTGTTGATGGTCGTAGGGTCATTATTCTTATCTATGTAGATGATATCATTCTTACCGATGACAATAGCTTGGGGATACTTCAGATCAAGGGGGCTCTTTAGAAGGTTCTTCAGAAGGCATTTGAGGTTGTCCGATCTCAGCATGGGATATCTTTATCTCAGCGCAAGTATATACTCGACCTCTTGAGTGATATTGGCCTTCTTGGGTTCTCTCATAAATCTACAAACATGGATCTGAACCACTAATTACACGTTGAGTCTGGAGATCCTCTCCCCGAGCCGGGTAGATACCATCGTTTAGTTGGCAAACTTATCTACTTGACCAACACTCGCCCTGACATTAGCTTTGCAGTGAGTGTGGTCAGTCAGTTCATGCATGCTCCTCAGACTTCTCATCTTGATGCAGCATTTTGGATCATCCACTACTTGAAGGGATCTCCTGGCCTCGGGGTTTTCTACCGTTATCTTTGTCCCCCAGCCTCAAATGTTACACGAATTCTGACTATGTTGGTTCCCTTACTGATAGACGGACTACTTCGGGGATGTGTACTTTCTATTGTGGCAATCTTAATTCCTGAAAAAGCAAGAAGAAGAGTGTTTTATCCCGCTCGTATGCTGAGGCTGAGTACCGGGCTATGGCCCATGACTCTACTGAACCCCTTTGACTGCATACTCTCTTGACTGACCTTAGCTTTCCTCCTTCTAGTTCCTCGACATTTGTTTGCGACAACCAATCCGCTCTCATGATAGCCTCAAACTCTATTCTGCACGAGTGGACTAAGCATATTAAGGTTTATATTCACTGTCTCAGGGAGCACATCTGTTCAGAGACTCTTGAAGAATCATATGTTCCCTCCGCAGAGTAGATTGAAGATGCCTTCACCAAAGCGGTTGGGCCTTCCAGACTCCTCTCTACCTGTGGCAATCTGGGCTTGCTTGATCTATTCATGCCATCTTGAGGGGGAGTATTGGTGTATTCTCTAATTTATTGATGGGTTTCTTTCTTTAACGTTTTTAGTCCCACATTGCGGAACACCTTTACTTGTATTCAGATCTCCTATTTATGTCCCCATAGTGGAAGAATAAATCAACTCTCTTATTTCTTAAATCTATTTTCTCATCGCTCATCACCCGTGCTGCCCAGAATCCCGTGTCAAAGCTGCTCTCGCGCCGCAACAGTCCCGAATTCCGGCGTCACATCGCAACAACCTCAAATCCCACGCATCGCAGCAGCCCCGACTCCCGCATCTTCTCGCGTCACGTCTTCTTACGTGCTCTAGGGACGCTGGCTCTATGGGGGTGGTTCTCCTTCAACATCCCTTGTGATTTTTTTTTCGCGCGTCCTCTACCACCATGTCTTCTGGTGGAGTGGCCTCTCCTACTCTGTCTTCTGTTGGATCTTATCGCCTCCCCACTGAGTTCTAAGATACCTCAAATCCACTCCTGGTAAAGGAATTTTGTTCTCACTCAATAATACATTGACCGTAGAGGTCTATAAAGATGCATAGTGGGCAGGATCAGTTGATGACAGGAGGTCAACATCATGGTATTGTTCCCTTGTTGGGATTAATTTGGCAACCTGGAGATGCAAGAAACATGTTGTTGCCTGATCCAGTACAGAGGCAGAATTTTGTTCAACGACACAAAGGCTGCGTGAAGGGTTGTGGATCCAGATGATCATGAAGGACCTTGACATGAGGTGTGATGGTCCAATCAGAATCTATTGTGATAATAAGGTTAAGATCAGCATTTCCCACAATCCAGTGCAACATGATCTCTCTAAGCACGTGGAGATCGACAAACACTTAATCAATACAAATATTGTTAGAGGGATTGTGAGTACCCCGTTTGTCCCATAAAATTAATATCTTGCATATGTGCTTACCAAAGGGCTGAGTCTGAACTCGTTTGACAAAATATTGGGCAAGTTGGGCATGACGGACATTACATGCCCAACTAGAGGGGAATTGTTGAAATATGTTGGAATAAAGGGTTGTATGTTGTTACTGTATTATCATCTATACACACACATATATATATATATGGGAGCATCTAATGTTATTCGAAATGCAATTATTTTCTCCTCAACACTAACTAATAATTTTGTTTAAGAAAGCCGTAAATCTAAGTATGATTATGTCTAAATAAATAGGGATAAGAATAAAGCTAAGGAAGAATGAGAAATGAAACGGGATAGGAGTGAACTGGTTCCTCCATGAGTCACGACATGGGTGTCCCGATAACAAAAAGCGGCGCCTATTTACAAAGGAGTATAATAAACCCGAAATTCATTTCCTTCCTATTACGCCGGACGGAAACTGCGAAAGAGACGCACGACATCGCTCGCTCCAGACGCCCCAAATCAAAACTCTGATTTGCATAATTTTTCTGTCTAACACAAGGTAATCCCTCCCTTTCAACTCTTCTTGAGTTTTATTTGGATTGGAGAGTCCGTTTGTTAGGGTTGAAATTTCTAAGTTAACCTAAATATCTTCTGTTCACTTACTTTTTCTCCTCTTGAGTTTCAGAGGATTATTAGAACTTATTTTGTTATGTTCTTGCAATATTTCGAAAAACACAAGATTGAAAAATATTATGTTTACCCTAATTTCAGTTATATAGTTCCTCTAAATGGTTAATTAGTGTGGAATGTTGGTGTAGTGTGCAATTAGGACAAAAACCCTTTATCTCCATGTTAGGGCAACGAACAATAATGCATGATTGAGGTCAAAGTTCTATTTCAAGAACCCTTATATATTTCCCTATTTATTTAGAGCATGACATAAGGGCAGTGTTGAAGCCAAAATTGACCTCTGTGGAGTTCGGAGTCCCAAAAGAGGGGTGACCGTGCACCTACTACCCTCAAGCGAACGATCTAGGCACAAGATTAGGAACACAAGGGACAGACCCAAGGTCTCAGCGTGGACGACCCATCGCACACCCGGAAGACTAACAAACTCTTCCCCTCCCAAGCCAAAGGCTGAGCTAAGACACCTTCGCAGGGCGCTCTTGGCCGACCGAAACATCTAAGGAGGATCTCAATACCAACTCTATCCTATCCAGATGTGTCTCCTTGGGTCTACACAAAATGCTCCTCACCTGCCCTACTGATGGCGCAAACTCGCCGAACAATTCCACGACACGCTGCCCAAACTGGGCTACAAACAGCGTAATTCCGCTATTCTAAAAAGCTGTCAACAGGCCATGAGGGCCTTCCTGACAACTATACCTCGGGGCCCCCACGGGGCGAGCGGTTCACGAGAACACCGCCCGCCTAATACGAAGAAGAAAGCTACGCATCCACAGAGCATCATAGATATTAAAAGAATATTACAGGAATATGAATTCCATACTTCGGCACGCAGGCCGGCAATATAACCAAAAATAGGCCTTCGAGAGCTGGCGCAAGCTTGGGCTTAAGCCCGCTACTCCCCGCTTGGTACTGCAACACCTGTACGCCAACATCTCGACAAGCGGCGGTCAGCTAAACGCCAATCGGCTAACATGAGCGGACAAAATATATTGCGCACACCCCTTTTTTGGGGGCTGTGTCGCGCATTCCCTGCGAACGGATAATATACAACTTCCTCGGAGTCTTCTCCGGGAACCCCAGAACATCACCAATCCAACTCACACGTCCGGATGGGCTTCACACAGCATGCCTAAACCCGTACTCACACTTCCGGGCGCTAACATAGTTAATTGCAGGGACGTACACGTCAACCCGTCGGAGAGCTCCCTTCCCCCACCCGTTGGTGGGGAGGGGCTTCCATGCAAATATATAAATTGAGGGCTTCACCTGCCCAAGTAGAAACATAGTTACCCTTGACGGGTGTTTGGCGGGGCCGCAACCGCGCTCATTGCCCGAGGCTCCACGTCTAGCGTCCGTAGTGGTTGTCCATGCATGGATCCGACCTCCGCGGGAGAGTTGAAAAGCTCCGAATGATTTTTCCCTCCATGGCCAAGCCTCTCCATGGCCGATCGTACTCCAAGTAACACCGAGGGAGTCGATTCCGGCATCCACATCATCAGGCGGCGTCGAGGAAGCTGATCCCGACTGGCCTATCTCCAAGCGGCGCCGGGAGAGGAGCTCCTGGCCGAATCTGCTGTAGGCGGCGCCGGGAGAGGAGCTCCCGGCCGGCCGTGCTGTAGGTGGCGCCAGGAGAGGAGCTCCCAGTCGGCCTTGCTGTACCCTAGGCGGTGACGTCGAAGAGAGAACTGAGAGAGGGAGAGAGAGCTGAGCTCGGGCTGCCCCTTGCCGGCGGCGGCCTGGACAGAAAAATTGGAGAGGCTCGGGCTGCTGCTTGCCGGCGGCAGCCTGGACAGAAAAACTGGAGAGGCTCGGGTTGCTGCATGCTGGCGGCGGCCTGGACAGAAGGGGGAAATGGGGCGGATCGAGCTGCCGCTTCAGGCGGCCGGAGAGAGAGAGACGGGGCGGGCGGTGCTTCTCCAGGCCGAGAGAGAGAGAGAGGGGAGGGCGGGCTGGTATCGTGCTCCAGCCGATGATAGAGGGGGGGGGGCAGGGCTGCTTTGCTTAGGCGGCAGCGGCGGAGAGAGGGATGCGGGGGCGGGCGGCTGCTGGCTGAGGCGGCGGCCGGAGAGGGAGGGAGAGAGGCGGGCGGCTTCCCGATGCCCTAGCGGGGAAGAAGAAACCCCCGATCCTTCCCTGCTTCCATTTCTCTTTTTTTTTCTCTGTGATGTCCCGTGCCCAGCCCTCTCTTCCCCTTTCCTTTTTTATTCTCTTTTGCATTTATCCCTCTCGCCAGCTATACCCGATGGCCTCCTTCACGCACTATCCATAGAGAAAACTTTTATCTTTTTCCCCCTTTGCCAGGCTTGCATTTCCACCCCCAAAATCCTCTACCACCCCTGAACAAATACGACTTTTCAGCCAATTAATCATGATGTCCACCGGTTGCTCAGGCCATTTTGACATTTGCTCTCTATAACCTGTCATCTCTGCTGCCATATATATATTATGAAATTATTATAATATAATATTTACATATAGCCTTAAAACATAAAATCTCCGCACGCCTGCACAACTACTCGCACGTCTTCGAACGAGGTTGCACCAAACGTCGCTCATAACATGTCTCGAGCGCGCTAATTGGGGAGGGTCCCACTTGGCCGGATACGGGGTTGTACACAATCCCCGCTGTTTTTGAGGTTGGCACAAGCTCGAAAAGAAATGTCCAACCCCAAGTATCCGGCGAGTGGGTGCCGACCCAAAGAAAAATTTTGGGAGAATCCAAAATTTGCATTTAAAACACTAATCTCTTCGTGCCCCTCTTGATGAGTATCACTTTCACAATCCTGTTAGATATTTCAACAAGAGTATCACTAGCCCGTGGTTTTCCTCCTATGCTCATCATCCATAACATACACATTAAACAATGAACTCTAACACAACTAATAATCCACTCCCTTTATAGAGGGAAAAAGACATGTTGGTGCCTAAAGATCAAAGAACCCTGAAATAAAAATAACTACAATACTAGAATCTACTGAAAAAATCACTATTTTCCCACGCCTCTATGAGTGGCCCTTACTAGTATCGTTGAAACGTTCACTGTCTATTCCTCCAAGATTCAAAGTTGCCCTTACAGATTTAAAGAACTAGAAATAAAAATATCCTTTTCCTGATATCAGTCGCATGATACCTTCACATAAAATCCGGTTATAAACATAATTGAGGTAAGGGTCACCTATCCAACTTTCAAGCATGAAGACAGACTTAGGATGAGGGTGATTCCAGAAAACATTTTGAACATGCCATAAGGTTTTTGCTCTTGAAAAAATCAGTATTTCTTCAAATCTTGAAAATTGACAAGTTTTAAGAACAAAGCTTCCTTCTTCTTAAGAACAAAATAAAATGAGTACACTTGGTCAGGACACGACCGCGTGACTCTCAACGCTAAGGAGACAGGGTCAATTCTTTTAAGAAGAAAAAGTTTGTCATTCTTGTGACACGTTCTTAGCTCCCCATTATTTTTACCACGATTACTTAATTGTTCAAAGTCACGATATGTATGAGGTGCATGGTCAGTATAAAACAGACACTTGAGAGCAAATCTCTTTCAAAGGGAAATTAAGGGAATAGAAACAAATTATTCAAATCATTCTTTTTGCGTGCAGCGTATCATGGGATCAAACCTATCCCCCACAAACCAAACCTATCCCTCACAGGCGAGCCTTCGGACTTGCCAGCTAGATGAGAGCCTGCGCAGCGGGTCTACCTGGGGCCGAGCAGAGCTCGGGGTGCCGATGACAATCTCAAACCAAACCTATCCCCCACAGGCGAGCCTTCGGACTAGCCAGCTAGATGAGAGTCTGCGCAGCGGGTCTACCTGGGGCCGCGCCGAGCTCGGGGTGTCGATGACGATCTCAAACCAAACCTAACCTATCCTAACATATCCCCCACAGGCGAGCCTTCGGACCTGTCAACAGATGAGAGCCTGCGCAGCGGGTCTACCTGCGGCTGAGCCGAGCTCGGGGTGCAGATGACGATCTCAAACCAAACCTAACCTATCCTAAACTATCCTCCGCAGGCGAGCCTTCGGACCTGCCAGCTAGATGAGAGTCTGCACAGCGGGTCTACCTGGGGCCGAGCCGAGCTCGGGGTGCCTATGACGATCTCAAACCAAACTTAACCTATCCTAACCTATCCCCCGCAGGCGAGCCTTCGGACCTGCCGGCTAGATGAGAGCCTGCGCAGCGGGTCTATTTGGGGCCAAGCCGCGCTCGGGGTAGTACAGAACCAAGAACCAGGACCTCTCCCCCACAGGCGAGCCTTCGGACCTGCCAGCTAGTAGGAGCCAGGCAGCGGGTCTACCTGGGGCCGAGCCGCGCTCGGGGTAGTGCAGAACCAAGAACCAGGACCTCTCACCCACAGGCGAGCCTACGGACATGCCAGCTAGTAGAAGCCAGGCAGCGGGTCTACCTGGGGTCGAGCCGCGCTCAGGGTAGTGCAGAACCAAGAACCAGGACCTCTCCCCGACAGGCGAGCCTACGGACCTGCCAGCTAGTAGGAGCCAGTCAGCGGGTCTACCTGGAGCCGAGCCGCGCTCGGGGTAGTGCAGAACCAAGAACCAGGACCTCTCCCCCACAGGCGAGCCCACAGACCTGCCTGCTAGTAGGAGCCAGGCAGCAGGTCTACCTGGGGCCGAGCCACGCTCGGGGTAGTGTAGAACCAAGAACCAGGACCTCTCCCCCACAAGTGAGCCTACGGACCTGCCAGCTAGTAGGAGCCAGACAGCGGGTCTACCTGGGGCCGAGCCGCGCTCGGGGTAGTGCAGAACCAAGAACCAGGACCTCTCCCCCCACAGGCGAGCCTACGGACCTGCCAGATAGTAGGAGCCAGGCAGCGGTTCTACCTGGGGCCGAGCCGCGCTCGGGGTAGTACAGAACCAAGAACTAGGACCTCTCCCCCACAGGCGATCCTACGGACCTGCCAGCTAGTAGTAGCCAGACAGCGGGTCTACCTGGGGCCGAGCCGTGCTCGGGGTAGTGCAGAACCAAGAACCAGCACCTCTCCCCCACAGGCGAGCCTACGGACCTGCCAGCTAGTAGGAGCCAGGCAGTGGGTCTACCTGGGGCCGAGCCGCGCTCGTGGTAGTGCAGAACCAAGAACCAAGACCTCTCCCCCACAGGCGAGCCTACAGACCTGCCAGCTAGATGGGAGCCTGCGCAGCGGGTCTACCTGTGGGTCTCCTCTCCAACGCAAATACAAAGAAAACACAAAGGTAAACAAATAACTCAAAAGAATTGTTAACCCGGTTAATCAAGTCAAAGTCCGACATGGGGCATCTCTACCCGCTATGTCCACCCTCCTGAGAATGAGGGTTGATCTTACAATATTCTCCCTAAGGCACGTTTTGATCTCCAGGACCGAACATCCTAGCGACAAGAGGGGAATGGGAGGGGAGTTCTTTCATCACATGACCCTGGTCGTCACTTGGCTCCTCTTCTATATCCATGACGTTCGGCTGATTTTTTTCGTGTTGGCCACTCTCCACGCTCACCGCACCATAACTGTTGAAGCCAAAATTGACCTCTGTGGAGTTCGGGGTCCCAAAAGAGGGTTGACCGCGCACCTACTACCCTCAAGCGAACGATCTAGGCACAAGATTAGGAACACAAGGGACAGACCCAAGGTCTCAGCGTGGAGGACCCCCCGCACACCCGGAAGACTAACAAACTCTTCCCCTCCCAAGCCAAAGGCTGAGCTAAGACACCTTCCGAGGGTGCTCTTGGCCGACTGGGACATCTAAGGAGGATCTCAAGACCAACTCTCTCCTATCCAGATGTGTCTCCTTCGGTCTACACAAAATGCTCCTCACCTGCCCTACTGATGGCGCAAACTCGCCGAACAATTCCACGACACGCTGCCCAAACTGGGCTACAAACAGCGTAATTCCGTTATTCTAAAAAGCTGTCAACAGGCCATGAGGGGCTTCCCGGCAACTATACCTCGGGGCCCCCATGGGGCGAGCGGTTCACGAGAACACCGCCCGCCTAATACGAAGAAGAAATCTACACATCAACAGAGCCTCACAGATATTAAAAGAATATTACAGGAATATGAATTCCATACTTCGGCACGCAGGCTGGCAATATAACCAAAAATAGGCCTTCGAGGGCCGGCGCAAGCTTGGGCTTAAGCCCGCTAATCCCCGCTTGGTACTGAAACACCTGTACGCTAACGTCTCGATAAGCGGCGGTCAGCTAAACGCCAGTCGGCTAACATGAGCGGACCAAATATATTGCGCACACCCCTTTTTTGGGGGCTGTGGCGCGCATTCCCTGCAAACGGATAATATACAACTTCCTCCGAGTCTTCTCCGGGAGCCCCAGAACATCACCAATCCGGCTCACACGTCCGGATGGGCTTTACATAGCATGCCTAAACCCGTACTCACACTTCCGGGCGCTAACATAGTTAAATGTAGGGATGTACACGTCAACCCGTCGGAGAGCTCCCTTCCCCACCCGTTGGTGGGGAGGGGCTTCCATGCAAATATGTAAACTGAGGGCTTCACCTACTCAAGTAGAAACAACGTTACCCTTGACGCGTGTTTGGCGGGGCCGCAACCGCGCTCATTGCACGAGGCTCCACGTCTACCGTCCGTAGTGGTTGTCCATGCACGGATCCGACCTCCGCGGGAGAGTTGAAAAGCTCCGAATGATTTTTCCCTCCATGGCTGAGCCTCTCCATGGCCTATCGTACTCCAAGAAACACTGAGGTAGTCGATTTAGGCCTCCACAACTTCAGACAACGTCGAGGAAGCTGATCCCGACTGGCCTAGCTCCAAGCGGCGCCGGGAGAGGAGCTCCCGGCCGACTCTGCTGTAGGCGGCGCCGAGAGAGGAGCTCCAGGCCGGCCTTGCTGTAGGCGGCGTCGGGAGAGGAGCTCCCGATCAGCCTTGCTGTACCCTAGGCGGCGGCGTCGAAGAGAGAACTGAGAGAGGGAGAGAGAGAGTCAAGCTCGGGCTGCCCCTTGCCAGCGGCGGCCTAGACAAAAAAACTGGAGAGGCTCGGGCTGCTGCTTGCCGGCGGCGGCCTGGACAGAAAAACTGGAGAGGCTCGGGCTGCTGCTTGCCGGCGGCGGCCTGGACAGAAGGGGTAAATGGGGCGGCATGAGCTGCCGCATCAGGTGGCCGGAGAGAGAGAGATGGGGCGGGCAGTGCTGCTCCAGGACGAGAGAGAGAGAGAGAGAGGCTGCTGTCGTGCTCCAGCCGATGAGAGAGAGAGAGAGGGGGCGGGGCTGCTTTGCTTAGGCGGCAGCGGCGGAGAGAGGGATGCGGGGGTGGGCGGCTGCTGGCTGAGGCGGCGGCCGGAGAGGGAGGGAGAGAGGCGGGCGGCTTCCCGATGCCCTAGCGGGGAAGAAGAAACCCCCGATCCTTCCCTGCTTCCATTTCTATTTTTGTTTTTTCTCTGTGCTATTCTGTGCTAAACCCTCTCTTCCCCTTTCCTTTTTTATTCTCTTTTGCATTTATCCCTCTCGCCAGCTATACCCGATGGCCTCCTTCACGCCCTATTGATAGAGAAAACTTTTATCTTTTTCCCCCTTTGCCAGGCTTGCATTTCCACCCCCAAAATCCGCTACCACCCCTTACCAAATACGACTTTTCAGCCAATTAATCATGATGTCCACCGGTTGCTCATGACATTTTGACATTTGCTCTCTATAACCTGTCAGCTCTGCTGCCATATATATATTATGAAATTATTATAATATAATATTTACATATAGCCTTAAAACATAAAATCCCCGCACGCGTGCACGACTACTCGCACGTCTTCGAACGGGGCTGCACCAAACGTCGCTCATAGCATGTCTCGAGCGCGCTAATTTGGGAGGGTCCTACTTGGCCGGATACGGGGTTGTACAGGCAGTCATTATGTTCGCACCTTATAGTTTACTAAACTAATAATGCTACTTTACTTAGGCCATGAATTCTCAAGGTCGAGAAAGGGGAAATGATCTATGCAAGGAAAAGTGCAAAGAGAAAGTAGGGGAAATGATCAGTGCAGGGAAAAAGATAGAGAAGTAGGGGCGAGTTCTTATTTTATATATTTGCAATATATTTTACTTTTTATATGACTCAGGTTGTGCTCATATATTATGATAGAACAAGAAATAAAGAAAATGACAATTTGTTAATTAGTCAAATAGAAATAATGAATCAAACCAAGACAAGTATTCAAGGTAAGCGAAAAAGGACAACCACATGATTAATCCGACAAGGAAATTGTAGGAATAAAATAAGAAAAAACACTTCAAATCGATTTGCACGAATAGTAATATGAACGTGTGAGACAAGGATACAGGAAGATCATAAACGTGTGAGATAAAGGCCAGGCAATGAATTCATGAAACATTAATTTACACGTCATGTGGCTCATGCTTGAAGTGAATGGATAAATTAAGTATAATATAAGTCAAAGGAAGGAATTTGAATAAGAAGAATAGTTCGCTAAAAATAAGGGATACAACAATGGGATTTATGTAAGACAATAAGAATCCCTAAAGTAAAAAAGAATTCATCATAGGAGGAAAACTAAGAATTCATATAGTCTGCTGACTAATTAGAAAATAAAACTAAACAGGTCGAAGAAAAAGTGTTCCATCCACCAGTAGTCAACGCCGACCATGTTCACCTCTCTAGGAGAAGAGGTATCATCTTTGTATTGAAGTTTCGACAGCAGTGTTCGGCATCCTGGATGATCACAGGTTGAGGTGTAGCGACCCAGAGTGTCCTCATGAGGAGTTTCAGTTTTACATTATGTTGTGTTTGTATTTTTTACTAATGAAATATGTGTTGTACATGTTAATTGTATGTTATGAGTCAGTCAGGTTTATATGTACAGTCAGTATAGAGTTAGTAAGCCCCTTTTGATGTATGTATAGGGCTACTTGTTGTATCGTTGTACATTCTTATCCAAAATTTTAATGAAATGAAATGGTTTTTTTGTCATGACATTTTGCATCTCGTACTCTATCATATATTGATGTACTCTAGATGTTCTTAACTTGCTCATTATGAAATGTTTATGCTAAATTATAGCGGTAGCCGTTAAGGGGCCTTTATAGATAGCCCTAGGTGGGGGTTGATAGCAGCAAACTTATGGTGTGCTACTTCTGTTCTGATAGGATTCAATGCAAGGTGGAAATTGTTAATTGTATGCCTCGAATCCTAATCCAAAGGCAGCAACTAATGTTGAACAGGACCGTGGGGACCGTTCCAGGCAGTCATCCCGAGCCACACAGGAGTGTGTGGTTGGGACCATTCTAGATATCAATAAATGTATCTAGAAAGTACATTTTGATTCACAAGCCCGGACATGGCCGTGTGTCAAGGGCGTGTGTTGTTCTGACGGTTTCATGGGGGTTGCAAGTCCGTTGTAGGTGATAAGATGCATTGATTGAGTCACATGCCCGAGGCACACGGCGTGTTCCAAGGGCGTGTCAATTTTTTCTTCTTGTATGGAGTGTTATATAAACTCCCAGACATAGCCCATCTTGGGGTGAACCATGTAAATTTGTGTCATCTGTGATTGATGATTTATATTTTGTTCTTTTTTCTTTTGGTATTTCTACAATAGTCTGGCATTCACTGCTCTAAAGCACTTCTTGGTCTTACAAAACTGTCCTTATCAGATTTAGGATGTTACACTACAAGTATTTGAATTTCAACTTGAAATTAAGGATTAGAACATATATTATTACATTGAAAAAGATGGAAATCATAAAATCTGAAAATAAAAAGGATAAGTCTAACAATTGCACATGACTGAGAGCATGGGGACATTCTTGAATCGGAAGAAATTACACCAACATTAATATGGTAAAATGCCACAAAACATACCACACAAACTCTCAAAAGTTCTTTTAAGCTCATTGGCCTTCTCCTCTGCCATTATCTTCTTCATTCGAACCTTTTCTAACAATAACCACTTGGCTTGTATATCATCTTGTACTTGCTGAATGGAGGAAAGGTAAACAGAGAACATGGATGAAAATACTTATAAAACAAATAAACTAAAAGAGAATAAGAAAAATAATATTATAACTAAACTTGAGGACTTACCATGATCTCTTGCTAAAGTTCTACTGCAATTGTTGTGTCAGGAGCAGGCTCAACGGAACGAGAGCTATTCATATCTTTCAATGTGAGTTGTTTTGACATCAAAGTTCTTTCTTCACTAACCTGCCACCTCTGAGATAACATAATAAAGTGACCAGAAGGTAAAATATGAACTTCACAAGTGAAGACTGTCATATCTTCCAAAAGTAAGTACCTTGACATTATGTACATCCTTTTCAAATTCTTGAGAAGCTATATCAGCATTTCTTTTCATTTCTTTTGCTTTTTTAATAACCTCTTAAGTAAAACCACCCTCCTTCTCAAGATAAAGAATTTGATTATCAATAGAGCTGCAAAGGAGGTCGTTCTTAATTCTCACGTTCGGAGGGAGTGTAGTCTGGACTGAGACCATACAAAACCTGATAGAATACTGAAAATTTATTAGAAACCCTAAAATAAGATAGTAAATCATATAATTTCATCGTGCTGAAAAAGAAAAACATGGATTCAAGAAAATGTACTTCTAACAAATACCCATGAACTTCACATAGATGAATGCAAAACTTTATAGAAAAAATAGTTCACTAACAAACACAACCCTCATAAAGTCATTAATTTCATCACACCTTCCATCCAACTTAAAAAAACAAAATATACATAATTACACATTTTCTTTAACCAACATATATTGAAGTTCATAGTTATATCAATACTTGAACGTCTCATAGGTTAATGCAAATCTTTAGAGAAAGAGTAATTCACTCCACAGACATGCAACATAGCATAAACATAAATGTCATGAAGTCATTACTTTCATCACAACCTACTTCAAGCTCTTTTATATTTAAAAAATGTAAATAATTGCATATATTAGTTTAAACTAACTATAAAAATGTTTATTTTTTGCATTTGTTCTTGATCTAGTTGAATTGTATGTAATATATCATGTTATCATTTTCTCCTTCTTTCTTTAGTCCTGCGCCTTTAGTGGTGTTTTTGTATCAATACTCCTTGCGTATAGAAGAACAACAACAACACCACTCAAGCCTTTATCCCACTATAGTGGGGTCAGCTATACGGATCCTTTGTCGCCATTGTGCCATATCTTTTGTCAGAGTCTCACTAATACCTGAGTACATCATGTCTTTCCTTATAGTTTCATTCCAAGTCTTAATTGGTCTACCCCTCCCTCATTTAACACGTCTGGTGACTAAACTCTCACAACACCTAACATGTGCCTCTAATGGTCTCCTTTGTATGTGTCCAAACCATCTTAATCGAGCTTCTCACATCTTCTTTATAATTGGTGCTACTCCTGTCTTATCCCTAGTACATTCATTATTAATTTTATCTAATCTCGTGTGTCCACACATCCACCTAAGCATTCTCATCTCCGCAACTCTCATTTTTTTTGCTCATGTACTCAATTCACTGCCAACACTCAAACCATAGAGCATCGTGGGTCTAATTGCAGTACTGTAAAACTTGCCCTTAAGTTTTAGTGGTACTTTACGATCACAAAAGATCCCTGACGTGGCTCTCCACCTAAACCAACCCTCTTGGATTCTATGTCACATCTTTATCGAAACCTCAGTCTTTTTAACTGTCGATCCATGATGTTTAAAACATGCATTACGGGAAATATCCAAATCAACCAACTTAATAACGAAGTCATCTGTCCTTCTTGTACAATTAAATTTAAGGTCCATGTACTCTGTTTTTGCTCTGCTCAACATAAAACCCTTCTTTCCTATAGTATATCGCCAGGATTCAAGTTTTGTGTTTGCACCCTCGCGTGTCACATCAACCAAAACGATATCATCCGCAAATAATAAACACCAAGGTATTACTTGTTGGATATGTCTGGTGAGCTCATCTAAGATAAGGGTAAAGAGATAAGGGCCTAAAGTAGAACCTAGATGTAAACCAACAGTGATATGGAATTCTTGTGTTAATCCTCCAGGTGTCCTCACCTGTGTCACTGAATTTGTATACATATCTTTGATTATGTCAATATATGAGACATTTACACCTTTCTTTTCTAAGACTCTCTTTAAGATATCTCTTGCAACTCTATCATAACTCTTCTCAAGATCAATAAACAATATATGCAATTCTTGTTTTCTTTCTCGCTAGTTTTCAATGAGTCTCCTCAAGAGATGTATAGCTTCTATGGTCGACCGCCCTAGCATGAATCCAAATTGATTCTCTGAGATGTTAGTCTCCCGTCTTACTCATCTTTCTATTATAGTATTACTCGTTCTCATAGTTTCATGGAATGACTCATCAATTTAATTTCTCTGTAATTTACATAATTTTGTCTATCTCATTTATTCTTATACAAAGGTACCAAGAAACTTTCTCTCCATTAGTTTGACATCCTTTTGACTTCAGTATTTTATTGAAAAACATGAAAGTCATAAAATTCCTTCATTTCCTAGACATTTTCATACTTCGATGGGTATATTGTCTGACCCAACCATCTTTTCATTTTTCATCTTATTTAGAGCATCATTTACCTCTGATACTTGAATTTTACGATAAAATGTTATTTTCACATACCACTCTGATTTACTTAAATCTTCCAAGTTCAATTCATTATTGATTGTTTCACTATAGAGTTGATAAAAATATCTTTTTCATCGTTCTATAATATTCACATAGGGCAAAAATTTTTTGTAGCTCTATCTCTCGGATCAACGGTCAACTTTAAGCCCTTATATGTTTACCCTTGTTATAGATGAGCTCACCGAACATATATAATAAGCAATACCTTGGTGTTTATTATTTGCATAGGAAATTGCTTTGGTCATTAAGACCCGCGAGTGTATAAATGTGAAACTTGAATCTTGGCGAGACACTTTGGAAAGATTAAGTATATGGAGCTTAAATTTAGTAGTGCAAGAAAGTCGGGCGACTCCGTCGTAAAGTTGGGTGACAAAGATATTTCACATAGTGAGCATTTTAAATATCTAAGATCGATAGTTCAAAAAGATGGAGGTTAAATAAAGAAGTGATACATATAATCCAAGCAGGTTAGTTGAAGTGGAGGCGCATCTGAGATCTTATGTGATCATAAAGTCACAACAAAACCTAAAATCAAATTTTCATGTACTACAATTAGACCAGCAATGTTGTATGATTCTGAGTGTTGGGCAGTGAATTGTGTGCATGAGCAAAAAATGAGAGTTGCAGAGATGAGAATGCTTAGGTGGATGTGTGGACATACGAGACTGGATAAAATTAGGAATTAATGTATCAGGGATTAGATGAGAGTTACACCAATTGTAGAGAAGATGTGAGAAGCTCTATTAAGATGGTCCATACACATACAAAGGGGACCATTTGAGGCACCTGTTAGGTGCAGTGAGAGTTTAGCAACTAGGCTGTTAAATGGGAGGGGTAGATCAAAAAAGGACTTGGAATGAAACTATAAGGAAAAACATGATATACATTGTCACAACCCGCATTTTCTCGACGATTACACCGCATCAGAGCAAGAGCAAATATGTGCCATGATGTCACATCATGCAGGGTATAACTGCACACATTCAGGCAAAACTCCAGACTTCAGATTTTAAGGAAAATCGTAGTTTAATATGAAAGAAAACCAATTATATTTAATGGCTATATCCATCGGCACAATAGATCAGCTAGTCCACAATTAAAAGTATATTTATACGCAGTGGAAAATACTTTGGTTAAATTGAGTTGACATCCTAAATGAGCATAAGTGTCCCCAAGGGACGACTCATGGTATGCACGACTCTAAGGTTAGTATGGTATATAAAAATGTAGTCTTTATGCTAAAGGAAAGGTAGTGTCTTAGTTCTATAAATATGACATGCATGAGATACATATAGTAACGCTTTTAGGGTTTGAAAATATCTAACATGCAACCTAGCTTAAAACATCCCCAGAAGCAAGTAAACAACCACAAAAAGGCAAAAATAACAGTTTTAGTTCATACCCAGCATCGCGAGAAGCCACCAGTGGGCGTCAACAACCTGACACGAACACACTGGTGAGTATGCATGTCTATACAGAAAGGAAAAGAACTACCTCACAAAAAATTGAGGATCAACTATCTCAGCTACCCAAGAGGCCACAAGCAAGCCCCTCCAAAAGAACTAGTCGCTCAATTGGGTACAACCTGGACCTGAGGCATTCAAGAAAAGAACACCTCCGCAAGAAAATAATCAAAAAGGTAAATAGAGCATTAGATTTATGAGCAAATAAGAAGGGTTTACCAACCCGACAACAAAATGCTATCAGTAAAAGAAAGGACATGACAGTAAGAAAAGAACACAGTCTAAAGAACAGCAAAGCACACCAAGTGTGAGTAATAAAAGCAACATGACCTACAAAAGAGCCTGCAACAGCAACAAGACATATACATATATGCCAAAAGAAATAGCCATATAATAGGAAAGGAACTAACAGTCCTAACTTGTGGGTTAATGACAGGGGTCAAAACATGGATCTGAATACATAACGAAAACCAGATCCAAAAAGGGCTAAGGGGTCAAATAGTGGCAGCTCTAGGGTCCCACACACACCAACCCAAACCGGGGCAAAAGGTGGTGGCCACGACTCTCCACATAAAACCACCCCTCCAGAGGCACCAAAACTCCACCACCTGCCACAACCCAAGAGTCAGCATGCAAAAACTAGCCGAAAACCCAATACCCCTAGGGAAAAGTCACACTAACAATCCTAAGGAAACACACGAACCCACGGTAGAAACGTCGAGCCCACTCGACGCGGCGTTGAGTAAGCTCCACTCACTTGACGCCAAAATACTAGCCGCAAAACCTACGCTGGATGACGACGTTGAGTGAACTCTGCTCACTCAAAGCTGTCAGCGCTTTCTACTTAGGTTAAACATAAATTTTAGTTAAAACTACAGCCTAAACTCTCTCAACGCGTGGAAACAGGGAGTTGGAAAATTAATTCCAACTCTCCCTTCTATCCTACATACTCGGGGCTACCGCAACTATACTTAAACTACAACTAAACGCAGTCATACCCTAACTCTAGCTACCCACTGGACACCAAACCGTGAATAATAACAAAACAAATACTAGCCCAAAATTCCTAGACAACCAAAATCGAACATGGTTGAATTTTAAGAACAATATACAGCAAAGTAACTAGGTAAAAAGGGGGTCAAATTTGCAAGGGCAAGGAGCCACTTGCCTTACCACCAAGATGCAGCGATTGCAACATGAAAACAGGCTTTGGCGGCAAGGTCGGCCACCTACGGGTCAAAAGAAAAGATTTAGAGAAGAAGAAAAGAAATCAAAAAAGGTTTAACACCTGGAATCAGACCTAGATCAAGAATGACTTACATGGAAGGGAAGATCTAGACGAGAGCAAGACAAATCCGCTATGGCACGAGAAAAATAGAGCTCCCTCCCGCAATCGCCAGCCAAAATCCAACACCGCCTCCTCCCAAAACCTTCCGCTGGAAGCTTCTCCAGAATCTGGAACGAAGAAATGTGGAGGAAAAATAACTCGCGGCATAAAAGGAAGCACTCAGGAGAAAAAATACGGAACACGCCCCAGTCACGCCCATGACACGCCCGTGTCCGGTCCGACATGCCCGTGTCACGGGGCGTGTACTCACTCACCTACCCACTCGACGATCGTCGAGATCATCTCGACGAAACAGGGGTCACGCCCTGGGACACGCCCGTGTCACAGGCCGTGTACCAACTCAAACACCGCTCGACGATCGTCGAATGCCGATCGTCGACCAGAGAGGGACACGCCCCATATCATGCCCGTGTCAGATATGACACGCTCGTGACACGGCCATGTACTCACTCAAAAACCGCTCAACGATCGTCGAGTGCCGATCGTCGAACAGAGAGAGACACGCCCCGTATCACGCCCATGTCAGATACAACACGCCCGTGACACGGCCGTGTACTCACTCGAAAGAAAACGTCGACCGATTTTCGTCGACCACGCAACACAAAAGCTCCACCCGAGCACGACATGCCCTGGGACACGCCCGTGTCCCAGGCCGTGTCACCCAAACATACACAAAAAACAGCTAAACTCCTTGGCTAAAAAAAAGAAACAAGGCACCAGCCTAACAAGCTCGGCCACACCAGTCCATGCACAGCACAACAAACATTACATCTAACATAACAAATGTCGAAACGATGCGAAAGCAAACGATCTCGGACTTCGACCAAAACTCGCACCGTAACTAAACACCCGAGATACGAAACAACGGTGAGGTCGAAAACAACATCCGACGATCACACACTCGGGTTAACACCTCCCGAAGCCAAAACACAAGCACTCCCTAAGAGGCCCAACTGAGTCACCAAAACAAACTCCAGCTAGCTGGGGAATCTTGCTAACAGGATACAACCAGGCTACACAAGGAACCTAAAGAGTAAGACCATGCTCTACAACGGCGAAAGGCCGGAAATGCGTCATCGTAATGCCAATCCAAGATCAAACAAACACGGAAAAATCGGGGGCGTTACAGTCACTCCCCCTAAAAGAAAGTTTTGCCTTGAAACTTTACCAACAACACTCCTATCAAGAAGGAGAGAGAAATAGCCAAGAAGGTGCTATTAAAGAGAGCACAAAACATACCAGGCACAAGATCAGGGAAACAGATGAGGGTAAGCCTTCCTCATCACCGACTCTAGCTCCCAAGTCGCGTTTTCCACATCCTGGTTCCTCCACAAAACCTTAACCATAGGAATGGTTTTCCTCCACAACACATGATCCTGAGCATCCAAAATGCGGACAGGCACCTCCACATAAGAAAGATTCGGCTCCAACTGAGGCACAAAATCCAAAACCTGCTTGCCATTCTGCACACATTTCCGTAGCTGACTGATGTGAAAGACATCATGCACGCCAGGAAAATTTGCGGGCAAAGCCAGCCTATAAGCTGATAACCCAATCCGCTCAACAATCAGAAATGGCCCCCACGTAACTGGGTTCCAACTTCCTGCTCTTGCCAAACCGCTTGACTCCGATGAATGGGGAAACCTTTAAGAACACCGAGTCCCCCACAATAAATTCCAAGTCTGATCTATGCCGGTTGGCGTTCTTCTCATATCTCTCCTGAGTTATCCGAAGCTTTTCCCAAATAAGCTTCACAGCAGTTTCCATCTCCTCGAGCGCTTCTGGACCCAACAAAGGTCTCTCGCCAACCTCAGCCCAAATCAAGGGAGTCCTGCAGCTCCTCTCATACAAAGCTTCGAAAGGAGCCATTTGCAAGCTTCCTTGATAACTGCTGTTATATGCAAATTCCATAAGCTGCAAGCGCTCGTCCCACGCTCCTCCGTGGTCCAGAATATATCATCGGATCATGTCTTCCACAATCTTATTTACTCGCTCCGTCTGACCATTGGTCTACGGATAATAAGTTGTGGAATACCTCAAATCTGTACCCAACCCCTCCTGAAGGCTCTTCCAAAAATGAGACGTGAACCTGGAGTCTCGATCCGATATGATACTTACAGGTACACCATGCAATCTGATAACCTCATCCAAATACATCTCGGCTATCTTCCTCATCGGATAATCGATCTTAAATGGTACGAAGTGACCACACTCCGTCAATCTGTCTACGATCACCCAAACTGAATCATGCCCCTTAGGAGATCTCGGTAAGCTTGTAATGAAATCCATCGAGATACTCTCCCACTTCCAAGTCGCAATCTCCAAGGGACTCAACTTGCCACCAGGCCTCCCATGGTCGGCTTTCACACGCTTGCAAATGTGGAACTCAGAAACAAATCTGGCTATGTCTCCCTTCATCCCATACCACCAGACAATCTGCTTTAAATCATGATACATCTTGGTAGACCCTGGATGGTAGGCAACACTAGATCTGTGGGCTTCTCTGCACACCATATCCCGGACATCTCCAACAGCAGGGATACAAAACCTGACACGATACTTCAAGGTACCCGCATCATATATAGAGAAATATGGTAATTCACCTTTTTCAGCTCGAAGATGAAAATGCAGAAGATCAGGATCATCCTTCTGATGCAGTCTCGTAAGCGCAATCCACAAAGGTTCCGCCACTGCCAAACTACTCTGTGAATCGCAGCTTTCCCACAAAAATGTCCATCAAAAGGAACTCTTCCACTATACACTCGACGGAGAGATTGAAAATCTTCCCTGACTTCCAACTCAGGGCGTCGGCCACCACATTAGCTTTGCCCGGATGGTACTAGATTTCAACATCATAGTCGGCCACATACTCCAACCATCGCCGCTGGCTCAGATTCAATTCCTTCTGGGTGAAGACATACTTTAAACTCTTGTGATCAGTTAAAATCTTGCACTACGTGCCATACAACAAATGCCTCCACAATTTCAGCGCATAGATCACAGTTTCAAACTCCAGGTCATGCGTAGGGTAGTTCCTCTCGTGAGTCTTTAGCTGCCTCGACCCGTACACAATCACCTTCCCGCCCTGCATCAATACGCAGCCCAGTCCGACATGCGACACATCCACATATATATCATACTCATTACCTTCAGTAGGCAAAGAAAAAATTGGAGCTGAACATAACCTTCTTTTTAGTTCCTCAAAAGCCTCCTCACACTTGCCATCCCATATGAAGGCTACATTCTTCTGCGTCAACTTGGTCAATGACGCAGACAAGGTAGAGAATCCCTCTACAAATCTTCTATAATAGCCAGCCAAGCCCAAGAAGCTTCTGATCTCTCTGGGAGTAACAGGCCTCGCATATTCCACAACAACAGCGATCTTTTCTGGTCCACCGATATTCCCTCCTTATTAACCACGTGGCCCAGAAAAGAAACTTGAGGCAACCAAAATTTGCATTTGTTCAGCTTGGCGTATATCTTATGGTCTCTCAGAGTCGCCAAGACCAGTCACAAATGTCGATCATGCTCCTCCGCATCTTTAGAGTACACCAAAACATCGTCTATAAAGACAATCACAAACTTATCTAGAAAATCCTTGAAAACTCTGTTCATCAAATCCATAAAAGCTGAGGGTGAATTAGTCAAACCAAATGACATAACCAAAAACTCAAAATGCCTATGACGAGAGCGGAACGCCGTCCGCGGAACATCTGACTCCCGAATCCTCAACTGGTGATAGCCCGAACGATGGTCAATCTAGGAAAACATGGCACTACCATGCAGTTGGTCAAATAAATTATCAATCCAAGGCAGAGTGTACCTGTTCTTAATAGTAACCTTGTTCAGCTCTCTATAATCGATGCATAGCCTCATCGACCGATCTTTCTTTTTAACGAACAGCACTGGTGCACCCAAAGGCGAAGAACTTGGCCTTATGAAACCTTTTTCCAACATCTCATCCAGCTGGATTCGCAACTCTTCCAACTCTCGCGGGGCCATCCGGTACGGCGCCTTCGCAATAGGGCGCGTGCTGGCTCCAAATCTATAACAAACTCGACATCTTGATTGGGTGGAAGACCGGGAAGATCGTTAGGAAACACATCAGAGAAGTCACACACCATAGGAATCTCCTCCAAATGCGACACACTAATAACTGTCCCTACCAGAGAGACCACACAGGCAAAGCAGCAAGAATCAAGCAACTTCCGAGCACGTACCGCAGAAATGACTGGAGACTCCTGGAGAGAATACTCATAAATTCTCCCTGGCTGATCGTTTTCTTTGACGAATTCCAAGCGCTTACCTTGCACTGGATAACTACATCGTACCTGGAACACCAATCCATGCCCAAGATAACATCGAAGTCCTCCAGGTCATTCACCTTCAGATATGCCTTTGCTAGAAAATCCCCCAACAAAATCAGACAGTAATAGACACCCAGGTCTGAAACCACAGAGTCACCGGAGGGGAACTTAACGCAAAAGGCACCACCAACGAGATCTAGGCCCAAACTGAACCGCTCCATGAAGGCTCTAGCCACAAACGAGTGGGTAGCACCGGAATCGAAGAGAACGCGCGCCCAGCGGTTCTTTACCTTAAATCGTCCTACAAATTGCACACGCATCTAAGGCAACAAATGCTAAAACGGAAACTACAACCAAAAAGGGAACATGACAAAACGGCCGGGGAGGAGTCGAACCTGAGATAACATGGGTCGAAGTCTGCGCTTTGTCTGCCGAAAGCACATTAAGCTTCCCCTTTCCTTTATCCATTTGTTGAGGCGGTGGAAAACCTGGAGGGGAACTGGCTGCAGAATAGGCTGGATCTGTGGGCACCTTGTCTTGAGATGACCTTTCTGCCCACACTGAAAACAGACTCTATCTTTTAACCAGCAACGGGCAACATCATGCCCCTTCCTTCCATACAAGGAACACACCAAGTCTCCTCTGGGAGCACCCTGAATTGCATGCACCTGTTCCTTTTTCTGCACTACCAACCTTTTGAAACACCTCTCAAAGGGGTGGCCTGGCCGGCCACAGAAGCTACAAACCTCTTTGTTCTTCTTTCTCGAGACAGCATCAGGCTCCTGAGGGCTCTTCCCTCCACCGGACTTCCGCTTATCCTTCCTCATCTGCTGGCCTCTATTCTTGGCATTATCAATGGCCTCGACCATCAAGGCAGCTTCAACCATGCTGGCATAACTGACTGCTCCGTAGGCATTCACTAACTGCTTAATGTCGCTTCATCGTCCACCCAGAAACTGTTTAACTCGATCTGCTTCAACACTCACCAGACCAGGAGCAAACCGACTTAGCTTGCTAAACTCAATCTCATACTCACTAACCATGGGTTTCCTCTACTTCAAATGAAGGAAGTCATTCATTAGCAGGTCCCGCTCGACTGAAGGCAGAAACTTACTTAACAACATCACCTTAAATGACTCCCAAGTGCATCATGCCACCAAGCTCTCTTTCTCCCTCAGCAACCAACTCTTTGCTAAGCCCTTGAGCTGGTAGGCAGCGAGCATCACTCTCTGATTGTCCGCAATCCCAGAGTAAGAGAACATCTCTTCAATGGAAATCAGCCAGTCATCCAAAATCATGAAATCTGCTTGACCATCATAAGTAGGGGGCCTAAGCCACTGAAACTGGGATATGAACGCCATCTCCGGGGGCACCACAACCTAAGGCATGGGAGGAGCAGGAGGGGCAGGAACAACTACCCCCTCAGCGGGGTCCTGAACTCTCGGAGTCTGTCCCACCACCACTACTACAAGAGACTGAATCTGAGCCTGCATATCCACTACCTGTCTCAATAAGGCCTCATTACTCTGCCGCAGGCTTTCTATCAATGGCTCGCTCTGTGCTCCCGACGACTCAACCTCTGATTGGGGAGTCGATCTCGTCGCAGGATGTCTCGCCATCCTATAATCGCATAACCTTTAGACAAAACCTAGCCTAACAGCTAGAACAAAACTACCCGGTACAGATAAACACACTTAAATATGAACTTCAACTGCTAAACTTGCTCTGGGATTTGTTTTTACCATGATGATGTTATGCTTCATCTAAGATGGTTCACCACCATCATACTAACTCATGTACCTAAACCATGAATGCATGTATTTGTATTCTTTTTGACTCAAAATCATTCGTGTACATATGTCATCATGCAAATCTTTAGCTTGGCACGTTGTGCATATGAAATGTTATGCTATGCATGATGTGCTATGTATTCTAAAAAAAGCCTTAATGCATGCCATGGGCGGCGTACACATGAAAATGTTATGCATCCCATACTACATAACATTTCCATGCAATTAAAAAAAGAAAACGTGCTAGCCGCATTCATGTGGTGAGGTTATGCATCTCATACTACATAACCCTCACATGTTGCCTCCTATGGTGGATCCATATACAAACACATATTATGCATACCATACTACATAATATGCCCCGTATACTTCTTCATGCTCATGAGTGTAGTGGTCGTGCTTAGCCAAGACGTGCTGATGACATATCGGTGTGTGTATGGTATGACGCAAACTACTTATGCAAACAAGGGAAAGGTTGCCCGACCATTTGCCAAGCAACCTCCCTCTGATACCAACTGTCACAACCCGCATTTTCTCGACGATTATGAAAGAATTAGTGCCTAACCACCTAGAGGGGGGGTGAATAGGTGTAATTCCTGTTTTTCTTTTGAGGCAGAAAAGCTGTTCAGTTAACTAATAATAAACTGCAAATTCTACTGCTAACACAGCACAGCAATCACAGAAACAATCAATCACAGAGTGCACACAGTATTATAGTGGTTCCCCAAGGTCTGGGTACATCCACTTTCCCCCTTCGCCTATCTAGCAGTGTACTAGATTCGGTCTAACTTCTGCACTTCACCTCAGATCCTCAGATCTTACAGCTCAGAACCCAAACTAGGTTCCTACAACTCAGAGTGTATCCACACTCCTACAACTCAGGCCAAATGCCCTACCTCAGCCTTCAACAAGGCCGACACTCAGAGATTACAATCTCCTACACCTCAGGCTCACAGCCCAACCACTCAGAGAAAATATTCTCCTACACTCAGCCTTTATATAATAGGCTTACAAATCAGATCTAGAATAGATCCTACAGAAAATAATGTTTATAAAGTAATTAACCACCACCCAGATAAAGAGAGAAGGGATGGATGGATTCTTGATCAGTTCTTGGAAGAACTTGATGGCAGAGATCAACCTCTCTTAGATTTCTCCAAAGCTTCTTGAATCAGAACTCAGTAGGGTTGAATCTCCTGTGAAGTTGATCTTCAATCAGCTTCTGACTTGAGATTCAGATCTCAATCTGAATTTTTCTTTACAGCCTGGTTCAGCAACTACACTTATTAGATGGAGCTCTCTCTCTCCAACTTCTTAGATCTTCTGTCGAAGGTATTCTTCTTGCTGTGTAGTTAGATTTCTGTGTAGATCTTTAATCTACATTGTTATTGATTCTCATCTCATTCTGTTGAAGGAGAAAGTCCTTTATATAGTCTTCCTCCATGGTAACCGGCTGATCCGGTTTCTAACAAACTTCTGACAGCTCTGACAGTTGCAGTAGACCGGTTGAAATGGCAACTGTCAAGTCATCCAGTCACTTCTTGAAATACTGTCTCTGTCTGAAAGTGTCGAGACTGATCTTCATTATGTGTAGACACAAATAGACTAAGTGTCGACACAAGTGGACTAAGTGTCGACACATGCCTTGGTATTGTCAACACAACTCCTTTGTTGTTGTTAATACTTCTCGACACAGCCTTCTGTTGAATGTGTCGACACTAATTCTGTGTGTCGACACAAATATTTCTTCTTTAAAACTTAGTTGAAATTATGCTGTGTGTCGACACATATCCTTTGTGTCGACACAAGTACTTCTTTACATTAACTTTGTTGAAGCTTTGATGTGTGTCGACACAGGTCCTGTGTGTCGACACAATTGATGTTGACAAATACTTCTGTGTGTCGACACTGCCTCTATGTGTCGACACATTTGATGTCGACTAAGTAATCCTGTGTGCCGACACTGCCTTTTAATGTCGACATAGTTGATGTCGACTTTGCTTCTCTGTGTGTCGACACAGCCTCCTGGTGTCGACATAACTTCTTCAGGTGTCGACACGGCCTTTCCAAGTGTTGACACAATCTACTCCAAGTGTCTACACAACTTTTCTCCAGTGTCGACACAAGGCTCCATAAGTGTCGACACTGCTTCTCTAGGTGTCGACACATGGACTTAGAAATTTTTCTGCATTTCCTACAATTACTTAACTTGCACATATAAACTCAAAACACATCAAATACACCTTGATGCATATCATTGAGTAGGGTGAGACTTCTTCAAATATGGTACACATTCTCCAATGTACCCAACAATCTCCCCATATTTGGAGAAGTCATAACCCTTAGTCAATGATATACACCATTCATAACAAATACACATTATGATGTATAACAATATTATATGATAGGGTAAATACTTAAAACAAAACATAAAAGATATTTCATCACAGAATAAGTATGCTAACACAATGAGCATTCATTATAGTTTCGTTTCAACTTACAATACTTTCTTTAATCAAAAGTTTACATAGATTTTAACATAAAAGATTACAATGTTATAAAATCTAGTAAAACTAATCTAAGGCAGCTCTGGCTCCTTGATGACAATGCCCTTGCCTGATTGAATCTTGGCTTGAACTGGAGAATCTGAATCATCAGCAGGCTTCTTGCCCTTTAGATCTTTCTTCTTAAGTTCTCCAGCTCTTATCTTTTGTCTTTCAAAATAATGATAAGGATTTGGGAAATTTTTGCTAGGCTCCTGTGCATTAGGAGGTAGCTTCCCAAGTTTTGCCCTCCTTCTATACTGTACAATAGCCTCTTGCCTGGCTTCATGCTTTCTCCACTCTTGTTCAAAGTACCATTTGCCCCTCTCTAGGTTATTGTCCCTCACAGTTTTCCAAGCAGTCAGGATGATATTCCTAGATGTTGGGCTCCATTGCTCAATATCTGGATTTTAACTCTGCCTGTTCTCTAAATCTCTTCTTCGACAAAAGAGTTTCTTGCTCTTTCAAAACTGCCTCTGACACAAGCTTGTCTACTTTCTCTATAATCACATTTTGAGCACCTTCAGGAGGGCTGTACATGGACTGTACCTCTTGATGTATCATCTCAAAATCTGCTGGAGGATAGATTACTTGAGCAACTTCAGCTTGCTCACCTCCAAAATATGCAGGATTTATACCAGATTCAGCCACATTGTCATCATCACACAGGGGTGGATATCCAAGTGTGGCTCTAATGTTATTGGAAATCCATTTAGCTTGATCAGATCTAGCTTTGACTAGTACTCTCTCCCCCTTTATGACTTATCTGGCCACATGATCTCTAAGGTCATCCTTCTGAAATCTTATCTGTTCATCCAGACAATTAAAAGCATCCTTATAAAATCCCCTTAACTTTAGCACCAGTCCAGAAATAGTCTTTTGAGAATCTGTAATTGTAGTTTGGACAGCAGCTACTCCTCCTTGTAATTGCTTGACAAATTCTGCCTTGTCAGTAGCCCTTGCTGCAGTCTGTGCAGTAGCCACATTCTTCATCTCTGTTACAATTCCATTATGGGCTGCAGTGAGATTATCATTAATCCTAATCTGATTTTCTAGTACATAGCCTTGCTTAAGGGCTATATTATCAACTTGTGTCTTGATTTTCTCTTGGTGTGTGGCTAGGAAAACCACGACATTTCCACCCTTGTGGAAACAATCAGTCATCTCCTTCTTATGTTGATTAACTTCAAACCTTATAGATTTTATATCTGTAGCCACGGAGAATTGGAGATCTTTGTGAGTTTCATCTATATACTTCTCCATTGCAATCCTTTGCTCATCCAACTTCACTTGCATGGATACTAACAAAGAACTATAATCAATTGTTGGGGCAGGCTGTGGAGCAACTGTTTGCAGTGCCTTCTTGTAGCTTTGACTCCTTTTGAAAACCATGAGCTTCCTTTTCTTGGCTCTTGAAGCTTCTTCATCCTCAGATGCTGAGGTACTAGCAATATCAACTCTATCCTTTGGATAGGAGGTGATGAATTGTAAATATACGTATTTTTGTGCACATTAATTTAGTCATTTTCATTTATTTTCGTCGTTTTTACTTATTTTTGTTCAATAAAATGCTCCTATTCTTGTAAATTTACTACTAACTTGTTTTACTTTATTTTTCAGAAAAATTCCAAAATCTGCCAAAATTGGGCAGTACACGCCCGTGTCATTTGGGTCACGCCCGTGACCAGGGCGTGACAGCTCAAATTCTGTGAAGTTGCAAATTTCTGAAGTAAAAAGCTTGACACGCCTGTTGTCACGCCCGTATCACCCGACACGGGGCGTGACCCAAGCCCGTGTCCACTCCATTCGACGAATTCTGTTCAACGATCGTCGAACCCGCGACATGCCCAGAGTAATGCCCGTGACCTAGGGCGTGACTCAATCTCAGCTCGACGATTTCAACTCGACACTTTCCGCTCGTTGATTGTCGAGTGTCGACACCAACCGACACGCCCAGAGTCATGCCCGTGACATGGGGCGTGACTTCACCAACTGGCCCGACAAGATGCTGCCGAAGACTTTTGACGCAACCCGCGCCCGGTTCTACCTCCCCGACACGCCCAGCGTCACGCTCGTGACCTGGGGCGTGACATCCTCGAACTCAGCCCGAAGTCAACTTTCCTGTCCAATCGTCGGCCGCCATCATGAATAGTAGTGACACGCCCCCCTACACGCCCGTGTCGGAGGGCATGTACTTAGAATTTTTTGCCTATAAATTGCCCATTTCTGTAAGGTCCAAGGGTTCAGATTTTTGGGCCATTTTAGTGTGTTTTTGTGGGCTGCATCCGTGGATTCCCTTGCTATGTAAGGAGATTTCTCCCCCCTTTTTCTTTCATGTTTGTTTTTTGCTTTAGCTTTAGCTTTGTAATAATTTGTAATAGTTTCCTTTAATCAATAAAAATGTTAGTTTTTCTTTTCTTATTTGGCTTTGGAATGAACTCATGTGCCCACTCTTCTTCTCATTTTATCCTTAGTTTCACCTTTGTTTTTCTCTCTATGAAAAGTGTGTGTGTGTGTATGAGTGTAACATGTTTAATAGTCATGCTTTTAACTTGTCTTCATGATAGGTTTTGTATTAGATTTCATTTCGGAGTTAGGTATGATAGGTTTTCCTCTCTTTCACCATGTCCTTTTCTCAAGAGACTTATGTTTTCATTCTTATGTATTTATAAAAGAGATTTGAAAAGTTATTTTGTTCTTTTTGTTTTTACTTAGTTTTTCTTTTAGGATTGTAAAACCTTTTTTTGTTCTTTTCATTTTCTCTTCACTTTTTTTATCACTTTTATGAATTCTTATGAATGAAAAAGTTATAGTCTTAATTTTTGAGCACCTTTGATTTTGACTTAATTTTGGAAAACTTTTTGCTCATTCTCTTTTTATTCGTTCTTTTTATGTGTTTAGGGTAAGCTTTAGGAGTAGAAATCTTGTTATTTTAATTTATAAGCAACTTTGATTTTTCTTCGTTATTAGTGTGTGTGAGTGTATAAGCATAAATTTCCTTTTGTTCTTCTTAATTTTCATGATGTGTGTGTGAGTGTATGAGTATAACTTTTTATTGCTTCCTTCATTTATGAAGAGTGTGTGAGTGTAGGTGTTAAATTTTAATGCTTTCTTTTAATGCTTTGTTCAAATTATGTAGAGTGTGTGAGTGTAGGTGTTAGTTTTATTGCTTTCTTGAAATTCATATGGAGTGTGTGTGTTTATGTGCATTTATTTCCGCCTACTCGTTAAGAGTTAAATGGCGCATCGTTTTTATTTCCCGCCTAGTCGTTTGAGTAGGACTTGTAATTTTCTTTCTTTATTTTTACGCCTACTCACTTGAGTTAAATGGACGGACTTTATTTCCCGCCTACTCGTTTGAGTAGGACTTGTACTCGCATTTATTTTCGCCTACTCGTTTGAGTTAAATGGCGTATCTTTATCTCTCTGTAAATATTTGAGAAAGCCCTGTAATCGCATTTATTTTCTCCTACTCATTCGAGTAGTACTCGCTTTCATTTTAGTCCTACTCGTTTGAGTAGGACTTGCAATTTTCAGCTTTTATTTCCCGCCCCCACTCGTTTGAGTGGGACATGCAATTTCAAATATGGAAATTTCTTTATGTGTAACTTACTTTCTGTTTTATTTATAATTTGGAGTGTGCGTGAGTTCTTGTTTAAGCTAACTTTTCAGCTTTCTAAATGTTTGTTATTTTTCTTATGTCCTCTTCTTATAATCATTTAGCGTTTAATTTCGAACTCGCCTCATTAAATTATAAAGTCGTCCCCATACCGATGTGTGGCTAATCGCTTTTAGCTTCGGCATCGAAGAGCATTGGGACATTTAAAATGATTTGTAATAATTGAAGCTCTTTATTTTCATTTTAATTTAAGGACTTAAGGTTTACCCCGGGTTAACGACGCGTAGGACCACATATCGATGTGTGGTCCCTATTTCCGTAGTCCATATGCTAGCTAGCCGAGAGGCCGTGCATATGGACCGATCACCCCTGGGTAAATAGAGTTGCGTGCATACCCTCGAGAGAGGACAAGCGTAATTCTACCGGATTGGGTTCCCCACCCAATAGCGGGGTTCTTAGCGTAAAGCGGGCGTTAAGAGGAATCCTTCGTCGGACTAACGTTCGGTCGAATAGTCTTAACGTTTAGGTGAGCGATATGCCTATAGCTAGGTGAGCTCACATTTGTGGAACCTCCACGGCCAAGTTGCCTTTTATTAATTTGAAAACTAAGTCCTATAATTATTAAAAATTGTTTTAGTCTTAATCCGATTCGATGCCGAGTGTTAACCCTTCATCGAATATTTTCTAAAACGTTTTTTCGCTCCTTTACTTTTTCCGTCTTTACTTAATTAAAAAAATCCACCTTACTTTCAGTAAAATAATAGTCCTCCCGGAGGAGTAAGAATAGTCAACACAACCCCGAGAACAATACGACCTCGGTATTCCCCTGAATATCGAGTACTACTTGCGATAGGTGCACTTGCCTCCTGTAGCACGCCCGCGGCGATCGACTCATCGAACCAACCACAGTAAGAGTCTGCTCGCGGGCGCATCAAGTTTTTGGCGCCATTGCCAGGGAATCTCTTTTCGAGTTGCTATTTCGAATTCCGGAGTCTATTACTTTTACTTATTTTCTATAAAAAAAAACTAAAAACTTTATTTAAAACAAAAAAAAAAGTTCATTTTGTTTTATTTTTGTTTGCGTGTATGACCCGTGGACAACCCTCCGATTCTGAAGATTTTGACTTCGACCCTGAGATTGAACGCTCTCTTGCGCGTATTCGATCTCAACGCCGAAATCCTTCTTTAGATCCCGAGGAATCTATCGGGGAACCCACTGTTGTAGTTATGGCCGCGCCTCACCCTGCCCCGGCGGCCGAGCGTACTATCTCTTATTACGCCCGGCCTAACCTGGATGATACTGGGTCGAGTATTATTTGCCCTGCGGTGGCGAATAATAATTTCGAAATAAAGTTGAGTGTCATTCAAATGGTCCAAAACGCCGTGCAGTTCGATGGAATGCCGGATGAGGACCCGAATGTCCACTTGTCCAATTTCTTGGAGATATGCGATACCTTCAAGATTAATGGCGTCACTGATGATGTCATTTGCTTGCGCTTTTTTCCTTTTTCCCTTAAGTCCAAAGCCAAGGCGTGGTTGAATGCCCTCCCGCGAGGATGTATCACCACGTGGGCTGAGTTGACGGAACAGTTCCTAACGAAGTACTTTCCGCCCGCAAAAACTGCAAAGTTGCGGGCGGACATTTCTTCGTTTGTGCAAAATAATCCTGAGTCTCTATACGAAACTTGGGAACGGTTTAAGGAATTCCTCCGCCGGTGCCCGCACCACGCGCTGCCAACGTGGTTGCAAGTTCAAATTTTTTATAATGGGCTGAATTTTCAGACGCGTCAAATGATTGACGCGGCTGCCGGGGGTACGCTAAACAACAAAACCCCCGAGGCCGCCCAGGCTTTATTCAAAGAGATGGCTATGAATGCCTATCAATGGAACGTCCTGCGGGGACGCCCAAAGCCGGCGGCTGGTCTTTTTGAAGTGGATGCCACTGCTCTCTTGACCCTTCAAGTTGAAAGGTTAACAAAGCAGGTGGCGGATATGTCTGCTGCCTCCTCCACTCTGCCTTGTTTTATTCCCCCTAACGTCTGCGTAGCTCAAGAGTTCGTGGACTTCATGGGAAATTCGGGTCGTCCTCCCTTCAACCCCAACAACAACCCTTATAGTAATAACTATAATCCGGGTTGGAGGAATCACCCTAACTTCTCTTGGAGCAACCTGAATAATGCTCAGTGTCCCCCTATTTCTTATGCGCCCGGATTTCTGCCTCCTCCTCCTCTTCTGAAACCCTCCCCGATGGAAGAAAAGTTTTCGAAGTATATTGCGTCCAACGAGTCAAATATCCGGAACATCACCGGATCGCTAAAAACTCTCGAACAACAGGTTGGACAGCTGGCGAGGATGATGTCCGAGCGCGCGCTCGGGGCACTGTCGGGAAACACGGAGCCCAATCCGCAGGAGAACGCCAACGCTATAACCCTCCGTAGCGGAAAGGAGGTGGTCGATCCAAAACGGACCGACCCTCAGGGTTTCTGATCGGCCTCCCCCTACGCATTTCAGGGATGCTTCTACCCCCTTCTCTTTATTTTCTTTGTATATATTGTCTTCCCTCTTGTTCTGCATACTTACGTTACAACATTGGGGACAATGTTGGACTTAAGTATGTGGGTATTTTCGTACTTTACTTTCTGCACTTCAATTTTTCTGCATTTCAAGAATACAAAAAAATATACATATAACAACAAAACAAAAACAAAAAAATAAAAAACATCTTAAAATGAAAAAAAAATATTTAAAATGAAAAATCAAAAAAAAATTTCTTTTCTCTTTCTTTCTTTTTTCCAAAAACTCAAAAAAATTATTTAGTTTCACTTTGTAAATATTTTTTGTACATACTCTTTTCTCTCTCCCCCTTCCTCATTCTTGTAAAAACCTCTCTTTTTCTCCCATATTTTTGTACATAGAATGAAAATTCTCTTAAAAATACAAAAAAAAAGATAATAGTTCAAAAAACCTTTTCAAAAAAAAATTAAGTAAAACAAAACAAAAATACAAAAAAAGATAATAAATGAAAAACAAAAAAAAATAATGATGATAAAAACTATAAAAATCAAAAAACTTTTTGAAACAAATAAATCAAATATTCCATCCTTAACTTTTCTGCTATCCAAAAATTCAGTTTTGAGTTTATTTATATGTGAATATGATTAATTCTTTGTTCACTACCCGTTTGTTAATTATTGATTGAAAAATTTAAATACCCGGGGTTAAGTTTTAAAGAATTCATTATACTTTGTTAAAAATAGCGAACTCGCTTTAGGCACTACTTCTAATTTTTCATTGATTGGAGCACGTATATTATGTTAGGAAATAACGACTATAGAATTCAATTATACTTACTTTTAGCTTTCTGAAAAAATTGGAACGTACAAATTATTAAGGTTGCTCTCAAAAATTTTTAGGATTAAAAATCTAGTTTTCTTTTCTCCCCTAACCTTATCATGACCTACTTGGCATGATAAAATTTTCTATCCTTAAAAGATCCTATATCAATGGGAATAAGATTTCGTTCCGTAAACATAGGCACCCAATAATTTAAAAAGATTATATATGGAGTAAGAGGATAAAATTTATTACTCCCACTAATATACATTGGGTTAATTTTATTCTTATGAAGTTCAAAAACAAAAATCATATTAGGAAAATAAGATTTCATTTTTCTAATAATCCAAAAGAAAAAAAATGGAGGTTCGAGAAAAAATTACCTCACCTCAAAAATCAAAACCCTCTTCATAAATCCACTACCCCCTTAGCCAATTACACGATTCTAGAATTAATTCAAAAATCTTTTTGAGAGAATAATTAGTAAATTGTATTATTTCCAGTAGCACTCGTATAAGCTAGAGTTCTTATAATTCCAAACTATTTTCGTTAATCTAACCATTACAAATGTTGTCTTCTATTTGATTGCATCAAGAAGTCTTTTGGCCAAAACTTTTGCGCTATTTAAATCATCTATATTTATTTCAATCTCTCTAATAATTGATTAAGTGGTAGCTAAACTTAGAGTTTTTTTTCTATTCCTTATAGATTCACCTCAAACTTTTGCTCTGGAATAGCAAAAGCCTAAGTATGGGGGTATTTGATGAATTGTAAATATACATATTTTTGTGCACATTAATTTAGTCATTTTCATTTATTTTCGTCGTTTTTACTTATTTTTGTTCAATAAAATGCTCCTATTCTTGTAAATTTACTACTAACTTGTTTTACTTTATTTTTCAGAAAAATTCCAAAATCTGCCAAAATTGGGCAGTACACGCCCGTGTCATTTGGGTCACGCCCGTGACCAGGGCGTGACAGCTCAAATTCCGTGAAGTTGCAAATTTCTGAAGTAAAAAGCTTGACATGCCTATTGTCACGCCCGTGTCACCCGACACGGGGCGTGACCCAAGCCTGTGTCCACTCCATTCGACGAATTCAGTTCAACAATCGTCGAACCTGCGACACGCCCAGAGTCACGCCCGTGAACTAGGGCGTGACTCAATCTCAGCTCAACGATTTCAACTCGACACTTTCCGCTCGACGATTGTCGAGTGTCGACACCAACCGACACGCCCAGAGTCACGCCCGTGACATGGGGCGTGACTTCACCAACTGGCCCGACAAGATGCTGCCGAAGACTTTTGACGCAACCCGTGCCCGGTTCTACCTCCCCGACACGCCCAGCGTCACGCCCATGACCTGGGGCGTGACATCCTCGAACTCAGCCCGAAGTCAACTTTCCTGTCCAATCGTCGGCCGCCATCATGAATAGTAGTGACACGCCCCCCCTACAAGCCCGTGTCGGAGGGCGTGTACTTAGAATTTTTTGCCTATAAATTGCCCATTTCTGTAAGGTACAAGGGTTCAGATTTTTGGGCCATTTTAGTGTGTTTTTGTGGGCTGCATCCGTGGATTCCCTTGCTATGTAAGGAGATTTCTCCCCCCTTTTTCTTTCATGTTTGTTTTTGCTTTAGCTTTAGCTTTGTAATAGTTTGTAATAGTTTCCTTTAATCAATAAAAATGTTAGTTTTTCTCTTCTTATTTGGCTTTGGAATGAACTCATGTGCCCACTCTTCTTCTCATTTTATCCTTAGTTTCACCTTTGTTTTTCTCTTTATGAAAAGTGTGTGTGTGTGTATGAGTGTAACATGTTTAATAGTCATGCTTTTAACTTGTCTTCATGATAGGTTTTGTATTAGATTTCATTTCCGAGTTAGGTATGATAGGTTTTCCTCTCTTTCACCATGTCCTTTTCTCAAGAGACTTATGTTTTCATTCTTATGTATTTATAAAAGAGATTTGAAAAGTGATTTTTTCTTTTTGTTTTTACTTAGTTTTTCTTTTAGGATTGTAAAACCTTTTTTTTGTTTTTTTCATTTTCTCTTCACTTTTTTTATCACTTTTATGAATTCTTATGAATGAAAAAGTTATAGTCTTAATTTTTGAGCATCTTTGATTTTGACTTAATTTTGGAAAACTTTTTGCTCATTCTCTTTTTATTCGTTCTTTTTATGTGTTTTGGGTAAGCTTTAGGATTACAAATCTTGTTATTTTAATTTATAAGCAACATTGATTTTTCTTCGTTATTAGTGTGTGTGAGTGTATGAGCATAAATTTCCTTTTGTTCTTCTTAATTTTCATGATGTGTGTGTGAATGTATGAGTATAACTTTTTATTGCTTTCTTCATTTATGAAGAGTGTGTGACTGTAGGTGTTAAATTTTAATGCTTTCTTTTAATGCTTTGTTCAAATTATGTAGAGTGTGTGATTGTAGGTGTTTTATTGCTTTCTTGAAATTCATATGGAGTGTGTGTGTTTGTGTGCATTTATTTTCGCCTACTCGTTAAGAGTTAAATGACGCATCGTTTTTATTTTTCGCCTACTCGTTTGAGTAGGACTTGTAATTTTCTTTCTTTATTTTTCCGCCTACTCACTTGAGTTAAATGGACGGACTTTATTTCCCACCTACTCGTTTGAGTAGGACTTGTACTCGCATTTATTTTCGCCTACTCGTTTGAGTTAAATGGCGTATCTTTATCTCTCTGTAAATATTTGAGAAAGCCATGTAATCGCATTTATTTTCTCCTACTCATTCGAGTAGGACTCGCTTTCATTTTAGCCCTACTCGTTTGAGTAGGACTTGCAATTTTCAGCTTTTATTTCCCGCCCCCACTCGTTTGAGTGGGACATGCAATTTCAAATATGCAAATTTCTTTATGTGTAACTTAGTTTCTGTTTTATTTATAATTTGGAGTGTGCGTGAGTTCTTATTTTAGCTAACTTTGCAGCTTTCTAAATGTTTGTTATTTTTCTTATGTCCACTTTTTATAATCATTTAGTATTTAATTTCGAACTCGCGCCTCATTAAATTATAAAGCCGTCCCCATACCGATGTGTGGCTAATCGCTTTTAGCCTCGGCATCGAAGAGCATTGGGACATTTAAAATGATTTGTAATAATTGAAGCTCTTTATTTTCATTTTAATTTAAGGACTTAAGGTTTACCCCGGGTTAACAACGCGTAGGACCACATATCGATGTGTGAGCCCTATTTCCGTAGTCCATATGCTAGCTAGCCGAGAGGCCGTGCATATGGACCGATCACCCCTGGATAAATAGAGTTGCGTGCATACCCTCGAGAGAGGACAAGCGTAATTCTACCGGATTGGGTTCCCCACCCAATAACGGGGTTCTTAGCGTAAAGCGGGCGTTAAGAGGAATCCTTCGTCGGACTAACGTTCGGTCGAATAGTCTTAACGTTTAGGTGAGCGTTATACCTATAGCTAGGTGAGCTCACATTTGTGGAACCTCCACGGCCAAGTTGCATTTTATTAATTTGAAAACTAAGTCCTATAATTATTAAAAATTGTTTTAGTCTTAATCTGATTCGATGCCGAGCGTTAACCCTTCATCGAATATTTTCTAAAACGTTTTTTCGCTCCTTTACTTTTTCCGTCTTTACTTAATTAAAAAAATCCACCTTACTTTCAGTAAAATAATAGTCCTCCCGGAGGAGTAAGAATAGTCAACACGACCCCGAGAACAATACGACCTCGGTATTCCCCCGAATATCGAGTACTACTTGTGATAGGTGCACTTGCCTCCTGTAGCACACCCGCGGCGATCGACTCATCGAACCAACCACAGTAAGAGTCTGTTCGCGGGCGCATCAGGAGGAAATTACTGTGAACTCTTAGGTAGCTCCCCCTGAGTCCTTTGTTCCTCAGTTTCAGTTCTAATTTGCTCCTCCTCATTTCTTGCAGTCTCCTCATGAGACCTTACATGCTCCCCCTCAAGATCTGCTTGCTCTCCCTCAAAAGCAGTTTTCTCCTCCTCAAATCCAGCATGCTCCCCCTCAATATCAGGAAACAGCTCTTCTAAGGTAAACTCTTGTTGAGAAGGGACTTGAGGCACTGTGCTCTCTGGAGAATCAGCAGCAACAGATGTATCTTCCAAGATAACATCTTGACTTGACTGTTTAATTTAGTTGGCTGGTCAACATCAATCAAATATTCAGTTAGCATTTCATCTTCATTATTGAAATTTGTTTGATTCACTTCTTGAATTACCTCAAGTATTGTTTGAGTAGCCATTTCACTATCCAAGTGAGTTGGCACTTCCTCATGGTGAGGCTACCCATGGAGTGGATCCATGTGGATGGGGATAGCAGATGGTAGCTCCCCCTGCCTCTGTGCATCTTCATTTCTTGTTGGTGACCTTCCAGCATAATCAGCTTCATCCTCATTTGAACTGGAAGCTGCTTGTTCCTTTGAACTACTTGAAGGTTCAGGATCCCTTTTGGCTTTCTTTTGCTTCCTCTTTGGAGGTGTTTCCTTCTATGGAGTAGGCATGTCCTTAGTTAACACCCTTTCCCACCTAGAGATAATCCTGATATCCATCTTTCTCATATGATTAATCTTAAAACCAGCTGCTTGTCCCATTACTTCTGGAATAGTTCCAGCTAAGTACATACTCATAATTCTACCCAGATTGGGCTTCTTAATACTTTCCTTTACTTTTTCAAAAATCACTGCTGACCAAACAGTGTTGAGTCTGTAGATGATCCTTGTCATCAGGCTGAACATGTAGGCAGAAATCCTATCATGTCCCCTGGCTTGCAGAGGATGACTTTGCCAACTATTTCTGAAAGAAATTTCCCTTGCTGATTCATTCCTTTTCTGTTTATTGCCGCTCCAATCTTCAAGGTGGGATCCAATCCACACCATTGAAGTGCTTCTCTTGTCTTGGAAGAGATCACTTCTACTTCCTCTTGAATTCTAGGTAAGTGTAGAACTTTGCTTAAACTCTTCATAGTCAGTTTAACTTTCGCACCATGAACTGCAGACTTGATCTTGAGTCCAGTAGAATCCAATGTAGCTGCGTCATAGAATTCGAGTACTTCCTTCTTCCAAATCTTGGTTGGCACAGAAACTAGATACTCCAACCCATTCTCAGTAATTAGGGTTACTAGATCCTTAATTTCTGGTTTCGCATGGTCAAATGCGTTGCGTACTAGCTCATATACTTCATTGACGTTCTCTTCAATCTTAGGCGCCATTAGGGTTTTAAGAAATCTTGAATTTAGATGAGAGAGATGTCGACACAAAGATTTGGTCTCGAAATTATGGAGAGTGTGTCGACAGACAATGTTGAGAACCTATTTATACATTTATAAAATGAAGGTGAAAAGGCGCGTCAACAATCCTCTAAATGTGTCGACACTGTTGAAAAGTATCGACACTGACTACTTAAGTCTCGACAACGGTGTTGACTACAATGTGTCGACACCAATATAGTCGATCGAATTTATGTGTCGACATTTATACATCTGCGCTCGACGATTAGTCGATACTCCACTCGACGAAATCTGTGTAGAACCTAAGTGTCGACACCACTTCTGGATGTGTCGACACCTACTCTGGATATGTCGACACTATTTCACTGAAGTGTCGACACAGACTTTCTAGATGTATCGACATCATTTCTCTGGAATGTCGACACCACTTCTATGTGTCGACACAGACAACTCCTTATGTCTACACCATTTTACTTGGCCAATTTTATTAAACTATTCTAAGTTCAACATACCTAATTCAATTTTAAACTTATTGAATTTAGTTTCATGTAGAGGCTTAGTAAACATATCAACAATTTGAAAATCTGTTTTGACATATTCTAGTGAAATGTCTTCTTTCTCTACATGTTCTCTAAGAAAATGGTATCTAATTTCTATGTGCTTAGTCCTACTATGTGACACAGGATTATTTGCAATAGAAATAGCACTTATAGAATCACAAAGCAAAGGTGTTCTACTTACTTGAATACCATAGTCTTCTAGATGGTGCTGAATCCATAATAGCTGTGCACAGCAACATCCTGCTGCCACATATTCTGACTCAGCTGTGGAGATTGCCACACTGGTCTTCTTCTTACTTCTCCAAGACACTAGTCTTCCACCTAGAAATTGACAGGTGCCTGTAGTACTTTTTCTATCTCCCTTGAAACCTGCAAAATCTGCATCTGAATAGCCTGTCAGTAGAAAATCTCCATTCCTAGGGTACCAAAGGCCTAGATAAGGTGTGCCCTTAAGATATCTCAAAATCCTATTTATTGCAGTCAGATGAGATTCTTTTGGGCATGCTTGGTACCTAGCACAGACACATGTAGCATACATGATATCTGGTCTACTAGCAGTCAGATATAGAAGGGAGCCAACTATCCCTCTATACAAAGTTTCATCTACAGGTTTCCCTGCATCATCTTTGCTAAGAGACACACTTGACCCCATAGGATTTCTCATGGTAGTGGATGATTCTATGCCATACTTCTTTATTAACTCTAGGGTGAACTTAGACTGGGATATGGACAAGCCATCTTCATTCTGTCTAACTTGAAGACCCAGGAAGAACTTAAGTTCCCCCATACTGCTCATTTCAAATTTTCCTTGCATAAGTTTTGCAAACTTTCTGTAAAGATTAATTTCAGTAGACCCAAATATTATGTCATCAACATATATTTGGACTAGGATTATCTTCCCTTTAGATTCCCTAAGGAATAGAGTCTTGTCTATTTTCCCCCTTGAGAATTTGTTCTCAATGAGGAAACTATACAGGGTTTCATACCAAGCCCTTGGGGCTTGTTTTAACCCATACAATGCTTTCCTAAGTCTATAAACATAATCAGGTTTGAGAGGATCAACAAAACCTGAGGGCTGCTCTACATAGACTTCTTCCTTTAGATTTCCATTTAGGAATGCTGACTTTACATCCATTTGAAATACCTTAAAGCCTCGATATGTTGCATAAGCAAGGAACATCCTAATTGCTTTCAGTCTTGCTACTAGGGCAGAGGTTTGATCAAAGTCAATACCTTCTTCCTGCCTATATCCTTTTGTAACAAGTCTTGCTTTATTCTTCACAATGATCCCATTCTCATCCAATTTGTTCCTAAAGATCCACTTTATTCTAATGATGTTGTGGTCTTTTGGTTTAGGAACTAACTTCCAGACCTTGCATCTTCTGAACTTATTCAGCTCCTCTTGCATGACATCAATCCAGTGTGGGTCTAGAACAGCTTCTTCAAATTTCTTTGGTTCCACTTGTGATAGGAAGCTGGAGCAAAGAACTGTGCTCAGATTCCTGCTTCCTGTTTGCACTCCTTATCTTGGATCACCAATTATCTGATTTGCTGGATGATCCTTTAAGTGTCTATTAGTTGGAGGTAGTCTATCTTCAGGTTGAACACCTCCAGCCTCTTCATTAAGCTGCACCTCTTGGTTTTCTTGAGCATCTTGAGAGTCTTGTACTCCCCCTGGACAGCAGCCACCATTTTCCACTTCCTGAGTTGCAGTAGAATCTTCTGTAATGGTAAGCTTATCCATTCTCTCATTTATACCTGTAGAACTGCAAGAACTACTTGGCAATTCACTGTAAATGAGTCTTGTTTCATCAAAGACAACATGTATTGACTCTTCTACAACTTGAGTGATCAAGTTGTAGACCCTATAAGCCTTACTATTATTGTTGTACCCAACAAATATCCCCTCTTGGGATTTGGCAGAAAACTTGGTTAGATAAGACTTGTCATTGTTAAGTATATAGCATTTGCAACCAAAGATCCTAAAATAGGATAAGTTTGGTTTTCTGCCCTTCACAATCTCATAGGAAGTCTTTTTGTGGCTCTTGGTGATAGTAGCCATATTGATTACATGACATGCAGTGTTTACTGCCTCAGCCCAGAAATATTCTGAGAGAGAAGTGTCACTCAATAGAGTTCTACCAGCCTCTATCAATGTTCTATTCTTCCTCTCAGCAATACCATTTTGCTGTGGTGTTCTAGGTGAGGAAAATTCTTGAAAAATCCCAAATTCTTCACATAGTCATGTCATACTTTCAGACTGAAATTCAGTGCCATGGTCACTTCTGATTTTGACCACTGTACTGTTTAACTCATTCTGAATTTCTTTAACAAAACTATATAAGACAGTTGGGGTTTCAGATTTTTGTCTCAGAAAAAACACTCAGGAATATCTTGAATAGTCATCTACCACCACAAATCTGTAGACCTTCCTACCTAGACTATGAACTGGCATAGGACCAAATAGATCCATATGCAAGAGGTATAGACACCTCACTGAATCCTTGTTTTCAAGTCTATGAAAGGTGGATTTCTCTGCTTGCCTTTTTGACAAGCTGAGCATATCCCATCCTTTATACACTTAACTTGAGGACCATTCCTCACTAACTCTTTGCTAAAGAGTTGGCCAATAGTCTTGTAGTTAAGATGAGCCAACCTCTTGTGTCATTTAACACAATGTGAGACTCTCTCATCAGCTACAAGACAAATGGGAGAACCATTGTTCTCACACTCAAAGTTAAGACAATAAACATTTCTCTTTCTATATCCTGTCAAAATGATCTTTTGATCACTTGACCTTTTGATATGACAACCATTCTTGACAAATTAGATGTCATATCCCAAATCACTCAACTGACTTATGCTAATGAGGTTGTGTTTCAAACCCTTCACATAGGCCATTTGAGAGATAGTAATCTGGTTATTAGAAATGTTATCAAATCCTTTGATGATTCCTTTTTCTAAACCACCAAAGGTTACTTTAGGGCCATCCATGATAGGTGTGTAGTCCTTCAGCAACCCCCTTGTTCCAGTCATGTGCTTGGAACATCTACTGTCCAAGTATCATATTGGGGCATGACAACTTGGACTCACCTGCAACACAGATTACTTAACCTTAGAACCCAAATAACTTTTGGGTCCTTGGTGCAAGTTAGTCTGAACTTTAACAAATCTACCTGTAGCTCTTCTAGCAGGCAGATTGCTACTCTCCTTGACACTGGAATTGTGCCAACAATCTAAGGCAATGTGGCCTACCTTGCCACAACACCAGCACTCAAACTTGTTGTACCTTTGTTTAGGTACAACCCTAGCTGAATTGTCTGCAGCAGGCTTCTTATTTTGTGATGGGGCTTTTCCTTTAGATTGGGACCTAGCAGTCCATGCAGTTTTCTTAAACCCTAACCCAGCCTTACCCTTTTGAGGTACAAACTCATCAATCAAGGGTAATACAGATTTAGGTTTAGAAAAAACTAGCTACAATCTCTTTCTCTTTATGAAGTCTAACCTCCAGATTTCTAATCTGATCATTCTTGAATGTGATAGTACCCATCTGAATAACAGTAATGTTTTTCAGTCTGGCTATTTCATTCAACTTCTGATCCAGCAATTTCTCTGAATCAGATGCAGCCATCTTAAGATCTGCAATTTCCTTAGCCAGATTTTTGGCCAGGTTTTTGCTCTTCTTAAGTTCCTGCAGCAAGTCTCCATATTCATCTATCAGCTGATGAATATCACCTTCAGACTCAGACCTATCCACATCACTTGATGCAGATGTTGCTGACTCTGACTCAGTACTGCAATTTGAATTTCTAGAAATACATTATACCTTACTAGGACCAGGCTGATCCTGGCACTTGTCTTCTTCTGATACAGCCATCAGTCCCTTGCACTGATGGTCTTCTTGTTCATATATAGAGTTCAGCACCTGGAGAAACTCTTCTTCTTCATCTGCTGCATATAGACCAATATAGTCCTCAGCTTCAGACTCTGACTCTGAAGTAGATTGGTCTATCAGGCTCTTCTCCTTCTTAACAACAAAAGGACTTCTCCTTCTTGCTCTGGTGTTGACACTTCTTCTTATCTACAGTCTCTTTTCTTTTATCTAGACACTCAGGCACAATATGTCCAGACCTATTACAGCAATAGTAAACTATCTTTGATGTTGTAGATTTGCTTGGCTTAGACCTGCTTCTGTCCTTCTGGATGACTTCCTCTTTTGATAATACTCATCCTTAGGCTGAGATGTGGAGGGCTTAGACTTCCACTGCTTCTTCTTCAGGAATCTCTGAAACTGTCTAGTAAATGCTGCAAAATCCTCATCTGAGTCACTACTGTTTGAATTCTGGTTGTCTGAATTATCTGAAGCAGTTTCAGCAACAATCTTAGGAGGTGATGGAGACATCCTCCTATTTTTCTTAGTGGCTTCAACATTAAAGGCCACAGATTTTTCTCTATGCTCACCTTTTTCACCTTTCTCTTCCTCTTTCCTTGCCATTAGCCGCATCTCATATGACAGTAGCTTTCCAAACAATGTTAGAGGTGAGATATCTGCAAGTTTGGCCACTTCCCTAATGACACAAATCTTAGTGTCCCAATCCTTTGTCAAGGATCTTAGGAATTTATCATTCAGTTCATAAGTACTGAAGATTCTCCCATATGACATCAACTCATTCACTATCCTATAGAACTTCTTATAGCATTCAGTGATACTGTCAGACTTTCCTTGTCTGAAACTCTTATATTCCTGATTTAGCATAGATTTTCTATCTTATCTTACTTCTTCAGAACCCTCCATGTAGATTATTAAAGTATCCCACATTTCCTTGGAGGTCTTGCAGTGAATCAAATTCTGAAAAGTTGCATCATCTATGACACTAACTATGATATTCTGGGCTCTCTTATCCATAGTTGCCAGGATGATCTCATCGTTAGTAATTTCTGAGAAATCCTTGAGAATTCCTTGGTTTGCATCCAGAATTGAAATCTTCATTGGGATATAAGGACCTTCCTTGACTGTAATATAGATCCTTGGATCAGAAGCCTCCATAAACAGTCTGGCCCTTTCTTTCCAGATGCCAAATATCTCCTTTCTGCATATGGGTAGTTTCATTTAACCTAGTTCCTTATGATTTTCACCTGAACCCATTTTATTGATTCTTGAATCTACCTTAAGGATCTCACTCTGACTGTTAAGTCCTTCTTTGAGTAACCTCCGTCTGATACCACTTGAAAGAATTAGTGACTAACCCCCTAGAGGGGGGTGAATAGGTGTAATTCATGTTTTTCTTTTAAGCAAGAAAAGCTGTTCAGTTAACTAATATTAAACTGCAAATTCTACTGCTAACACAGCACAGCAATCACAGAAACAATCAATCACAGAGTGCACACAGTATTTATAGTGGTTCCCCAAGGTCTGGGTACATCCACTTTCCCCCTTCGCCAATCTAGTAGTGTACTAGATTCGGCCTAACTTCTGCACTTCAGCTCAGATCCTCAGATCTTACAGCTCAGAACCCAAACCAGGTTCCTACAACTCAGAGTGTATCCACACTCCTACAACTCAGGCCAAATGCCCTACCTCAGCCTTCAACAAGGCCTACACTCAGAGATCACAATCTCCTACACCTCAGGCTCACAGCCCTACCACTCAGAGAAAATATTATCCTACACTCAGCCTTTATATAATAGGCTTACAACTCAGATCTAGAATAGATCCTACAGAAAATAATGTTTATAAAGTAATTAACCACCACCCAGATAAAGAGAGAAGGGATGGATGGCTTCTTGATCAGTTCTTAGAAGAACTTGATGGTAGAGATCAACCTCTCTTAGCTTTCTTCAAAGCTTCTTGAATCTGAACTCAGTAGGGTTGAATCTCCTGTGAAGTTGATCTTCAATCAGCTTCTGACTTGAGATTAAGATCTCAATCTGAATCTTTCTTTGCAGCCTGGTTCAGCAACTGCACTTCTTAGATGGAGCTCTCTCTCTCCAAATTCTTAGATCTTCTGTCGAAGGTCTTCTTCTTGTTTTGTTGTTAGATTTCTATATAGATATTCAATCTATATTTTTATTGATTCTCATCTCATTCTGTTGAAGGAGAAAGTCCTTTATATAGTCTTCCTCCATGGTAACCGGCTGATCCGGTTTCTAACAAACTTCTGACAGCTCTGACAGTTGCAGTAGACCGGTTGAAATGGCAGCTGTTAAGTCATGCAGTCACTTCTTGAAATACTATCTCTGTCTGAAAGTGTCGAGACTGATCTTCATTATGTGTCGACACAAATAGACTAAGTATCGACACAAGTGGACTAAGTGTCGACACATGCCTCGGTATTGTCGACACAACTCCTTTGTTGTTGTTAATACTTCTCGACACAGCCTTCTGTTGAATGTGTCGACACTAATTCTGTGTGTCGACACAAATACTTCTTCTTTAAAACTTAGTTGAAATTCTGCTGCGTGTCGACACATGTTCTTTGTGTCGACACAAGTACTTCTTTACTTTAACTTTGTTGAAGCTTTGATGTGTGTCGACACAAGTCCTGTGTGTCGACACAGTTGATGTTGACAAATACTTCTGTGTGTCGACACTGCCTCTATGTGTCGACACATTTGATGTTGACTAAGTATTCTTGTGTGCCGACACTGCCTTTTGGTGTCAACACAGTTGATGTCGACTTTGCTTCTCTGTGTGACGACACAGCCTACTGGTGTCGACACAACTTCTTCAGGTGTCGACACGGCCTTTCCAAGTGTCGACACAATCTACTCCAAGTGTCGACACAGCTTTTCTCTATTGTCGACACAAGCCTCCATAAGTGTCGACACTACTTCTCTAGGTGTCGACACATGGACTTAGAAATTTTTCTGCATTTCCTGCAATTACTTAACCTGCACATATAAACTCAAAACACATCAAATACACCTTGATGCATATCATTGAGTAGGGTGAGACTTCTTCAAATCTGGTACACATTTTCCAATGTACCCAACAGATTACACCGCATCAGAGCAAGAGAAAATACGTGTCGTTATGACACGTCATGCAGGGGTTAACTGCACACGTTCAGGCAAAACTCCAGACCTTAGATTTTAAGGAAAATCATAGTTTAATATGAAAGAAAACCAGTTATATTTAATGGTCGTATCCCTTGGCACAGTGGATCAGCTAGTCCACAATTAAAAGTATATTTATACGAAGCGGAAAATACTTTGGTTAAATTGAGTTGACATCCTAAATGAGCATAAGCATCCCCGAGGGACGACTCGTGGTACGCACAACTCTAAGGTTAGTATGGTATATAAAAATGCAGTCTTTACGCTAAAGGAAAGGTAGTGTCTTAGTTTTATAAATATGACATGCATGAGATACATATAGTAACGCTTTTATGGTTTAAAAATATCTAACATACAACCTAACATAAAACATCCCCAGGAGCAAGTAAACAACCACAAAAAGGCAAAAATATCAGTTTTAGTTCATACCCAACATCGCAAGAAGCCACCAGTGGGCGTCAACAACCTGACACGAACCCACTAGTGAGTATGCATGTCTATACAGAATGGAAAAGAACAACCTCACTAAAAATCGAGGATCAGCTATCTCAGCTACCCAAGAGGCCACAAGCAAGCCCCTCCAAAAGAACTAGCCACTCAACTGGCTACAACCTGGACCTGAGGCATTCAAGAAAAGAACACCTCAGCAAGAAAATAATCAAAAAGATAAATAGAGCATTAGATTTATGAGCAAATAAGAAGGGTTTACCAACCCGGCAACAAAATGCTATCAGTAAAAGAAAGGACATGACAGTAAGAAAAGAACACTATCTAAAGAACAGCAAAGCACACCAAGTGTGAGTAATAAATGCAACATGACCTACAAAAGAGCCTGCAACAGCAACAAGACATATACATATATGCCAAAAGAAATAGCCATATAATAGGAAAGGTACTAACAGTCCTAACTTGTGGGTTAATGGCAAGGGTCAAAACATGGATTTGAATACATTACCAAAACCAGATCCAAAAAGGGCTAAGGGGTCAAACAGTGGCAGCTCTAGGGTCCCACACACACCAACCCAAACTGGGGCAAAAGTTGGTGGCCACAACTCTCCACATAAAACCACCCCTCCAAAGGCACCAAAACTCCACCACCTGCCACAACCCAACAGTCGGATGCAAAAACTAGCTGAACACCCAATACCCCCCTAGGGAAAAGTCACACTAACAATCCTAAGGAAACACATGAACCCAAGGCAGAAACGTCGAGCCCACTCGATGCGGCGTTGAGTAAGCTCCACTCACTTGATGCCAAAATACTAGCAGCAAAACCTACGCTGGATGACGGCGTTGAGTAAACTCGGCTCACTCAATGTTGTCAGCGCATTCTACTTAGGTTAAACATAAATTTTAGTTAAAACCGCATCCTAAACTCTCTCAACGCGTTGAAACAGAGAGTTGGAAATTTAATTCCAACTCTCCCTTCTATCCTATCTACTTGGTGCTACCGCAACTATACTTAAACTACAACTAAACGCAGTCATACCCTAACTATAGGTACCCACTAGACACCAAACCGTGAATAATAACAAAAAAAAACCAGCCCAAAATTCCTAGACAACCTAAATCGAACATGGCTGAATTTTAAGAACAATATACAGCAAAGTAAATCGGTAAAAAGGGGGTCAAATTGGCAAGGGCAAGGAGCCACTTGCCTTGCCACCAAGATGCAGCGATTGCAACACGAAAACAGCCTTTGTCGGCAAGGTCGGCCACCTACGGGTCAAAAGCAAAGATTTAGAGAAGAAGAAAAGAAATCCAAAAAAGTTTAACTCCTGGAATCAGCCCTAGATCAAGAATGACTTACATGGAAGGGAAGATCTAGACGAGAGCAAGCCAAATACGCTATCGCACGAGAAACATCGCGCTTCCTCCTGCAATCGCCGGCCAAAATCCAACACCGCCTCCTCCCAAAACCTTCCGCTAGAAGCTTCTCCAGAATCGAGAACGAAGAAATGAGGAGGAAAAACAACTCACGGCATAAAAGGAAGCACTCAAGAGAAAAAATACGGAACACGCCCCAGACACGCCCATGACACGCCCGTGTCCGGTCCGACACGGCCGTGTCCGGTCCGACACGCCCGTGTCACGGGGCGTGTACTCACTCACCTACCCACTCGATGATCGTCGAGCTCAGCTCGACGAAACAGGGGTCATGCCCTGGGACACGCCGGTGCCATAGGTCGTGTACCAACTCAAACACCGCTCGACGATCATCGAGCGCCGATCGTCGAACAGAGAGAGACACGCCCCGTGTCATGCCCGTGTCAGATACGACACGCCCGTGACACGGCCGTATACTCACTCAAACACCGCTCGACGATCGTCAAGCGCTGATCGTCGAACAGAGAGAGACACGCCCCGTGTCACGCCCGTGTCAGATACGACACACCCGTGACACGGCCGTGTACTCACTCGAAAGAAAATGTCGACCGATTGTCGTCGACCACGCAACCCAAAAGCTCCACCCGAGCACGACATGCCCTGGGACACGCCCATATCCCAGGCTGTGTCACCCAAACATACACAAAAAAACATCTAAACTCCTTGGCTAAAAAAGGAAACAAGGCACCAACCTAACAAGCTCGGCCACACCAGGCCATGCACAGCACAACAAACATTACAGCTAATATAACAAACATCGAAACGATGCGAAAGCAAACGATCTCGGACTTCGACCAAAACTCGCACCTTAGCTAAAGACCCAAGCTACGAAAACAACGGCGAGGTCGAAAATAACATCCGATGATCACACACTCGGGCTAACACCTCCCGAAGCCAAAACACAAGCATTACCTAAGAGTCCCAACCGAGCCACCAAAACAGACTCCGTCTAGCTGGGGAATCTTGCTAACAGGCTACAACCAGGCTACACAAGGAACCTAAAGAGCTAAGGCCACGCTCTACAATGGCGAAAGGCCAGAAATGCGTCATTGCAACGCCAATCCAAGATCAAACAAAACACAGAAAAACCGGGGGCGTTACATACATAGGCATTAGTGAGATTATGACTAAAGATAGAGCACAATGACGACAAGGGATCCATATATCTGACCCCACTATGGTGTAATAAAGGCTCGAGAGCTTAGGATTTTGCTCATCGTTCTCTCTGACCTTCCTCCAGGAATTCTTACCAATCTTTCATACCATAGTGTGTGGATTCTCATTCTCGTTCATGTCTCACCTATTTGTGGCTCTTACTGGAGTATATTCGTAAATCTTCCCACATAGGATATTGTTGGAGTCTGTTTGAAGCCTCCTTTACCACTATACCTTAGACTCGAGAGGTTCTCACTGAAATCCAATTCGTTGAGGTTCTCGCTAAAATCCAATTCATTGAGGTTCTCGATAGAGTCATGCTTGTTGGTCCTTCTCGCTCTTGTCTGCTCCTAATCTCACCAAGTCTAGTTTCTCCACTCGCCAGAACTTGCCGAGCTCCAATTTGCACGTGTTCTTGACCAAGTACTTGCACTCACCCAAGCATTTCTTCCCTAAACTCGCAGAGCTCTTTTGTTTCATTCCCACCGGACTTCTTGGATATTTTTATGGAGGGATTCTCTGACTAGAGTGTTCAGACCCCATCTAGTATTCCAAACCATCCCAACAATGACTATCCACAAACCAATGATCCCTTTGGTTCCTTCCTCCTTCAAAATTACTATTGAACAACACAAAATATCTTAAATGATCCCAAGCGGCGGCGCAATATGTCATATGAAGTCATCAACTGTACGAATATTGATGGGACCACTTGATTTGGAACTATTATGGAAAAGGATGCCACACCAGTGACACTTGCTTCAGACTCCATAAGTTTCCACAGCAGAGAGGTGTTGCACCACTGGGTGGTCATGGATCTAGTAGATCTCTGAGCCGTCAAGCCCCTCCCTGTTCGACAAATTTCACAGAAGTCGTTGATGACATCCATCCTGGAAATACTGAAAATGATTCCTCTGGCATGCCTGTTGCACTATCAGCTAAAGAAATGTTCGCTCTTCACTGCATGATACATGGTCATTCTACTGATTCTACTATCTTATCACCATCCTCTTATGCTCACACACGAACACTATGTGGTCATTCTATTACATTTTGTTCCTCCACCGATTGGATAGTTGGCTTCGGAGACATTGATCATTTGACCAGCTCTGCATCACGTATTGTATCATATATCCCCCTATTTGGCTGAGATAAGGTGAGCGCTATTAATGATTATCTTTCCTCAATTGTTGAAAAAGGCTACAAATATAAAATAATACATTGCAAAATATATTTAATATTATAAAATAAATTTATTTTGATACCACTAAGTTTATAGAAATTAAAGAGGATTTAAAAGTTAACTATGTTTAATTGATTAAGTCTTTCAAAGCTTATAAATTTAAATTAAAAGAGTAAAAAATCAACTAAAAATGTGTTAAACTTTTTCATATTTTTTAATATGAAATAATAAAATTTGTGAAATAATTATTAAAAATTGGTTGTAAAAATAAAACAACAAGTCCAATTAATTTAAACATACGTAATATAATGTATATAGGCGATTTGAATATATACTGATAATTTGCTACTATAACATAAATAAAATAACGTGTAAGATGTTTAAAAGTCGTGTTGGTCGATATATCAATGAAATCTGATATGTCGGTCAATATTTTACAAAAGGACAATTTTTTTGAAAAAAAAATATCATTTTACCCTCAAAAACGATATGTCGAGAGACATGTCGAAGGACATTTAAAACAGTAGTCTTCATAGGTTATTCTCCAATGTAGAAGACGTATATCTGTTTCCTTCCTCCTACAAAAAAACATTTGTTATTATGGATGTCACTTTTTGTGAACCTGAGCCATACTATGATCCCTCCATTAAGAGGTAGTCTATCCCTTTGAAAGTGAATTTTTTTACTGTTCCTGCACCTTATCCCTCGCTTTAGGAGAATCTATACCATGGAAGTGAGCTCTTCTACTGCACCCAAGATTGTAAATATCAGATGTCGATGACATGTTGAATTGAATTTTTAAATATCGGAAGTCGGAGACACGCCGAGGATAATTTAAAATACCATATTTTTACATCTCGTTAACAAAAAATATATTTTTATGTATACTAAGTATAATTATATGTTTCAATATTAAAAAATAGCATAATAAGTTTATGAACATTGAGTCATGTATATCCGAAGAAAATTTAAAGAATATCCAAAATAAAATATTTGTAGCATGCTATGACTACAATTAATAAGTACAAATACATACTTTGTAAAATATATTTAATGTTATAAATTTATACCTGTTTAAATAACACTAAGGCTTCATTTGGTTTAGCATTTTTGGGTGGTGTTTGGAGCAAACGCCATCGGACGGAGGTTAACCAAACATAACTCCGTCTTCGTTTGCTCTGTTTGCACCCGCAGCAAGGTGGAAAAGCACCCCCCCCCCCCACCCCATCGCTCCATTTTGACCCCCACCTCCCCCCGTCCGGTTCAAAAGCTTCATTTGTACCCGCTTGTTCCTCCCGCCACCGCTATACCAAATGAAGCATAAATATTATATCAATAACAAAAATCTAAAATCTAATTATTTATAATTATAAGTCTTTTCATGCTTAACAAATATAAGTTAAAAATACAAAATAATGAAAATAAATATTTATAGTTTAAATATTTTTGAAAAACCAAATAAGAAAGATATTAGTGAAAATTATTTGAAAATAATGGTTATAGGAATAACACATTAAGAGAACAAAACAAAAAGTTCTTTATTTAAGAATATATAATAAACACATACGAATGATTTATATATATAATGCTAATATTATATAAAATAAAATATTGGGTGATATGTTATAATTCGTCATGCGAAATATATCAAAAAAACCCGGATATGTCGGCATATAGTTTACAAAATGATATAATCTATTTTTTAGAAAAAAATATCATTTTGACCTCAAAAATGACATGAGCAGACATGTCAAAGGGCATTTAAAATAATGACTATTCCACTACCTACTTTTTCTACAGTTCCTTCTACTACTCTTACCTTGTAGATTTATACACGGCGCACTAAGGGGACTAACACACGAGGTCTTTCCCTATAATTAGAACTATTAGAAAAATCGCAACTCATATTCCGTCGGCCGAATCGTTCGCACTCGATCGTTCTTGTCGCCGACTTCTCGAACTCACGATTCCTCTCAAAGATGGTTTCGACCAAATCTTTGCTCTATATTTCTCCACGAAATTCTTCAAGATCTAGTCGACTCCCAAGATTCAGATCAAGTTTTCATTGTTTCAAGTCTTTCTTCTTCAATCTTCAAGTGAAAATTTCTCTAGTCAACAAGGAAGAAGAAGCAATTTCTCAGATCTGAAGTTGTATCTCATTGAGATATCAAAAAAGATTGTTCACAATCTATTGTTGTTGTAAAAACTTTTTTACAATTCTTGTAGGAAGCTTTTCTTCAGAGTTTGTAGATCTTAGTTTAAAGGATCGAGTGTGGGTGAGTTTGTTCTCCGAGCTGTCAGGGACGTTGTCTCGAAGCTTGTAGGAGTTGAAGACTACAAGGTGTAAGATTGGTTATAATCTGAGATTGGTGAAGTAGCCGAGTCTACCCCGAAGTGCTAGATAGGCGAGGCGGGACAGTGGACGTACCCATCCTGGTGAACTACTATAAATCCTTGTGTTTATGTTGTGTTTATCTGATTCTGTGCGCTTAATTTTAAAGTAATTTATTTCCCCTAAAAGCCACAAGATTCACTTATTCACCCTCCTCTAGGTGATTTAGGTAGATAACTAGATACTTTCAATTGGTATTAATGGGAGGATGTTCGTTAAAGTCAAACACCTTGAACAAGATCTATATCTAGTTGTCAGATAACAGCATGTCTGGAATGGATAAAAGCTAGGATATGTCCTCTTTGAAGCTATCAGTGTGCCCCAAAGAAAATTTTCTCATGTGGAAGGAAAGAGTAAGTTTATTCAAGGAAGGTGTCGATCCAAGAATATTTCAAATTGTTGAAGAAGGCCCCCATGTGCATATGATTGCATCAACCATAAATCCTACTCTAATGGTTCTGAAAATATGTTGGATTTAACTAAAGATGAGATTGCTCTCGTCTCCCTAGACAAGAAGGCAAATAATATTATTTCTAGTGCAGTGGACGACTCTATGTTACAAAACTTAATCTAATGTAGGTCTACTAAAGAGATGTGGACATCTTTGATTGTTCTCACGGAAAGAACAGAGAAGGTTACGGATGACAAAAAATCTCTTCCGAATCAGGAGTACGAAGCTTTCAAACAACCCAAAAGAGACTTCATAGTTGACTACTACGAGAAATTCTTCAGGATTGTCAACGGGCTAAGGTATTATGGTCGCACGTGAACAAACGTTGAACAATAGCAATGACAGGTATAAATCTAAACCGAACAAGCATATTTCTTCTAATGTTGTGTGTTATTGCAGTAATAAGTCAGGGCACATGATCGTTAAATGTCCTTACAAGAAGAAGGAAGGATCTAAGAAGAAAGAGAGGAGACCATTCAAAGGTAAGAAGGAGGAGAAGAGCTTCATTACAAAGAAGTCAAAGATACTTAGTGGCAACGACTCAAATGTGTCATGTTCCGATGAGTAAGCCTATTTTGGGCTCATAACACATACTGACGAGGAAGAATGCAAATCCCAATAAAATGGGAAGGTAAACTCAAGCAGTCCTCTCTCTGAGTCTAAAATAGCCTCTGATCGTCATGAAGAATATTCTTCTGAAGAGGATTCAGATCTATTGACTTAGTATAAGGTTTTGCTGGCAGGATTTGACAAATGTCGTAAGGTCGTCAGATACTAAGCCAAAGAAATTGCCTCTCACAAGGCATTGAACACTGAACTAAAGGAAGAAATCGAGAGATTAACTCCTCTCAAGCATGAAGTTCAATCCTTGAAAGAGGAACTTAAGACCTCTACTGAACTAGTAAGTATGAAGGAGAAAGTCATCAATGAACTGGAAGAAAAGTTGTTAGTTGAGAAGAAGCTTGTAGCAAGCTTCTCCAAGCCAAACACTGTCCCCCCTCTTATAGATGGATTCTCTACCTCGAAGAAGGGTAGTGGTGTTGGACACAAATCTACTAAGGATAAAGAGAAGTCTCCTCAAAGTCACACTACTTTCAAGAAAGTAATCTTTTCGACAAATTAGTATGACTTTGAGACATCCTACAGTCACTTTGCTAGACCAACATATGTTTACTCTAACAAGAACAACCAAGGATGCAGCTGCCCCAGAGATTTTAGAATGAGTGCTCTAAAAGCACCTCACAAAGAAATTATCATTAAGGATTATGGTTCATTCGTTCATGGACCGAATGCTAAGAGAGCACCGAAGTAAAACCTGTTGATGTCAAGCCACTTGAGACAAAGAAGTCTTGTGTATGTTATAATCATAAGGCTTCTACCTCCAAGTCCGTTGCTCCTGCATGACCTCCCATTCATAAGGTAAAGCAGGAGAACAAGAGAAGATACAATAGATTTGACTGTTGGTGTTGTGACAAGATTGGTCACTTTGTCATCTACTATTGGCTTAATTTTAATACAGCAAGAATGACCACTCGCAATGCTAACACTCCTAGTGGTGTTCATATAACCAGGAACCAAGGACCCAAATCTATTTGGATTCCTAAGGGTAATTGATTTGTAAATACAGGAATGTCCAAAGGACAACAAAACTCCTATTTGATACATGGACAGTGGATGCTCTCAACACATGACCGGGCCAAGAAGCCTACTACAAGATTATACCTCAATCGTGGACGGTCCAAAAGTTATTTTTGGCGGATCAGATAGGGGAATTCCAAAAGGCTACGGTATGTTTACCAACAGTATAGTCTCATTCACAGACGTGGCTTATGTTAAAGGATTATAGCACAATCTTATAAGCATAAGTCAACCATGTGACATGAGCTATATGGTTGAGTTCTATAAGAATAAGTGTTTGATAAAGTCATCGGAAAATCAGAAACTAATTTATCAGGCACTCGGAGTAGATATATTTTCTATCTCAATTTTTATTTTAGAATCTTCTACATCAGTGTGTTTTTTGGCAAAAGATAGTGCATCTCTCTGTGATCAATGCCACAAGAGACTAACACGTATTAATTTTAAGACTATAAGTATGTTATTTTCTCACAACTTGATGCACCCAATATTAAGTGCATTAATGTGAATCTATGTCACGCATGCCAGATGGGCAAGCAAACAAGAGCCACCTTTAAAAGTATATTGTCAAAGATTCTGACAGATGTTTACATTTGCTTCATACAGACTTATTCGGTACTATGTCAGTTCATACTTTAGGAGGTAAAGTCTACACTTTAGTTATTGTTGATGACTACTCAAATTTTACTTGAGTGTTCTTTTTGAAATGTAAGTCATCTACCTTTGACTCTTTCACTAACTTTGTCAGGCAAATACAGAATGAATTGAACTGCCCTGTGATCAAAATTAGAAGTGATCATAAAACAGAATTTGAGTCTTGTTCCATGACAGGGTTTTGTGCAAGTCAAGATATCTTTCATGAATTTTCCTCTCCTCATACTCCACAGCAAAATGGAGTGGCCGAGAGAAGGAACAGAAAACTCATTGAAGCATGTACAACAATGTTGAAAACTCTTCTTTACCAGAATACTTCTCGGCTGAAGTAGTCAATACAGCTTGTCACATGCAAAACAGAGTTTTAATCAATAAGAATCATCGTAAGACACCTTATGATCTTCTGAAGGAAAGAAAACCGACAGTGTCATACTTTAGGATTTTTGGAAGCAAATGGTTTGTACTTAATAATGGAAAACATTACCGAACTAAGTTTAGTGAGAAATATTTTGAAGATACTTTTGTAGGATATAGTAGTCATAGTAAGGTATATAAGATTTTTAATAAAAAAAACTTTGCTTGTAGAAGAATCTATAAATGTTGTATTTGATGAAGCGAGTGTGCTTCATAGCGGCTCGTCTAGTGTTTTTATTGAAGATGCAAGTGCTAAACTTAAAGAACTAAGCTTGGACGAAGCTGCATAGGTAGATGTTCATAGTTCAATCAAGATCAACTCTCTAGAGTTGATTGATGAGGAAGAACATCGGGATGAAGAGCATGCACAGGGAGTAGCAGAACATCTTAGTGGCATAGAGAATGCAAGGAATCTGGTGATTAGACACTCAAGAGATCACCCCATTGAACAGATCATTGGAGATCCAAGTGACGGAGTTCGAACAAGAAGAGGTGCAGCTAACGAAATATTACATTTGTGTTTTCTATCTTAGATTGAGCCAAAGAAGTTTGGAGAAGCAAATAAGGATGCTTCATGGATCGTTGCAATGCAAGAAAAGCTCAGTTAGTTTGAAAGGTGTAAAGTTTGGGAGCTAGTATCAAGGTCCAAAGGTCATAATGTAAAAGGGACGAAATGGATCTTCAAAAACAAGTTGGACGAAAATGAAGTAATTATAAAAGAACAAAGCTATATTTGTAGCTCAAGGTTATCGTCAAGAAGAAGAGACTGACTTCGATCAGACATTTGCTCATGTGGTCAGACTTGAGGCAATCAAGTTGTTCCTAGCGTATGCTGCTCACAAAGGTTTCAAGGTCTATCAAATGGACATAAAGTCAGTCTTCTTTAACGATAATTTAATAGAAGAAATATACGTGGAACAATCTGCAGGTTTTGTCGATCCATCCTTTCCTGATTATGTTTATTACTTATAATAAACATATAGTGTTATGCTAGCTCCTAAATTATATAGTAAAATACATATTATAAGTGAGGTGATAATGCCAACTGCCAAGGATACCAATATTAATTTTGAGAAATGCATGCAGATTGATATGGCATTGAGATATACAAATCTTTCCTACTAATCCAGCTGCCACACCTGATGATGCAATTTAACAAAAACATATTGGGGTTTTAGTACATCTCTTAGTTTCAGGTTTAAGCAAGGTGATACTTGATGTGATTTGATATTTATCTTGAAAAGTGCTAATTTAGTTTTGATTAGGTATTACTTTTCGAAAGTGTTATTTATTTATTACAATTGTTATTTCAAGTAAAACTGTATTTCTTGTTAAAGTAGAAACCGTGTTAAATCATGAAAATGTTTAGCTACATATCATTTTAATTGTGTTAGCAGTTTAAAAAAATGTGTTCCTCTAAATTGCATCCGACTGTTAATGATTCTGCTAGGGTCATGTTCCTTCACTTGGCTCCATGACTACGCTTAAGCGTCCATGTAGTCAATTTGTGAAAATTACTACACGTTTTATTGGAGGACTATAGTCGTACTGGTTAATGGAGTGCAGTTTCTACAAGTTGCTCTTGACGGTGTCAGTTTACTCACTGATCAAGGCTTCAAAGAGCGTGAGGGCAATTGGACGCTTTGGTTGTTAAATATTCGTGCATTACCACCTCCCAGCAGTGAACTTTTCATCATTTGCACCATCTTTTGTATTGAGTGTAGTGAGTAATTAGTTTATGAATTCACGAAGATCAAAGCACTTTGAAGCTGCATGTACGATCCTAAGGTACCTAAAGAAACACCAGGAAGTGTTTTTTTTCAAAGTTGAAGTACATTTGTGAATTGAGACTTACATTAATGCTAATAGGGTAGGAAGTTTAATTAATAGAATATCCACTTATAGCTATCATACTGTTACACATTCGCATATGGAAGCTACCTTGAGACACTGAAGCATATGGAATTTATAATTATTAATAAATCAACATTAATTTGGATTAGTTGTCTTTTTTTATCTCATGGGACATCCCTCATCTATATAAGGGGGAGGTTATGTGGGTTTGATTATCTATTTATCTTGGACGTAATAGATAGTTTGGGCTCTCATTTGGAGAGAAGGTTCTTGCAGGACCGAACCTCCTTGAACTTGATCGGAGCTTACTCCGGATTGTATCTTGTGTTCACTTCAATTAATCAATATTGTGTTCTCCTTGTTCGCGCATCTTCGCTACTCGTTGCAATTGTCCGACCTGCCACCCCCGTCCACATGTTCCAAGCCGTCGGTGATCGTGCCACGATGAACACCTTCCTCAACGCAGTCTAACGTTGCCTCGACAACCAAGACAACCTCCTGGTGTCCCTCCACACGATTTTACAGCGTCTCACCGCTCGTGGGGACTGCCCTCCACCGTCTCCTCTCAAATTCCAGACAACCTCATGGGGATATACACACCACACCTCTACTAACCTCCACATCGCAGGAGAATGATCCCAACGACGACGATGCCTTCCTTGATGCATGGCGCCTGATCCCACTCAAGGACTTAGCGCCTCCAGCCCAATTGTCGATGCCATCGATGGGGACAACCGATCAACACTGCGGACTCCCACCGTTCTGCAACCATTGTGCGTCGCTGGTGCTGACGTTACCGCCGCCTCAATCGATGCTACTTCCCGACCTCCCAACCCTAGGCCATTTCTTCAACAAGGAGGCCTCTTTGATGCAATGATTGCAAGCCGCACGAGAGTCTCCGTCTATCATCTTCGACACCCACCCCTGCCATGCCTCCGACCGGCACGCCTCCTTATGCCACCGTCCCTTTTTCCCTCTCGATCCCCCCACACACCTAGCGCTCTTGTCGGGTTCCGAAAACTGTCGAGCCTTTCCTTTGCCTTCCCATTTCACACAGTCTACCTTGCCTTCCAGCTTTCACCTTTTCAGATCTGTCATAACCCCACGCAAGCCTCCTCATCTCCTCTCCCCCATATTGCCAGCTACCCATCTCCACTAACTGCCAAATTTTACTTTCTTCCTTCTCTCTATTGTCCCATCATCTTTATTTACATTCCCCCACACAAGCAAACCACGCCCCCTCTTTTATTTTATTTTATTTTCCCTAGCTGCCACCCCCATTAACCACTTATCTCATATTAACCCTTAAACCCTTAGTTATTGTGAGCATTATTTTACTATCACCAAACATCCCAATTTCCTAAAATATCAATTCTGCTTTTGACAACTTCTTCACGTCAGTCATCTCTGCTCCCATGTTTCTGTTAATTTTTCTCAAGGTGGTCAGCAAGATAGCCCAAACGCCAAATTAATATCTTCGGAACTACCCAGTTCACACCTTGAACCAGCGGAAAACTCAGGAAGCAGGCTCAATACACCAAGCACATGGAAGAACAAGCAGATCTTATATTCATTTAACTTCTTTACAAAATGAGGTATACATAGCGAGACATGATTTCGCTAGTATAAGCAGCTATAAACAGAAAGCACCAAAAAAACCAAGGCGGGCGGACAGCACCGGAGTCCGCCGAGACCGCCGAGGTCGCCGAGGTCGCCGAGTCCGCTGAGAACGCCCTAACTTAAACTGCAATCCGCCGAATAACCACGGAGTCTGCCGAAGCAGCGAGGCCGCGCGGACACACCGTTATTCGCCTCCTGCTGATGAACTGAGGAACAGACCGCCTACCCGCCTGAGACCGGTGGACAGGTTATTGAAGCTGGCAAAGTTGAAACAGAGCTGACAAGCCGCAGAGCGACCTCCTGCTGAATCCGCAGAGACCGCGCAACTTCCAAGTACTTGACCGAAGTCACAGCCAAACTCCTGGCTCTTTGAAGCTACCCGTGCGACCTGCACACAGCACACAGTTAACTCTGAATCAATCCGCCCGGACAGACAAACTTAGACCGCAGCACCTCGCCGAACCCAACTTAATGTTCACTCAGTTACTATAGATGTGCCAGGGGGGTCCTATTTATAGACGAGGTGAGCAGTGTGGTCACCGCCCTAGAGATAGCGACATCGCCTTAGCCCGCGCGATAGCAAAACACCGTCCGCCGAGTCCGCAAGGACATAGCCGGATACCATGGAAAACAGCCAGGAGCAAGGCAACATTGGCGAACCCACATCAGTCCGCCTAAGCTATGCGGACAAGGCATCAGCACACAAAGCCTCCGACCACTACATGACAACATCCCCCTTCAATGGCTGTCCGGACAAACCCGAGGCAGTCCGCAAGACTCAAGCCTCAATCTGCCACAAGTCCACGACTAAAGGCCGATAGCAACAGTCCGCCCGGTCAACAGTGGACTTGGCAGATACTGCTGACACCATGGTCTTGGCACAGAGTGTGACCAAGTCCAAAACCATCAAAGGCAAATGCGAGCATGGCGGACATAAATTCCCGTCTGCCAACACCCTAGCACACAGACCGCCAGCAGTCCGCAAGCTACTCGCACACCTGCCCAACGCAGCAGCCATCTCCCAGACTCCACACACCAGTCTGCCAATGACCTCCACAGCAAGCACCTGTTGTAACACCAAAGCTCGACAAGGCCCCAGCCAAGCTCTAAGCCCAGTCCGCAACAGCCCATACCGCGGACACACTAGTCCTCAAGCTTCCCGCTCACATGAGCCAAACCGCCAATCGGCACAAGCTTGCACCACGGCCACTGAGCAATGCACCAGTCCGCAAGCCACTATCCGCTCAGGCCGCTCCTTGGCTAAACCAAATAGCCAGCGTCCTATCCGCAGATAACAGGCCGCATAGTCCGCGGACTTCACCCGTACAACCTACTCAAAAGGACAGCCGGCTTCCACTAGACTTTCCACCAGGCCGCACACAACAGTCCGCCCAGTCCGCCTAGTCCGCCAACGCTGCTTGACCAGGCCGCCCGGCCTGTCCCGTCAACCACTTCTACTTCACAAATTTCAACACTCCCCCTTGAAGTGGGAAGTGGTGACCAAGCCTAGCAAGCTACGCAAGCGCTCAAAAGGCCCCTTCGACAGTGGCTTCGTGAAGATGTCAGCAAGATTATCTTCACTCCGAACATGCCCGACCAGCAGAGATCCTTCCAACACCTTCACCCTGATGAAATGGTGATCAATCTCTATATGCTTGGTCCTGGCTTGACACACACCAGTTTGAGAGAACTCTCATTGTCACCCCGGAGTAAAGTTGGCCCGTGCACTTCTTCATGAACATCCTCTATATGCCTCCTCAACCAGATGGCTTCCCGAGCAGCCAAGGCTGAAGCCTTATACTCTGCCTCTGTAGTTGAGACAGACGCCGAGTCCTGCTTCTTGCTACACCACGAGATGCTAGCTGAACCGCAAGTGAACACATAACCTGAAGTAGACCTCCGATCATCCGAATCACTGCCATAGTCAGCATCTGTGTACCCAAGCAACGCAAACTCCGAGTCCCTTCCATAGAGGAGTCTCTTGTCAGAAGTCACCTTGACATACTTCAGAATGCCCTTTGCCGCCACTAGATGAGATTTCCTTGGTTCAGCCATTGATGAATTGTAAATATACCTATTTTTCTGTACATTAATTTAGTTGTTTTCATTTATTTTTGTCGTTTTTACTTATTTTTGTTCAATAAAATGCTCCTATTTTTGTAAATATTATACTAACTTAGTTTATTTTATTTTTCAGGAAAAAATGAAAATCTGCCAAAAAATTGACATGTCACGCCCGTGATATATTGGTCACGCCCGTGACCAGGGCGTGACACGTCAAAAACCGTGAAATCAGCAAAATTTGAAGTGCAAAGCCTGACACGCCCGGGGTCACGCCCGTGTCACCCGAGTCACGCCCGTGACCCAAGCCCGTGACACTCCACTCGACGATTTCATCTCGACGATCGTCGAGTGTCGACACCAGCCGACACGCCCAGAGTCACGCCCGTGACCTGGGGCGTGACCTTTCCAGCTAGCTCGACAAGACCTGCCCGAAGACTTTCGGCGCGCACCGCGCCCAGATCCACCTGCCTGTCACGCCACCTGTCACGCCCGTGACCAAGGGCGTGACCACTGCGAGACCGCCACGTGTCCAAGCCGAAGTCAACTTTCCCGTCAAATCGCCGGCCGCCTTCCAAATAGTACTGTCACGCCCCCTGTCACGCCCGTGACCAAGGGCGTGACCCATGTAAATTTTTTCTATAAATTCCAGTGTTCTGCTGGAGTTCCTGTTCCCTTTTTTGAACCACTTTGCTTAGGGTAGGTGCTGCCGAAATGCCTTCTTATGCTATGTAAGGGATTTTCTTCCCCCTCTCCTAGTGTTTGTTTTTAGCTTTCTTGTAATCACTTTTTCATTAATAAAATGTGTTAGTTTTTTCTCTCTTTGCATAACTTGGAATCCATTTATGCGCCCTACTCGAAGTGATTTTTTAATGTTTGTTTTCATTTTGTTTTTCCTTTATGTCTCCTAAAATCTTTGTAGCGTATAACTTTTGTCTACTTTCTAGCCGTTATAATCGCAATTTTATTTTCATGCAAATACTTAGTTTTGGTTAACTTAGCTTTTATTTCATTCCTATAACCCGTAAAAACGCTTTAAAGTGTTTTTCCCTTTTTTAACTTAGCTTTTTATTTCGTAAAACTTTTTCGTTCTTTTCCCTTTATTCGCACTTTTTTAGCATTTTTTACGGAGTTATAGGAATGATAATATAGTCGTTTTAATTTTTCGCGCACTTTGATTTTTCGTTTAAACTTTTCCTTATTTAATTTTTTTTTGTTCTCTTTTTATGCATTTCTACCGCATTCTAGCGGTAGAAATGCATTCGTTTTTATTTTTCGAGCACTTGCATTTTCTTCTTTTATTTGCAAAACTTTCTTCCCGTTTAATTTTTATTTTCGCTTTTTATGCATTTCTACCGCATTCTAGCGGTAGAAATGCAGTTGTTTTCATTTTTCGGTAACTTAGTTTTTTTTTACTTTTTTTGTACTTGTGCATCTATTTCCGCCTACTCGTTAAGAGTTAAATGGCGCTTTGCTTTATTTCAATTCTGTCGTGTGTGTGAGTGTGTTTTACTTTCCTGTAGAGTGCGTGAGTTTTCATTTATGTCGAGAGAGTGTGTGCGTGCGTTGCATTTATTTTGTCCTACTCGGTTGAGTAGGACCCGTATTTATTTTCTTCTACTCATTTGAGTAGGACTTGCGTGTGTGCGTTTTACTGCTTTCATTTCTCCCGCCCACGCAGTTGCGCCGGGACTCGCAATTTACTGCTTTCTTCAGTCCTACTCGTTTGGGTAGGACTTGCAATTTTCTGCTTTCTTCAGTCCTACTCGTTTGGGTAGGACTTGCAATTTACAGCTTTATTTTCAGCTTTCATTTACTGCTTTATTTCCTGCTTTCATTTACTGCTTTCTTTATCGCTTTATTTTCTGCTTTTCCCGCAAATCGTCCCCATTCCGATGAGTGGCTAACAGTTCTTAGCCCTCGGTATCGAAGAGCATTGGGACAGATAAAATAGCTTAAAATAATTAAAGGTCTAATTTTTCTAATTAATTAAAAGTACTTAAGGTTTGCCCGGGGTTAACGACGCGTAGGACCACATATCGATGTGTGGGCCCTATTTCCGTTTTCCATACGCTCGCCGAGAGGCCATGCGTATGGACAGATCACCCCTTGGCAAAGAGAGTTCCGCACTAACCCTCGAGAGAGGAGGCGCGCCAACTCTACCGGATTGGGTTCCCCACCCAATAGCGGGGTTCTTAGCGTAATGCGGGCGTTAAGAGGAATCCTTCGTCGGACTAACGTTCGGTCGAATAGTCTTAGCGTTCAGGTGAGCGATAGTCCTAGAGATAAGTGAGCTCATTTTAGTGGAACCTCCACGGCCAAGTCTCCGCCTTAATTAATTAGAAATTTAGGAGCTCTTTTTATTTAAAGTCTATTTTAGTTCAATTGTTTTTTCGGTGCCATCGAGCTAAGCTCTTCATCGGCACCACCTTCAAGCTTTCATTTTCCTTTCTGTCATTTTCTGCATTTTATTATATATAAATATCCCGACAAGATAATTATCGGTAAAATAATAGTCCCCTCCAGGGAAGAGTAGAAATAATCGAACCAGCCCCGAGAACAATACGACCTCGATATTCCACCCGGAATATCCTGTACTACTCACGATAGGTGCACTTACCTCCTTTCGTTAAAACTCGATCTCTAAACCTTTTTATATCCAAAATAAATAAATAAATACGCGCGACCCGTTTTCTTAAATAAATTCACTTCCGCCTTTTTCTCAAATAAAACTGCCGGGTCGCCGCGTGACCGCAAATAATTTCCGAGTGTTTAACCTGCATCAAGTTTTTGGCGCCGTTGCCGGGGAATTTTAGGTTCGTTATTTTAAACCCTGGAAATCTATTAATTTTACCTATATATTTATATATATATATAAATATGGCCAATATAATAATAATAATAAAACTTAAATATATATATTTACAAATTTATAAAACCAAAAAAAATTGAAAAACTCAAAACAAAAAAAAAATTGAAAAACCTTAAAAATTAAAAATTTGAAAAAACTATAAAACTAAAAAAAAAACTAAACTAATAAAAAAAAAAAAAAAAAAAAAACTAAAAATCCAAAATGAAAAAAAAAAAAACTTAACAAAAAAAAAAATATTTTTATTTTCATTCTTGTTTTTGACAAAAAAAAAAAAACAAAAAAACAAAAAAACAACAAAACAAAAATAATGAAAAACTTTAAAAAATATATATTTTAATATTTTATTTTATTCGACGCGCTTTTCACTCTTATGCGCGCTAGGGGATCACATTTTTATCACACAGTGGTCGCTAAGGCCTTACCTACCTCCGACTCCCCCACGCACATCCCCCCTACCGCCCGCAATCTTTAGGCCGAGTTTATCTTTTTTTGTTTTTTCTGTTATATTTTTGCTTCTTTCTTTTTTTTTTCTAAATAATGCAGGGCTTCCAATTTGGCCTCCCGGACTCGTCTTAGGGAAGCTCCTACCCTCCTTTTTTTTTCTTTTTGTACTTATTATATTTTGTATATTATCTGTTCCGCATACTTAGATTGCAACATTGGGGACAATGTTGGGTTTAAGTATGGGGGTGTTTTCCTATTCTGCACTTTTTATATTCAGTACTTAACAAAAAAATAAAAAAAAAAAATGCAAAAATCAAAAAACTTTAAAAAAAAAAATTTTAATTAAAACAAAAAAACTTTTTATTAGCCCTCGGCTAATCGTTCTTAACAAAAAAATACAAAAAAAATGCAAAAATCAAAAAACTTTAAAAAAAAATTTTTAATTAAAACAAAAAAAAAATTCAAAAAAATTCAAAAAAAAATTTTTCTCTTTCCCCCTCTTCTTCTTTTTTGTAAAAACTTGCGTCTTGCCTGCCCGCGACGGTCGACTCATCGAACCAACCATTCCAATAAGAGTCTGTTCGCGGGGCCGCAATCGAGTTTTTACTTTGCCCTTTTTTGTAAAAATCTCTCTTTCCCCCCTATCTTCTTTGTAAATAACTCTTCTTTCTCTTCTCATTCTTGTAAATAATTTATCCTCAAAAACTAAACATCAAAAAAATTAGAAAAACCCAAAAACCATAAAAAGATAAAAAAAAAAAATCTAAAAAATCCTAAAAAGATAATAATTAAAACACAAAAAAATGATAAAAACTCTAAAAATCCCAAAAAAAAAAATGTTTTGTTTAATTATATAACAAAATAATTCGAATACACCATTTCTTAACCCTTTTTGCTTTCCACAAATCTAGTTTCGAGTTAATTTATATGCGAATTTTAGTTATTCTTTGCTTACTATTCGTTTATTAATTAAAGTTCGATAGATTTAAGTGTCTGGGGTTAAGATTTAAAGAATTTTTTATGTCTTTTCCTTATAATAGGGAACTTGTTTTTCACCACCACTTCTAATTTTATAAATAGAAGCTCGTTTTTTATGTTAGAAAATAACATCCATGGATTTCAATTATTTCTACTTCATGCTTTTAGAAACATTGGAACGTTCATTTTAAAAAGGTTGCTCTCAAAACTTTTTTATTAAAATCTAGTTTTCTTTTTGAAAAAATAAACCCACTTCCATTTTTTTTCGTGTCTTAATTGACATGATTCCCCCATATCCCTTAAAAGATCCTATGTCAATGGGAATAAGATTTCGTTCCGTAAACATAGGCACCCAATAATTTAAAAAGATTATATATGGAGTAAGAGGATAAAATTCACTACTCCTACAAATATACATTGGGTTAATTTTATTTATTATGAAGAAAAAAAATATTATGTGTTAGGAAAATAAGATTTCGTTTTCCTAACTATCCAAAAAGAAAAAAATTGGAGGTTCGAGAAAAAATTACCTCGCCTCAATATTCAAGCCTTCTTCATAAACCACCAAACCACTTATCTCATTTCAATGATTCTAGAATTAATATAAATTTTTTTGAGAGCATAACTTTTAAATTGCATTATTTCCTTTAACTTCTTTTAAGCAAAGGTTTTTTATATAAATCCAATCCATCTTTGTTAAACTAACAAAAATAATTTTTTGCTTTCTATTTTATTTTTTCTAGAAGTCTTTTTGAAACTCTTCCTCTATTCATAACATTTCATAAATTAGGATTTAATTCTTTAACCCCGGATGTTTATTTTGATCTTCCTTTTAATTAATTCAAGCGATAGCTAAACTTAGGATTTCTTTTATTCCTTATAAGTTCATCTCCAACTTTTGCTCTGGAATAGCAAAAGCTTAAGTATGGGGGTATTTGATGAATTGTAAATATACCTATTTTTCTGTACATTAATTTAGTTGTTTTCATTTATTTTTGTCGTTTTTACTTATTTTTGTTCAATAAAATGCTCCTATTTTTGTAAATATTATACTAACTTAGTTTATTTAATTTTTCAGGAAAAAATGAAAATCTGCCAAAAAATTGACATGTCACGCCCGTGACATATTGGTCACGCCCGTGACCAGGGCGTGACACGTCAAAAACCGTGAAATCAGCAAAATTTGAAGTGCAAAGCCTGACACGCCCGGGGTCACGCCCGTGTCACCCGAGTCACGCCCGTGACCCAAGCCCGTGACACTCCACTCGACGATTTCATCTCGACGATCGTCGAGTGTCGACACCAGCCGACACGCCCAGAGTCACGCCCGTGACCTGGGGCGTGACCTTTCCAGCTAGCTCGACAAGACCTGCCCGAAGACTTTCGGCGCGCACCGCGCCCAGATCCACCTGCCTGTCACGCCCCCTGTCACGCCCGTGACCAAGGGCGTGACCACTGCGAGACCGCCACGTGTCCAAGCCGAAGTCAACTTTCCCGTCAAATCGCCGGCCGCCTTCCAAATAGTACTGTCACGCCCCCTGTCACGCCCGTGACCAAGGGCGTGACCCATGTAAATTTTTTCTATAAATTCCAGTGTTCTGCTGGAGTTCCTGTTCCCTTTTTTGAACCACTTTGCTTAGGGTAGGTGCTGCCGAAATGCCTTCTTATGCTATGTAAGGGATTTTCTTCCCCCTCTCCTAGTGTTTGTTTTTAGCTTTCTTGTAATCACTTTTTCATTAATAAAATGTGTTAGTTTTTTCTCTCTTTGCATAGCTTGGAATCCATTTATGCGCCCTACTCGAAGTGATTTTTTAATGTTTGTTTTCATTTTGTTTTTCCTTTATGTCTCCTAAAATCTTTGTAGCGTATAACTTGTCTACTTTCTAGCCGTTATAATCGCAATTTTATTTTCATGCAAATACTTAGTTTTGGTTAACTTAGCTTTTATTTCATTCCTATAACCCGTAAAAACGCTTTAAAGTGTTTTTCCCTTTTTTAACTTAGCTTTTTATTTCGTAAAACTTTTTTCGTTCTTTTCCCTTTATTCGCACTTTTTTAGCATTTTTTACGGAGTTATAGGAATGATAATATAGTCGTTTTAATTTTTCGCGCACTTTGATTTTTCGTTTAAACTTTTCCTTATTTAAATTTTTTTTGTTCTCTTTTTATGCATTTCTACCGCATTCTAGCGGTAGAAATGCATTCGTTTTTATTTTTCGAGCACTTGCATTTTCTTCTTTTATTTGCAAAACTTTCTTCCCGTTTAATTTTTATTTTCGCTTTTTATGCATTTCTACCGCATTCTAGCGGTAGAAATGCAGTTGTTTTCATTTTTCGGTAACTTAGTTTTTTTTTACTTATTTTGTACTTGTGCATCTATTTCCGCCTACTCGTTAAGAGTTAAATGGCGCTTTGCTTTATTTCAATTCTGTCGTGTGTGTGAGTGTGTTTTACTTTCCTGTAGAGTGCGTGAGTTTTCATTTATGTCGAGAGAGTGTGTGCGTGCGTTGCATTTATTTTGTCCTACTCGGTTGAGTAGGACCCGTATTTATTTTCTCCTACTCATTTGAGTAGGACTTGCGTGTGTGTGTTTTACTGCTTTCATTTCTCCCGCCCACGCAGTTGCACCGAGACTCGCAATTTACTGCTTTCTTCAGTCCTACTCGTTTGGGTAGGACTTGCAATTTTCTGCTTTCTTCAGTCCTACTCGTTTGGGTAGGACTTGCAATTTACAGCTTTATTTTCAGCTTTCATTTACTGCTTTATTTCCTGCTTTCATTTACTGCTTTCTTTATCGCTTTATTTTCTGCTTTTCCCGCAAATCGTCCCCATTCCGATGAGTGGCTAACAGTTCTTAGCCCTCGGTATCGAAGAGCATTGGGACAGATAAAATAGCTTAAAATAATTAAAGGTCTAATTTTTCTAATTAATTAAAAGTACTTAAGGTTTGCCCGGGGTTAACGACGCATAGGACCACATATCGATGTGTGGGCCCTATTTCCGTTTTCCATACGCTCGCCGAGAGGCCATGCGTATGGACAGATCACCCCTTGGCAAAGAGAGTTCCGCACTAACCCTCGAGAGAGGAGGCGCGCCAACTCTACCGGATTGGGTTCCCCACCCAATAGCGGGGTTCTTAGCGTAATGCGGGCGTTAAGAGGAATCCTTCGTCGGACTAACGTTCGGTCGAATAGTCTTAGCGTTCAGGTGAGCGATAGTCCTAGAGATAAGTGAGCTCATTTTAGTGGAACCTCCACGGCCAAGTCTCCGCCTTAATTAATTAGAAATTTAGGAGCTCTTTTTATTTAAAGTCTATTTTAGTTCAATTGTTTTTTCGGTGCCATCGAGCTAAGCTCTTCATCGGCACCACCTTCAAGCTTTAATTTTCCTTTCTGTCATTTTCTGCATTTTATTATATATAAATATCCCGACAAGATAATTATCGGTAAAATAATAGTCCCCTCCAGGGAAGAGTAGAAATAATCGAACCAGCCCCGAGAACAATACGACCTCGATATTCCACCCGGAATATCCTGTACTACTCACGATAGGTGCACTTGCCTCCTTTCGTTAAAACTCGATCTCTAAACCTTTTTATATCCAAAATAAATAAATAAATACGCGCGACCCATTTTCTTAAATAAATTCACTTCCGCCTTTTTCTCAAATAAAACCGCCGGGTCGCCGCGTGACCGCAAATAATTTCCGAGTGTTTAACACGCATCAGCCATAAACCGACTTACTCGGCCAACAGCATAAGCAATGTCTGGCCGTGTAATCGTCAGGTAAATCAAGCTCCCAACAAGAGCCCTGAACACCAAGGGATCATGAAGAACTCTTCCCTCATCTCGTCGAAGTTTTAGCCCAGGTTCCAGTGGAGTAGAGCACTTCTTCCCTTCGCCCATGCCGAACTGCTTCACAATGCGATCTGCATAACCTTTCTGGCAAATGAGAATCCCGCACTCCTTCCTCTCCACTTCAAGACCGAGAAAGTGATGCAGCTCTCCCAAGTCTTTCATCTCGAAGCATATAGCAAGCTCAGCCCTGAGCCTTGCTACTTTCCCCTCCGAATTCCCTATGATGATCATGTCATCCACATAAAGCAGGACCCAGACTTGTAGCTCCCCCTTCTTCTTAACGAACAAGCTTCAATCCGAGTTGGAAGCAAGGTATCCACAGAATTGCAAGTACTCTGCAATCTTCCCATACCATGCTCTAGGAGCTTGCTTCAACCCATAGAGAGCCTTCCTGAGTTTGCAGACATAGTCCGGATGATCTTCAGAAACGAAACCGAGCAGTTGATCCATGAAGATGTCCTTGTCAATCTCTCCGTAAAGAAAAGCATTCTTCACATCGAGTTTCCACAACCTCCATCCCTTGCTAGCAGCCAAGGCGATCACCACTCTAACTGAAGTTATCTTCGCAACTGGACCGAATGTCTCCTCATAGTCTTCTCCATACTGCTGTGAGGATCCTCTAGCGACCAGGCGAGCCTTGAACCTATCAATGCTCCCATCAGCCTTCTTCTTCAACTTATACACCCACTTGCAAGTAACTGGAGTAATGCCATCAACCTTGGGCACAAGGTCTCAGGTTTCATTCTTCTTCAGAGCATCAATCTCTTCCTTCATGGCATCTTACCACTCCTTCACTCCAGTGGCCTCGTTGAAGGTTGCAGGCTCTCGCTCATCCAGAGGACCTTCAAAGAAGCAGGAGACAAAGCTCACTGCATTCCCATCACAGTACCGAGCCGGTGGCCAAAAAACCCTCTTCAATCTCCGAAGGGTCGGCTCCTTGCTCACTGCTTCCATTGCTTCTTCGGGCTCAACTCCTACTTGGGTCAAGCATTGAGCAGTGCTCCCCCTGCTTCCTAAGCCAGAAGTCTTAGCCTAGGAGTTAGAAGCAACAGGAGCCACTGGTGAAACAGCAAACTCCTCTTCCAAGCCTTCAGCAGCCACCACCGGTGCTTCATCAACCTTGCTACTTCCGGTTAGCTCCACCGAGCCACCTCCATACGACGTCAGCTCGTCAAAGACAACGTCTCTTGACACCACGAACTTCTTCGTTGCAGGATCCATCCATTTCCATCCCTTCTTCCGCTCATCGTAGCAAACAAAGACAAGCTTCCTTGCCTTCGCATCGAGCTTAGTCCTTGAAGCATCCGGGACATGCACGTAGCAAGTTGAACCGAACAACCTAAGGTGTACAACACTCGACTTCTCCTTCAGCAACAACTTAAAAGGAGTCTTCATGTTGATAGGGCTGAGTGACATCCGGTTGATGACATAAGCAGCACAAGACATCCCCTCCGCCCAAAAGGACCTTGGGATATCTTTCGCATGAAGCCAACATTTGCAGGTCTCTGTCAGATGACGGATCTTCCGCTCCGCTACCCCATTTTGTTGTGGAGTGTGAGCGCAAGTAAGCTCTCGTTGGATCTCGTGCTTCCTACAGAAGTTAGAAAACTCGGAGGAAACAAACTTATCCCCGTTATCCGTTCTAAGCTTCTTGATCCGCAAGCCAAGCTGGCCTTCTACCAACTCCTTAAATTCCACAAACAAACGGAAGGCTTCTGACTTCTCCTTTAAGAAGTACACCCAAGTATACCTTGAGTAGTCATCAATCAAGACAAACATGTATCTGCTTCCACCAAGGCTGGCAGTAACCGTCAGTCCCATCAAGTCACCATGTATGCACTCCAATGGTAGCTTGCTCCTTGTTTGTGATTTATCAAACGGAAGGCGATGTGCCTTACCGTATTGACATCCCGCGCAAACATGCCCGTCACCAAAGGAGGACAACTTAGGCAACCCTTTAACCAAACTTCTACTAGCCATCACCTTCAGCTTGTCCATGCCAACATGCCCCAACCTCTCATGCCAGATAGCAGCGCTATCGTTGGCTCTCATCCGATCAACATAAGAATTGGTGGCAAGAACAAACAAGTTCTTCACCCTCATTCCAACATGAGCAACATCAGCCTTAACCGCTGATACGTTGCGAAGGAACCTCACGTCTATTGGCCCAAACAGAAAGTGATAACCAGCGTCCACCGCATTGGTCACTGAGAAGAGGTTCTTCTTCATGCCCGACACGTGATACACACTCCTTAACGTGAGTAGCCCCTGATCACTACCCAAAGACACAACCCCCTCTTTCTCTACTGCATAAACAGTATTATCAGCAGTGATAATAGCTTCATTACCTGAGTATGCTTGCATGGAGGTGAACTTCGACTTGTCTCCGGTGAGGCGCTGACCACACCCGGAGTCCTCGATCCACACGCTGTTATAGTCCTCAGCAGACAAGGCACGGACACAAGTGCCCGTCATGAAAGCTCCGCCCTATTCTGCTTCTTCACTTCTCGAGCATGCTTCCTCCTTTCCCGCAGCATGCCCAGGCTGCAGTTTGACCTTGCAGTCCCGCTTGAAGTGCCCTCGCTGATGACACCAGTAGCACTTCAAATTCTTCTTCTAGTCCTTAGGAGCATTGCTCCTCTCTAGCTGATATGAAGTTGAAGTCTCCTTCTCACCAGCAACCTACACCTTCTTCTTCTTCTTCCCTTCCCATCATTTCTTCTTGCCTGAGAAGAGAGCTTCGCTGCCTTCCTGATTAAGATTAACTCCAGCCATCTGCCTTTCCCATCTCTCCTGCGATGCAAGCAGATTCTCCAGCTCCAGCAAAGATGGCTGAGTAGCCCACCCTTGAACAGATGTCACAAAGGCCACATACTCCTTCCGCAAGTCGCGGATAATGTGCCTTTTCATCTTTGCCTCAGAGATAGGCTCATCAGGATCCAGTGCCGACAGATCAGCACACAAGCTCTTCATCTTTAAGAAGTACCTCGAGATGGAAAGGTCTCCCTGAGTTGCCCTGGCCAACTCATTCTCCAGAAACTGAAGCCGCGCCACATTCTTCCTATTGAACAACTCATCAATGGTTGCCCAAATATCAGCAGCCGACTCACATCCAACGATGTGATCAAACAGTTCCGGAGATACGGCCCTCTTGAGGATAAACTCCGCCTTAGCATTTGTTTTCCTCCAGAGCCTTACCTACTCAGCAGTACCGAACGCAGCAGTCACTTGCTGTCTCTCGTTACCACCGACGAATTCCCACAGCTCCTCGCCAAGAAGATAACTCTTCATGCATGACTTCCACTTCTTAAAGTTAGTCGGCGTTAAGAGTTCAATCCCAAGACCCCTTGCAAAGCTCCCTTCCATTCCAACACCTGCTTTGATAAGCCTTCAGAAGCACAGAGCACCAACACAGGTTTATCACCACTCAAACACAGAGCACAACACTGGTTGAAGACCGCTCAAGCAACTGAACCTTGCTCTGATACCATGTTAAATTTTCTCAAGGTGGTCAGCAAGATGTCCCAAATGCCAAATTAATATCTTCGGAACTACCCAGTTCACACCTTGAACAAGCGGAAAACTCAGGAAGCAGGCTCAATACACCAAGCACATGGAAGAATAAGCAGATCTTATATTCATTTAACTTCTTTACAAAATGAGGTATACATAGAGAGACATGATTTCGCTAGTATAAGCAGCTGTAAATAGAAAGCACCAAAAAAACCAAGGCGGGCGGACAGCACCGGAGTCCGCCGAGACCGCCGAGGTCGCCGAGGTCGCCGAGTCCGCTGAGAACACCCGAACTTAAACTGTAATCCGCCGAATAGCCATGGAGTCCGCCGAAGCCGCAAGGCCGCGCGGACACACCGTTATTCACCTCCTGCTGATGAACTGAGGAACAGACCGCCTACCCTCCTGAGACCGGCGGACAGGTTATTGAAGCTGGCAAAGTTGAAACAGAGCTGACAAGTCGCAGAGCGACCTCCTGCTGAATCCGTAGAGACCGCGCAACTTCCAAGTACTTGACCAAAGTCACAGCCAAACTCCTGGCTCCTTGAAGCTACCCGCGCGACCTGCACACAGCACACAGTTAACTCTGAATCAATCCGCGCGGACAGACAAACTGAGACCGCAGCACCTCGCCGAACCCAACATACTGTTCACTCAGTTACTGTAGATGTGCCAAGTGGGGTCCTATTTATAGACGAGGTGAGGAGTGTGGTCACCGCACTAGAGATAGCGACATCGCCCTAGCCCGCGCGATAGCAAAACACCGTCCGTCGAGGCCGCAAGGACATAGCCGGATACCAAGGAAAACTGCTAGGAGCAAGGCAACATTGGCGAACCCACATCAGTCCGCCTAAGCTATGCGGACAAGGCATCAGCCCGCAAAGCCTCCGGCCACTGCAGGACAGCAACCCCCTTCAATGGCTGTTCGCACAAACCCGAGGCAGTCTGCAAGACTCAAGCCTCAATCCGCCACAAGTCCACGACCAAAGGCAGATAGCAACAGTCCGCCCGGTCAACAGCGGACTTGGCGGATACTGCGGGCACCATGGTCTTTGCACAGAGTGTGACCAAGTCAAAAACCATCAAAGGCCAATGCGAGCATGGCGGACATAAACTCCCGTCCACCAACACCCTAGCACACAGACCGACAGCAGTCCGCAAGCTACTCGCAAACCTTCCCAACGCAGCAGCCAACTCCCAGACTCCAGACACTAGTATGCCAACGACCTCCACAGCAAGCACCTGTTGTAACACCAGAGCTCGACAAGGCCTCAGCCAAGCTCTAAGCACAGTCCGCAACAGCCCATACCGCGGACACACTAGTCCGCAAGCTTCCCGCGAACATGAGCCAAACCGCCAATCGGCACAAGCTTGCACCACGGCCACTGAGTAATGCACCTGTCCACAAGCCACTATCCTCTCAGGCCGCTCCTTGGCTAAACCAAATAGCCAATGTCCTATCAGCAGATAACAGGTCGCATAGTCCGCGGACTTCACCCGTACAACCTGCTCAAAAGAACAGTCGGCTTCCACTAGACTTTCCACCAGGCCGCACACAACAATCCGCCCAGTCTGCCTAGTCCGCCAACGATGTCCGCCCAGGCCGCCCGGCCTGTCCCGTCAACCACTTCTACTTCACAAATTTCAACAGTTTCACCACTATTATTAAAACTCTCGCTACCTATTGGAGTTGGAGGCTCGACCTTGAGGGTAAGGTCGATTTTCAAGGGCAATGGTATGTTACACGATCGCATATGGAAGCCGTCTTGAGAAATTCATAATGGAATTTATTTTTGTTAATTAATTAATATTATTATTTATTGATAGGTTGATATTGAATAATTATGATTAATCAATATTAATTAGGGTTAGTTGTCTTTTCTGTTGAAATTTCACAAGTCGATCAACTGGTAGTTCTGGTATCAAGCAAGCACTTCCAAAACTATCACGCTGATCACTTGATTAAACGAAAAATGAGAACTAGGCGCAGAAACACTTCAACCATAAACTGAGCTATGTATCAGAGACAATAAAGAGCAAACACAGATCTTGCATTAATCCACTATCAACTTTACAAGGGAAGGTATACATGCCGAGAGATGATATCGCGAAGTACAATGAGAAGAAACCAAGCAAAAATAATCTTCAATCCGGGTGGACTGCCTCCAAGACCGCCGAGACCGCCGAGACCGCCAAGCCGGAGATGCCACTCTGATTCTATGGATTCTGCACAAACCGCGGACAACCCGTTATTCTGCTGACACCCGCTCTACAGCCGCCGCCGAACTGAATGAACAAATCGTCAAGCCCGCCGAGACCGACGACCTGGTTATTGAACTTAGACTTCAATTCCTGGATAGAAAACTGGTTGGCCGCCAAATGCGACCTACTGCAACCGTTGATTGTAAACCACAAGCTTCAATGCTTCTGACCTTGATCAGAACCAGACGCACGACAAAACAGTGCTCGCCGCACAACCTGCAAACAGCAACCAGTTAAATCACAAACCGCGCGACCTGGAAAACCGAGTTTGCATCAATTGATCTGCACTCAACTTACTGTTCACTCTATTACCATAGACGTGTTGGGGGGTCTATTTATAGACATGGTGAGGAGTGTGGTCACCGCCCTAGTGAATAGAGTCACCACCCCAGCTAGCAGCTAGCACAACCTAGTCTACCGAGTCCGCAAGGACTTGGCCGGACTCCAAACAACTCGCCAAGCACCAAGTCAAGATCAGTCCACCACCAACTGGACACCGTGCCAGTCCGCACACATAGCAGCACGCGGACACAGCAACATCCCATACATTGTGTCAGTCCGCACGCTCCATGCGAACACTGTACCAGCTCGTACTGCTCGCAAGCACTGCACCAGTCCGCCACACTACACAACATACGGGCATAGCCACAACCCATACTACATCAGTTCGCACGCCATACGCGGACATGGCGACAGTCCACACAGCTCGAGAACAACGCTTCAGCCCGCCACGAGTTCACGACCAACAGGCAGACCGCCCGGTCAACAGCGGACTCTGCGGACACTGCGAACACACTGGACTTGTCACATAGTGTGACCAAGTCCAGCAACCCACCAAACAACTGGCGTGAGCTCGGCAGACATGAAACCCAGACCTCCAATTCCATGGACAGTCCGTCATCATGAATGCGACTATTACCCACCGCATCACCAGAGAACTCGGCAAGGACCAATGCCGATCTAGAAAACCAGTCCGCAATAGCGACTTACGGACTATAACCGAGTCTGCCACATCTTCGCGGATTTAATCCCCAATCTGCCTGGTTACTTCAAGAGCAAGATCTGTAGAACCGCAGGCCGAGCTGAGCACCGTCTCCAGACCGCCAAAGATAGACTGCCCAGGCCGCTCCACTAGACGCTTAAGCCGCCAAGACTACCGTGGCCACTGACCACCCAGGCCGCAACATCAGTACGCCCAGGCCACGGACTTAGACTGCCCAGACCGAACAGTCTGCTCCAACACTCACATTCACTTCATAATTTTCAGCACTCTCCCTTGAACTGAGAAGTGGTGATCAAACCCAGCAATCCTCGTAACTAAGTAAACAGCACCTTCGACAACGAATTCGTGAAAATGTCCGCGACATTATCCTGACTCCGCACATTCTGCACCATCAGAGATCCCTCCAACACCTTCTCGCGTATGAAGTGGTGCTCAATGTCGATGTGCTTGGTCTGAGCGTGACAAACTGGATTATTCACCAGTTTCCGGGCACTCTCATTGCCACCGCTTAGTAGAGTAGGACCGCGCACTTCTTCATAGACATCCTCTATTAGTCTCCTGAGCCAAATGGCTTCTCGAGCTTCAAAGGCCGAGGCCTTGTATTCTGCTTCCGTAGTAGATACGAACACTGAGTCTTGCTTCTTGCTGCACCAAGAAATACTCCCTAATCAAAAAGTGAAGATGTAACTGGATTTTGACTTCCGGTTGTCTGAATCTCACCCGTAATCAACATCTGAGTACCCTTGAAGAACAAACTCTGTGTCTCTCCTATAAAGGAGACCCATGTTAGAAGTGGTCTTCACGTACTTCAAGATATTCCTGGTCATCATCAGATGAGGCTTCCTGGGCTCCGACATATACCGACTTACGCGACCTGGAAAACTGAGTCCGCAGTAATTGAATGCGCTCAACTTACTTTTCATTCTATTACTGTAGACGTGTCGGGGGGTCTATTTATAGATGGGGTGAGGAGTGTGGTCACCGCCCTAGTGAATAGAGTCACCACCCTAGGTCGCAGCTAGCACAACCCAGTCCGCCGAGTCCGCAAGCACTAGGCTGGACTCCAAACAACTCGCCAGGCGCCAAGTCAAGGTCAGTCCACCACCAGCCCGACACCGCGCCAGTCCGCACACAATGCAGCATGCGGACACAACAACATCCCATACATTATGTCAGTCCGCACGCTACATGCGAACACGGTACCAGCCCGTACTGCTCGCAAGCACTGCACCAGTCCGCCACACTGCACAGCACACGGGCATAGCCACAACCCATACTACATCAGTACGCACACCATAAGCAGAAATGACGACAGTCCGCACAGCTTGAGAACAAAGCCTCAGCCTGCCACGAGTCCACGACCAACAGACAGACCGCCCGGTCAACAACGGACTCTGCGGACACTACGAACACCCTGGACTTGTCACACAGTGTGACCAAGTCCAGCAACCCACCAAACAACTAGCGTGAGCTCGGCAGACACAAAACCCAGACCGCCAACTCCATGGACAGTCCGCCACCATGAATGCGACTATCACCCACCGCATCACCGGAGAACTCGGCAAGGACCAATGCCGATCTCCAAAACCAGTCCGCAATAGCGGACTCCGCGGAATCTAATCGAGTCTGCCACATCTCTGCGGATTTAATCCCCAATCCGCCCGCTTACTTCAAGAGCAAGATCTGCAGAACCGCAGGCCGAGCCGAGCACCGCCTCCAGGCCGCCAAAGATTGACCGCCCAGGCCGCTCCACTAGACGCCCATGCCGCCAAGTCTACCCTGGCCACTGACCACCAAGGCCGCAACATCAGTCCGCCCAGGCCGCAGACTCAGACCGCCCAGACCGCATGGTCTGCTCCAACACCCACTTTCACTTCATAATTTTCAACACTCCTCCTTGAAGTGAGAAGTGGTGATCAAACCCAGCAATCCTTACAACCGAGTAAACAACACCTTCGGCAATGGATTCGTGGAAATGTTTGCGACATTATCCTCACTCCGCACATGCTGCACCATCAGAGATCCCTCCAACACCTTCTCCCGTATGAAGTGGTGCTCAATCTCGATGTGCTTGGTCTGAGCGTGACAAACTAGATTATTCAGGAGTTTCAGGGCACTCTCATTGTCACCGCTCAGCAGAGTAGGACTGTGCACTTCTTCTTAGACATCATCTATTAGTCTCCTGAGCCAGATGGCTTCCCAAGCTGCCAAGTTCGAGGCCTTGTATTCCGCTTCCGTAGTAGAGACGGACACTGAGTCTTGCTTCTTGCTGCACCAAGAAATACTCCCTGATCCACAAGTGAAGATGTAACTGGATTTTGACTTCGGGTCGTCTGAATCTCCCCCGTAATCAGCATCTGAGTACCCTTGAACAACAAACTCTGTGTCTCTCCTATACAGGAGACCCATGTCAGAAGTGGTCTTCAGGTACTTCAAGATATTTCTAGCCGTCATCAGATGAGGCTTCCTGGGCTCTGACATATACCGACTTACTCGGCTAACCGCATAAGTAATATCTGGCATTGTAATCGTCAGGTAAATAAAAATCCCAACTAGATCCCGAAACAACAAAGGATCCAGAAGAATCCTCCCCTCATCCTGCCGAAGTTTGATTCCAGAATCAAATGGAGTAGGTCTACTCTTCCCCTCTTGCATGCCGAATCACTGAACGATCCGTTCCGCATAGCCCTTCTGGGATACGAGTATGACGCTCTCCTTCCTCTCCACCTCAAGTCCAAGGAAATGGTGGAGTTCACCCAGATCCTTCATCTCAAACCTGATAGCTAGCTCTTCCATGAGCCTAGCTACATCCTCCTTGGAGTTCCCCGTGATGATCATGTCATCCACGTACAACAACACAAGGACTAGAAGCTCCCCCTTATTCTTGACGAAGAGGCTCAAATCTAAGATTAAAGCGAAATACACGCAGAATTGGAGGTATTCTGCAATCTTCCCATACCAGGCTCAAGGAGCCTGCTTCAACGCATAAAACGCTTTCTGGAGCTTGCAGACATAGTCCGGATGTTTTTCAGATATGTATCCGAGCGGCTGATCCATGACGATGTCCTTGTCAATCTCCACGTAAAGAAAAGCGTTCTTTACGTCCAGCTGCCACATCTTCTAACCCTTCCATGCCGCCAAAGCTATCGCCACTCGAACTGAAGTCATCTTTGCCACTGGACTAAAAGTCTCCTCATAGTCCTCGCCGTACTATTGCGAAAACCCCCGAGCTACTAGACGAGCCTTGTACCGCTCGATGCTTCCATCTGCCTTCTTCTTGAGCTTGTAGACCCACTTGCAAGTAACACGAGCAATGCCATTCACATTGGGCACCAAGACCCAAGTTTCATTCTTCCTGAGGACAGCCATCTCCTCATCCATGACATCAACCCACTCCTTTACTCCAGAGGATTCTTAAAACTTTGAAGGCTCCCGCTCATCCAAGGGGCCTGTGAAGAAACAAGTAGCAAAGCTCACCATGTTTCCTTCGCAATACTGAGCTGGTGTCTTAATGATCCTCTTTAATCTTCGAAGAGGCTGCTCTTTGCTCACCACCTCCGCTGCTTCTTCATCACCAACTTTGTTCCCGGGCACACTTGGAGCATCGCTCCCCCGGCTTCCCGAACCAGAAGCTTCAGCCCCGGAGTTTGAAATAGCTGGAGCTCCTGGTGACCCCGACAGCTCCACCTAAAAAACTTTAGCAGCTTCCACCTGCCCTTCATCAACCCTGCACTCAGGCAGTTCAATAGTGTCACCTTCATACGACGTCAGCTCATCAAACACAACGTCTCTTGATACAAAGAACTTCCTTGTCGCATGATTCATGCACTTCCACCCCTTCTTCCACTCATCATAGCCCACAAAGACAAGTTTCCTCGCCTTTGCATCAAGCTTGGTCCTCTGAGCATCCGGGATATGAACATAGCTGGTTGATCAAAACACCCGAAGGTGTTCCACACTGGGCTTCTCCTTGAACATTATTTCCACCTGAGACTTCATGTTGATCGGACTTAGAGACATCTGATTGATTACATACGTTTCGCAGGCCATTCCTTCCGCCAAGAAGGACCTGGGAATGCCCTTTGCATGAAGCCAACATTTGTAAGTTTCCGTCAACTGACGAATCTTCCTCTCTACTACTCCATTTTGTTGTGGAGTATGAGCACAAGTAAGCTCCCACTGGATTTTGTGCTTCCTACGGAAACTAGAGAATTCAGATGAGACAAACTCACCACCGTTGTCTGATCTGAACTTCTTGATCCGCAAGTCAAGCCGGCCCTCCACCAGCTCCTTGAACTCCACAAACAATTGGAAAGCTGCCGACTTCCCCTTCATGAAATACACCTAAGTTTATCTTGAGTAATCATCAATCAACACAAGCATATATCTACTGCCTCCAAGACTAGAGGTTAGTGTTGGCCTTGTTAATTCACCATGAATGCATTCCAATGGTGCCTTGCTCCTCGTTTGTAACTTATCAAATGGAAGGTGATGAGCCTTACCGTACTGACATCCCGCACAAACGTGGCCATCTCCGTAGGAGGACAACTTCGGCAAGACTCTCACCAGGCTCCTCATTGACATAGCCTTGAGCTTGTCCATCCCCACATGCCCTAGTCTCTCATGCCAGATAGCGACGCTATCATTGGCCCTCATCCGATCAACATAAGAGCTTGTTGATAAAACAAACAAGTCTCTTACTCTTCTCCCTATATGAGCAACATCAGCCTTAACCACTGATACGTTGCGGAGAAACCTTACTTCTGTTGGGCCAAACAGATCATGAAAGCTCGCGTCGACTATGTTGGTCACCGACAAGATGTTCTTCTTCATGCCGGTACATCATACACACTCCTTAAAGTAAGCAGACCCTGAGCACTATCCAAAGAAACAACGCCCTCCTTCTCTACAGAATGAACAAAATCATCAGCTGTAATAATTGCTTCGTTACCTGTGAACGGTTGCAGAGATGAGAAATTCGACTCATCTCCAGTGAGGTGATGGCCACACCACGAGTCTACTATCCAGTCATCTTGGTAGTCAACGATGGCAAGAGCACGAACACACGTGCTTGTCAAGAAGGCTCCTCCCCACCCGGCTTCCTCAGAACTGGAACAAGCTCCCTCCTTGCCTGTAATATGCCCAGGTTGTAACTTGACCTTGTAGTCGCGCTTGAAGTGGCCTGCCTGATTGCATCTGTAGCACTTCAACTCTTTCTTCCAGTTCTTCTTAGGAGAAGAGCTCCTTTCTTGCTGATAAGAGGTTGAAGGCCCTTCTTCAGCAGCAGGTTTCTTCTTCTTCTCCCATCTCTTCTTCTTCTTCTTCTCAGTTATAAGAGCTTCACTACCTCCTTCAGAGATAGTCACACCGGCCATCTGCCTGGCCAAGCTCTCCTGTGACGCTAGCAAGTTTTCCAGCTCCACTAGAGAAGGTTGAGTTGCCCACCCTTGCACGGAAGTCACAAAGGCCACATATTCCTTCCTCAACCCACGGACTATGTGCCTCTTCAACTTTGCTTCAGAGATGGGCTCATCAAGATCCAATGCTGATATTTCAGTGCACAGATTCTTCATCTTCATAAAGAACTTAGAGATGGAAAGATCACCTTGAGTTGTCTTAGCCAACTCATTCTCTAGGAACTTCAGCCTAGCAACATTCTTGTTGTTGAACAACCCATCAATGGTTGTCCAAATCTCTGCAGCAGACTCACATCCTAAGATGTGATCAAAGAGCTCATGTGAGACAGCACATTTGAGAGCAAACTCTGCCTTTGCATTAGTTCTTCTCCAAACTCTCACCTCCTCAGCAGTACCAGTAGTAGCAGTAACCTCTTGTTTATCATCACCACCGATGACCTCCCATAACTCCTCACCCAAGAGATAGCTCTTCATACAGGACTTCCACTTCTTGAAGTTATTCATTGTAAGAAGCTTAATGCCAAGACCTCTTCCGTAAACTCCTGCCATTGCAATTCAACCACTGATCACAAAGCTCCCAGAAGCACCGAGCACAATCTGAGGTTGATCACAGCTCACTGCTCATGCCACTGTTCCCTCTGATACCATGTTGAAATTTTACAAGTCGATCAACTGGTAGTTCTGGTATCAAGCAACCACTTCCAAAACTATCAAGATGATCACTTGATCAAGCGGAAAACGATAACTAGACGCAGGAACACTACAACCATAAACTGAGGTATGTATCAGAGACAATGAAGAGAAAACACAGATCTTGCATTAATCCACTATCAACTTTACAAGGCAAGATATACATGGCGAGGCATGATTTCGCCAAGTACAATGAGAAGAAACCAAGTAAAAACAATCTTCAAGCCGGGCAGACTGCCTCCAAGACCACTGAGTCTGCCGAGACTACCGTGACCGTCAAGCAGCTACGACTACTCTAATTCTACGGAGTCCGCACAAACCACGGAAAACTCGTTATTCTGCTGACGCACGCTCTACAAGACCCCGCCGAACTGAATGAACAGACCGCCAAGCCCGTCGAGACCGGCGACCTGGTTATTGAACTTAGACTTCAATTGCTAGAAAGAAAACTAGTTGGTTGCTAAATGCAACCTGCTGCAACCGCTGATTGTAAACCGCAAGCTTCAATGCTTCCTGACCTTGATCAGAACCAGACGCCCGGCATCACAGTGCTAGTCGCACAACCTGCGAACAGCAACCAGTTAAATCTCAAATCGCACGACCTGGAAAATCGAGTCCGCAGTAATTGATCTGCGCTCAACTTACTTTTCACTCTATTACTATAGACGTGTCGGGGGGGGGGGGGGTCTATTTATAGATGGTGTGAGGAGTGTGGTCACCACCCTAGTGAATAGAGTCACCACCCCAGCTCACAGCTAGTACAACCCAGTCTGTCGAGTCTATAAGCACTGGGCCGGACTCCAAACAACTCACCAAGAACCAAGTCAAGGTCAGTCCACCACCAGCCAGACACCGCACCAGTCCGCACATATAACATCACACGGACACAGCAACATCCCATACATTATGTCAGTCCACACGCTACATGCGAACATGGTACCAACTCATACTTCTTGCAAGCACTGCACCAGTTCGCCACACTACACAGCACACGGGTATAGCCACAGCCCATACTACATTAGTCTGCACGCCATACACGGACATGGCGACATTCCGCACAGCTCGAGAACAATGCCTCAACCCGTAATGAGTCCACGACCAATAGGTTGACCGCCCGGTCAATAACGGACTCTGCGGATATTGCGTGTTGAAAATTATGAAGTGAAAGTGGGTGATGGTGCAGACCGGGCGGTCTGAGCGGTCTGACTCTACGGCCTGGGCGGACTGATGTTGCGGCCTGGGTGTCGCTTGTTGGACTTGGTGTGTAAGACACCCCCCCCCCACAGGTGTCAAACATGGCTCGAAGAGGGGGGTCTTGTGGCCCAGAATAGCCGCCTTGCGGTAGCATCAGCGCACGGGCTAACCTGTACCACAAGACGTCTATTCTGCCGGCTACAACCAATATCAATAATACATGCCAACCCAACCAAATATAATAAGCAAGAGAAGTCAAATCCACACTAAGCATATAGTCCAAATACATCAATAAAGGAGAAGCTAAAACATGCTTCTACAATATATCAAAGTATCGCTAAACATTGCCCAAACGGGCTACATCAGAGTATCAAAATAGTAACATCAGTAACCGACGGTAGCGACGGTACCGTCCCCTCAGGCCCTGTCGTCCTGGCTGTCTTGCTGCAACGCCTCCTGCTGCTCTACCTGCGGGATGGCCTCATAAAAAGGAAGACGTAGCAACCGTTAGTCGAAACGACTAAGTGGTTTCACATCCGCTCCCCCGGCGACTCCTCGGCACTGGGCGGGGAAAAGGAACAAGAGTGCAATATATAATAAGTATAAAAGGTACAAGCATGTGACAAGGTACATGAGTATCAATGTATAAACTAGCAGTTCTACAAGAGCTATCAATGTATAAACTAACAATTCTACAAGAGCTAGTATAACATCAAGTGTAAGAAAACTATAGCAGGTAAGTAACTTAACTTATAAGGATGCACATACAAGCTTATAAGTTAAGAGTCGATTTGCATAAAGTAACTCATCGTATAAGAGCGCCCATACAAACTTATACGATGAGGATCTTGTTGTGCAATGATATGAAATGGTATGTATGCTATGCAATGACTCACCCATGCACACTCATGCAACCGCTATGTCGACATAGACTATTAGTTCCCACTTTTCGAGCAGGTAGCTAACCTCTCAGGCATCAGCCGCCGTGGCCAGGCGGTGATAGTAGAGCGGGCATCTCTACTACTAGGCGGGTATCCACACTACTTCACCTAGGCCTCCGTACGCCTCAACGCTAAGAACACAATAGCGGAGCTCATGCGTACTATGGCCCAGCGGGAGCCTCGGGTAGATATGCACCGAGGACCAAGCCCCGAACTGACCTTGTGTGACCCGGAAGGAGACTCGGAGTGAGCACGAGGACCATGCCCAACCTTTCACCTAGCACGGAAGGAGCCCCGGGACGTGAACACCGAGGACCAAGCCCAACCGCCCAAAGTCTAACTGTCGACTCCCGTCGGTGTGACGACTGGTGAGCCCGTAGACCTGCCACACTATCCTTAACCCAGGATTACGACACCGCGTGTCGACTCACACCACATGCAAATTCCACATCATCGTGGCATGGAAGGAGCCTCGGGAAAAAGGCACGTGGACCAAGCCCAACCATCCACCCGGCACGGAAGGAACCCCGGGACGTGAACACCGAGGACCAAGCCCAACCGTCCGTTTGTATCATCTCAAGCTATCCAAGCTTGAGACGGTCAACACCGCACTTACATCCATTCCCAATACTACTCGTAGGGAGCCGACGCTCTAAGTATTGGACTACTAAATTTCATTCATCAATCGAACATACACCTGGCCATAATTTATCATCATATATGATGCGCATAAAATAATCTACCAATTTCTATCAAGTCATTCCGTTCAAGCAATCTTGCATCACAATTCGATTGTAAGAAATATGCTTCCAACTTGATATAATAAGATATGCATCTATAACAACCTACCAAATTCTATCAAGTCGATTCGATTAAGTAGGCTTGCTTCACAATTTGATCATATGGAATCTGATAATCACACTACATCAATTAAACAACTAAATTGTTTAATCATAAAAGAGTCCATCTAAGCCTCAAGAAAACTTGCACTATTAATTCACAATTTGATTATATGGAATCTGATAACCACACTTCATCAATTAAACAACTAAATTGATTAATCATAAAAGAGTTCATTTAAACCTCAAGAAAAGTTGCACTATTAATTCACAATTTGTATCTAGTCGATTCATTCAATAAAGCTTGCTTCACAATTAGTTATATGAAATCTAATTAACAAGATTCATCATTCATAGCATTACGGTGGTTAATTATGAAATATTTCATCAAAACCTCAATATAATTTGCAACATCGATTCCACCGAACCCAAATTCATATTATATAAAACCCAGAATTTTAAGTGCAGATTGAATCTGGACAACAATTTCAATCGGAGATTCCCGAGGCTACAAGAATCCGGTGAATACTTGTACCCCTCGATGGAACGGTATTTTCATGGGTTACAACTTTCATATTCAGCCAACAACCCAGATTTGAATGTATACTATTTGAATTTGTCTTCAAAGTCCGCTGCGCACAGAACACAATTTCTGCATGCAGGATTTATCGGATGTCATTTTCGTCCCGGCTTTCCCTTGGCTATAGACTTCACCTGAAGTCATACAACCATTCGTTGGAAAGGTATTTGCAAGGGCTTCAACTTTCGTGTTTAGCCGAAAGCCCAGATCTGGCCATATTACACCTAAAAATGGCCACGAAGTTCGCTGCACGCATCTTAAGGGGCAATGAATGGCATCGGTTCATCTTCCTCCTCAAGGCGATCTTCCCAAATCATTTCAGAAAACCTCCTCCCTTATTCAACCTCAAGAGGCCAATACCCTTCACGAAACCATCCCCTATCATCACATAGAAGAAGGGAGTGGTTGAAGAGATCTAAAACCTAGGACACAAGTCCTAACATGGCCTTTCCTAGAAAACTCCTCTACATCAAGACTCTCTTGAGTTGATGTCTCGCCTAGGAAAATAACTATAGATCTAGCACCAAGGGAGAGGGTAGGAAACTCACTTCATTTCCAGCGGTTCCATTTCCGGTCATAAACCTTGTGATTCTTCGCGGCGGCATCCTCTCCTTTACGGCGATGGCAGATCTCCTTCCCTAGATCTTCCTCCAGCAAACTCTCCTTCTCCACAGGACTTCTCTCAGAAAAATACGGCTGGGAAGAACAGTGAAATGGCTAGGGTTTTTCCACTGTTCCTTATATCTATAATGTGACACTGGTAGGGACACGGCCGTGTCCTTACCCGTGTCCCGCTCGGGCAAAGCGTTACAGGCGGTTACGTTGTCGGTTCGATCTATCATGGCAGATAGGACGTACACGCCCGTGTTAGTCAAGTCATGCCCATAACATGGGGCATGACACCTAAATCGTCGAACTCAACTATCGAGAATTTGTCGAACTCACTTAAAATCGTCGAACGGAGAACACGCCCCGGTCACGCACATGGTCACGCCCGTGACGTGGGGCGTGACACCTAAATCGTCGAACTCAGCCAAAAATCGTCGAACGGAGAATTCGTTGAACTCTCCTAAAATCATACACTGGAGAACATGCCCCGGTCATGCCCATAGTCGCGCCCGTGGTATAGGGCGTGTAACCCTCTCACTGGAGAACCAACCACCTACTCGAGTACCTTTGGCAACTACTCGAGTAATTTTAGCACCTACTCGAGTAGCTTAAGTCAGGCCCCTGGGTCACGGCCGTGATCCTGGACGTGTAACCCACTTTACTCGAGTACTTTGAAAACTACTCGAGTAACCTCGGCAGCTACTCGAGTACCTTCAGTCACGCCCCTGGGTCACGCCCCTGGGTCACGCCCGTGACCCAGGGCGTGTAACCTGCTCTGGACTAACATCTCCAGTCCACAAGTGCCGCCCTTTTTCCTCCACTTTCCTGAACTCAAGCCTGCCCTCCTCACTCAAAACTCGTATGGGGGCCTAGCGCGAATCGGGACGTTACAAATCCTATAAACAAAATAAAAGATTTCGTCCCCGAAATCAAGATAGGGCTATGGGGGAGACAAGCATACAGAAAATAAATATGCCTTTAAACAAATTACCATGTGGAAATAATCCCGGGTAGCATTTTTGCATCAAGTCCACCGGCTCCCAAGTAAACTCTTCCTTCCTATGATTGGACCACTGTACCTTCACCAAGGGAACATTTTTGCGGTGCAATGTTGTTGTCTCGTTGTCAACAACCCGCACCGGCTCTAGTCGCACATACCTATCCGATGCCACTGCACCATCAGTAGTGGGAATATATTGATCGGGCCGCAACAGCGCCTTTCGAAGCGACGACACATGGAACACGTCGTGGAGATTCTCTAGTTCTGGTGGTAACTCCAACTGATAGGCCAACGGGCCAATCCTTTCCAAAATAGTATAAGGTCCAACATATCTTGGGCTGAGCTTTTTCACACCACGAACCCGTGACACTCCATGCATCGGCCGGATCTTCAGAAACACCTTATCTCCCACTTGAAACTCCACCATTCGGTGCTTTGCATTATAATACTTCGCTTGTCGACTTTGAGCCTCCAACATACGATCTCGTATCAGCCTAACCACTGCATCGGTATCATCAATATACTCAATACCCAAGGTCTTCGGGTCTTCATCTTGCACCCAAGACAAGGGGGTTCTACACCTTCTACCATAAAGTGCTTCATGAGGTGCCATACCGATGCTCGCCTGATGACTGTTGTTGTTGGAGGATTCCACCAGTGGTATGAGTCTTTCCCATGGCTCACCCCTATCCAATACACATAATCTCAGCAGATCCTCCAATGTCCTGATGGTCCTTTCAGACTGCCTGTCCGTCTGAGGATGAAATGCGGTGCTGAAGGTAAGGCGTGAGCCCAAATACGCCTGTACCGCCTTCCACTCCTTGGAAGTAAAACGACCATCACGGTCAGAAACGATCGTCTTAGGCACGCCGTGATATCGTACAAACTACTCCATGAAGAGGCATACCAAGACGTCCACGTGAGCCTCTTTCTTCATGGGAATTAACCGGGCTACTTTTGTCAGCCGATCAACAATAACCCACACTGAATCATTCCCGGAGCGTGAGCGAGGTAGCCCATGGACAAAGTCCACAGAGATATCCTACAACTTCCATTCGGGGATGGGTAATGTCTGCAACAAACCACCGGGACTCCTGCATTCAGCCTTCACTCTTTGACAGGCTTCACAATGAGTAAAATAATACCGGACATCCTTCTTCATTCTCGGCCAACACATGGTCTTCCGCAAACCGGCGTACATCTTAGCAATACCCGGGTGCACTGGATATTGAGAGCTATGTGCCTCTCTCAAGATATCCTCCCGGATTTTACCGCCCTTGGGAATTTAGAGCCGGCCGCGAAAGTAAATGAGGCCGTCTTTGAGTGTATACTCGTCGGTAGTTCCTTCTTTAATTGATTTAATTGCCGGGGCTAAAGCCGCATCCATTCCTTGCCCCACCCGAATCCGGTCCCGAATATCACAAATTATGCTCATGCTTGCCAATACTTCTGTATACTCTGCCGAAGGAGCCTTGAATATCAAAGTAATATCCATCTCTTCGATCATCCGAGCCAACTCCATGCTCATCAACCGAGACTCTGGGCTAGAGCCTGGCACTTTTCTACTCAACGCATCAGCCACCGAGTTCGTCTTTCCGGGGTGGTAGTTCATGGTAAACTCATAGTCGCATAGAAATTCTAACCATCGTCGTTGCCTCAAGTTCAACTCCTTCTGTGTATGAACATACTTCAAGTTTTTATGATCTGAAAAGATCTCGCAGTGGACGCCGTATAGGTAGTACTTCCAAACCTTGAAGGCGAACACCACCGCTCCCAACTCCAAATCGTAAACCGGGTAATTGATTTCATGCTTCTTCAGTTGCCTTGAAGCATAAGTAATCACATGCCCCTGCTGCATCAATACCGCTCCCATCCCTTAATATGACGCGTCCGTGTAAACTTGAAATCCTTCCTTCCCAAATGGAAGCACAAGGATGGGGGCGGAGGTAAGTCTATCCTTCAACTCTTCAAATGCCGCTTTACATTGAGGTGTACACTCAAATGGCACACCCTTCTTCGTCAAGGAGGTAAGAGGAAGGGCAATCTTGGAGAATCCTTTTACGAACTTGCGGTAGTACCCGGCAAGTCCAAGAAAACTCCGTACATCGGACGCCGATTTCAAGGGTGACCATTCCTTCACGGCACACACCTTGGCCGGATCCACTGTTAGTCCAGCTCCACTAATTACATGGCCTAAGAAGGCAACCTTTTTGAGCCAAAATTCGCATTTGCTGAACTTGGCGAACAAAGCGTGCTCTTTTAATTTCTTTACAACCAAGGCCAGGTGCTCGGTATGCTCCTCCTCCGTCTTTGAGTAGACCAGTATATTGTCGATGAAGACGATGACGAAGACGTCCAAATAGGGTTCGAATACCTTGTTCATCAGGCTCATGAAAGCCGAAGAGGCATTTGTGAGCCCAAACGGCATTACCGTGAACTCATACAATCCATATCTTGAACAAAAGGTCGTCTTCTGGATGTCCTCCTCCTGTATCCTCAACTGATAGTATCCTGAGCACAAGTCCAGCTTAGAAAACCAATGCGCTCCCACTAGTTGATCGAACAACTCGTCGATCTGAGGTAACGGATAAGTTTTCTGCACCGTCAGCCGGTTGAGTTCCCGATAGTCTATACACAAGCGCAGGGTTCCATCCTTCTTCTTCACAAACAATACAGGGGCTCCCCAGGTTGACGAACTGGGGCGAACGAACCCTAAACTCCGCGAGTTCCTTCGGGGCCATTCGGTAAGGGGCCTTGGATACAGGCTTGGCACCCGGTACTAGATTAATCCGGAAATCGACTTCTCTATGAGGGGGTAACCCTGGTAGTTTCTCTGGAAATACCTCGGGGAAATCCCACACAACCCGTACATCCTTTACTTCCAATGCTTCCTCCTTCAACTCGAACCAGATCATGAAGACCTCGTCCACCTTCATATGGGCTTTTACAGCCTGAATAGAAGATAATATCATATGCAGCGCGAAGCCAATACCTTGGAAGATGACGTCGGAGTCTCCATGTCTCAAATAGATTCGCTTCTCTGCGCAGTCGATCCTCGTGAAGTGCCAGTCCAGCCATGCCATGCCCAAAATGATGTCAAAATCCGGCATTCTCAGGACCGTGGCCAGCATATCAAAGGCCTTTTCATCAATGAATAACTCCAACTCGCACTTGGCAGTTGCGATCATCTCTGAGCCATCCAGAAGGCGCACGCGTCGGTCTATTTCAATGAAATATTTCACACCCTCTATGCCTTTAATGAAATCCTGGGACACAAAGGAGTGTGAGGTACCGGTATCGAATCGAGTGTAGGCCGGTTTCTCACTAACCATTATGCCTAAGCATCAAAATTGTGAAGGCTCAAGCCAGATTCCTAGAAAAACTGAGGCAGACTAAGGACGAATGCTTAATTTCTTCCTCGTAGTCCTCGTCCTTGAGCTGGGTCCTGCTTCAATTACTCGTTCAGCGAGTCTCTTAATGCTTGTCTTAACACCCAAAAGACCCGCTTCCAACCACTTTACCATATCCATTATCTCCACCAAACTCAAGTCCCCTATAAATAAAAGTGGTTGCCCTAGGAAATCTGTCATGTCTATTATCTCTGTTAGATTCAAAATCCGCTATAAACAAAGTGCTTATCCTAGGGGATCTCGCAAGACTTATACCATAGTTTTACATACTTGGGGTCGTCCAAACTTGGAAGATCGACGTATAAAGGTATGTACCAAAGGTCAGGTTGGCTAATCGTAGGGTCAAAGTTGGACATACCTAGTGTGAATTACATATGGGCACACCACTGCTTCCGCTAAGTCAGTTTGTCCACAAACTGACTAATCGAACGAGGGTGGTTCCATTGTTGAATGATTTCTTTAATTGAGGATCGTGGAAAACTAATGCCATTTGTAAGACCCCCCCCCCCTCCCGGGTGTCAAACACGACACGAAGGGTGGTCTTATGCTCGGAATAGTCGCCATGGGGTAGCATCACCGCACGGGCTAACCTATACCACAAGACGCCTATTCTGCTGTCTACAACCAATATCAATAATACATGCCAACCCAAACAAATATAATAAGCAAGAGACGCCAAATCTACACTAAGCATATAGTCCAAATATATCAATAAAGGAGAAGCTAAAACATGCTTCTACAATATATCAGAGTACCGCTAAACATTTCCCAAACGGGCTACATCAGAGTATCAAAATACTAACATCAGTAACCGATGGTAGCGACTGTACCATCCCCTCAGGCCCTGTCATCCTGACTGTCCTGCTGCAATGCCTGCTGGTGCTCTACCTGCGGGATGGCCTCCTAAAAAGGAAGACGTAGCAACCGTTATTCGAAATGACTAAGTGGTTTCACATTCGCTCCCCCGGCGACTCCTCGGCACCGGGCGGGGAAAAGGAACAAGAGTGCAATATATAATAAGTATAAAAGGTACAAGCAGGTGGCAAGGTACATGAGTATCAATGTATAAACTAGCAGTTTTACAAGAGATATCAATGTATAAACTAACAATTCTACAAGAGCTAGTATAACATCGAGTGTAAGAAAACTACAGCAGGTAAGTAACTTAACTTATAAGGATGCCCATAAAAGCTTATAAGTTAAGGGCCGATTTGCATAAAGTAACTCATCGTATAAGAGCGCCCATACAAACTTATACGATGAGGATCTTGTTGTGCAATGATATGAAATGGTATGTATGCTATGCAATGACTCACACATGCATACCCATGCAACCGCTATGCCGACATAGACCATTAGTTCCCACTTTTCGAGCAAGTAGCTAACCTCTCAGGCATCAGCCGCCGTGGCCAGGCGGTGACAGTAGAGCGGGCGTCTCTACTACTAGGCGGGTATCCACAGTACTTCACCTAGGCCTCCATACGCCTCAACGCTAAGAACACAACAGCGGAGCCCATGCGTACTATGTCGCAGCGGGAGCCTCGGGTAGTTGTGCACTGAGGACCAAGCCCCGAACTGACCTTGTGTGACCCGGAAGGAGCCTCGGAGTGAGCACGAGGACCAAGCCCAACCCTTCAACTGGCATGAAAGGAGCCCCGGGACGTGAACACCGAGGACCAAACCCAACCTCTCAAAGTCTAACTGTCGACTCCCGTCGGTGTGACGACTGGCGAGCCCGTAGACCTGCCATACTATCCTTAACCCAGGATTACGACACCGCGTGTCGACTCACACCACATGCAAATTCCACATCATCGTGGCATGGAAGGAGCCTCGGGAAAAATGCATGAAGACCAAGCCCAACAATCCACCTGGTACGGAAGGAACCCCGAGACGTGAACACTGAGGACCAAGCCCAACCGTCTGTTTATCTCATCTCAAGCTATCCAAGCTTGGGACGGTCAACACCGCACTTACATCCCTTCGTAATACTATCCATAGGGAGCCGATGCTCTAAGTATTAGACTACTAAATTTCATTCATCAATCGAACATACACCTGGCCATAATATATCATCATATATGATGCGCATATAATAATCTACCAATTTCTATCAAGTCATTCCGTTCAAGTAATCTTGCATCACAATTCGATTGTAGGAAATCTTCTTCCAACATAATATAACAAGATTTGCATCTATAACAACCTACCAAATTCTATCAAGTCGATTCGATTAAGTAGGTTTGCTTCACAATTTGATCATATGGAATCTTATAATCACACTACATCAATTAAACAACTAAATTGTTTAATCATAAAAGAGTCCATCTAAGCCTCAAGAAAACTTGCACTATTAATTCACAATTTAATTATATGGAATCTGATAACCACACTTCATCAATTAAACAACTAAATTGATTAATCATAAAAGAGTTCATCTAAGGCTCAAGAAAACTTGCACTATTAATTCACAATTTGTATCTAGTCGATTCATTCAATAAAGCTTGCTTCACAATTAGTTATATGAAATCTAATTAACAAGATTCATCATTCATAACATTATGGTGGTTAATTATGAAATATTTCATCAAAAACCTCAAGCTAATTTGCAAGACCGATTCCACCGAACCCAAATCCATATTATATAAATTTTAAGTGCAGATTGAATCTGGACAACAAATTCAACCGGACATACCTGAGGCTACAAGAATCCGGTGAAGATGTGTAACCCCTCGATGGAAATCTCTTTTCATGGGTTACAACTTTCATATTCAGCCCACAACCCAGATTTGAAATTACCCTATTTGAATTTGGCTTCAAAGTCCGCTGCACACAGAACAAAATTTCTGCATGCAGGAGTTATCGGATGTAATTTTCGTCCAGGCGTTCCTGTGGCTACAGACTTCGCCTGAAGTCGTGAAACCATTCATTGGAAAGGTATTTTCGAGGACATCAACTTTCGTGTTTAGCCAAAAGCCCAGATCTGGACATATCAGACCTAAAAATGGCCACGAAGCTCGATGCGCGCATAATACAGATTCTGCACGCATCTTAAGGCGCAATGAATGGCATCGGTTCATCTTCTTCCTCAAGGCGATCTTCCCAAATCATTCCAGAAAACCCCCTCCCTTATTCAACCTCAAGAGGCAAATACCCTTCATGAAACAATCCCCTATCATCACATAGAAGAAGGGAGTGGTTGAAGAGATCTAAAACCTAGGACACAAGTCCTAGCATGGCCTTTCCAAGAAAACTCCTCCTCTCCATCAAGACTCTCTTAAGTCGATGTCTTGCCTAGGAAAATAACTATTGATCTAGCACCAAGGGAGAGGGTAGGAAACTAACTTCATTTCCAGCGGTTCCATTTCCTGCCATAGACCTTGTGATTCTTTGCGGCGGCATCCTCTCCTTTACGGCGATGGAGGATCTCCTTCCCTAGATCTTCCTCCAGCAAACTCTCCTTCTCCACAGGACTTCTCTCAGAAAAAATACGGCTAGGAAGAAGAGTGAAATGGCTAGGGTTTTTCTAATGTTCCTTATATATATATAATGTGACACGGGTAAGGACACGCTCGTATCCCTACCCGTGTCCCGCTCGGGCGAAGCGTTACAGGCGGTTACGTTGTCGGTTCGATCTATCATGGCGGATAGGACATACACGCCCGTGTCAGTCAAGTCACACCCATGACATGGGGCGTGACACCTAAATCGTCGAACTTAACTATCAAGAATTCGTCGAACTCACTTAAAATAGTCGAACGGAGAACACGCCTCGGTCACGCCCGTGACGTGGGCGTGACACCTAAATCGTCGAACTCAGCAAAAAATCGTCGAACAGAGAATTCTTTGAACTCTCCTAAAATCATCGACCAGAGAACACGCCCCGGTCACGCCCATAGTCATGCCCGTGACATAAGGCGTGTAACCCTCTCACTCGAGAACCAACCACCTATTCGAGTACCTTTGGCAACTACTCGAGTACTTTTAGCACCTACTCGAGTATCTTAAGTCACACACCTGGGTCACACCCGTGACCCAGGACGTGTAACCCACTTTACTCGAGTACTTTGAAAACTACTCGAGTAACCCCGACAGCTACTCGAGTACCTTCAGTCACGCCCCTCGGTCACGCCCGTGACCCAGGGTGTGTAACCTGCTCTGGACTAACTTCTCCAGTCCATAAGTGCCGCCCTTTTTCCTCCACTTTCCTGAACTCAAGCCTGCCCTCCTGACTCAAAACTCGCACGGGGGCCCAGCGCGAATCGGGACGTTACATGGTGGCTTGGTTGTTCTTGTGGAGCGGCCTGTGCAGCCTGTCTTTGGCGGTCTGGTGGCGGTGCTCTGCTTGATCTGTGGTTCTGCAGTTAAGCTGGTTCTTGTGGTAACTGGGCGGATTGGTGGTTATCTACGGGAGTTGAGCGGACTTGGTTGAGTCTGCGGTGTCCGCCTTAGCGGACTGATTTTGGAGATCGGCTTTGGTCCTTGCCGAGCTCTCCGGTGATGCAGTAGGTGTTGTCATATTCTTCGTGGCGGGCTGTCCCGATGTTGGAGGTCTGGGTCTTTTGTGTCTGCCATGCTCGCTCCAGGTGCTTGATGGGTTGCTGGACTTGGTCATTTTCTGTGACAAGTCCATGGTGTTCGCAGTGTCCGTAGAGTCCGCTGTTGACCGTGCGGACTGTATGTTGGTCGTGGACTCGTGGCGGACTGTGGCATTGTTCTCGAGCTGTACGGACTGCCTCTTTGTCCTCATATAGTGTGCGGACTGATGCAGCATGGATTATGGTTGTGTTTGCATGCTGTGATTGAGTGGCAGACTGGCGTTGTGCTTGCATGCAGTGCGGACTGGCGTAGTTTCTGCATGGTGGCGGTCTGACTTTGACCTGGCGTATGGCGGGTTGTTTGAAGTCTGGCCATGTCCTTGCGGACTCGGCGGACTGCGATGTGTTAGCTGCGAGCTGGGGTGGTGACTCTATTCACTAGGGCGGTGACCACACTCCTCACCTCGCCTATAAATAGTGTTGGGTACATTGGTTAAATGTACCTGATTTGAAGAAGCCTCACCCAACTCAATGATATACATCATAATGTATTTGATGTGTGTTGAGTTTACTTGTGCAGGTTAAGTAATTGCAGGACTGAAGCAAAAAGTTTCTAAGTCCATGTGTTGACACCCAGAGGGAAAGTGTCGACACTTAAGAAAGCTTGTGTCGACACCCAGACAAGCAGTGTCGACACTTGGAGTCATTGTGTCGACACCTGGGATGCAGAGTCAACACCAGATAGAAAGTGTCGACACTTGGAGCTGTGTCGACACTCAGTGAAGAAAAGTGCAGACAGAAAGTGTCGACACAAGGAGCTGTGTCGACACCCAGTGAAGCTGTGTCTACACCAGAAAGTGTCGACAATTGGAGCTGTGTCGACACTCAGCAAAAGTCAGCAGAGACTAAGTTAATGTGTCGACACCAAGAACAATGTGTCGACACACATCAAGAAGAATCAGCACTTGAAGAAAGTGTCGACACCAAGAACAATGTGTCGACACTCAACAGAAGAGTCAGCACTTGAAGTAAGTGTCGACACTCAGAACAATGTGTCGACACTCAGTTGAAGACTCAACACTTGAAGAAAGTGTCGACACATGGAGCTGTGTCGACACTTAGCAAAGAACAACAAGATCGTCAAAATATTCTAAGTACAAGTGTCGACACTATGGGAATGTGTCGACACTCAGCTGAAGTCTCAATAGAAGAATCAAGTGTCGACATAAGGAGTTGTGTCGACACTCAGCAAGTATCAACATAGAAGACTATGTGTCGACACCAAGAAGCAGTGTCGACACTTAACAGATTCAACACAAGAAGTTGTGTCGACACAAAGGAGATGTGTCGACACTTAGAAGAATTCAGCAAAAGCTAGAAGATCAAGTACTTGTGTCGACACTCACTTTCAGTGTCGACACATGCAGAAGAAATTGTGTCGAGACATACAAGAAGTTGTGTCGACACCTTGTAGACTTATGTCGACACTTACACAACTGGTGTCGACACTTGGTCTATAAGTGTCAACACTTAAAGACAGAAAGTCTCGACACTATCAGACAGTTAGAGATTTTGAAGAATTGACTGGATGACTTGACAGCTGCCGTTCCAGCCGGTCTACATCACCTGTCAGAGATGTCAGAAGACAGTTATGAACCGGACCAACCGGTTACCATGAAGAAGGCCTATAAATAGGCTCATACAGTTTACAGAAACTGTTGATCAGATTATTGTTGAACAAGTTATTAAAGTGGTTCACAGAATTATTGATCAAGTATCAAATCAAGAAGATCTAGCTGTGCAGATCTAAGAAGTTGGAGAGAGAGGGCTCCATCCAAGAAATCAGCCTCTGGAACTAGGCTGAGAAGAAGGATTCAGATATATTCTGGATCTTAAGAAGCAGAGATCAAGGATCAACTGCAGGAGGATTCATTCTTATTCAGTTCTACTCAAGAAGCTTTGAAGAAAGCTAAGTCAGATTGAATCCAGCTGAGTTCTTCCAAGAACTCATCAAGAAACTCTCAACTCCCCTCTCTTGTTTCTGAGTTGTTGAGTTAATAGTTGTAAAATCATTTTATCTTGTAGGATCCTTTGGATCTGAGTGAATTGTAAGCCTGTAAATATAAAGGCTGAGGGTAGGGCTTGAGAGCCTGAGTGTAGGAGATTGAAATCTCTGAGTGTAGGCCTTGTTGGCTGAGTGTAGGCCTTGATTGGCTGAGTGTAGGCCTTTGTGGCTGAGTGTAGGCTTTGGGATAAAGCTGAGTTGTAAGGCCTTGGGCCTGAGGTGTAGGAACCAATTTGGGTTATGAGACAGTGGTGACGTTTGGACGAATCTAGTACACTGCTAGATAGGCGAAGGGGGAAAGTGGATGTACCCATATCTTGGGGAACCACTATAAAACACTGTGTCTGCTGTGCTGTGCTGTGATTGTTGCTGTGTATGCTGTGTGCTTGCTGTGATAGAATAGTTAGAAATCTGTGATATTAACTGTTTGCTTCCATTAAAGTTCAAAAAGGATTAGGTCACCTATTCACACCCCCTCTAGGTGTTTAGGTACCATATCTTTCAAGTGGTATCAGAGGGAGTTTCCTCAAAAAGGACTAACAGTCTGAGGAGATCCTGATTGACAGATTCAGTGTGAGGCAAAATAAAAATTCAAGAAAATCAAGAACCATGGGTTCCTCTGAAAATCACAAGGAATTGGGTTCAATGAAATTGCCCATTTGTAGGAAGGAAATCTTTGGGATCTGGAAGGAAAGGGTAAGGCTGTTTATGGAAGCCTCTGACCCTAGAATCTACATCAAAGTAAAGGAAGGGCCTTATGTGCCCATGAAGGTATCTGTTCTAGATGCAAATCAGAGAACTCCAAAGGATTTCTCTGAAATGACTAAGGATGAGATTGTCCTAGCCACCATGGACAAGAGGGCACAAAACATTATAGTGAGTGCCATAGATGATGCAACATTTCAGAATCTTATACACTGTAAGACAGCCAAAGAGATGTGGGACACTCTTATAGTGTATATGGAAGGATCTGAAGAAGTTAGACAAGATAGAAAATCCTTGCTAAATCAGGAGTATGAGAGTTTTAGACAAGGTAAGGGTGATAGCATAACTGAGTGTTATAAGAAGTTCTACAGAATAGTGAATGAACTCATGTCTTATGGAAGAGAGTTCAGTAACTATGAACTAAATGATAAGTTCCTAAGGTCCCTAACCAAAGATTGGGACACCAAGATCTGTGCCATAAGAGAAATGGCTAAGTTGGGGGAAATTCCTCCTCCCACACTGTTTGGCAAGCTATTGTCTTATGAAATGCAGTTAACAGTGAGAAAAGAGGAGGAGAAATCAACAAGAACTGAGAACAAGGAAAGAACAGTAGCCTTCAAGACAGATGCCTCCAGAAAATGCAGGAATAAGTCATCAACTCCACCTCCAAAGGAAGTTGAATCAGAGTCAGATGAGTCAGTCAGTACAAAATCTGCAAGCAGTGAAAGTGATGAAGACTTTGCTGCCTTCACTAGACACTTTCAGAAATTCTTGAAGAAGAAACAGTGGAGGACAAGGCCCTCTACTTCAAAAGGAAAAGAAGCTTCTTATCAGGATAAAAAGGATTCAAAGAAGGACAGGAAGAGGACAAAATCTAGCAAGGCAACTAGTTCTAAGATAGTGTGCTATTGCTGCAATAGACAGGGCCATGTTATTACTGATTGTCTTGAAAAGAGAAAGGAGTCTAGTGACAGGAAAAAGACTCATTTTAAAGCCAAGAAAGAAAAGTATTTTGTAGCCAAGAAAGAGAAGACTTTATCAGATATCTCTTCTTCAGAAACTGATTCTGAGGCTGAGGCCTACATAGGGCTGTTTGCTGAAGAAGAAGAAGAAGAATTCATGCAGATCATGGAGTCAATTTATGAGCAAGAAGACTGTCAGTGCCAAGGACTGATGGCATTGATTGAGAGTGACAAAATCCTGGAGCAGCCAGGACCCAGTAAGGTGCAAAGTTCAACTCTAAGTTCAGATTCTTGTTCTAGTACAGAATCAGATTCATCTTCATCAAGTGATGGAAGTGTATCTGAGTCTGAGAATGATATTCATCAGCTTATAGATGAATATAAGGTACTGTTGCAAGCTTACAAGAAAAGCAAGTCCCTAGCCAAAAGTCAAGCAAAGGAAATTGCTGATCTTAAAGCTGCTGCAACAGATTCTGAGAAGCAATTTGATCAAAATCTTAATGAGATAGCCAGGCTGAAACACATTACAGTGATTCAGTTGGGGACTATCACTTTTAAGAATGATCAAATCAAGAGCCTGGAGATCAATCTTCAGAAAGAGAGAGATCTTGTTGCTAGGTTTTCTAAACCTAAGTCAGTGCTACCTTTAATTGATGAATTTGTTCATCATAAAGGCAAGGCTGGACTCGGCTTTATTAGACCTGCTAGGACTGAGCAGTCCAAGTCTAAGTCCAAGGGCAAAGCCCCAACATTCAACAAGTCTGCTGTAAATAAGACAGCAACGACTGTACCTAAGCAAAGGTACAACAAGTTTGAATGTTGGTGCTGTGGCAAAGTTGACCACTTTGCAGTGGACTGTTGGCACAATGTGAGTGCCAAAGTGAGTTCCAAACTACCTGTTGGAAAGCCAGTAGGTAGCTTTGTCAGATTGCAAACTAACAAGTACCAAGGACCCAAGAATACTTTGGGTTCTAAGGTTCATTAATTTGTTTTGCAGGTGAGTCCAAGTGGCCATACCCTAACATGGTACTTGGACAGTGGATGTTCCAGACATATGACTGGAAGTAGAGGACTACTAAAGGACTACATTCCAATAAAAAATGGTCCAAAAGTCACCTTTGGTGGTTCTGAAAAAGGAATCATCAAAGGATTTGGTAACATTTCTACAAACTTGGTTACCATTACTCAAGTGGCTTATGTTAAAGGGTTGAAACACAACCTAATAAGTATAAGTCAATTAAGTGATGTAGGGTATGACATCTCATTTGTTAAAAATGGTTGTCATATCAAGAGGTCAAGTGATCAAGAGATCATTTTGACAGGTTATAGAAAAAGAAATGTCTACTGCCTAGACATTATGATTGAGAACAATGGTTCTCCAGTTTGTCTTGTAGCTGATGAGACAGTCTCTCATTGTGTCAAATGGCACAAGAGACTAGCCCATCTTAACTATAAGATAATTAGCAAACTCTTTAGCAAAGAGTTAGTGAGGAATGGTCCTCAAGTTAAGTGTGTTAAAGATGGTATTTGTTCAGCTTGTCAAAAGGGCAAGCAGACTAAATCCACCTTTAGAAGCATAGAGAACAAAGATGCTGTGAGGTGTTTATACCTCTTGCATATGGATCTCTTTGGTCCAATGCCAGTTCACAGCTTAGGTAGGAAGGTCTATACCTTTGTAGTGGTTGATGACTACTCAAGGTTTTCCTGGGTGTTCTTCTTAAGACAGAAATCTGAAACACCTAGTGTCTTCCATAATTTTGTCAAGCAAATTCAGAATGAACTAAACAGTACAGTGGTCAAGATTAGAAGTGACCATGGTACTGAATTTCAGTCTGAAAGCATGACAAAACTATGTGAAGAATTTGGGATATTTCAAGAATTCTCTTCACCTAGAACACCTCAGCAAAATGGCATTGCTGAGAGGAAGAATAGAACCTTGATAGAGGCTGGTAGGACCCTACTAAATGATACATCACTGCCGGAGTATTTCTGGGCTGAAGCAGTTAACACTGCATGCCATGTTATAAATAGGGCTACCATCACTAAAAGGCTTAACAAGACCCCCTATGAAGCTGTGAAAGGTAGGAAACCAAATTTATCCTATTTCAGGATCTTTGGTTGCAAATGCTTCATACTTAACAATGGAAAGTCTTACTTGACTAAGTTTGTTGCCAAGTCCCAAGAGGGAATTTTTGTTGGGTACAGCAACAACAGTAAGACTTATAGAGTCTACAACTTGACTACACAAGTTGTAGAGGAATCTGTGCATGTAGTTTTTGATGAGACTAAACTTATTAATAATGAGTTGTCTAGCAGTGTGTGCAGCCCCACAGGTTTAACACAGAAGATGGACAAGCTTGCTATAGAAGAAAACAGTGGCTATTGTCCAGGGGGAGAACTACATGTACCAGTTGCTGATGAAGTACAAGGAATACAGCATAATGGAGATGCTGAAGAGGTTCAATCAGAAGTAAGGATGCCTCCAGCCAATAGGCATCTGAGAGATCATCCAATAGAGCAGATTATTGGAGATCCAAGACAAGGAGTACAGACAAGGAGTAGAAACCAGGATGCTGCTATATTCTCCAGTTTTCTATCTCAAGTTGAACCTAAGAAGTTTGAAGAAGCAATACAAGATCCACAATGGACTGAAGCAATGCAAGAAGAGCTTAATCAGTTCAAGAGGTACAAGGTTTGGGAACTTGTTCCTAAACCTAAAGACCACAATGTAATAGGAACTAAGTGGATCTACAGGAATAAGATGGATGAACAAGGGGTCATCATTAAGAATAAAGCAAGGTTGGTTGCAAAAGGATATAAGCAAGAAGAAGGTATTGATTTTGATCAAACCTTTGCTCCAGTACCCAGACTGGAAGCCATAAGAATGTTCTTGGCCTATGCAACCTATCAAGGATTCAAGGTTTACCAAATGGATGTCAAGTCAGCATTCCTGAATGGTAATCTTAAGGAAGAAGTCTATGTGGAACAGCCTTCAGGTTTTCTTGATCCAACTCTACCTCATCATGTCTATAGACTTAGGAAAGCTTTATATGGGTTAAAGCAAGCTCCTAGAGCTTGGTATGAAACCCTATCTAGTTTCCTCATTGAGAACAAGTTTTCAAGGGGGAAAATAGATAAGACTCTATTCCTTAGGGAATCTAGAGGCAAAGTTATACTAGTCCAAATATATGTAGATGACATTATATTTGGGTCTACTGAAAGCAGCCTTTGCAAAAAGTTTGCAAAACTTATGCAAGGTCAGTTTGAGATGAGTAGTATGGGAGAGCTGAAGTTTTTCTTGGGTCTCCAAGTTAAACAGACTGAAAGTGGTTTATCCATATGTCAGTCCAAGTTCACCCTAGAACTCATATGGAAATATGGTATGGATTCATCCAGCACCATGAAGACTCCTATGGGGTCAAGTATGTCTCTTAGCAAGGATGATGCAGGGAAACCTGTAGATGAAACCTTGTATAGAGGGATAGTTGGCTCCCTACTATACTTGACTGCTAGTAGACCATACATCATGTATGCTACATGTGTTTGTGCAAGGTATTAAGCCTGCCCTAAAGAGTCTCATTTGTCTGCAGTCAAAAGAATATTGAGATATCTAAAGGGCACTCCCTATCTAGGCCTCTGGTACCCTAGGAATGGAGATTTTGATCTAACAGGTTATTCAGATGCAGACTTTGCAGGATGCAAAGAAGATAGAAAAAGCACTACTGGAACCTGTCAATTCCTAGGTGGGAGACTAATTTCATGGAGTAGCAAAAAGCAGACCAGTGTAGCTATCTTCACAGCAGAGTCAGAGTATGTGGCTGCAGGAAGTTGCTGTGCTCAACTTCTGTGGATACAACATCAGCTAGAGGACTATGGATTTCAGGTAAGTAGAACTCCACTTTTCTGTGATTCTACAAGTGCTATTTCAATATCTAATAACCATGTATCTCATAGTAGAACAAAACATATTGAAATTAAATATCATTTTCTTAGGGAGCATGTAGAAAGAAAAGATATTTTATTAGAATATGTTAAAACTGATAATCAAGTAGCTGATATGTTTACTAAGCCCCTTGAAGAAGCTAAGTTCAATAGATTCAAAATTGAACTAGGAATGATAAACTTAGAGTAAGTTTACAGAATTGATAATTGGCTAAGTAAAAAGGTGTCGACACATAGACAAGTCTATGTCGACACAGAATAGTGGTGTCGACACGTCAGGAAAAAGGTGTCGACACATCTAGGATGTTGGTGTCGACACTTCAGAATGTTAGTGTCGACACATGCCAAGTAGGTGTCGACACATCCAATGTGGTGTCGACACTTAAGTTTTACACAGAATTTTCTAAGTCTCGACTATGTGTCTAGTTATGTTGTGTCGACACATAAACAAGTGTCGACACATAAAATCTGTTGACTAAACTTGTGTCGACACATGTGTGTCGAGACATTATATGTCAGTGTCGACACTTATTGCCAGTGTCGACACATTTTAAGTTAGCTGTCCCGCCTTTTCATCTTCAAAATCAGAAAGGTATAAATAGGGTTTTGTCTTTGTTTGTCGACACGCTTTCAAAGTTTCGAGACCAAAACTACTGTGTCGACACCTCTCTCTTTTCTCAAGACAAATTCTTCAACCCTAATGGCGCCTAAGCTAGAGGAGAACGTCAACGAAGGATACGAGCTGGTGCGCGGCGCATTTGACGAAGCTGATCAAGTAATCAAGTCTGTCGTAACCCTAGTAACAGATTCAGGGTTAGGATATCTAGTGTCTGAACCCACTAAGATTTGGAAGAAAGAGGTTCTTGAATTCCTTAATGGAGCGAAGGTCGATGAATCTGGATACAAAATCAAATCCAGAGTTCATGGAGAAAAGGTTAAGGTAACCCCAAAAAGTCTGAGGAAGATTCTACAGCTTCCAAAAACTCAAGATGAAGAAGAAGTTAGTGCATCCAAGACCAGGGAAGCTCTAACCTGGTGTGGACTTGATCCTAAGATGAAGATAGGATCTGTGTTTAACAGGAAAGGCATGAACAGCCAAGGCAAATTCATGTCTGAAATTGTTGGAAAGGTCTTACTCAGCAAGCCAGGAGGGCATGACAGAGTGTCTGCCTCCATGTTCAATATAATGACAAGAATAATCTAAACTTTAAGAACTGATTGGTCAGTTATAGTGTTTGAAAAGATTAAGGAAAGTCTGAAGAAGCCCAATCTGGGCAGAATCTTAAGTCTCTACCTAGCTGGTACCATACCAGAGGTAATGAATACTGCTGCTGGAAGCAAGATCAATCACATGAGGAAGATGGATCTGAGGATCTTTTCTAGATGGGACAGGGTGTTGTCAAAGGAAATACCAACCCCTGAGAAGGTAGTTGCTGAGAAAGACACTCCTCCTAAGAAGAAAAGGAAGACAGTTCCAGTGGCACAAGAGTCTACTAGTAGTTCTGATAGTGAAGAACAAGTTGTTTTCACTCCTGATGATCATGAGGAAGAGCCTGCATAAAAGACTCCTGCTCCTCCAGCTGATGCTGAGATCCAGGGGGAGCTACCACAAGCTAGCCCCATCCACAAGGATCAAAGCCAGGGGGAGCCTCCAGTTGTAGAAGAACCCTCTACACTGGAAAGTGAACAAGCCACCACCATCATACAAGAGGTACTCACTGATCTAAATACTTTAGAATTTCTTATAGAAGATGCTGATTTGTCTGCTGTTCATCAGCAAACTCAGCTGAGTACTCAAGATCCAGATGCTGTTAAAGAAGCCACATCTGCTGTTGTTCTAGAAGTGATTCCTGATCCAGTGGTTGAATAGCAAAGAATGTCTCCAGCTCCTTCACCACAAGAATACACCATGGAGGATTTATTCCTAAATCTAGACCAACAAGATTTTGACATGGACAAGGATGCGGCTGAGAAAGAGAATGCTGCTGCTGAGGGGGAGCAAATGCAGAATCTGGAAGAGCCTATAAGGCAAGAAACTGAGAAGGCACTTGATGTGCAACCTGAGAAGCCTCCAAGCCCTAAGGAGAGGGTTGACATAGCCAGCACTTCTGCCTCTGAAGATGAGGAGAGTGCTAGGGCAAAGAAGAAGAAATTATATGTTTTCAAGAGAAGAAGTCAAAGTTATAAGAAAGCTCTGCAATCCATTGCCCCACAGCCTCTAGTTCAGCAAGCCCCATCAATAGATTATAGTGCTTTGATGACTGCCATGCAGATTAAGTTGGATGAACAAAGAAAAGCCATAGAAGCTTATGTGGATGAAGGGCGGAAATCCTTACAATTTGATCTGGCCCAGGACATCAAGTCTATAAGGTTTGAAATGAACCTTAACAAGAAAGAGATGACAGACAGCTTCCACAAGGGTGGCAATACAGTGGTATACTTGGCAACACACCAAGAAAAGATAAAGGCACAAGTGGATGACATAGCATTGAAGCAAGGGTATGTACTTGAAAATCAGTTAAGAATGAATGACAATTTGACTGCTTCACATAATGCTATTGTCACTGAGTTAAAGAACCAGGCTGCTGGACCTTCTACTTCTTCTACTACAGTTAAAGCTGAATTTGACAAAGCCTTTCAAGAAGAAATCAAAGTTGTTAAGGCTGCAATTCAAGACTCCCAGAAGGCCATATCTGAACAACTTACAAAGCTCAAACCTTACTTTAAAGATGGCATCAGATACTTGGATAGTCAAATCAGATTTCAGAAGGATGATGTCAGAGATCACATGGCTAGAGAAGTCATAAAGGGGGAGAGAGTGTTAGTCAAGGCAAGCTCTGGCCATGCAAAGTGGATATCAAATTCCATCAGAGCTACACTTGGATATCCTCCTCTGTGTGATGATAATGATGTTGCTGAATCTGGAATAAACCCTGCCTATCTTGGAGGTGAGCAACCAGAAGTAGCTCAAGTTATTTATCCACCTCCAGATTTTGAAATGATTCATGCTGATGTCCAGTCTATGTATAGCCCACCTGGGGGCAAGGACAATGTCCATATTGAAAAGGTTGTTCAACCTATATCTGAAGCCATGCAAGAGGCATTGCAGAAAGAGGAAGAGACAAGGTTGTCTAAGAAGAGGTTTAGGGAACAAGCAGAACAAAGGCCAGACTTTGAACAGTGGAGCCCTACCTCTAGAAACATTATACTAACTGCCTGGAAAGCTGCCAAGGATAACCTTCATGACAAGAACAAGTGGTTCTCTGAAGCTGAATGGAGAAAGCATGAAGATAGACAGGAGGCCATTGTTCAATATAGAAGGAAGGCAAAGATGGGAAAGCTACCTCCTACTGCAGTGGAGCCTAGCAAGTACTTTCCTAAGCCATTCCATTACTTTGAGAGGCAGAAGATCAAAGCTGAAGAGCTTAAAAAGAAAGAATTAAAAGGCAAGAAGCCTGCTGATGCTGAAACTGCTGATGCCCCTGTCAAAGCTCAAGTTCAAGCTGGCAAGGGAATAGTTATCAAGGAACCAGAACAGAAATAGATTAAGAATTTACTTGAATATTATTTTGTAATCTTTTGAATGTAAAACATTTTTGTGAACTAGTGGAAATGTATAAGACAAATGTTAGAACAATATATGATCAATATATTTCATGTTTGTTCTGTGAATATGTCTATTTCTTATTTGTTCTGTGTTGATGTTTGTGTATACATGTGAAATTGATACATGTTATGTTTACCCTGCTTACATAATCCTGCTTTACATCATTTTATAATTTTTATTATGAATGGTGTATATCATTGACTAAGGGTTATGACTTCTCCAAATATGGGGAGATTGTTGGGTACATTGGTTAAATGTACCTGATTTGAAGAAGCCTCACCCAACTCAATGATATACATCATAATGTATTTGATGTGTGTTGAGTTTACTTGTGCAGGTTTAGTAATTGCAGGACTGAAGCAAAAAGTTTCTAAGTCCATGTGTCGACACCCAGAGGGAAAGTGTCGACACTTAAGAAAGCTTGTGTCGACACCCAGACAAGCAGTGTCGACACTTGGAGTCATTGTGTCGACACCTGGGATGCAGAGTCGACACCAGATAGAAAGTATCGACACTTGGAGCTGTGTCGACACTCAGTGAAGAAAAGTGCAGACAGAAAGTGTCGACACAAGGAGCTGTGTCGACACCCAGTGAAGCTGTGTCTACACCAGAAAGTGTCGACAATTGGAGCTGTGTCGACACTCAGTAAAAGTCAGCAGAGACTAAGTTAATGTGTCGACACCAAGAACAATGTGTCGACACACATCAAGAAGAATCAGCACTTGAAGAAAGTGTCGACACCAAGAACAATGTGTCGACACTCAACAGAAGAGTCAGCACTTGAAGTAAGTGTCGACACTCAGAACAATGTGTCGACACTCAGTTGAAGACTCAACACTTGAAGAAAGTGTCGACACATGGAGCTGTGTCGACACTTAGCAAAGAATAGCAAGATCGTCAAAATATTCTAAGTACAAGTGTCGACACTATGGGAATGTGTCGACACTCAGCTGAAGTCTCAACAGAAGAATCAAGTGTCGACATAAGGAGCTGTGTCGACACTCAGCAAGTATCAAAATAGAAGACTATGTGTCGACACCAAGAAGCAGTGTCGACACTTAACAGATTCAACACAAGAAGTTGTGTCGACACAAAGGAGATGTGTCGACACTTAGAAGAATTCAGCAAAAGCTAGAAGATCAAGTACTTGTGTCGACACTCACTTTCAGTGTCGACACATGCAGAAGAAATTGTGTCGAGACATATAAGAAGTTGTGTCGACACCTTGTAGACTTATGTCGACACTTACACAACTGGTGTCGACACTTGGTCTATAAGTGTCAACACTTAAAGACAGAAAGTCTCGATACTATCAGACAGTTAGAGATTTTCAAGAATTGACTGGATGACTTGACAGCTGCCGTTCCAGCCGGTCTACAGCACCTGTCAGAGATGTCAGAAGACAGTTATGAACCGGACCAGCCGGTTACCATGAAGAAGGCCTATAAATAGGCTCATACAGTTTACAGAAACTGTTGATCAGATTATTGATGAACAAGTTATTAAAGTGGTTCACAAAATTATTGATCAAGTATCAAATCAAGAAGATCTAGTTGTGCAGATCTAAGAAGTTGGAGAGAGAGTGCTCCATCCAAGAAATCAGCCTCTGGAACTAGGATGAGAAGAAGGATTCAGATATATTCTGGATCTTAAGAAGCAGAGATCAAGGATCAACTGCAGGAGGATTCATTCTTATTCAGTTCTACTCAAGAAGCTTTGAAGAAAGTTAAGTCAGATTGAATCCAGCTGAGTTCTTCCAAGAACTCATCAAGAAACTCTCAACTCCCTTCTCTTGTTTCTGAGTTGTTGAGTTAATAGTTGTAAAATCATTTTATCTTGTAGGATCCTTTGGATCTGAGTGAATTGTAAGCCTGTAAATATAAAGGCTGAGGGTAGGGCTTGAGAGCCTGAGTGTAGGAGATTGAAATCTCTGAGTGTAGGCCTTGTTGGCTAAGTGTAGGCCTTGATTGGCTGAGTGTAGGCCTTTGTGGCTGAGTGTAGGCTTTGGAATAAAGCTGAGTTGTAAGGCCTTAGGGCTGAGGTGTAGGAACCAATTTGGGTTCTGAGACAGTGGTGAAGTTTGGCCGAATCTAGTACACTGCTAGATAGGCGAAGGGGGAAAGTGGATGTACCCATATCTTGGGGAACCACTATAAAACACTGTGTCTGCTGTGCTGTGCTGTGATTGTTGCTGTGTATGCTGTGTGTTTGCTGTGATAGAATAGTTAGAAATCTGTGATATTAACTGTTTGCTGTCATTAAAGTTCAAAAAGGATTAGGTCAACTATTCACCCCCCCCCCCTCTAGGTGTTTAGGTACCATATCTTTCAAATAGAACCCCCACCCACCCACCCACCCCTGGTATATATACAGTAACTGAGTGAACAATAAGTTGAGTCTTGGTTAATTTGTTGCGGTCTGGGTTTTCCTGTTCGTGCGGGTTGAGGAGAGATAACTGATTGTTGTTTGCAGGTTGCGCGACCAGCACTGTGGAACCAGGAGTTTGGCTTTGACTTCGGTCAGGATCAGTGAAGTTTGCGGTTATAATTGGCGGTCTCAGCAGGTCGCTTCTGCGGCTTGTCAGTTTTTTGTGCTTCAGTTTTTCTAAGTTCAATAACCTGTCCGTCGGACCCGTGCGAGTAGGTGGTCTGTTCTTCAGTTCGGCAGCAGTCAGTGAATAACGGCGTGTCTGCACAACCTCGTGGTCTCGGCGGACTCTGTGTTCTATTCATCTTCTAGCAGCAGTAGTTTGGGCGGCTTCGACGACTTTGGCGGACTGGGTGGTCTCGGCGGTCTCTAGTTCTGTCTGCCCAGATTGATTTGGTTCTTTTTGTTTTTCCTTGTGCACTGGCGAAATCATGTATTGCCACGTCTACCTCGCCCTATAAAGAAGTTAATAAATATATGTTCTGCTTGTTCCTTCTACTTGCATTTGGTGTTTGAGATTGCTTTCCTGGTTTCCGCATGATCAAGGTGTGATCTTGATATTTCTGAGAATATTAATTTGGCGTCAGACTATCTCGCTAATCATCTTGAGAAAATTCAACTTGGTATCAGAGGGAAGGTCAGTTTCATGAGCAGTGGTCAACTTGCGTTGTGCTCTGTGCTTCTGAAAGCTTAGTCCAAGGTTACTGCAATAGAAGGATGTTATGTAAGAGGTATGGGTATTGAACTCTTAACGACTACTAACTTCAAAAAGTGGAAATCGTGCATGAAGAGTTTTCTTCTGGGCGAGGAGCTATGGGAGGTCGTCAGTGGTGACGAAAGACAGGAAGTTACAGCTGTATTTGGGACTACTGAGCTGGTGTGAGTCTAGAGGAAAATGAATGCAAAGGCTGAGTTTACCCTCAAGAGGGCTGTTTCACCGGAGCTGTTTGATCACATTATTGGATGTGAGTCGGCTGCTGATATTTGGACAGCTATTGATGGGTTGTTCAATAGGAAGAATGTGCGAGGCTATAGTTCCTGGAGAATGAGTTGGCTAGGACGGCTCAAGGAGACCTGGCCATCTCTAAGTTCTTTCTGAAGATGAAGAGTTTGTGCGCTGAGTTATCAGCGCTTGATCCTGATGAGCCCATCTCTGAGGTCAAGTTGAAAAGGTACATTATTCGGAGCTTGCGAAAGGAGTACGTTGCCTTTGTAACCTCTATTCAAGACATGGTTACTCAGCTATCTCTGCTGGAGCTTGAGAACATGATTGCTTCGCAATAAAGTTTGGTCAGACAGATGGCTGGAATCACTATCTTATGAAGAGGGTAATGAAGCGCTCTTCACAGGAAAGAAGAAGAAGAGATGAGAAGAGAAGAAGAAGAACAACGCTGCTGAAAATGAGCCTTCAACCTCTTATCAGCCAGAGAGGAGCGATGCTCGTAAGAAGGATTTGAAGAAGAACTTGAAGTTCTACAGGTGTCATCAGCGGGGACACTTTAAGCGTGACTGCAAGGTCGAACTGCAGCCTGGGCATGCTGCAGGCAAGCAGGAATCTTGCTCTAGTACTAAGGAAGCTAGATGGGGTGGAGCTTTCATGACAGGCACCTGTGTTCGTGCTTTATCTGTTGTTGACTTCAATGACGAGTGGATCGTGGACTCCGGGTGTGGTCATCACCTCACTGGAGACAAGTCGAAGTTCTCCTCTCTGCAAACTTACAAAGGTAATGAAGCTATCATTACTGCTTATAATATTGTTTATACAGTAGAAAATGAGGGGGTTGTGTCTTTGGGTAGTGATAAGGGGTCACTCACATTAATGAGTGTGTATCATGTACCTGGTATAACGTCCCGAATCTCACTAGGCCCCTTGTGTGTGTTTCGAGTCAGGAGAGTTGACTTGGGGCTAGGGAAGTGCTGGAAATTGGGCAGCACAGGTGAACGTAGGAGGAACCAGCCCTCGAGTTATCCAGAGCAGGACACAGGTAGTGAATTCTTGACTTAATGAGTTTTACGGCCGTGTCACGGGCGTGACTGGTCTGACACAGGTGTAACCATACCTGTGTCTATCTAGTCAGTTGTAGAGTACTCGAGTAGTTGTCGAGTACTCGAGTAGTTGAACACGGGACACGCCCCCTATCACGGGCGTGACCATGGGCGTGACCGGGGCGTGTTCTCGGTTCGACGATTTTAGTTGAGTTCGACGATTTTAGTTGAGTTCGATCAATTACGGTTGACGATAGGAGTCACGCCCAATGTCACAGGCGTGACCATGGGCGTGACTGGGGCGTGTTCTCCGTTCGATGATTTTAGTTGAGTTCGACGAATTCCGGTCGACGATAGGAGTCACGCCCGGTGTCACGGGAATGATCATGGGCGTGACTGGGGCGTATTCTCCATTCGACGATTTTAGTTAAGTTCCACGAATTCCGGTCGATGATGTGAGTCACGCCCGGTGTCACGGGCATGACCATGGGTGTGACCGGGGCGTATTCTCCGGTCAACGATTTTATTTGAGTTCAATGATTTTAGTTGAGTTCGACGAATTTCGGTCGACGATAGTACTCACGCCCGGTGTCATCGGCGTGACCATGGGCGTGACCAGGGCGTGTTCCGTCGTATCGAGTGTTGAACCGACACTAAAAACCGTCGTAATGCTTCGGTGGAGCAGGACACGGGTAAGGACACGGGCGTGTCCCTACCCGTATCACTTTTCATATATAAGGGCTTAGAAAACCCTAACAGTTTCACTTCTCTTTCCAGCCCGATTTTCAGAGAAAACTTTTGTAGAAAGACAATTGTAGGAGCAAGTTCTAGGGAGGGAAAATCTGCCAACACCGCGAAGGAGAAGATGCCGCCAAGGAGAATTACGAGATCCATGGCCGAAAATGGTGGTACCGCTGGAACCGAGGTGAGTTTCCTACCCTCTCCCTTGGTGCTAGATCTGTAGATATCTAGGCGAGATGTCGACTCAAAAGAGTCTTGACATGTGAGAAGATGCTTTCTCTACGGTGAGGCCAATCCGGGGCTTGTGCTCTTGGTTAGTGGTATCTTCAACCTCTCTAATCTTCTATATGAAGATGGGGGATGGTTTAGTGAAGAGCAAAGGCCTCATGAGGGTGACTAAGTGTGGAGTAATTTCTGGAGGTGATCTGAGAAGATCGACTTGAGGAGGAATATGAACCGATGTCGTTCATTCCGCCTGAAGATGCGTGCTGAATCTATATTCTGCGCTCAGTGATATTCTAGGCCATTTTCATGATAGATATGTCCAGATCATGGCTTTTGACTAAACATGAAAGTTGAAGTCCTTAAAAATACCGTTCCAATGAGTGGTTACACAACTTCAGACGAAGTCTGTAGCCACAGGAAAGTCTGAACAAATTTGATGTTCGGCAAATCTTGCATACAGAAATTGTGTCCTGTACGCAGCGGACTTCAAGTCCGATTTCAAATAGGATAATTTCAAATCTGTGCTGAGGTCTGAATACGAAAGATGTATCCCACGGAAAGACCTTTCCATCGAGGGGTTACACGTCTTCACCGGATTCCTGTAGCTTCGGGAATCTCCAGTCGAATTTGCTGTCCAGATTTACTCTGCACCAAAATTCTGGTTTTTAAATAATATTGATTTGGATTCGGTGGAATTAATATTGCAAGTTACTTGGCTTGGATGAACTCTTTTATGATTAATCATTTTAGTTGCATGATTGATGGAGTTTATTTATCAGATTTCAAATAATCCAATTGTGAAGCAAGCTTACTTAAATGAATTGACTTGATAGAAATTGATAGATGGTTATTTATGCGCTTCATGTTTATAATATGTTGTTATCTTTTGGAAAGATTGATGGATCTTTATACGCACATCATGTTTATAATATGTTTGTACTTTTGGAAAGATTGATAGATCTTTATATGCGCACCATGTTTATATTATGTTGTCATCATTTGGAAAGTCATGTAGAAGAATAAATTATGTCCATGAGTATGTTTGATTAATGGAATGAGTTTAGTAGTCCAATACTTAGAGCGTCGTCTCCCTACGGGTAGTATTGTGAGAGGATGTGAGTGCGGTGTTGACCGTCACTTGTTTGGTTTGTGTTGAGATAAGGTATGGATGGATGGTTGGGTTGTGTCCCCGTGCTTACTTCCGAGGCCCCTTCCATGTTATGGCAAGGAGGCATTTTCATGCGTTGTGAGTTGATACGTGGTGTCGTAATCCTGAGTTAAGGATACTGTGGCAGGTCTACAGGCTCGCCGATCGTCACACCGATGGGAGTTGACAGTAATACTTTGGTCAATTGGGCTTGGTCCTCGGTGTTCATGTCCCGGGGCTCCTTCCGTGCCAAGTGAACGGTTGGGCTTGGTCCTCGTGCTTACTTCCGAGGCTCCTTCCGGGTCACATAAGGTCAGTTCGTAGCTTGGTCCTCGGTGCACATCTACTAGAGGCTCCCGCTAGGCCATAGTACGCATGGGCTCCTCTATTGTGTTCTTAGCGTTGAGGCGTATGGAGGCCTAGGTGAAGTAGTGTGGATACCTGCCTAGTAGTAGAAGTGCCCGTTCTAGTGTCACCGCATGACCACGGCGGATGATGCCTTAGAGGTTAGCTACCTGCTCGAAAAGTGGGAACTATAGTCTGTGTTGACATAGAAATTGCATGTGTGTGATCATGGGTGAGTCATTGCATAACATACATAGCATTTCATAATATTGCACAACAAGATCCTCATCGTATAAGTTTTTATGGGCACTCTTATACGATGAGTTACCTTTATGTAACCCGATCCTTAACTTATAAGTTTGTATGAGCATTCTTATAAGTTAAGTTAATTTCCTGTTGCTACTTATACTTGTTAGTTTGTTATAGATCTTAAATATTTGCTAGATCATGATACTGTTACACTTACACTATTGCCACCTGCTTGTGCTTCTTTTACTTGCATATATATATTACCCTTGTTCCTTCTCTCCGCCCGGTGTTAAGGAGTCACCGGGGGAGCGGATGTGAAGCCACTTAGTCGTTTCGAATAATGGTTGCTACGTCTTCCTTTTAGTAGGTCTCGCCGCAGGTAGAGCAGCCGCGGACTACGCATCAGGACAGCCAGGCTAGGACGACAGGGCCTGAATTGACTGTGTCGTCGATACCGTCGGTCACAGATATGAGTGTTGATAGGATTTGATGTAGCCCCTTTTTGGGCAATTTCTATAGCTGTACTCTGATATGTAGAAGCATGTTTTAGCTTCTCTTTTGTTGTTCTGAGATAAGGACATTGTTACTTAGTATGGATTGACTTCTCTTGCTTATATTTTGGTTGGGTTGCCATGTGAAATTGATATTGTTGTAGTCGGCGGAATAGGCGTCTTGTGGTATAGGTTAGTGCGTATGCTAATGCTACCACAAGGCGGCTGATTCGGGCATAAGACCCCCCCCTTCGTGTCGTGTTTTGGGATCCAGGAGGGGGGGTCTTACAAATGGTATCAGTTTGCCACGATCCTCAACTAAAGAAGTCATTCAACAATTGTGCCACCCTCGTTTGATTAGTCAGTTTGGGGAAAAACTGACTTAGCAGAAGCAGTGGTGTGCCTATATGTAATTCACGCTAAGTATGTCCAACTTTGACCTTAAGATTAGCCAACCTGACTATACGTTTGCGTTTTATGTGTGGATTCCAGCGCTTGTTGAGCAGGTGAGAGGCACTCATGCGCCCTCCAAACCCACTCCCACTCAGTTCCAACAATCTGAGTTGGGGCAGATGCTCACTGCCATCCTCGATGCTTTTAGGGAGCAGCAGCAGCCCCCGGTGCAACAACAGGCCCCGATCTCCAACTGGCGGAGCACCTTCCGGGCTCTCTCCCCTCCCGCCTACCTTGGGACGGAGTCATCCGTACGTATAAACGAATGGCTAGACACGGTACAGGAGTTGTTGGCTGGTATTCGTTGCCCGGCCAACATGGAAGTGACATTGGCGGTGTCCGTCTTGGACTTACATGCTAAGAGGTGGTGGAAGTCCCTCATGGGCTCTACCTTCCAAGGCCAGGTCTACATAGAGATAATTTGGAGTGAATTCTCAGGTGTTTTCTTGGAGCACTTTATCCCTACATCAGCCCGAGATGAGCTTGAGCAGAGGTTTCTTCTACTAAAGCAGGGATCAAAGTCGGTTACGGAATACCAACGAGAATTCCAGCATCTCGTAAGGTTTGAGGATTCTTACGAGTTGGATGACAGAGGTTATGCCAAGTGCTTCTACAAAGGGATGCGAGATCCCCTAAGGCAGTCCCTTTTGTTTATAGCGGATGGTAGCTTGGCAGAGATCATTGATATGGCGAAAAGATTGGAGGCGGACCAGTTGGGATGTAGTAAGAGGCCTGCGGAGGACGTGATGGAAGCCGGCCCAAGCAATAGAAGGAGACGGGACTTCAGAGGAGGAAGAGGATATCAAAGAGGTGGGTGCGTGTCCACCGGAACTATAGAGTGGAGCATCCGGTTCCGCAGCCTCCTGCGTTGCCTCCACCGCCATAGCCACAACAATTCCAGCAACCTGAAGGGTGTCGTAGGCTGATGTGCTTTGAATACCACCAGCCGGGCCATATTCGACGTTACTGCCCGCAATTGTTTGGGAACGTCCCTCCCGCTCTCCCTCCGGTTGCTCCTCGAGGGCGGGGTCACGTGCGTGGTTGAGGACGAGGACCGCGAGGAGTTAACCCCAGCCCTGCTAGGGATCAGGTGTACGCGCTTGACATGGCACAGGAACGGAACCCCCAAGATGTGATTGCAGGTATGATTTAATTAATTAACATATTTTCATGGTCTAACTTGAATTGATTAAGACTTACGAGACACCTAGCAATAAGTTTTGGTTGTTGGTACTTATGCACCGTGATTATTGGCGGAAAGACGTCCTATGCGTTGTTCGATACCGGTGCCTCACACTCCTTTGTGTCCGAGGATTTCATAAAAGACGTGGAGGGTGTACAGTACTTTACTGGCATATCCCGACGAGTACGCCTTCCGGACGGCTCAGAGATGATCGCAACCGCCAAATGCGATTTGGAGTTATTTATTGATGGGAAGGACTTTGATACGCCTGCCACGTTTCTGAGAATGTCGGATTTCGACATCATTTTGGGCATGGCATGGCTGGACTGGCACTTCGCGAGGATCGACTGCGCAGAGAAGCGAATCTATTTGAGACATGGAGACTCCGACGTCATCTTCCAAGGTATTGGCTTCGTGCCGCGTATGATATTATCTTCTTTTCAGGATGTAAAAGCCCATATGAAGGGGGACGAGGTCTTCATGGTCTGGTTCGAGTTGAAGGAAGAAGCATTGGAAGTGAAGGATGTACGGGTAGTGCGGGATTTTCCCGAGGTATTTCCTGAGAAGCTGTCAGGATTGCCCCCGCATAGAGAGGTTGACTTCCAGATTAATCTAGTACCAGGTGCCAAGATTTTATCCAAGGCTCCGTACCGAATGGCCCCGAAGGAACTCACGGAGTTTAGAGTTCAATTGCAAGAACTTGTGGAGTCAGGGTTCGTTCGCCCCAGTTCATCACCCTGGGGAGCTCCTGTACTATTCGTGAAGAAGAAGGATGGAACCCTGCGGTTGTGCATAGATTATCGGGAACTCAATCAGTTGACGGTGTGAACACTTATCCACTACCTCGGATCGACGAGTTGTTCGATCAACTAGTGGTAGCATATTGGTTTTCCAAACTGGATTTGCGCTCTGGATACTATCAGGTGAGGATTCGAGAAGGGGACATCCATAAAACGGCCTTTAGTTCAAGATATGGTTTGTATGAGTTCACGGTAATGCCGTTTGGGCTCACAAATGCCCCTTCAGCCTTCCTGGGCCTGATGAACAAGGTGTTTGAACCGTATTTGGACATCTTCGTCATTGTTTTTATCGACGACATGTCTACTCAAAGACGGAGGAGGAGCATGTCGAGCATCTAAACTTGGTGTTGAAGAAATTGAAGGAGCACGCCATGTACGCCAAGTTTAGCAAGTGTGAATTCTGGCTTAAGGAGGTTGCTTTCTTGGGGCATGTGATCAGTGGAGCAGGATTAGCAGTGGATCCAGCAAAGATGCGAGCCGCGAAAGAGTGGTCATCCTTGAAGTCGGCGGCCGATGTGAGGAGTTTCTTTGGACTTGCCGGGTACTACCGCAAGTTTGTCAATGGATTTTCAAAGATTGCCCTTCCTCTTACCTCATTGACGAAGAAAGGTGTGCCATTTGAGTGGACTCCCCAATGTGAAGCGGCGTTCTAAGAGCTGAAGGATAGGCTTACCTCCGCCCCCATCCTTGCACTTCCATCTGGGAAGGAAGCATTTCAGGTTTACACGGACGCGTCATATCAAGGGATGGGAGCGGTGCTGATGCAGCACAGGCACGTGATCCCATATGCTTCAAGACAGTTAAAGAAATATGAAATTAATTACCCGGTCCATGATTTGGAGTTGGGAGAAGTGGTGTTTGCTTTGAAGGTCTGGAGGAATTATATATATGGCATCCACTACGAAATCTTTTCCGATCACAAAAACTTGAAGTATGTCCACACTCAGAAGGAGTTGAAACTGATACAACGGCGGTGGTTGGAATTTCTATGCGACTACGAGTTCACCATGAACTACCACCCCGGGAAAGCGAACTCGGTAGCTGATGCATTGAGTAGAAAAGTGTCAGGCTCTAGCCCATAGTCTCAGTTGATAAGTATGGAGTTTGCTCGGATGATTGAGGAGATGGATATTACTTTGGTATTCAAGGCTCCTTCGGTAGAGTATGAGGAGTATTTGGCAAGCATGAGCATAGTTTGTGATATCCGGGACCGGATTCGGGTGGAGCAAGGAATGGATGCGGCCTTGGCCCCAGCAATCAAGGCAATTGAAGATGGGACCACCGATGAGTACACACTAAAAGACGGCCTCGTTTATTTTCGTGTCCGACTCTATATTCCCAAGGGAGGCAAAATCCGGGAGGACATCTTGAGAGAGGCACATTGCTCTCAATATTCTGTACACCCGGGTATTGCCAAGATGTACGCCGGCTTACGGAAGACCATGTGTTGGCCGGGAATGAAGAAGGATGTTCGTTACTATGTTACACATTGCAAAGCTTGTCAAAGGGTGAAGGCCGAATGTAAGAGTCCCGATGGTTTGTTGCAGTCGTTGCCCATCCCCGAGTGGAAGTTTGAGAATATCTCCATGTACCTCGTCCATGGGCTACCTCGCTCCCGCTCCGGGAATGATTCATCGTGGGTTATTATTGATCAACAGACAAAGGTGGCCTGGTTCATTCCAATGAAGAAGTAATCACACGTGGACGTTTTGGTACGCCTCTTTGTGGAGCAGTTTGTACGGTATCATGGCGTGCCCAAGACAATTATTTTGGATCGGGATGGTCGGTTTACTTCCAAGGAGTGGAAGGCAGTGCAGGCGTATTTGGGCTCGCGCCTAACCTTTAGTACTGCATTCCACCGTCAGACAGATGGGCAGTCTAAGCGGACCATCAGAACACTGGAGGATTTATTGAGGTTATGTGTGGTGGACAGAGGAGAGCCGTGGGAAAGACTCTTGCCCATAGTGGAATTCTCCTACAATAATAGCCATTAGGCGAGCATCGGTGTGGCGCCCCATAAAGCCCTTTACGGAAGAAGGTGCATGACTCCCTTGTCTTGGGTGCAGGATGAAGATCCGAAGGCATTGGGAAATGAATATATAGATGATACTGATGCGGCGGTCAAATTGATACGGGATCGCATGTTGGAGGCTCAAAGTAGGCAGGCGAAGTACTATAATGCAAAGCACCGGATGGTGGAGTTCCAAGTGGGTGATAAGGTGTTCCTGAAAATCCGACCGATGCATGGAGTGTCACGTGTGCGTGGAGTGAAAAAGCTCAGCCCAAGGTATGTTGGGCCTTATACTATACTGGAAAGGATTGGCCCGTTGGCCTATTGGTTGGAGTTACCGCCAGAGCTAGAGAACCTCCACAACGTGTTCCATGTGTCATCACTTCGAAAGGCGCTTTTACGGCCTGATCAATATACCCCCACTACTGATGGTGTTGTGGCATCTGATAGGTCGGTGCGACTGGACCCGGTGTGGATCGTAGATAACGAAACGAGAATATTGCGCCGCAAAAGTGTTCCCTTGGTGAAGGTGCTATGATCTAACCATGGAATGAGGAGTACACATGGGAGCCAATGGATTTTATGCAATAACGCTATCCGGAGTTGTTTGCCCCAGGTAATTTTATTTAAAACCATATGTTGATTTTCTTGTTATGCTTTTCTCCCCTAGCCCAAGCCTGATTTTAGGGACAAAATCTTTTATTTTTTTATAGGATTTGTAACGTCCCGAATCGCACTAGGCCCCTCGTGTGTGTTTCGAGTCAGGAGAGTTGATTTGGGGCTAGGGAAGTGCTGGAAATTGGGCAGCACATGTGAACGTAGGAGGAACCAACCCTCGAGTTGTCCAGAGCAGGACACGGGTAGTGAATTCTCGACTTAGTGAGTTTCACGCCCGTGTCATGGGCGTGACCGGTCCGACATGGGCATGACCATACCCGTGTCTATCCAGTCACTTTTAGAGTACTCGAGTAGTTGTCGAGTACTCGAGTAGTTGAACACGGGACACGCACCCCATCACGGGCGTGACCATGGCCGTGACCGGGGCGTGTTCTCCGTTCGACGATTTTAGTTGAGTTCGATGATTTTAGTTAAGTTCGACAAATTCCGGTCGACGATAGGAGTCACTCCCGGTGTCACGGGCGTGACCATGGGCGTGACCGGGGCATGTTCTCCGTTCGATGATTTTAGTTGAGTTCGACGAATTCCGGTCGACGATAGGAGTCATGTCCGGTGTCACGGGCGTGACCATGGGCGTGACCGGGGCGTGTTCTATCACAACCTGCATTTTATCCGAATTTAAGAAGTATCAGAGTATGAGAAAACACGCGTCGTGATGCCACGTCGAGCAGGGGATAAATGTCGACGCTCAGGCGAAAACCATCTAACTAGATTATGAAAATCTCATAAGTTTAATGATTAGAAAATCAGCTATATTTTAAAGGCCGTCTCCCTCGGCTCAGTGGATCATATAGTCCACAGTTTAAAACTATATTTATACGCAGCGGAAAATACTTTATTTATATTTAACATCCTACGAGAGTGCATAAATGACCCCCGAGGTCAGCTTATACTATGTAAGACTCTAGATTTGTATTGTATTATAAGTGGGAAAACAATCTTTTTACATTCCTTAGAAAGTAGTGTATGAGTTTTACAAACATGCTGATCATGAGATATACTTATAATAGTGTTTTTAGGTTTAAAAATAACTAGCAACCTAGCATAAATCCTCTCAGGAGCAAGTAGATTATCTCCAACAAGGTAGCAGTAAAAGAAACATATCTACTATCATAAGGTAAAACTACAAGTGGGCGTCAACAAACTGACACGAACCCACTATCAAGTATGTATGTCTGTAAGAAAAGCAGGAAAACTACCTCACAATAGTAAGAGAAAGATCCCTACAACTCAAGGGATCACCAACAACACCACAGCAAATCTAGCAGCCTACGTGGCTACTAATCAGAACCTGAGGCATTCAGAAAAGAAAAGAACACCTCAGCAAGTAAAACAAGGAAATCAGAATTAGGGCATTAAATTAAAATGGAACAAAGAGAGTAAGTAAACATGATAGTAAAAACAAACACTGCCACAATATGTTGCATCTACAAGGAAGAAACACCTAACAATCCTAATTTCTGAGTTAATGGCAGTAGTAAACAAAATAGACCTGAGTTGGTGACCAAAAACAGTCCACCAAGCCAAACAGTTCCAAAAGAAAATTCACTGTGTCAGCACAAAATCACCACAAACCCAGCCCGTACCTGGGATTTAAAAGGGTGACGGCCACAACAATACCCAGCCCGTACCTGGGACTAAAAAGTGGCGGCCATGGCTCGCACACAAAACATCTCGCTCCTTTAGAGCTTCAAAATACCACTACCTGCCATAACCCATGATTCGGCCCTCAAAACAAAGGGAGAACGAAAGGCCGACAAGACATCCCCACCTAGGAGGTAATCACTCGGGAAGAAAGAATCAGAAAAGGAATAAATCCCAACATACAGGAATCGTCAATCTCCAGCCATAGGAAATCGTCGAACTCCGTTCGACGATTTTCCTTTCGTCAAACACAGGCACGGGAAAAATCGTCGAACGTCGTTCGACGATTTTCCTTTCGTCGATCACAGGTTACGGGAAAAATCGTCGAATGTCGTTCGACGATTTTCCTTTCGCCGATCACAGGTCACGGGAAAAATCGTCGAACGCCGTTCGACGATTTTCCGTTAACCGCAGGCCACAGGAAATCGTCGAACTCCGTTCGACGATTTTGCGTTAAACGCAGGACATAGGAAAACGTCGAATTTCGTTCGACGATTTTGCGTTAAACACAGGCCACAGAAAATCGTCTAACTCAGTTCGACGATCCTCGTCGAACTCAGCTCGACGATCCTCGTCGAACTCAGCTCGACGATCCTCGTCGAACTCAGCTCGACGATCCTCGTCGAACTCAGCTCGACGATCCTCGCCGAACTCATGCAAATAGAGAACGTCGATCTCAGTTCGACGATCATCGTCGAACTCAGGTCGACGATCTTCGTCGATCCAAGCTACCAGAGATCGTCGATCTCGGTTCGACGATTATCGTCGAACTCAGATCGGCGATCTTCGTCGATCCATGCAACCAGGGGTCGTCGATCTCAATTCGACGATCTTCGTCGAACCCAGATCGACGATCTACGTCGAACTGGCTGCATTGAGAGTACAACATTCCTGTACCTCCAACTTCGTTTCCGACCAATCTTTTTACCCTAATTCGATCTTATTACTCATAATATAAGCATGAAAATCCACTGCTACTAGTTCTAAGGCTGATAGGCTAATTGCAACCCAACCCAAGATCAACAGGGAACAATTTGATAAAAGACAAGACTACCGCATTCCAGCCGAAGACTTGGAGTTTCAGAACTTGAGAAAAACGAAAAAGAACATAAAGGGGCATTATGGTTTAAGATTCACATGTTTTTGACGGAAAAACAAAGTAAAATATCAATCTAGGGAAACAGGGAAAACTATAGCAAATGTGACCATGAAAAGGAGAAGAAAACTTAGCAAGGGTAGGAGCGCCACTTGCCTCAAATACCAGCGATTTATCTTGCACAGCCCTTCCTCCCTCTCTCGGCTCCAGCTGCAACAACACCTAAACAGGATTTCTAGAGTTTAATGGCGGAAAAGGATCAAACTAAAAATTCCGAGACCCCTAGAAACACCACGAAAATTGAATCTCTTATCGTAAGAATGAAGGTCTAGGCGAGAGCACTCCAAATCCGCTTTCGGAATCGAATTCCGTCCACTAACGCTCCCTGTATCGGCGTCTGAAGGGTAGCAGGGTTGGTGGTTTTTCCTCTCGACACTGCGACGGTTATTCTTTCAAGGAAGGAGACAATGAATAGTCTTGATTTTGTCTAAGGCTTTATATATATGCATGGACGCATCTAATCAACCTTAACCGCCACCTAAAAGCCACTGGTTCGTATCAGCTTTAATAATTAATCATTTACATCCATTAATATTAACATACCAAAACGACCTGAAACCGAACCACCTCGGAATCCGACGAAATTCGCACCGTAGCTAAACACCCACGCTACAAACGCAATGGCTAAGTCGAAATCAACTTTAGACGATCAAAACACTGGTTATCCCTACCCGAAGTGTTGAAATTGGTGACCGGGCGGTCTGTCTTGGCGAGTTGAAGACCGCACGGTCTGGCGGTTTGACTCGTCGGCTTGTAAACCGGGCGGTCTAGCAATCTTCATAGGCGACCTCTCTGCTTCTCTTGTTGTAGCCGTGCGGTTAGTCCTTCTGTCTAACCGCGCGGCCTGTGCGGTTTACTTTGTACAGTGCGCTTAGCTTGTAAATTTTAGTCCCACATCTCTTATTTGTATTCTCTCATCTCTCCTCCATTCTATATAAGGGAGGGCATACCTTTGTATTAGTTATCTTTTTTGGATAATAAAATTTCAATTATTCAAAAGTTAATTCGGCTTGTTCTCTACTTTTCGCTTCTTTTCGCTACTTTCTAACATGGTATCAGAGGACACGGTCATTTCCTCCTGATTCTGTGCGCTCTCTGTTGTTCGCGGCTTATTTTCCGCGTTCTGCGACTTGATTCGCGACTTGCATTCTCTTCTGTTCTCTTCTCCTACTGCTCTTTGTCACAGCGACCTGTTTCCTTGTCGCCGCGCTCCTTGTTCTTTCCTGCCGCTCCGACTTCCTGGTCGTTGCGGTCTGTCTCTGTCTCTGTCCTCGTGTGTTGTCTCTGTACTCGCGGTTTGCTGCTGTGATCTGCCTGACTGTGCGGGTTGTTCCTTTCTCACCCGCATCTTGGTCGCGGTCACCTGCTCTTCTTCTCTCTTCTGTTCGCTCGGCCTTTTCAGTCCGCGCGACCTCTTCCCCGCTGTGACTTTGACCGCCTTCTAGCAACTGCTGTGATCTGCCTGACCGTGCGGGTTGTACCTTTCTTACCCGCATCTTGGTCGCGGTCACCTGCTCTTCTCCTCTCTTCTGTTCGCCCGGCCTTTTTCAGTCCGCGCGACCTCTTCCCCGCTGTGCCTTGACCTGCTTCCTAGCCGCTCGTGTTCGCGCGGCTTCTTCCCTTTTTTACCCGCCGCGGTTTCACGCGGATTCCTCCTTGTTTGAGCGGCCTCTTTGCTCTTCTTCCTTTAGCCGCTCCTGCTTGTTAGTCGCCGCGACCTCCTGGTTTAGTCGCGCGGCTTGTGCTCTGCACCTTGGTCGTGGCCCTTCTTGCCGCTGGTGTGCTATCACCGAGACCGCTGCAGTTTCTTCTTCCTCCCTTCATGGCTTTCATATCCTCCTCCAAGCCATTCGCCTCGGTTGTCACGTCTTCTGGTCATGCACACGTTGTTACTCAGGGAAAATGGCTGATCGACACTGGTGCTACGAATCATATGACCGGCCATCTCCCGTGTTTCTCTTTCCTAGAAAAACATGATCGCTTGCCCCCGGTTATTCTCGCTGACGGCTCTTCATCATCAGTCCATGGAACAGGGATAGTTCATGTCACTCCGTCTCTTCACTTGGCGGATACTCTATACGTGCCCCAGTTCCCGTGCAACTTATTATCTGTTACCTCTCTTTGCAAGCAATTACAGTGTTCCGTCACATTTACTTCCACTTCTTGCTCTTTTCAGGATCCGGACTCCCAACGGACGATTGCTACTGGGACTGAGAGTGGCGGCTTATACTTCCTGGACAACATTTCTGCTTTTTCCACCTTCTCCTCCACCTCCACAGATCTTCTCCAATGGCATCTCCGCCTTGGTCATGCTCCTCCCCGTCTTCTTCGTCAACTTCTGCCCCACCTTCCTCCTCAAAGTCCTCCGCTCAACTGTGAGGCATGTCAGCTTGGCAAGCATCACCGCTCCTCCTTCCCTCCAAAGCACGTTCGTAGCTCTACCCGTCCGTTTGATCTTATCCACTCCGATATCTGGGGTCCTTCTCCTACTCTTACCATTGGTCGGGGTAGTTCCTATTTTGTCACGTTCATTGATGATTTCTCTCGCTGTACGTGGGTGTATCTGTTAAAAGATCGCTCCGAATTATTCTCTGTATGGACATCCTTCTATCTCATGATCAAAACTCAGTTTGGTATTTCTATCCAAGTTTTTCGATCTGATAATGCCCAAGAATATCTCAGTCGTTACTTCTCTACCTTCTGCATGCAAAATGAGATTCTTCATCAAACTAGTTGTGTCTATACTTCACAACAAAATGGTGTGGCCGAACGCAAAAACCGTCACCTGCTCGATATCGCTCGCACCTTGATGACCCAGATGCATGTTCCTCGCTCCTATTGGGGCTATGCTGTTCTCCTTGCCTGCTACCTCATCAATCGCATTCCCTCCACGGTTCTCCACGGCCAAACCCCGTTCTCCCTTTTGTATCCGGGAAAGGAGCCGTTTCCTCTCCCTCTCCAAATCTTTGGATGCACTGCCTTTGTGCATACCCCTTCTGCCACCCGTGATAAGCTCTCCCCTCGCTCCACCAAATGTGTATTTCTGGGGTACTCCACCACTCAGATAGGCTACTGTTGCTTTGATCCCGTCCTTCGTAAGCAGTTCGTCTCTGCTGACGTCACCTTCTTCGAGAATACCACCTACTTCTCAGATGCCTCTTCTCCTCTTCTCCCAGCTTCTGATTCTCCTGTCGTTCCCTTCGTTCCCTCGCCTCCTCCTACACTCTCCACCCCTACACCGTCTCCACCCCCTCCTCTTCCTCCACCTCTCTCTCTCTCTTCTCCACCACCCTCTCCCTCATCTCCGCTGCCGTCGCTCTCTTCTCCCGGGCCAGCTTTCTCTACCACGGATGCTCCGGATGCCGCGGGCCCGGCTGACCTGGATCTTCCTATCGCTCTTCGCAAAGGGGTGCGGACGTGTACCTTACACCCCCTTGCTGTTGTTGTTTCCTATGATCGTCTTACTCCTTCTCGCAGGGCATTTGCACTGGCTATCTCTGCCACTGCCACACCCCGCTCCTATCAGGAGGCCCTTGCTATTCCTCACTGGAAGATGGCCATGGATGAGGAAATGGCGACTCTAACTGAGCGGGGTACCTGGACTCTTGTTCCTCCTCCCTTTGGTACTGATGTTGTTGGCTGTCGCTGGGTCTTTGTGGTCAAATTTAGCCCAGACGGCACTGTGGATCGGTATAAGGCTCGCCTTGTTGCTAAGGGCTTTACTCAGACCTATGGGGTTGATTACTTTGACACCTTCACCCCTGTGGCTCGTCTCAACACAATCCGAGTTCTTCTCTCTGTGGCCGTCAATCGGGATTGGCCGATTTCTCAGCTGGACGTCAAGAATGCCTTCCTTTATGGTGATCTTCACGAGGCCGTTTACATGGAGCAACCTCCTGGGTATGTTGCTCAGGGGGAGACACGAGTATGCCGGCTGCAGAAGGCAATTTATGGCCTCAAGCAGAGTCCTCGAGCTTGGTTTGACAAGTTCAGCGGTATTGTGGCGGCTGTTGGTTTTGTGCGAAGCTCTGCTGATCACTCTCTCTTTATTCGCAAAACTCCTTCTGGGCTGGTTGTTCTTGTTGTGTACGTCGATGATATTCTTCTCACTGGCGATGACCAGGAAGGGGTAGCCCTGACAAAGCGACATCTTCGCCAACATCTGATCACTAAAGATATGGGCTCTCCAAAGTACTTTCTGGGGATCGAACTCTCTCGGAAGCCCGACTCCTTAGTTCTCTCTCAGCGTAAGTATGCCCTTGATCTTTTAAAAGAGGCAGGATTGACTGGAGCTAAACCTGCCTGATGCCCCATGGCTACTGGGGAGGACAAAACCTGGACAGATGATTCGCCTCCTCTTTCAGATAGTTCGCGGTACAGGCATCTGGTTGGTAAGCTCATATATCTCACAGTGACCAGACCCGACATTTCCTATGCTGTGGGCAAGGTGAGTCAATTCATGCAAGCGCCTAGGGAATGTCATCTACAGTCCGCCTTGCGGATCTTGGAATATGTCAAAGTAGCGCCTGGGAAAGGATTACTGTTTCAGAAGAATGGTCATCTGAGGATTGAAGCCTACTCAGATGCAAGTTATGCTGATGACAAAGGGGATCGCAAGTCAACCTCAGGATTTTGCACCTTTGTTGGGGTAAATCTGGTGAGCTGGAAGAGCAAAAAGCAGTCTGTTGTCTCCAGGTCCAGTGCAGAAGCTGAGTATCGCAGTATGGCGTCAACCACTTGTGAGTTCAAATGGTTGCGGGCTCTCATGCTAGATTTAGGAGAGGTGTACAACCATCCTCTACCTATGTTCTGTGATAACAAGGCCGCCATATACATCTCCAAAAATCCGGTATTCCATGAAAGAACAAAGCACATTGAGGTTGACTGCCATTTCATTCGTGAAGAGATTTTAAAAGAACAAATTTGCACTCCGTTTGTCACGTCTGATAAAGAGCTAGCTGACATCTTCACCAAGCCAGTTTCCACCTCGTTTCTGCATGTTTGCGACAAGCTGGGCATGATTGATATATATGCTCCAGCTTGAGGGGGAGTGTTGAAATTGGTGATCGGGCGGTCTGTCTTGGCGAGTTGAAGACCGCGCGGTCTGGCGGTTTGACTCGTCGGCTTGTAAACCGGGCGGTCTAGCAATCTTCACAGGCGACCTCTCTGCTTCTCTTATTGTAGCCGTGCGGATAGTCCTTCTGTCTAACCGCGCGGCCTGTGCGGTTTACTTTGTACAGTCCGCTTAGCTTGTAAATTTTAGTCCCACATCTCTTATTTGTATTCTCTCATCTCTCCTTCATTCTATATAAGGGAGGGCATACCTTTGTATTAGTTATCTTTTTTGGATAATAAAATTTCAATTATTCAAAAGTTAATTCGGCTTGTTCTCTACTTTTCGCTTCTTTTCGCTACTTTCTAACACGAAGCAAAAACACAAGCATCCCCCAAGAGGCCTCACCGGTCACCAAAACAGACCCGGCTTGCTAGGGGATCTTGCCAAAAAGGCTACCAATAACCACACAAGGAACCAAAAGAGCTAAGACCACGCTCTAACAAACGGCACCTGCCGGAAACGCGTCAATGTAACGCCAAACGAGAATTAAATAATTGCAGAAAAATCGGGGGCGTTACAGTCACTCCCCCTAAAAGAAAGTTTCGTCCCGAAACTTTACATACACAACTTCTACTATAGAAGGAAAGTAACAAATAAGAGTACTTGAAAGGAAACGTACCAATCTCATCAAGGGAACAGATGAGGGTGAGCCTCCCTCATAGCCGACTCTAGCTCCCAAGTCATGCTTTCTAAATCCCGGTTCTTCCATAGAACTTTCAACATCGGGATAGACTTCGTCCGCAGCACCCGATCTTAAGTATCCAAGATGCGGACCGGCACCTCAACATATGAAAAATTAGGCTCCAACTGGGGCACAACATCAAAGACTTGCCCACTGCTTCACACACACTTCCGTAATTGGCTTACATGAAACACATTATGAATACCTGGGGAATTTGCAGGCAAATCCAATCTATATGCTGACACGCCAATACGTTCAACAATCTTAAATGGCCCAACATTCCTCGGATCCAATTTTCGGTTCTTACCGAACCTCTTAACACCAACCATCGGGGAAACCATAAGAAACACAGGGTCCCCTACAGAAAACTCCAAGTCTGACCTACGCAGGTTGGCGTTCTTCTCATATCTTTCCTGAGGTATATGAAGCTTTTCTCGAATAAGCTTCACTGCGACTTCCATTTCCTCGAGCGCATCCGGACCCAACACAGGCCTTTCACCGACCTCAGTCCAAAACAAGGGAGTTATGCAGCGCCTCCCATACAAAGCTTCAAACAGAGCCATTTGCAAGCTCTCCTGGTAACTGTTGTTGTATGCAAATTCTATAAGCCGCAAACGCTCATCCCATGCTCCACCGTGGTCCAAGATGTAGCACCTGATCATATCCTCAACTATCTAGTTCACTCGCTCAGTCTTACCATTGGTCTGCGGGTGGTAAGCTGTAGAATGCCTCAAATCTATACCCAAACCCTCTTGCAGACTCCTCCAGAAGCGAGATGTAAAACGGGAGTCCCGATCCGAAATGATGCTCACTGGTACCCCGTGCAATCTGATGACCTCATTCAAATACACCTCTGCTATCTTTTTCATCAGATAATCAATCTTGTACGGCACAAAGTGAGCACACTTCGTCAGTCTGTCCACAATCACCCAAACAGAATCAAAACCTCTAGGAGATCTCGACAAGCCCGTAATGAAGTCCATAGAAATACTTTCCCACTTCTAAGTAGGGATCTCCAACAGAGTCAACTTGCCACAAGGATTTCCATGATCAGCCTTCACATGCTTGCAAGTGTGGCACTCAGCAACAAATCGGGCTATATCACCCTCCATCCCATACCACCAGGCAATCTGCTTCAATTCAAGATACATCTTTGTAGATCTTGGATGCTAGGCAACACTGGATCCATGAGCCTCTTTGCAAATCATACCCCTGATTTCTCCAACAGCGGGGATGCAAAACTTGTCGTGGTACTTCAAAGTACCCACATCATCAATAGAAAAATACAGCAACTCCCCTCTCTCAGTCCTGAGGTACAAGTGCAGAAGATCCGGATCATCCTTCTGGTGCAACCTGGTAAGTGCAATCCAAGACGGCTCTGCCACTGCCAAACTGCTCTGCATGTCACAGCATCCCACGAAAATATCCATCAGGAGGAACTCTTCCACTAAACGATCGGCGGTGAGATTAAAGATCTTCCCCGTCTTCCGGCTCAGGGCGTCGGCCACCACATTGGCCTTGCCCGGATGATACTGTATATCCACATCATAATCGGCCACATACTCTAACCAACGCCGCTGGCGCAAATTCAGCTCCTTCTGGGTGAAGACATACTTTAGGCTTTTATGATCGGTGTAGATCTTGCACTGAGCACCATAAAGTAAATGTCTCCACAGCTTCAGGGCAAAGATCACTGCTGCGAACTCAAGATCATGCGTAGGGTAGTTCCTCTCATGAGTTTTCAATTTTCATGACCCCTACGCAATCACCTTCCCTTCTTGCATCAACACACCACCGAGCCCAACATGCGAGGCATCCACATACACATCATAGTCCATGCCCTCCGTAGGCAATGTCAAAACAGGAGCAGAACACAACCTGCTCTTAAGCTCTAGAAAAGCCTCCTCGTATTTCTCGCTCCAAATGAACGCCGCATTCTTCTGCGTCATCTTAGTCAAGGGCACTGCCAGTGTAGAAAAGCCCTCCACGAATCTTCTATAATAGTCGGCCAACCCCAAGAAGCTCCTAATCTCCTTGGGTGTGCTCGACCTATGCCAATCCATCACTGCAGAAATCTTTTCCGGGTCAACCGAAATGCCGTCATTGCTCACCACATGACCCACGAAGGGAACCTGGGACAACCAGAATTCACATTTACTCAGCTTGTCGAATAACTGATCTTCTATCAAAGTCGATAAAACCAATCGCAGATGCTGCTCATGCTCCTCAGCACTGCGAGAGTAGATCAACACATCTTCAATGAATACCACCACGAACTTGTCTAGGAAGTCCTTGAACATCTGGTTCATCATATCCATGAATGCTGATGGCGCGTTGGTCAAACCAAACGACATAACCAGGAATTTGAAATTCCCATGCCTCGACCTGAAAGTAGTCCGTGGAATGTCCGACTCACGGATCCTGAGCTGATGATAGCCTGAATGAAGGCCGATCTTGGAAAACACCGTGCTACCACGCAACTGATCAAATAAGTCATCGATCCTCGGTAGAGTGTACCTATTCTTAATGGTGACTTTGTTCAGCTGCCTATAATCGATGCACAACCTCATCGACCCATCCTTCTTCTTCACAAATAAAACAGGAGTACCCCAAGGAGACGAACTCGGCCTGATAAAGCCTTTTACCAATAACTCGTGCAACTGGACTCGCAACTCCTCCAACTCACGAGGGGCCATCCGGTAAGGCACCTTAGCAATAGGACGTGTAACCGGTTTCAAATCAATCATAAACTAAACATCCCGCTCGGGGGGAAGACCAGGAAGGTCATCAGGAAAAACATCAGAGAAACCACGTACAACAGGAATCTCTTCCAAGCATAGTACACTGACAGCAGTCCCAACCACCGAGACTAAACAAGCAAAACAGTCAGCATGAAACAGCTTCTGAGCACATACCGCAGAAATGATAGGAGAATCTTGGCACGGATCAGCATACACACTTCCAGGCTGACCGTTGTCCTTGATGAAGTCCAAGTGCTTCCCTTTGCACTGAATAACTGCATCATACCTAGACAACCAGTCCATGTCCAGAATAACATCGAAGTCCTCTAGATCGATCATCTTCAAGTCTGCCTTTGCAAGAAAGTCCCCCAACAAAACAGGGCAATCCAAAATGCACAAATCTGACAACAGAGATTCACCAGAAGGGAACTTGACGTGGAAGGTATCACAAACTTGATATAGAATCAACCAATACCGCTCTACAAAAACTCTAGCCCCAAACGAGTGGGTAGCACCGGAGTCGAACAGAACACGCGCCCAGCGGTTCTTCACCTTAAATTTCCCTATAGGAGTATATATAAGCAACTAAGGAACTACCAAAACAAAACTATAACCATTCTAGCAAATAAAACTTTCAGGCTAGGAAAACGACTAATTTGAGATGACCTGAGTCGAAGCTTGAGCCTCCTCGGAAGAGATCACGTTCAGCTTTCCTTTGCCCTTGTCCACACGTTGAGGTCGAGGTAAAGCCTGAAGTGGAACTGCGTGAAGAATAGGCTGGACCTGAGGACACCTAGTCTTGATATGGCCCTTCTGGCCACACTGAAAGCAGACTCTATCCTTGGACCAACACTAGGCAGCATCATGCCCGGGTCGCTTGCAAACATAACATGAAACATCCCTCCTAGGAGCACCTTGAATAGCATGAACTTGCTCCTTCTTCTGAGCTCCCGCCTTCTTGAAACACCTCTCAACCGGGTGGCCTGACCGGCCACAGAAGCTACACACCACCTTGCTCTTCTTTCCCGAAGCAGCATCGAGTACCTGGGGGTTCTTCTCTTCAGCAGACTTCCTCTTGTCCTTCCTCATTTGTTGGCCTCTGTTCTTTGCGGTCTCAATTGCCTCCACTTTCAGAGCAGCCTCCATAACCCCTGCATAAGTCACTGACCCATAAGCACTGGCTAACTGCTGAACCTCGCTCCTCAAGCCACCAAGGAACCGCTTGACTCGATCTGCTTCAACACTCACTAATCCCGGGGCAAACCGGCTCAACTTACTGAACTCTATCTCGTACTCACTGACCGTGAGTTGCCTCTGCTTCAGGTGAAGGAAGTCGTTCATTAGTCGGTCACGCTCGACCGAAGGCAAGAACATCCTCAACAACATCTCCTTGAATGATCCCCAAGAGCAACCGACCACCAAGCTCTCCTTTTCTCTTAGCCACCAGCTCTTAGACAAACCCTTTAGCTGATAGGCGACTATCATCACTCTCTGATCATCTGCAACACCGGAGTACGAGAACATCTCCTCCATGGAGATCAGCCAATCATCTATGACCATAAAATCTGCCTTCCCATCATATATAGGAGGGCTAAGTCTCTGAAACTAAGAAATGAAGGCCATCTCCACTGGAACCACCACTGGAGGTCTCAGGGGAGCAGGAGGGGGAGGGGCAGCTGACCCACCTGCAGGGTCTTGCACTCCCTGAGTCTGTCCTGCCACAACTGCCGCCAGAGACTAGATCTGGACCTGCATCTCCACCAACTGCCTGGTCAAGGAACCGTTGCTCAACCGCAAGCTCTTGATCACCGCATCACTCTGCGCTCCAGAAGTCTCACCCTCAGACAGGGGAGTCGACCTGATCGAAGGACGTCTCTCCATCCTAAAACCATATCAACATTAGTCAAATCCTGGTACAATAGTTGGAACTAACTACAAGTACAGACAATACATACATAAATATGATCTTAAAACTGCTAAACTTGCTCTGGGAGTTTATTTGAACAAAAAAATGATGTTATGCCTAACCTAGGATGGTTAACCACCATCATCTAACTCTTGTGCCTAGATCGGGAATGCATGAATTTATATTCCTTTTTTTGATTTAAAACCATGTGTGTACATATATCATCCTGCAAATCTTTAGCTTAGTACGTTGTGCTTATGCAATGTTATGCTATGCATGATTGTGCTATGCATTCTAAAAAGGCCCTAATGCATGTCATGAGCGACATACACATGAAAATGTTATGCATCCCATACTACATAACATTCTCATCCAACGAAAAAGAAACATGCTAGTCGCATTCATGTGGTGAGGTTATGCATCCCATACTACATAACCCTCATATGTTGCGCCTATGGTGGATCCATATACAGACACATATTATGCATCTCTTACTACATAATATGCCCTGTATACTTCATGTTATGCTATGAGTGTAGTGTTCGTGCTTCAGCCAAGACGTGTTGATGACATATCGGTGTGTGTATGATATGATGCTAAACACCTAATACCTATAAAGAAAGGTTGCTCGACAAATTGTCAAGCAACCTCCCTCTGATACCAACTGTCACAACCCGCATTTTCTCTGAATTTAAGAAGTATCAGAGTATGAGAAAACACGCGTCGTGATGCCACGTCGAGCAGGGGATAACTGTCGACGCTCAGGCGAACACCATCTGACTAGACTATGAAAATATCATAAGTTTAATGATTAGAAAATCAGCTATATTTTAAAGGCTGTATCCGTCGGCTCAGTGGATCATCTAGTCCATAGTTTAAAACTTTATTTATACGCAGTGGAAAACACTTTATTTATATTTGACATCCTATGAGAGTGCATAAGTGACCCCCTAGGTCAGCTTATACTATGCAAGCCTCTAGATTTATATTATATTATAAGTGGGAAAACGATCTTTTTACGTTGCTTAGAAAGTAGTATATGAGTTTTACAAACATGCTGATCATGAGATATACTTATAATAGTATTTTTAGGTTTAAAAATAACTAGCAACCTAACATAAATCCTCCCAGGAGCAAGTAGACTATCTCCAACAAGGTAGCAGTAAAAGAAACATATCTAGTATCATAAGGTAAAAGTACTAGTGGGCGCCAACAAACTGACATGAACCCACTGGCAAGTATGTATGTCTGTAAGAAAAGCAGGAAAACTACCTCACAACAATAAGAGAAAGATCCCTACAACGTAACTCAAGGGATCACCAACAACACCACAGCAAATCTAGCCGCCTACCCGTCTACTAATCAGAACCTGAGGCATTCAGAAAATAAAAGAACACCTCAGTAATTAAAACAAGGAAATCAGAATTAGGGCATTAAATTAAAATGGAAGAAAGAGAGTAAGTAAACATGACAGTAAAAGCAAACAATGCCACAATATGTTGCATCTACAAGGAAGAAACACCTAACAATCCTAATTTGTGAGTTAATGGCAGTAGTAAACAAAATGGACATGAGTTAGTGACCAAAAACAGTCCCCCAAGCCAAACAGTTCCAAAAGAAAATTCACCGTGTCAGCACAAAATCACCACAAACCCATCCCGTACCTGGGATTAAAAAGGTTGACGGCCACAGCAATACCCAACCCGTACATGGGACTAAAAAGTGGCGGCCACGGCTCTCACACAAAACATCTCGCTCCTTTAAAGCGTCAAAATACCACTACCTGCCATAACTCACGATTCGACCCTCAAAACAAAGGGAGAACGAAAGGCCATCAAGACATCCCCACCTAGGAGGTAATCACTCGGGAAGAAAGAATCAGAAAAGGAATAAATCCCAGCTTACAGGAATCGCCAATCTCCAGCCACAGGAAATCGTCGAACTCCGTTCTACGATTTTCCTTTCGTCAAACACAAGCACGGGAAAAATCGTCGAACGCTGTTCGACGATTTTCCTTTCGTCGATCACATGTCACGGGAAAAATCGTCGAACGCCGTTCGACGATTTTCCTTTCGTCGATCACAGGTCACGAGAAAAATCGTCGAACGTCGTTCGACGATTTTCCGTTAACCACAGACCACAGGAAATTGTCGAACTCCGTTCGACGATTTTGCGTTAAACGCAGGCCATAGGTGTTGAAACTGGAATCCGTCCTCTTGTGGAGTTCGACCCTTGGGGAAGGGGTGGTCTCGCGCCTACTTTTCTCCTGCAAGAAAAACAACGAAAGAGACAAGAAAGAACAGACCCAAGGGCTCGGCAGGGAGGTCCCTCCACAAACCCGGAAGATCTCTGAGCGCTTCCCCTCCTTAGCCAGAAGCCGAGCTAAGGTACCCTCAGAGAGCACTCGAAAATAAGAGTTAGGAGGCACTGAAAGCGTGTCCTCTGAGGTACCCCTTGGGTCTTATTTATAGATTTTCAGAATCTGAACTGCCAATAACCAAAATAACTGACCTGGAAATACCAAAAAGCCCTTGGTTGGGCCTGCCAACATCCAAACTCCGCTGTCCTGAGCAGCTATGCGCAGTCCAACCTGGTCTGCCAACAGCGAGGCTCCGCTGTTCTGAGTAGCTATTCGCACCCCTAGGGAGTCAGCTCGCCTCCAATTTCCCCCGCGGGAGGCGGGCGCGACCTGGCTCTGGTGGCTCGCCTATCCTCCCTGGGCGAGCGCAAGCCGGACCGTCGCGGCCTGCCTGCCCCCTGCCGAGGCGGACCGGCGGCCAGGTCGCGTGTGGGGGTTGGCAGTCGGTCACCGCAACCCCGATCGACTCGCCAGTCGCGGGTCGCCAAACTTACGAGCTAAGGCCACTCTTCGTGCGACCTGCTCGCTCGCCTCGCCGGCTCGCTCGCCTGAAATGGGCGGGAGCGGGCCAGCCCTTCTGCCGCATGTCTGTTTTGCCGTTCGTGTGCGGGTCGCGGGACCAGGTCTGCTCAACCTCTCTGACGGGACCCGCTCGCCGGACACGGGGTTGTACACAATCCCCGCTCTTCTCGAGCTTGATTCAAGCTCGGAAAGAAACATCCAACCCGCGTGTTCGGCGAGCACTGTGCTGAGCTGGCAGGGAATCTTCTGGTGGGCCCCCACTGTCCGGCTATAAATACATACCGCTGACCCCTGGAGGAGGCTCCCCAGACCCCTTTATTTTCTTTGAGTAGACTTTAGTTTCTCGATGCCGGTCAGCGAAGAAGTGCGAGCTCGCCTGGCGGCAGCGGTCCTGAAGACGCAGGAGGAGGCCCTCGAGGCCGCCCCTTGGCTAGCACGTGGGTCCCCCGGCCCTCTTTTTAGGCCGGCGAGGGGAAAGATTGTTAGGCGGTCTCTGGCGGGTGACTGTCCGGGCTCCAGCTCGGCAGCGGGTGTTGAGGTCGTCCCTGGGGTACGTGGCCTTCCGCGGATTACCTCTGTATCTCTGATTTTTGGTTTTGCAGGTAATTCCCTGTGAAGAGGTGGGGATCCGGGGAGAGGATCACCCCCCTCCCCTGTCGCCTGAGAGGGTCGCTAGTTCCCCAGGTCTGGACCGCCCACCTCCGGAAACCCCCCGCCCGCCGGCTTCCCACGGACTGGGAAAATCTCTTGAGACCCTCGAGGGAGAAACCTTTCAGGGTCGGCCGGGCTCTTCTCGCCCATCCGTCGGTGCGGGCGACGTGCCAACCCCTGGTGAGCTGGTATTTTGCCGTTGGCTTTGTCCCTTGCTCGCCCTTTCTGACTCGCCCCGTTTGTAGGCTATAACAGGGCCTCCCCTGAAACCGAGATGAGCGAAGGGTATTCGCCCCCGCCCGACGTGGACAGCGTCTCCGATTACCTGGGCGACCCGACCGATGCGGTGGGGATGAAGAGGCAGGTGACGCGGCTTTTCCAGAAACACACCTTGCTGCTGCAGGAGATCGTGAAGAGGGTCGATGAAGACAAGGCCGAGACTGAGGCCCGGCTCGCGGCCTTGGAGGGCCCTCCGCGCGAAGCGGAAGACGACGATGTCACTTCACCGGGCGTGCATATAACGCGAGCCGAGGGGCATCTTAGGAGCGCCACAGAGCAGGTCGGCCTGGCTCAGCGGGAACTCGTGGCGGTTCGCGATTACCACGACCCTCGCGTGCCACCGCGATCGGGAACGAAGCGGCGGCACAGGTGGAAATGGGTCGAGTACTGACCCAGCCTTCTTCCCCTCGCTTGCGGGATACCGCGGGATTGCTGTTATTTCGGAGTTACCTTGTATTTGTAATCGCCTGCGACTCTTTTAGCCCGCCTATGGGCCTAACTTTTTTATTGCTGAGATGTGTTTGAAATTACCAAGCTGTTGTTTTCACTTTTTGCGGGATGGGGTAGGGGAGGCGTTCATTCTGCCTGACCTGCCGATCGGGGCGGGGGCGAGCCGAGGGGCCCGCCAGGCGGGAGCCTCCCGACTCGGGCTGAATCATGGGCGAGCGCGGGCCGAGACTCGCCCTCTCGGGTCTCCCGCGGATGCGGCCGGGCGAGAACCGCGCCTGATCGGCTTTTGCGGTGCGGTTGCGCGCGGGGAAGTTGAACCGTCGGGCTGATTTTTGCTATCTGCACCCCTTCTTTCGGCGAGAAGTTTCCCGCCCTTTCTCTTTTCCTATAAATAGGCCTTGGAGGCCCTCATTTCCCCACCGATTCCAAACCCTCTCGCTTCCCGTTCCCCGCGAAGTACTGCTTGTGCTCGCCTTCTGGATCTGTCTCGCACGTTCGGCGGTGATCTGATGGGAATGGGCGGAGGCGGCGGCGACGTGGACGGACGAAGTAAGTGCGCTTGGACCTTCTCCGAGCATGATTTTCCTCGCGCCGTCATCTCTGAGCGCGAGTACCTGGATGCTCTTAGCGACCACGTGCCGCCGAGTTTTTCTGCGAGACGGCCCGGGGATGGGGAAAAGATCAACGACTTATCCAGGGATGAGCTCGCCATCCCGCTAGCTCACTTTGAGGTGGGCCTGCGACTCCCCCTGTGGCCCGAGGTGCGCCAGGTGCTGAAATACTTCGGTGTCATCCTAGGCCAGATGACCCCGAACTCCGTCGCCGTCATGGTGGGGTTCGCCTGCTTCCTGCGAGAGGAGCGAGTGGAGTTCAGCCTCGCCGTGTTCCGGAAGCTGTTCTCCTTCCGGGCAAATCGAGACGGGACGGCCTACTTCTCCAGCGCCCACCTCAAGGTGCGGGAGACAGTTAACAAGAGTCACAATTGGCTCAAGAAATTCCTGTTCGTCAAAGGGGACTTCGGCAACGTCCCCTTCTCGCCGGTGCAACTTAGCGAGGCGAGCTACCGGCCGCCCAGCTTAGGCGGCCACGAAGCAGACTTGTGCGCGTTCTTCGCTGGGAAGAATTTCGAGGTCGCGTTCCTGCGCCGCCATCTTGACGACCTCGCTGCTATCCCACCGGGGGGAGGTTTGCCAGTCGCCTCTGTTATGCCTTATCCCCCTCTCTTCCTTTATCTCACACCTTCTTTCTGACAGGCGAGCGCGACATCCCTCTTCACCCCCCTTACGAGAGCGCTCGGATTCCCTCCGGGGTTCTCGCCCGGGCTCAGGCTGCGGATGCCGCTCACCGCGACATCCCGTCGGTGCCGGCCAAGAAGCGGCCGGGTGGCGGACAGCCCGCCCCTCCGCCGAAGGTCGCGAAGACCGCGGATCAACAACCCACCTCGATCCAAAGGAAGGGCAAGGCTCCCGCGGTCCTACCGGCAGAGGGCCCCTCGCCCCCGCTGGTTGCTTCGACCAGCGACTCCCCGGTCAGGGCGGCGGGCACCTCCGCGCCGCCGGACGGGTCTCAAGTTGCTGCGGAGCCGGTGCCGAGAGGGCATCGTAACTTCGGCTACGCGAGAGGTACCTGGACGAGCTCGGCGTCCCGCTCCTGTCGTGGGATAAGGAGTCGAACCGCGCGATGATCTCGACCCTGCTGCTGAGCTGGATGGAGCAGGATACCATCGGCGGGGAGGCGTACAACTTCTCCTTTGGCCTGTACTCGCGAGAAGATGCCGCCATCTACGACAGGGAGGAGACGCAGGTATTGGTTCATGAGAGCGCGCGGGCCCAGCTGCGCGGCCTGGAGCTGGCTCATATGTTGGGGAGGCGTTGCACTCAGCTGGAGCGGAACGCCGCCTCCCTGAATAAACTGGCGGACGAGAGGGAGGCAGCCCAGAAGCTCGCTCAGGAGGACGCGACCCTTCAGAGGAGGCGGGCCGATGCGGCAGAGGAGACCCTCGCGCAGTACCTGGGCGGGGTGGTACGTACTCACCCTGAACTACCCCCCCTTCTCGCGAACACGACTCACTATTCTTCTCCTTCCTTTCTCTAGGATGCGGCGACGGCGAGCCGGATGGGTGCCGAGATCGCCACGCTCGGTCAGGACAAAACGGTGTTGGAGGCGCGGGTTCGCGAGTTGGAGGCCGCCGCCGCTGTCCCTCCTCCAGACAGCAGGGCTTGTCCGCTCGAGCACCACTCCGACCACGACTTGGAAGTTCTGATGCAAAAGAACGCTGCAAGCGCTGCAAAGTATAATATGCAAATGCTGCGACGCGCGGATCTTCTTACGAGCGAGGCGGCGGAACTCTCGGCAGAAGACGTGGTGCCGGCCCTATTCCTCCCCGTGCCGGACCCTGGGGACAAGGCCTTCCAACCTATTTAGGACTACTCGCCCCGGATCTCGCGTCCCCCCTGACTTTTGACATTTATTTTTTAGATGTGTATTATCATGCATGTTTACTCGCTTTGAAATGTACGCGCGGGCTGCGCCTATACTTTGTGTTTTTTTAGCTATTGTTGCTTTTATAAACGTTCTCTCGCTCGCCTTATTTATACGTTTGCTGTTGCCGTGCGACGCGTCCTGCCCTTGCGGCCCGGCCCCGGATGAGGCGGCTGCTCGCCCGCCGAGCGGGGCGAGCCGGCTCATGCCTCGGCCGTATTGCCCGATTTCTTGCGGACTCTCGCCCAGGTTCTCTCCCCCACTCGGCCGCCTTTCCTGGGGCTGGGGGGGCTATGTTAGACCCCTCCCCTTTTTGATTAAATTTTGTGATTTCGATCTGTTGTTAACATCGTTTGAGTAGTTCCCAGCCTCGCCGGCTAGGTGGGAGTCCGGCAGCGTGATTTGCCCTGGGCCGCAAGTTATTGCTATTGAGTGACTTCCGGCCCTGCCAGCTAGGTGGGAACCTGGCAGCGGGGTCTTCTCGGGGTCAAAACTCATTCCTTCGAGTGACTTCCGGCCCTGCCAGCTAGGTGGGAGCCTGTAAGCGGGATCTTCTCAAGGCTAGGGATGACACCGAGTGACTTCCGGCCCTGCCAGCTAGGTGACAGCCTGGCAGCGGGATCTTCTCGGGGTCCAAACTCATTCCATCGAGTGACTTCCGGCCCTGCCAGCTAGGTGGGAGCCTGGCAGCGGGATCTTCTCGAGGCTAGGGATGACACCGAGTGACTTCCGACCCTGCCAGCTAGGTGAGAGCCTGGCAGCGGGATCTTCTCGGGGTCCAGACTCATTCCATCAAGTGACTTCCGGCCCTGCCAGCTAGGTGGGAGCCTGGCAGCGGGATCTTCTCGAGGCTAGGGATGACACCGAGTGACTTCCGGCCCTACCAGCTAGGTGAGAGCCTGGCAGCGGGATCTTCTCAGGGTCCAGACTCATTCCATCGAGTGACTTCCGGCCCTGCCAGCTAGGTGGGAGCCTGGCAGCGGGATCTTCTCGAGGCTAGGGATGACACCGAGTGACTTCCGGCCCTGCCAGCTAGGTGAGAGCCTGGCAGCGGGATCTTCTCGGGGTCCAAACTCATTCCATCGAGTGACTTCCGGCCCTGCCAGCTAGGTGGGAGCCTGGCAGCGGGATCTTCTCGAGGCTAGGGATGACACCGAGTGACTTCCGGCCCTGCCAGCTAGGTGAGAGCCTAGCAGCGGGATCTTCTCGGTGTCCAGACTCATTCCATCGAGTGACTTCCGGCCCTGCCAGCTAGGTGGGAGCCTGGCAGCGGGATCTTCTCGAGGCTAGGGATGACACCGAGTGACTTCCGGCCCTGCCAGCTAGGTGAGAGCCTGGCAGTGGGATCTTCTCGCGGTCCAGACTCATTCCATCGAGTGACTTCCGGCCCTGCCAGCTAGGTGGGAGCCTGGCAGCGGGATCTTCTCGAGGCTAGGGATGACACCGAGTGACTTCCGACCCTGCCAGCTAGGTGAGAGCCTGGCAGCGGGATCTTCTCGGTGTCCAGACTCATTCCGATTCTCTATGCAAGCTGGATATGGCAATCCTGGGGGGGAGAAAAAGGGCTTCATTATAATAAATCGTGCTGCTTACAGGTGCTTAGGGAAAAAACCTCTTCAGGTCGTCTCAACTCCAGGTGAGACTCAGGGTCTCGCCCTCTACATTTTGGAGCCGATAGCCCCCTGACTTCAAAGCTTCCTTCACAATGAATGGCCCCTCCCAGCTGGGGTTGAGCTTTCCTACGGACGCTGACCTCCCTGCCGCATCCACCTTCTTCAGCACCAGGTCCCCTTCTGTGAACTGTTTGACCCTGACATGCTTGTCAAAGTATTTTGCCATCCTCCTTTTGACCTCCTCCTGTCGGATGGCCGAAAGGTCCCTCAACTCTTCCACCATGTCAAGGGAGAGTCTCAGATCCTCTTCGTTCTCGGCTTGCCATTCCTCTCGGCCCTCTCTGGCCGTCCCGACCCGCGGTGTCTGGACTTCAAATTCTATGGGGAGCACCGCCTCGCACCCATGTGAGAGCTTGAAGGGGGTCTCCCCCGTGGCCGTGTTAGGGGTGGTTCTAAGGGCCCAAAGAACGGCGGGGAGCTGCTCCACCCAGCTCCCCCTCAAGTTTTCCACCTTCTTCTTGAGGAGATTGACGATGATCCCTTTCGCTGCCTCCACCTGCCCGTTGCTCCTGGGGTGGTGGACTGAGGCGAACCTGAGGTCGATTCCAAGCTGTTCGCAGAAGCTGGTGAACTCGGCACTGGCGAACAGGGGTCCGTTATCGGTGACGATGGCCTGGGGCATCCCATGGCGACATATGATCTCCCCCCAGAAAAAGTTCCTGATCACTTGGGAGGTCACCTTGGCCAACGCCTTCACCTCCATCCACTTTAAGAAGTAGTCGATCATCACTAGGAGGAACCTTCTCTGGCTGCTGGCCTGGGGGAACGGTCCAACCAGATCCATTCCCCAGATTGCAAAGGGCCAGGGGGCCGTGATACTCTTGAGTTGTTGGGCCGGCTGTAGCTGGAGGGGGGCAAACAACTGGCACTTATGACATCTCCTTGCGAACTCCGCGGCGTCTCGGCCCAAGGTGGTCCAGAAATACCCTTGCCTGACTATCCTTCCCTCCAGGGTCCGACTCCCGGAATGACTCCCGCATTCCCCGGAGTGGACCTCCTCTAAGATCCTCTGTGCCTCACCTTCGGCCACGCAGCGAGCCAGCATCCCAGAGAGGGTCTTCCTGTATAGCTGCCCGTCTTTAAGGAGGTAGTAAGCGGACTTGTGCCTCAGCTTCTTCCTGTCTACTCCCTCCGGATACTCTCCCGTGGAGAGGAAAACTATTATTGGATCCATCCACGAAGGCTGCTGATCGATCTCCATGAGCTCCCCCTCTCCGATGGAGGGGCGGAACAGGTCGGTGATGGTGCCCCCCATCCGGGGGCCATGCTTCGCTAGTTGGTCGGCCTGTTCATTCTCTTCCCTTGGCACGTGTCGGATGGAGAAGGTCTGGAAGGTCCCTATGACCCCCTTCACTTTGGCCAAGTATAACTTCAAAGCGGGCTCCCTTGCTTCGAACTCCCCTTTGATCTGGGAAGCCACCACCATGGAGTCAGTTAGGACCTCCACATCCAGCACCCCCAACTCCCTGGCCAGGCGCAGCCCTGCTATTACTGCTTTGTACTCGGCCTGGTTGTTGGTAATGGGGAAATGCACCACCACTGTCTGCTCAATCTGAGTCCCTTGAGGGCTTTCCAAAACCACTCCTACTCTGAGAGAATGCCTTCCTGAGGCTCCATCCACCCTCACCTTCCAAGGAGTCGGGCGGGTGAGCTCCTCCTCCGCTACTTCTACCACGTAGTCGGCCAGGAAGTCGGCCATCACCTGAGCTTTGATCGAGAGCCGCGGAACGAAGGAGACATCGAACTCGCTTAGCTCCACCGACCACTTGGCCAGCCGGCCTGAATGCTCCACCCCCTCGAAGATGTTGCGGAGAGGATGCTCGGTCACTACTCGGATCGAGTGTGCCTGGAAGTAATGTCGTAGACTCCGAGCCGAGACGATTAGTGCGAATGCAAGCTTCTCCAAGATCGGATACCGGAGCTCGGCCTTCCTCAGGACCCGGCTGACGTAATAAATAGGGAGCTGTCTCTTCCCTTCTTCACACACTAAGACGGAGCTCAAGGCCTCTGCCCCGACCCCAAGATATAAGAACAAATCCTCACCCTCCTTCGGCCCCTGGAGCAGCGGGGCCTGTGTCAGCTGCGCCTTGAGGGCCTGGAACGCCTCCTCGCATTCCTTTGTCCATTCGAACCTCTGGCCTCCCCTCAGCATTTTGAAGAAGGGGGAGCACTTATCCCCTGCCCGAGAAAGGAAGTGACTCTGTCCTGCTAGCTTCCCTGTCAACCGTTGGACCTCCTTTGCATTCCGCGGGGACCCCAGCTCCAGGATAGCCTTGACCTTGTCTGTATTCGGCTCGACCCCCGCGGTGGTGAGGAGATGCCCCAAGAACTTCCCCCGGCTAGCCCTAAAAACACACTTAAGGGATTCATCCGCATCTTGTATCTGCGTAGGGTGGCGAACGTCTCCTCCAGGTCCCGGAGATGGGAGTCCACATCTCGGCTCTTGATCATAAGGTCGTCCACATACACCTCCAAGTTCCTTCCCTTCTGCTCCTTAAAGACCCTATCCATCATCTTTTGGTAGGTGGCCCCGGCGTTCTTCAACCCGAATGGCATCATCTTGTAGCAGTAGCAACCGTCCTCTGTGATGAATGAGACATCCTTGATGTCCGAGGGGTGCATCCTGATCTGATAGTAACCTGAAAAGGCATCTAAAAAACTCATTACAGAAAAGCCGACGGCAGAGTCAACCAACGCGTCGATCCGAGGCAAAGGGTAACAGTCCTTAGGACAAGCTTTATTAAGAAGGGAAAAATCGATACACAACCGCCAGCGGCCGTCTCCTTTTTTGACCATCACAACGTTGGAGACCCAGTCGGGGTACTGAATTTCGGACATGAAGCCAGCTTTGAGAAGCTTCGCCACCTCCTCCCTGATGGGTTCCGCCAGCTTGTCCGCCGTGGATCTCTTTTTCTGCTGGACGGGGCGTGTCCCCGGGTCCAAGTTGAGGCGGTGGCAGGCCACATCCGCGTCAACCCCCGACATCTCCGCGGCGTTCCAGGCGAAGATGTCCACATTCTTCTGGATGCACTCCAGCATCCTGCCCTGGTCCTCCGGGGTCAGCCCTCCGCTGACGCGGATCTTCTCCATCCTTCCTCCCCGGGTGAGCACCTCCAGCTCCACCACTTCTTCCGCCGCCACCAGCCTGGATCGCTCCCCCCATCCTTCGGCGTCCCCTTCCTCCGGAACGGGGACCTCTACCTCCATCTCCCCTCCCACGGCCCTTACTTCGGCCACTTCCTCCAAATCTTCCCCTGCCGCCTTCTCTGCACAGTCCTTCACCTCCAGCTCCTCCCCTCCTACTTCCTGCTCGGCTTCCTCCATTCTCCGCCCCATCTCCTCGGCTCCCTCTTGCCAAGAGATGGCGTTTACCGCGGTGACGTAGCACTCCCGCGCCACCTTTGGGTCTCCCCTAACCCTGACCTGCACTCCCTCAGCGTTGAACTTCAGGCACTGATGGAAAGATGAGGGGACGCAGCGGAAGGCGTTGATCAGGGGCCTCCCGAAGATTGCGCTGTAGCTGCTGGGGGCGTCCACGATGACGAACTTGCATTTTCGGGACTGCCCCCCCAGGGTGACATGGAGGCCAACTCCTCCCTCTACTTCCTTCCTTTCTCCCGAGAACCCGAACAAGGGCCCGTCCGAGGCCAACACCCTCTTAGCCTCCACCTGCATCGCGTCAAACGCCTTTTTGAAGACGACGTTCACGGAGCTCCCATTGTCCACAAGGACCGAGAGACGGTGAAATTCTCGATGGCGGCCTTGATGACCAGCGCATCACAGGACGGATCGTCGTGGTCTGGCATATCATTTCTGGAGAAGGTGATCCTCTCCTCTAGCGGCGGGGTTTGTGACGTAGAGGCGACGCTCCGCCGGTACATGGTTTGGAGGCTTGCCTTGCGGGAAGCCTCGATTCCCACTCCCCCGTGGATCACCCCGATCCCTCCTCGGGTCCCGACATCCACCCGGTCTTCGCAACGATCCTCCTCCGCCCGAGGCAGGACCTCCTCGATCCTCACTTCTTGCCGCGCTTCCTCCTGCTGCTGCTGCCGCCCCCTATTCCCTCTCATCTCCAAGAACTCCGGGCACGTGGCTGTTGCGTGCCCCTCTTCTTGATGGAAGTCGCAATAGGGCAGTTCCACCCTGAACTCCCTTCTCCTCCTCCTCATGATCCCCCTCCTTGCTCCCAAGGCTATGGCCATGGCCTCCTCCTGATCGGGGAGCCGGGGCCTCTGACCCTGCCTCCAGCCCGGTGGGTGGAACTGGTCCTGCCTTCCCTGATAGTGACCCCTTCCGAAGTACCCCCTCTGTGGCCCCTGCCCCTGCCACTCTAGTCTCCAGCCCAGCCTACGGTCGAGCTCCTGACGCCCCCACCCTGGCTGCTGTCCTTGGAGCTGCCTCTGCTCCCTCTGCCTGGGCTCCCCTCTTCTCTCCTCCTGCGCTCTTCCTCCCTTCGACTCCTTCTCTTCCTCGGTGGCCCACCTGGCTAGCTTTCTTGCGAACTCCGGATTCGACGCCTCCCCGTCGACCTCTCTCGCCTCCCTCTCCATCAGCTCCTCGTAGGAGAGGGGGGGACTCTCTTCAGCTCCATGCGGAAGAAACCCTGCTGTAGGCCCAGGGTGAAGGCCATCATCAGACTGTGGCCCGGCATCTCCTGGACCTGGGTAACCTCCTCCTGAAACCGATCCACATAGCTCCCCAACATCTCATGCACCCCCTGCTTTATGTGGAACAGGGACTCAGACTCCTTCTTCCTCTTCTTTGAGGTAGTGAACCTCAACATGAACCCTCGGCGCAAGTCTTCGAAGCAATAGATGGAACTAGCTGGCAGCTGGTGGAACCACTCCCTTGCCTTCTCTCGGAGGGTGATGGCGAAGAGACGACACTTGAATCCGTCTGACATCTGACGGATGGAGACCACGTCTTCGAACAATTGGACGTGCTGAATCGGGTCTCCTTTCCCGGTGTAGTAGGACATCTCGGGCTCCCTGAACCCTTCTGGCACTGGTGCTGAGGAGACCAGCTCGCTGAATGGACTGCCTCCAACCACCGGGCGAGCCGGCGAGTCCCGCGAGCCCAATTCGCCGAATTGACCTCGGCCTGCCAAACCGGGGAAGAGCTCTCGCCCCGAGAGCTCGCTCCCCCGGCCTTCCTCAGCCACTTCCTTCCCGGCTCGCCTGCCAGGAGCGTCTTCGCCTAAAGAAGAGGCGGCCGCGATCTGAGCTGCCGGAGTCGAGCACTCGGCCCGCGCCCCGAGTGCGAACTTAACGAGATTCAACACCTCGTTCCTGAAATCCTCCAACATCCCCACCGTTGCGAGAGGCGGGGTGGGGGGGCGGCGAGTCTTGTCTGTCAGATCCTTGACCTCCCGTCATTGAGCTCGCCGAAGCTTTTCTGCACTGACCACTCTCCACGCTCACCGCACCAAAATGTTGAAACCGGAATCCGGCCTCTTGTGGAGTACGACCCTGGGGAAGGGGTGGTCTCGCGCCTACTTTGCTCCTGCAAGAAAAACAACGAAAGAGACAAGAAAGAACAGACCCAAGGGCTCGGCAGGGAGGTCCCTCCACAAACCCGGAAGATCTCTGAGCGCTTCCCCTCCTTAGCCAGAAGCCGAGCTAAGGTACCCTCAGAGAGCACTCGAAAATAAGAGTTAGGAGGCACTGAAATCGTGCTCTCTGAGGTACCCCTTGGGTCTTATTTATAGATTTTCAGAATCTGAACTGCCAATAACCAAAAGAACTGACCTGGAAATACCAAAAAGCCCTTGGTTGGGCCTGCCAACAGCCAAACTCCGCTGTCCTGAGCAGCTATGCGCAGTCCAACCTGGTCTGCCAACAGCGAGGCTCCGCTATTCTGAGTAGCTATTCTCACCCCTGGGGAGTCAGCTCGCCTCCAATTTCCCCCGCGGGAGGCGGGCGCGACCTGGCTCTGGTGGCTCGCCTATCCTCCCTAGGCGAGCGCGAGCCGGACCGTCGCGGCCTGCCTGCCCCCTGCCGAGGCGGACCGGCGGCCAGGTCGCGTGTGGGGGTTGGCAGTCGGTCACCGCGACCCCGATCGACTCGCCAGTCGCGGGTCGCCAAACTTACGAGCTAAGGCCACTCTTCGTGCGACCTGCTCGCTCGCCTCCCTGGCTCGCTCGCCTGAAATGGGCGGGAGCGGGCCAGCCCTTCTGCCGCATGTCTGTTTTGTCGTTCGTGTGCGGGTCGCGGGACCAGGTCTGCTCAACCTCTCTGGCGGGACCCGCTCGCCGGACACGGGGTTGTACAATAGGAAAACATCAAATTTCGTTCGACGATTTTGCGTTAAACGCAGGCCACAAAGAATCATCGAACTCAGGTCGACGATCCTCGTCGAACTAAGCTCGACGATCCTCGCCGAACTCATGCAAACAGAGATCGTCGATCTCAGTTTGACGATAATCGTCGAACTCAAGTCGACGATCTTCGTCGATCCAAGCTACCAGAGATCGTTGATCTTAGTTAGACGATTATCGTCGAACTCAGATCAACGATCTTCTTCGATCCATGAACCAGGGGTCGTCGATCTCAGTTCGACGATCTTCATCGAACCCAGATCAACGATCTACGTCGAATTGGCTGGATTGAGAGTACAGCATTCATGTACCTCCAACTTCGTTTCCGACCAATCTTCTTAGCCTAATTCGATCCTATTACTCGTAATATAAGCATGAAAATCCACTACTACTAGTTCTAAGGCCGATAGGCTAATTTCTACCCAACCCGAGATCAACAGGGAATAATTTGATAAAAGACACGACTACAGCATTCCAGCCAAAGACTTGGAGTTTCAGAACTTGAGAAAAATGAAAAAGAACATAAAGGAGCATTATGGTTTAATATTCACATGTTTTTGACGGAAAACAGAGTAAAATATCAATCTCGAGAAATAGGGAAAACTATAGCAAATGTGACCATGAAAATGAGAAGAAAACTTGGTAGGGGTAGGAGCACCACTTGCCTCAAATACCAGCAATTTATCTTGCACAGCCTTCCTCCCTCTCTCGGCTCCAGCCGCAACAGCACCTAAACAGGATTTCTAGAGTTTAATGGCGGAAAAGGATCAAACTAAAAATTACGAGACCCCTAGAAACACCACGAAAATTGAATAACTTACCGTAGGAATGAAGGTCTAGGCGAGAGCACTCCAAATCCGCTTTCGGAATTGAATTTCGTCCACTAACGCTCCCAGAATCGGGGTCTGAAGGGTATCAGGGTTGGCGGTTTTTCCTCTCGACACTGCGACGGTTATTCTTTCAAGGAAGGAGACAATGAATAGTCTCGATTTTTCTAAGGCTTTATATATATGCATTGACGCGTCTAATCAACCTTAACCACCACCTAAAAGCAACTGGTTCATATCAGCTTTAATAATTAATCATTTACATCCATTAATATTAACACACCAAAATGACCCGAAACAGAACCACCTCAGAATTCGATGAAATTCGCACCGTAACTAAACACCAATGCTACGAATGCAACAGAGAAGTCGAAATCAACTTTCGATGATCAAAACTCGGGTTATACCTACCCGAAGCCAAAACACAAGCATCCCCGGAGAGGCCTCACCGGTCACCAAAACAGACCCGGCTTGCTAGGGGATCTTGCCAAAAAGGCTACCAATAACCACACAAGGAACCAAAAGAGCTAAGACCATGATCTAACAAACGGCACCTACCGGAAACGCGTCAACGTAACGCCAAACGAGAATTAAATAATTGCAAAAAAATTGGGGGCATTACATGTTCTCCGTTCGACGATTTTAGTTGAGTTCGACGAATTCCGGTCGACGATAGGAGTCACGCCTGGTGTCACGGGCGTGACCAGGGCGTATTCTCTGGTCAATGATTTTAGTTGAGTTCGACGAATTTAGTGGAATTCGATGAATTCCGGTCGACGATAGGAGTCAAGCCCGGTGTCACTGGTGTGACCATGGGCGTGACCAGGGCTTGTTCCGTCGTCTCGAGTGTTGAACCGACACTAAAAACCGTCGTAACGCTTCAGTGGAGCAGGAAACGGGTAAGGACACGGGCGTGTCCATACCGGTGTCAATTTTCATATATAAGGGCTTAGAAAACCCTAGCTGTTTCACTTCTCTTTCCAGCCCGATTTTCTGAGAAAACTTCTGTAGAAAGAGAACTGCAGGAGCAAGCTCTATGGAGGGAAAATCCGCCAACGCCGCGAAGGAGAAGATGCCGCCAAGGAGAATTACGAGATCCATGGCCGGAAATGGTGGTACTGCTGAAACCGAGGTGAGTTTCCTACCCTCTCCCTTGGTGTTAGATCTGTAGATATCTAGGCGAGACGTCGACTCAAAAGAGTCTTGACATGTGAGAAGATGCTTTCTCTAGGGTGAGGCCAATCTGGGGCTTGTGCTCTTGGTAAGTGGTGTATTCAACCTCTCCAATCTTCTATGTGGAGATGGGGGATGGTTTCGTGAAGAGCAAAGGCCACATGAGGGTGAATAAGGGTGGAGGAATTTCTGGAGGTGATCTGAGAAGATCGACTTGAGGAGGAAGATGAACCGATGCCGTTCATTCCGCCTCAAGATGCGTGCTGAATCTGTATTCTGCGCGCATATATCTTCTAGGCCATTTTCATGATAGATATGGCCAGATCTGGGCTTTCAACTAAACACGAAAGTTGAAGTCCTTCAAAATACCTTTTGAACGAGTGGTTACATTATTTCAGACGAAGTCTGTAGCCACGGGAAAGTCTGAACGAATTTGATGTTCGACAAATCCTGCATGCAGAAATTGTGTCCTGTACGCAGCGGACTTCGAGTATGATTTCAAATAGGATAATTTCAAATATGGGTTGAGGTCCGAATACAAAAACTGTATCCCACGGAAAGACCTTTCCATCGAGTGGTTACACGTCTTCACCGGATTCATGTAGCTTCAGGAATCTCTGATCGAAGTTGCTGTCCAAATTTACTCTGCACCTAAATTCTGGGTTTTAAATAATATGAATTTGGATTCGGTGGAATTAATATTGCAAGTTACTTGGCTTGGATGAACTCTTTTATAATTAATCATTTTAGTTGCATGATTGATGAAGTTTGTTAATCAAATTTCACATAATCCAATTGTGAAGCAAGCTTACTTAAACGAATTGACTTGATAGAAATTGATAGATGGTTATTTATGCGCTTCATGTTTATAATATGTTGTTATCCTTTGGAAAGATTGATGGATCTTTATACGCGCATCATGTTTATAATATGTTTGTACTTTTGGAAAGATTGATAGATCTTTATATGTGCATCATATTTATATTATGTTGTCATCATTTGGAAAGTCATGTAGAAGAATAAATTGTGGTCATGAGTATGTTTGATTAAAGGAATGAGTTTAGTAGTCCAATACTTAGAGCGTCGTCTCCCTACGGGTAGTATTGTGAGAGGATGTGAGTGCGGTGTTGTCCGTCACTTGTTTGGTTTGTGTTGAGATAAGGTATGGATGGATGGTTGGGCTGTGTCCTCGTGCTTACTTCTGAGGCCCCTTCCATGTTATGGCGAGGAGGCATTTGCATGCGGTGTGAGTCGACACGCTGTGTCGTAATCCTGGGTTAAGGATAGTGTGGCAGTTCTACAGGCTCGGCGATCGTCACACCGACGGGAGTTGACAGTTAGACTTTGGGCGGTTGGGTTTGTCCTCGGTGTTCATGTCCCGGGGCTCCTTCTGTGCCAAGTGAACGGTTGGGCTTGGTCCTCGTGCTTACTTCCGAGGCTCCATCCGGGTCACACAAGGTCAGTTCGGGGCTTGGTCCTCGGTGCACATCTACCTGAGGCTCCCGCTGGGCCATAGTAAGCATGGGCTTCGCTGTTGTGTTATTAGCATTGAGGCGTACGGAGGCCTAGGTGAAGTAGTGTGGATACCCGCCTAGTAGTAGAAGTGCATGTTCTACTATCACCGCCTGGCCACGGTGGCTGATGCCTGAGAGGTTAGCTACCTGCTTGAAAAGTGGGAACTATAGTCTGTGTCGACATAGCACTTGCATGTGTGTGATCATGGGTGAGTCATTGCATAACATACATAGCATTTCATAACATTGCACAATAAGATCCTCATTGTATAAGTTTGTATGGGCACTCTTATACGATGAGTTACCTTTATGTAACCCGATCCTTAACTTATAAGTTTGTATGGGCATTCTTATAAGTTAAGTTACTTTCTTGATGTTACTTATACTTGTTAGTTTGCTATAGCTCTTAAATATTTGCTAGATCATGATACTGTTACACTAACACTATTGCCACCTGCTTATGCTTCTTTTACTTGTATATATATATATATATATTACCCTTGTTCCTTCTCTCCGCCCGGTGCCGAGGAGTCGCCGGGTGAGCGGATGTGAAGCCACTTAGTCGTTTCGACTAATGGTTGCTATGACTTCCTTTTAGTAGGTCTTGCCGCAGGTAGAGCAGTCGCGGACTACGCAGCAGGACGGCCAGGCCAGGACGACAGGGCCTGAAGTAACTGTGCCGTCGATACCATCGGTCACAGATATGAGTGTTGACAGGATTTGATGTAGCCCCTTTTTGGGCAATTTCTATAGCTGTACTCTGATATGTAGAAGCATGTTTTAGCTTCTCTTTTGTTGTTCTGAGATAAGGACATTATTACTTAGTGTGGATTGACTTCTCTTGCTTATATTTTGGTTGGGTTGGCATGTGATACTGATATTATTGTAGCCGGCGGAATAGGTGTCTTTTGGTACAGGTTAGCGCGTATGCTAATGCTACCGCAAGGTGGCTGATCCGGGTATAATACCCCCCCCCTTCGTGCCATGTTTTGGGATCCGGGAGGGGGGGTCTTACACCGGGTATGAAGAAGAACCTATTCTCTGTGACCAATGCGGTAGACGCAGGTTATCACATTCTGTTTGGGACAACAGAAGTGAAGTTCTTTCGCAACGTATCAGCGGTAAAGACTGATGTTGCTCACGTTAGGAGGAGAGTTAAGAACTTATTTGTTCTTGCAACAAATTCTTACGTTGATCGGATGAGGGCCAACAATAGCGCTATTATTTGACATGAGAAGTTGGGGCATGTAGGGATGGATAAGCTGAAAGCTATGGCAAACAGGAGCCTTATGAAAGGCTTGCCTAAGCTATCATCCTTTGGCGATGGTCACGTTTGCGCGGGGTGTCAGTACGGTAAGGATCATCGCCATATGTTTGATAAGTCACAAATGAGGAGCAAGAGACCATTGGAGTGTATCCATGGTGACTTGATGGGACCAACCGTCACTGCTAGCCTTGGTGGGAGCAGATACATGCTCGTTCTGATTGATGATTACTCAAAATACACTTGGGTATATTTCTTGAAGGAGAAGTTAGAAGCTTTCAGGTTGTTTGTGGAGTTCAAGGAGCTAGTGGAGGGTCGGCTTGGCTTGTAGATCAAGAAGTTTAGATCAGACAACGGTGGTGAGTTTGTCTCCTCTGAGTTTTCTAACTTCTGTAGGAAGTATGGGATCTAGAGAGAGCTTACTTGTGCTCATACTCCATAACAAAACGGAGTATCAGAGCGGAAGATCCGTCATCTGACGGAAACCTGCAAATGTTGGCTTCATGCAAAAGACATTCCTAGGTCCTTCTGGGCAGAGGGGATGTCTTGTGCTTCTTATGTCATCAATTGGATGCCGCTCAGTTCGATCAACATGAAGTCTCCTTTTGAGATATTACTGAAGGAGAAACCAAGCGTGGAACACCTTCGGGTGTTTGGATCAACTTGCTATGTGCATATCACAGATGCTTCAAGGACAAAGCCTGATGCAAAGGCAAGAAAACTTGTCTTTGTAGGCTATGATGAGCGAAAGAAGGGATGGAAGTGCATGGATCCTGCGACGAAGAAGTTTGTTGTATCAAGAGACGTGGTCTTTGATGAACTGACGTCGTATGGAGGAGGCTCGGTTGTGCTACCAGAGAGCAAGGTTGATGAAGAGCAGAAGGTGACTGCTGAAGTTCTGGAAGAGGAGCTTGTTGTATCACCAACAGCTCATGTTGCTTCAAGCTCTGGGGCAGAGGCTTCTGGTTCAGGAAGCAGGGGGAGCATTACTCAGAGTTTGCCCGGGAATGGAGCTGATCCTGAAGAAGCAATGGAGGTGGTGAGCAAGGAGCAGACCCTTCAGAGATCAAAGAGGATTGTCAAGCCACCAACTCGATACTGTGAAGAGAATGCAGTGAGTTTTGTCTCCTGTTTCTTTGCAGGCCCTCTGGATGAACGAGAGCCTTCGAACTTCAATGAGCCCACTGGATTCAAGCAGTGGGAAGATTCCATGAAAGAAGAGATGACTGCTCTTAAGAAGAATGAAACCTAGGACCTTGTGCCCAGGGTTGATGGCATTACTCCAGTGACTTGCAAGTATGTGTATAAGTTGAAGAAGAAGGTTGATGAGAGCATTGAAAGATACAAGGCTCGCCTTGTTGCTCGAGGATTCTCATAATAGTATGAAGAGGACTATGAGGAGATGTTTAGTCCAGTTGCAAAGATGAATTCGATTCGGGTGGTCATCGTCTTGGCTGTTTGCCAGGGATGGAGGATGTGACAGCTTGATGTGAAGAACGATTTTCTTTACGGAGAGATTGATAAGGACATCTTCATGGATCAGCCGCTTGGATTTGTTTCTGAAGTGCATCCAGACTATGTATGCAAACTCAGGAAGGTTCTCTACGGGTTGAAGCAGACTCATAGAGCTTGGTATGTGAAGATAGCAGAATATCTCCAATTCTGCGGATACCTTGCTTCCAACTCAAATTCAAGCTTGTTCATCAAGAAGAAGGTGGAGCTTCAGGTTTTGGTCCAGTTGTATGTTGATGACATGATCATCACGGGGAATTCTGAGGAGGAGGTAGCTAGGCTCAGGGCTGAGCTAGTTATTCGCTTCAAGATGAAAGGATTGGGAGAGCTTCATCACTTTCTTGGTCTTGAAGTGGAGAGGGAGGAGAGAGGGATACTCATTTGCCAGAAAGGATATATGGATCGCATTGTGAATCGATTTGGCATGGGTGAAGGAAAGAGTTGCTCTACTCCTCTGGATTTGGGCTGAAGCTTCGACGAGATGAAGGAAGGATTCTTCCCGATCCCTTGGCGTTCAAAGCTCTAGTGGGGAGCTTGATCTGCTTAACGATTATAAGGTCAGACATTGCTTATGTTGTTGGTCGAGTAAGTCGGTTTATGGTTGAGCCAAGGAAGTCTCATCTGGTAGCGGCAAAAATATCTTTAAATATGTCAATGCAACTTCTAATATGGGACTCCTTTATAGAAGTAACGTGGACTTTTCTTTGCTTGGATACACGGATGTTGATTATGGTGGTGACTCGGATGATCGAAGATCAACATCGGTTATGTTTTCACTTGTGGATCAGCTTGCATCTCGTGGTGTAGCAAGAAGTAGGACTCAGTGTCTGTGTCTACTATGGAAGCAGAGTACAAGGCTTCGGCCTTGGCTGCTCGAGAAGTCATCTGGCTGAGGAGGCTTATAGAGGATGTTCATGAGGAAGTGCAAGGTCCTACTTTGCTCCGAGGTGACAATGAGAGTGGTCTCAAACTAGTGAACAATCCAGTTTGTCACGCAATGACCAAGCATATTGAGATCGAGCACCACTTCATAAGGGAGAAGGTGTTCGAGAGATCTCTTATGGTAGGGCATGTTCGGAGTAAAGACAATCTTGCTGACATCTTCACGAAGCCACTGTCGAAGGGGCCATTTCAACGGTTACGAGGTTTGCTGGGCTTGATCACCACTTCTCACTTCAAGGGGGAGTGTTGAAAATTATGAAGTGAAAGTGGGTGATGGTGTAGGCTGGGCGGTCTGAGCGGTCTGAGTCTGCGAACTAGGAGGACTGATGTTGCGCCCTGGGTGTCGCCTGTTCGGCTTAGTGGCTTGGCTATTCTTGTGGAGCGGCCTGTGCGGTCTGTCTTTGGCGGTCTGGTGGCGATGCTCTGCTCGACCTGTGGTTTTGCAGTTAAGCCGGTTCTTGTGGTAACCGGGTGGATTGGTGGTTATCCGCGGGAGTTGTAGCGTACTTGGTTGAGTCCGCGGCGTACGCCTTAGCGGACTGATTTTGGAGATCGACTTTGGTCCTTGCCGAGCTCTCCGGTGATGCAGTGGGTGTTGCCGCATTCTTTATGGCGGACTATCCTGATGTTGGAGGTCTGGGTCTTTTGTGTCCGCCATGCTCTCGCGAGTTGCTTGATGTGCTGCTGGACTTGGTCATTTTCTGTGACAAGTCCATGGTGTTCGCAGTGTCCGCAGAGTCCGCTGTTGACCGGGCAGACAGCCTGTTGGTCGTGGACTCGTGGCGTACTGTGGCGTTGTTCTCGAGCTATGTGGACTGCCTCTTTGTCCGCATATATTGTGCAGACTGATGCAGCATGGGTTGTGGTTGTGTCTGCATGCTGTTATTGAGTGGCGGACTGGCGCTGTGCTTGCGTGTAGTGCGAACTAGCGTAGTGTTCGCATGGTGGCGGTCTGACTTTGACCTAGCGCCTGGCGGGTTGTTTGAAGTCTGGCCAAGTCCTTGCAGACTCGGCGGACTGGGATGTGTTAGCCGCGAGCTGGTGTGGTGGCTCTATTCACTAGGGTGGTGACCACACTCCTCACCCCACCTATAAATAGACCCCCCGTCATGTCTACAATAACTGAGTGAACAGTAAGTTGAGTCTTGGTTAATTGTTGCGGTTTGGGTTTTCCTGTCCGTGTGGGTTGTGGAGAGATAACTGATTGTTGCTTGCAGGTTGCACGGCTAGCACTGTGAAGCCAGGAGTTTGGCTTTGACTTCGGTCAGGATCAGTGAAGTTTGCGGTTATAATTGGCGGTCTCAGCAGGTCGCTTCTGCGGCTTGTCAGTTTTCTCTGCTTTAGTTTTTCCAAGTTCAATAACCTGTCCGCCGGACTCGGGCGGGTAGGCGGTTTGTTCTTCAATTCGGCAGTAGTCAGCGAATAACGGCGTGCCCGCGCGACCTCGCAGTCTTGGAGGACTCCGTGTTCTATTCGTCTTCTGGCAGCAGCAGTTCGGGCGACTTCGGCGACTTTGGCGGACAGTGCGGTCTCGGCGGTCTACAGTTCTGTCTGCCTGGATTGATTTGGTTCTTTCTGTTTTTCCTTGTGTACTGGCGAAATCATGTCGCTCCACGTATATCTTGTCTTGTAAAGAAGTTAATAAATATATGATCTACTTGTTCCTTCTACTTGCATTTGGTGTTTGAGCTTGCTTTCCTGGTTTCCGTATGATCAAGGTGTGATCTTGATAGTTCTGAGAATAATAATTTGGCGTCAGACTATCGCGCTGATCATCTTGAGAAAATTCAACAGTGCAAACACCCTGGACTTGTCACACAGTGTGACCATGTCCAGCAACCCACCAAACAACTGGCGCGAGCTCGGCGGACACGAAATCTAAACCGCCAACTCCATGGACAGTCCGCCACCATGAATGCGGCTGTCACCCACCGCATCACCGGAGAACTCGACAAGTACCAATGCCGATCTCCAAAACCAATCCGCAATAGCGGAGTCCTCGGACTCTAACCGAGTCCGCCACGTCTCCGCAGATTTAATCCTCAATCCGCCTGGTTACTTCAAGAGCAAGATCTGCACAACCGCAGGCCGAGTTGAGCACCACCACCAGACCGCCAAAGACAGACCGCCCAGGCCGCTCCACTAGAAGCCCAAGCCGCCAAGTCTACCCTGGCGACTGATCACCCAGGCCGCAACATCAGTCCGCCCAGGCCCCGGACTCAGACCGCCAAGACCGCACGGTCTGCTCCAACACCCACTTTCACTTCATAATTTTCAACATTTTCTTATCTTATATGTCCTCCCTCATATGGGTTGGGTTATCTTGGATGTAATAGATAGTTTGGGATCTCATTTGGAGGGAAGGTTCTTGGAGGACCCAGTCTCCTTGAATTTGGTCGGAACATGCTCCGAATTGTATCTTGTATTCACTTCAATTAATCAATACTATGTTCTCCTTGTTCAAGCATGTTTGCTACTCGTAACACATACCGTTGTAGGATATAATCTTGTCACTTAGAAGTTAGAACAACAAAAAACAATTTTTTTGCCAGAAGGCTGAGTTCCATTTAGTATACAATGGAATTTGTTAGTGCATTCATATAAAGGTGAAGAGTTGCAGAGTTCATCACTTTACCTATAAAAATATGTTGTGATAGCAAAGCTGCAAGCTATGTTACTCAAAATTCTATCCCATAACCAAATATCATATTATAGTAGACAAACATTTCACATGGGACAAATTTTGACTCGGGATGGGACTAGTCTGTAATAGGTCGACTTTATGAATGACTCTGAGTTGATACGTATCTGATGACTATATGAATTATGAACTTTATCCTGCATTAGAATTGCAATTAAGAAATTTCGAATAATCCCCAATGACCACAATCAAGTAGAATTTAAATGAAGATAACAAATACAGATGTGCAGATATGAGGCGTGAAACAACAAATGTAAGAGCCAACAAAGCCCTGCAAGTCTCAAGGCATATTGGTACCAATTTTACAAGATAATATCCACGCAAACTTGCGTGTAAATACGCGATTCAACAACCAGGAAATTAGAGCCATCAAGTGAAATTACAACTAGTAGAGAACTTTGGGAAAAAAGAGTGTTTTACGGAGTGATAGGAGACAGGAGTGTTGGTGGAAGATGAAATCTGCACTTTTTAAATTGTTGGTGGGCTGGAATGGTTGACAGAGGACTGGAGGTACTCTGGGCTGCTGGAAGGTGCGGCTGGCCTGCTGTTTTGAGTTCATTGGCAGTGTCTAGTGAGCCTGAGGGTTCCTTTAGCACTCCGTTTTTGTTTCTTGTGAGTTCGGGCAAAAACGTCATCGTCAAAAAATAAATGTTTGACATGACAATGGTTATGACTGCCACCGGGAGGAAAAACCATTTTTTATCATAAAAGTGAATGAAGTTCCTCAAGTGAGGTCGGACATTCAAGAACTACGGTTCATAATCACAAAGTTTACCACTGCAAGCGCCGTGCCAAGTGAACTCTCATGTTTTGAATGAGAGAGACTGCAGCGAGCAATTTGGAGGGATGAATGATTATTTATGGAAAGTTTTGGCAGTGGGGAAGGTTGTATGGTAACTGGAATAAGTTCCAAGACCTGAAATTTGATTCCGGCAGGGGTCCTGGAGAAAATGTTGGGAGGTGGGGAGGGGTTATAACCTGCTGGGAATTGTGGAGCAGGGAAATGTCACTGGGAGGGTAAATCATAGGTTATGGGGCTTATGGAATTCAGTGGAGATTCAGTCAAGGACTTGACGTGGCCGTGAGGGGGAGGAACAGTTGGGTGTGGTTAGTGTAGGAAAAGGGAATTGAAGGAGTTATGGAAGGTGGGGCTCGATCTGGCTCAAGAAGTGGGGAGGAGAGGCAGTTTACCTTTAGTAGTGGAGTAAGCTTTTTGTATCTAATTGTGGATTTAGTGGGAAAAGATGGAAGCTGGGGTAGTTAATTGGTAGAGGGTAGTTGTGAAGGTAGTTATGACGGGTATTTGAACTCAGGGAGAGGTAGAGGGGAGGGAGGAGGGGGTTGGCTAAGGCGGTAGCTGGCCAGCTATGGGTGGTCGTGAGAGTGAATGGAAATTCAAAATGGGGGTTGGATGTGATGCGATCCTACAGGCTGGGATCTAAAATACCCTCCATGGGTACAAGCAACAATGAGAAAACTGTGAAAACAACCACCACAACAGCTTAATAGGAGTAACAATACAAGGGATACAAGAAGCTAAGAACTAAAGACCATCCTCTAGCCTCTGAACAGAGATCGAAACCCACAGTTCTCCCTCCAACCAGGCGGAGTAGCACTTCACTTTAACAATGGTTTCTGTTGAATTTTGTGAATTGCAAGTGGTTGACGGGACAGGCCGGGCGGCCTGGAGCGGACAGCATTGGCGGACTAGGCGGACTGGGCGGACTATGATGTGCGGCCTGGTGAAAGGTCTAGTGAGAAGCCGGCTGTCTTCTGAGCGGGTTGTTTGCATGGAGTCCGCGGACTATGCGGCCTGGTTTCTGCGGATAAGGTGTTTGCTGATTGGCTTTGCCAAGTAGCGGCCTGAGCGGATGGAGGCATGCGGACTGGTGCATTGCTCAGTGGCCGCGGGTGCAAGCTTGTGCTGATAGGCGGGTTGGCTCGTGTCCGCGGGAAGCTTGCGAACTAATGTGTCCGCGGTGTGAGATGTTGCGGACTGGGCTTAGAGCTTGGCTGAGGCCTTGTCAAGTTCTGGTGATTACAGCAGGTGCTCTGCTGTGGAGACCGGTTGGCAGACTGGAGTTTGGAGTCCGGGAGGAGGCTGCTGCATTGGACAGGAGTGCGAGGTGCTCGCGGACTGATGGCGGTCTGTGCTAGGGTGTTTGACGGACGGGAGTCTGTGTCCGTCATGCTCGCATTGGCCCTTGATGGTTTTGTACTTGGTCACACATTGTGCCAAGTTCATGGTGTCCGCCGTATGCGCCAAGTCCGCTGTGACCGGGCGGACTGTTGCTGTCTACCTTTGGTCGTGGACTTGTGGCGGATTGAGGTGTGAGTCTTGCGGACTGCCTCGGGTTGGTGCGGACTGCCATTGAAGGGGGTTGCTGTTCTGCAGTGGTTGGAGCTTTGCGGGCTGATGCCTTGTCCGCATAGCTTGGGCGGACTGGAGAGGGTTCGTCATTGGTTGCCTTGCTCCTGACGGTTTTCCTTGTTATCCGGCTAAGTCCTTGCGGACTCAGCGGACGGAGGTTTGGTATCGCGCGGGCTGGGGGTGGTGTCGCTATCTCTTGGGCGGTGACCACACACCTCACCTTGCCTATAAATAGGACCACCCTGGCACATCTACAGTAACCTAAGTAACTTGAGTGAACAGTAAGTTGGGGTGTGCAAGGAGCATCGGTCTGTGTTTGTCAGTCCGCGCAGATTATTTCAGGCTGACGGTTTGCTGTGTGCAGGTCGCGCGGATAGCTTCAAGGAGCCAGGAGTTTGGCTATGACTTCGGTCAAGTGCTTGGAAGTGTGCGGTCTCTGCGGACTCAGCAGGAGGTCGCTCTGCGGCTTGTCAGTTCTGTCTCATCTTTGCCAGCTTCAATAACCTGTCCGCCGGCTTCAGGCGGGTAGGGGTGTTTCCTCAGTTCAGGTTCAGCAGGAGGCGAATAACGGTGTGTCCGCGCGGCCTCGCGGCTTCGGCGGACTCCGTGGCTATTCGGCGGATTGCAGCATAGCTTGGGCGATTTCAGCGGACTCGGCGACCTCGCGGTCTCGGCGGACTCTGGTGCTGTCCGCCCGACTTGTTTTTGGTGCTTTCTGTTTTCAGCTGTTATACTAGCGAAATCATATCTCGCTATGTATGCCTCGTGTTGTAAATAAGTGAATGATAATAGACCTGCTTGTGCTTCCATTGTTTGTTGAGCTTTACCTCAATTCGTTGGTGTCCGCTGGTTCAACGTGCGAACTGGGTAGTTCCGAAGATATTAATTTGGCGTTTGGGCTATCTTGCTGACCACGTTGAGAAAATTTAACATGGTATCAGAGCCAGGTTACTGAGGTTCAGTTGCGTGAGCGGAAGTCAGCCAGTGTTGTTACTCAGTGATTGAGTGGTGATCAACCTGTGTTGTTGCTTGGAGCTGCTGAAAGGTTGCCAACAGGTGTTGCAATGGAAGGGGGCTTTACAAGAGGTCTGGGCATTGAACTCTTAACGCCGACTAACTTCAAGAAGTGGAAGTCGTGCATGAAGAGTTATCTTCTTGGCGAGAAGCTGTGGGAAGTCGTCGGTGGTGACGACAGACAGGAAGTTACTGCTGCGTTCGGTACTGCTGAACAGGTTAGGCTCTGGAGAAGAACAAATGCTATGGCGGAGTTCATTCTGAAGAGAGCCGTGTCTCCGGAACTGTTTGATCACATCATTGGGTGTGAGTCGGCTGCTGATATTTGGACAACTATTGATGAGTTGTTCAATAGGAAGAATGTGGCGCAGCTACAGTTCCTGGAGAATGAGTTGGCCAGGGAAACTCAGGGAGATCTTTCCATCTCCAAGTACTTCTTAAAGATGAAGAGCTTGTGCGCTGAGCTGTCGGCACTGGATCCTGATGAGCCTATCTCTGAGGCTAAGATGAAAAGGCACATTATCCGCGGCTTGCGGAAGGAGTATGTGGCCTTTGTCACATCTGTTCAAGGGTGGGCTACTCAGCCGTCTTTGCTGGAGCTGGAGAATCTGCTTGCCTCGCAGGAGAGCTTAGCAAGGCAGATGGCTGGAGTGAACCTGAATCAGGAAGGCAGCGAAGCTCTCTTCTCAGGCAAGAAGAAAGGATGGTAAGGGAAGAAGAAGAAGAAGGTGCAGGCCGCTGGTGAGAAGGAGACTTCAACTTCATATCCGCCGTAGAGGAGCAATGCTCCTAAGGACTAGAAGAAGAATCTGAAGTGCTACCGGTGTCATCAGCGAGGTCACTTCAAGCGGGACTGCAAGGTCAAACTGCAGCCTGGGCATGCTGCGGGAAAGGAGGATGCTTGCTCGAGAAGTGAAGAAGCAGAATGGGGCAGAGCTTTCATGACGGGCACTTGTGTCCGGGCCTTGTCTGCTGAGGACTTCAACAGCGAGTGGATCGTGGACTCCGGGTGTGGTCATCACCTCACCGGAGACAAATCGAAGTTCACCTCCATGCAGGCTTACTCAGGTAATGAAGCTATTATCACTGCTGATAATACTGTTTATGTAGTAGAGAAAGAGGGGGTCGTGTCTTTGGGTAGTGATCAGGGGCCACTCACGTTAAGGAGTGTGTATCACGTGTCGGGCATGAAGAAAAACCTCTTCTCGGTGACCAATGTGGTGGACGCTGGGTATCACGTTCTGTTTGGGCCAACAGACGTGAGGTTCCTTCGCAACGTATCAGCGGTGAAGGCTGATGTTGCTCATGTTGGGAGAAGGGTGAAGAACCTGTTTGTTCTTTCCACCAATGCTTATGTTGATAGAATGAGGGCCAATGATAGTGCTGTTATCTTCCATGAGAGGCTGGGGCTTGTTGGCATGGACAAGCTGAAGGCGATGGCAAGTAGAAGTTTGGTGAGGGGGTTGCCGAAGTTGTCTTCCTTTGGTGATGGGCATGTTTGTGCGGGCTGTCAATACGGTAAGGCACATCGCCTTCCGTTTGGTAAATCACAAACAAGGAGCAAGAAACCATTGGAGTGCATTCATGGCGACCTGATGGGACCGTATGTTACTGCCAGCCTTGGTGGAAGTAGATACATGCTTGTCTTGGTTGATGATTACTCAAGGTATACTTGGGTGTACTTCTTAAAGGAGAAGTCGGAAGCCTTCCGTTTGTTCGTGGAGTTCAAGGAGTTGGTAGAAGGCCGACTTGGCTTGCGGGTTAAGAAGCTTAGAACTGATAACGGGGGTGAATTTGTTTCCTCCGAGTTTTCTAACTTCTGCAGGAAGCACGAGATCCAACGAGAGCTTACTTGTGCTCACACTCCACAACAAAATGGGGTAGCGGAGCGGAAGATCCGTCATCTGACGGAGACCTGCAAATGCTTTCTTCATGCGAAAGATATCCCAAGGTCTTTTTGGGCGGAGGGAATGTCTTGTGCTGCTTATGTTATCAACCGGATGCCACTCAGCCCTATCAACATGAAGAGTCTTGTTGAGCTGTTGCTGAAGGAGAAGCCGAGTGTGGGACACCTTAGGGTGTTCGGTTCAACTTGCTACGTGCATGTCCCGGATGCTTCGCGGACAAAGCTGGATGCGAAGGCAAGGAAACTTCTCTTTGTTGGCTACGATGAGCGGAAGAACGGATGAAAATGCATGGACCCTGTGACGAAGAAGTTCGTGGTGTCAAGAGATGTTGTCTTTGACGAGCTGACGTCATATGGAGGTGGCTCGGTTGAGCTAACCGGAAGTAGCAAGGTTGATGAAGAACCGGTGGTGGCTGCTGAAGGCTTGGAAGAGGAGCTTGCTGTTTCACCAGCAGCTCCTGTTGCTTCGAACTCCGAGGCTGAGCCTTCTGGCTCAGGAAGCAGGGGGAGCACTGCTCAATGCTTGCCCCAGGTTGGAGTGGAGCCTGAAGAAGCAACAGAAGCCGTGAGCAAGGAGCCGTTTCTTCGAAGATCGAAGAGGGTGGTTAAGCCACCGGCTCGGTACTGTGATGGGAATGCAGTGAGCTTTGTCTCCTGCTTCTTTGCAGGTCCTCTGGATGAGCGAGAGCCTGCAAACTTCAACGAGGCCACTGGATTGAAGGAGTGGGAAGGTGCCATGAAAGAAGAGATTGATGCTCTGAAGAAGAATGAAACCTGGGACCTTGTGCCCAAGGTTGATGGCATTACTCCGGTTACTTGCAAGTGGGTGTATAAGTTGAAGAAGAAGGCTGATGGGAGCATTGATCTGTTCAAGGCTCGCCTGGTCGCTAGAGGATTCTCACAGCAGTATGGAGAAGACTATGAGGAGACATTCAGTCCAGTTGCGAAGATGGCTTCAGTAAGGGTGGTGATCGCCTTGGCTGCTAGCAAGGGATGAAGGTTGTGGCAACTCGATGTGAAGAATGCTTTTGTTTACGGAGAGATTGACAAGGACATCTGCATGGATCAGCCGCCTAGTTTTGTTTCTGAAAAGCATCCGGACTATGTCTGTAAACTCAGGAAGGCTCTCTATGGGTTGAAGCAAGCTCCTAGAGCGTGGTATGGAAAGATTGCAGAGTATTTGCAATTCGGTGGATACCTTGCTTCCAACTCGGATTCAAGCTTGTTCGTCAAGAAGAAGGGAGAGCTACGAGTCTTGGTCCTACTGTATGTGGATGACATGATCATCACAGGAAATTCGGAGGAGGAAGTAGCAAGGCTCAGGGCTGAGCTTGCTATATGCTTCGAGATGAAGGACTTGGGAGAGTTGCATCACTTTCTCGGTCTGGAAGTGGAGAGGAAGGAGTGCGGGGTTCTCATTTGCCAGAAAGGCTATGCTGATCGCATTGTGAAGCGGTTCGGCATGGGCGAAGGGAAGAAGTGCTCTACTCCACTGGAATCTGGGCTTAAGCTTCGACGAGATGAGGGAAGGGTTCTTCTTGATCCCTTGATGTTCAGGGCTCTTGTTGGGAGCTTGATTTACCTGACGATTACAAGGCCTGACATTGCTTATGCTGTTGGCCGAGTAAGTCGGTATATGGCTGAACCAAGGCAATCTCATCTATTGGCGGCGAAGGGAATTCTGAAGTATGTCAAGGCTTCTTCTGATATGGGACTCCTCTATAGAAGGGACGCGGAGTTTGCGTTGCTCGGGTACACGGATGTTGACTATGGCGGTGATTCGGATGATCGAATGTCTACTTTAGGTTATGTGTTCACTTGCGGTTCAGCTAGCATCTCGTGGTGTAGCAAGAAGCAGGACTCGGTGTCGGTTTCAACCACGGAGGCGGAGTATAAGGCTTCGGCCTAGGCTGCTCGGGAAGCCGTTTGGTTGAGGAGGCTTATAGAGGATGTTCATGAAGAAGTGCAAGGGCCTACTTTACTCCGGGGTGACAATGAGAGTGCTCTCAAACTGGTTAACAATCCAGTGTGGCACGCTAGGACCAAGCATATAGAGATTGATCACCACTTCATCAGGGAGAAGGTGTTGGAGGGGTCTCTGCTGGTCGGGCATGTTCGGAGTGAAGATAATCTTGCTGACATCTTCACAAAGCCACTGTCGAAGGGCCCTTTGAACGCTTGCGCAGCTTGCTGGGCTTGGTCACCACTTCCCACTTCAAGGGGGAGTGTTGAATTTTGTGAAGTGGAAGTGGTTGACGGGACAGGCCGGGCGGCCTGGAGCGGACAACATTGGCGGACTAGGCGGACTGGGCGGACTGTGATGTGCGGCCTGGTGCAAGGTCTAGTGAGAAGCCGGCTGTCTTCTGAGCGGGTTGTTTGCATGGAGTCCGCGGACTATGCGGCCTGGTTTCTGCGGATAAGGTGTTTGTTGATTGGCTTTGCCAAGTAGCGGCCTGAGCGGATGGAGGCTTGCGGACTGGTGCATTGCTCAGTGGCCGCGGGTGCAAGCTTGTGTTGATAGGAGGGTTGGCTCGTGTCCGCGGGAAGCTTGCGAACTGATGTGTCCGCGGTGTGAGATGTTGCGGACTGGGCTTAGAGCTTGGCTGAGGCCTTGTCAAGTTCTGGTGATTACAGCAGGTGCTCTGCTGTGGAGACCGGTTGGCTTACTGGTGTTTGGAGTCCGGGAGGAGGCTGCTGCATTGGACAGGAGTGCGAGGTGCTCGCGGACTGATGGCGGTCTGTGCTAGGGTGTTTGGCGGACGGGAGTCTATGTCCGCCATGCTCGCATTGGCCCTTGATGGTTTTGGACTTGGTCACACATTGTGCCAAGTTCATGGTGTCCGCCGTATCCGCCAAGTCCACTGTGACCGGGCAGACTGTTGCTGTCTACCTTTGGTCGTGGACTTGTGACGGATTAAGGTGTGAGTCTTGCGGACTGCCTCGGGTTGGGGCTGACTGCCATTGAAGGGGGTTGCTGTTCTGCAGTGGTTGGAGCTTTGAGGGCTGGTTCCTTGTCCGCATAGCTTGGGCGGACTGGAGAGGGTTTGTCATTGGTTGCCTTGCTCCTGGCGGTTTTCCTTGGTATCCGGCTCAGTCCTTGCGGACTCAGCGGACGGAGGTTTGTTATCGCGCGGGCTGGTGGTGTCTCTATCTCTTGGGCGGTGACCACACTCCTCACCTTGCCTATAAATAGGACCCCCCTGGCACATCTACAGTAACCTAAGTAACTTGAGTGAACAGTAAATTGGGGTGTGCAAGGAGCTGCATTCTGTGTTTGTCAGTCCGCGCGGATTGTTTCAGGCTGACGGTTTGCTGTGTGTAGGTCACGCGGATAGCTTCAAGGAGCCAGGAGTTTGGCTGTGACTTCGGTCAAGTGCTTGGAAGTGTGCGGTCTCTGCGGACTCAGCAGGAGGTCGCTCTGCGGCTTGTCAGTTCTGTCTCATCTTTCCCAGCTTCAATAACCTGTCCGCCGGCTTCAGGTGGGTAGGGGTGTTCCTCAGTTCAGGTTCAGCAGGAGGCGAATAACGGTGTGTCCGCGCGGCCTCGCGGCTTCGGCGGACTCCATGGCTATTCGGCAGATCGCAGCATAGCTTGGGCGATTTCAGCGGACTCGGCGACCTCGGCGACCTCGCGGTCTCGGCGGACTCCGGTGCTGTCCGCCCGGCTTATTTTTGGTGCTTTCTGTTTTCAGCTGTTATACTAGCGAAATCATGTCTCGCTATGTATGCCTCGTGTTGTAAAGAAGTGAATGATAATAGACCTGCTTGTGCTTCCATTGTTTGTTGAGCTTTACCTCAATTCCTTGGTGTCCGCTGGTTCAACGTGCGAACTGGGTAGTTCCGAAGATATTAATTTGGCGTTTGGGCTATCTTGCTGACCACGTTGAGAAAATTTAACAGTTTCAAACAAAACTTGAAAACATAACCTAAAAAGATACATATTTATAAGGCAAAAAATAAACCAAACTACCCCCCCCCCCCCATTTAACTACTATTACTTTCCTGCTTCCCACCAAAATAAGCTGCAGTCACGCCATCCATGTCCACCAGATTGTATCACTGCATTCTCCGTTAAAAGTGCCTTGTACCAAGACAGAAAGTGGGGATATTGTTGTTGAATGAATCACAAATCTTCCCATGTCGCCTCATCCGGGGTTCCGTTTGCCCGGTGTATCAGCAACTGGGTCATTACCCACCCTTGTTGTGGCACAATTCGCCAATTCACCTTTCCAAAACCGCTACAGGTTCAATCAGGAGATTTTTCTCAACATTCACTGTTGATGGCAGCTCCACCCTATGTGCTGGTGTAGGAATATCACCCCTATGTTCTTGGAGTTGAGACACATGAAAGGTTTGATGGAGTTTTGTCGTATCCGGTAAATCCAAACTGTATGCTACTGCTCCAACTATCTCCACTACTTGGAAAGGGCCCAGGAACCGAGGTGAAAACTTGTGAAAGTTGTGGCTTCATAAACTGGTTTGCTTATACGGTTGAATTCGTATGTAAGCTCATGCCCCCGCTTTTAACACCCTCTCTCAGCGCTTACTGTTTGCCAAAACCCGCATCCTATTTTGGGCTTGCAGCAAGTTAAACTCCAACAATAACATGCCGTGCTCCCGAGCCACCAATGTGCGGTCCACCTCAACCACCATGGTGGTGCCCTCTATATACGGACAATATAGTGTAGACTCTTGACTGTAAACCACCTCAAATGGTGTCATCTTGATCGTGCTTTGGACGGTGTTGTACCACCACTTGGCAAGGGGCAGCCATGCAACCCTCTTCTTCGGTCGCTTAAAGCACATGCAATGAAGGTAACTTTCCAAGCAACGGTTTACCACCTCGGTTTGACCGCCCATTTGGGGATGATACGTTGTCGACATCTTCAGCTGCACCTGCAATAGACGGAAGAGTTCCTGCATGAATTGACTAAGAAAATTGGTATCACGATCACTCACAATCGAGCTTGGGAGCCCATGTAGACGAAAAAAAGAGTTCAAAAAATGTCCGGCTACTCCCTCCGCCAGACTATAAAGTGAGCTTGCTTGCTCAAGCGATCCACAACCACCAATACTGTTAAATTTTCTCAACGTGGTCATCAAGGTAGCCCAACCGCCAAATTAATATCTTCGAAACTACCCAGTTCTCACGTTGAACCAGCGGAAAACCAAGGAACAAAGGTTAATCCCAATAAACAATGGAAGTACAAGCAGGTCTTTTATTCATTCACTTCTTTACAACACGAGGCATACATAGCGAGACATGATTTCGCTAGTATAACAGCTGTAAACAGAAAGCACCAAAACCCAAGCCGGGCGGACAGCACCGGAGTCCGCCGAGACCGCCGAGGTCGCCGAGTCCACTGAGTTCGCACGAACTTAGCTGCAATCCGCCGAATAGCCACGGAGTCCGCCGAAGACGCGAGGCCGCGCGGACACACCGTTATTCGTCTCCTGCTGAGGCTGAACTGAGGAACACCCCCTACCCGCCTGAAGCCGGCAGACAGGTTATTGAAGCTGGCAAAGATGAAACAGAGCTGACAGGCCGCAGAGAGACCTCCTGCTGAATTCGCAGAGACCGCACACTTCCAAGTACTTGACCGAAGTCACAGCCAAACTCCTGGCTCCTTGAAGCTACCAGCGCGACCTGCACACAGCAAACATCAGCACTGAAACAATCCGCGCGGACAAACAAACTGAGACCGCAGCTCCTTGCCCAACCCAACTTACTGTTCACTCAAGTTACTGTAGACCTGCCAGGGGGGTCCTATTTATAGGCGAGGTGAGGAGTGTGGTCAGCGCCCTAGAGATAGAGACACCGCCCCAGCCCGCGCGATAGCAAAACACCGTCCGCAGAGTCCCAAGGACTTAGCCGGATACCAAGGAAAACCGCCAGGAGCAAGGCAACATTGGCAAACCCTCTCCAGTCCGCCCAAGCTATGCGGACAAGGCATCAGCACGCAAAGCTTCAAACCACTGCAGGACAGCAATCCCCCGTCAATGGCAGTCCGCCCAAACCCAAGGCAGTCCGCAAGACTCACACCTCAATCCGCCACAAGTCCATGACCAAAGGCAGATAGCAACATTCCGCCCGGTCACATCGTACTTGGCGGATACCGCAGACACCATGGTCTTGGCACAGAGTGTGACCAAGTCCAAAACCATCAAAGGCCAATGCGAGCATGGCGGACACAAACACCCGTCCGCCAAACACCCTAGAACAGACCGCCAGCAGTCCGCAAGCTCCTCTCACTCCTGTCCAACGCAGCAACCATCCCCTGACTCCAAAAACAGTCCGCCAACGACCTCCACAGCAAAGCACCTGCTGTACCGCCACAGCTTGACAAGGCCTCAGCCAAACTCTAAGCCCAGTACGCAACAGCCCACACCGCGGACATATCAATCCGCAAGCTTCCCGCGGACACGAGCCAAACCCCCTATCAGCACAAGCTTGCACCACGGCCACTGAGCAATGCACCAGTCCGCAAGCCTCCATCCGCTCAGGCCGCTCCTTGGTAAAACCACAGCCAACGCCTTATCCGCAGATACCAGGCCGCATAGTACACGGACTCCATGCAAACAACCCGCTTAGAAGACAGCCGGCTTCCACTAGACTTTCCACCAGGCCGCACATCACAGTCCGCCCAGTCTGCTTTAGTCCGCCAATGCTGTCCTCCCAGGCCGCCGGCCTGTCCCGTCAACCACTTCCACTTCACAGATATCAACACTCCCCCTTGAAGTGGGAAGTGGTGACCAAGCCCAGCAAACTGCGCAAGCGTTCAAAGGGCCCCTTCGACAGTGGCTTCGTGAAGATGTCAGCAAGATTATCTTCACTCCGAACATGCCCGACCAGCAGAGATCCTTCCAACACCTTCTCCCTGATGAAATGGTGATCAATCTCTATATGCTTGGTCCAGGCATGACACACTGGATTGTTAACCAGTTTGAGAGCACTCTCATTGTCACCCCGGAGTAAAGTAGGCCCTTGCACTTCTTCATGAACATCCTCTATAAGCCTCCTCAACCAAACGACTTCCCGAGCAGCCAAGGCCGAAGCCTTATACTCCGCCTCCGTGGTTGAAACCGACACCGAGTCCTGCTTCTTGCTACACCACGAGATGCTAGCTGAACCGCAAGTGAACACATAACCTGAAGTAGACCTCCGATCATCCGAATCACCGCCATAGTCAGCATCCGTGTACCCGAGCAACGCAAACTCCGAGTCCCTTCCATAGAGGAGTCCCATGTCAGAAGTCATCTTGACATACTTCAGAATTCCCTTTGCTGTCACTAGATTAGATTGCCTTGGTTCAGCCATATACCGACTTACTCGGGCAACAGCATAAGCAATGTCTGGCCTTGTAATCGTTAGGTAAATCAAGCTCCCAATAAGAGCCCTGAACACCAAGGGATCATGAAGAACCCTTCCCTCATCTCGTCGAAGCTTCAGCCCAGGTTCCAGTGGAGTAGAGCACTTCTTCCCTTCACCCATGCCGAACCGCTTCACAATACGATCAGCATACCCTTTCTGGATAATGAGAATCTCGCACTCCTTCCTCTCCACTTCCAGACCGAGAAAGTTATGCAACTCTCCCAAGTCTTTCATCTCGAAGCGTATAGAAAGCTCAGCCCTGAGCCTTGCTACTTCCCCCTCTGAATTCCCTGTGATGATCATGTCATCCACATACAGCAGGACCAAGACTCGTGGCTCTCCCTTCTTCTTGACGAACAAGCTTGAATCCGAGTTAGAAGCAAGGTATCCACAGAATTGCAAGTACTCTACAATCTTCCCATACCACGCTCTAGGAGCTTGCTTCAACCAATAGAGAGCCTTCCTGAGTTTGCAGACATAGTCCGAATGCTTTTCAGAGACAAAACCAAGCGGCTGATCCACGAAGATGTCCTTATCAATCTCTCCGTAAAGAAAGGCATTCTTCACATCGAGTTGCCACAACCTCCATCCCTTGCTAGCAGCCAAGTCGATCACCACTCTTACTGAACTCATCTTCGCAACTGGACTGAATGTCTCCTCATAGTATTCTCCATACTGCTGTGAGAATCCTCTAGCGACCAGGCGAGCCTTGAACCTATCAATGCTCCCATCAGCCTTCTTCTTCAACTTATACACCCACTTTCAAGTAACCGGAGTAATGCCATCAACCTTGGGCACAAGATCCCAGGTTTTATTCTTATTCAGAGCATCAATCTCTTATTTCATGGCACCTTCCCGCTCCTTCACTCCAGTGGCCTCGTTGAAGTTTGCAGGCTCTCGCTCATCCAGAGGACCTGCAAAGAAGCAGGAGACAAAGCTCACTGTATTCCCATCACAGTACCGAGCCGGTGGCTTAACCACCCTCTTCGATCTCCGAAGGGTCGGCTCCTTGCTCACTGCTTCCATTGCTTCTTCAGGCTCCACTCCTACCTGGGTCAAGCATTGAGCAGTGCTCCCCCTGCTTCCTGAGCCAGAAGGCTCAGCCTCGGAGTTAGAAGCAACAGGAGCTGCTGGTGAAACAACAAGCTCCTCTTCCAAGCCTTCAGCAGCCACCACCGGTGCTTCATCAACCTTTCTACTTCCGGTTAGCTCCACCGAGCCACCTCCATATGACGTCAACTCGTCAAAGACAACGTTTCTTGATACCACGAACTTCTTCGTCACAGGGTCCATGCATTTCCATCCCTTCTTCCGCTCATCGTAGTCAACAAAGACAAGTTTCCTTGCCTTCGCATCCAGCTTAGTCCGTGAAGCATCCGGGACATGCACGTAGCAAGTTGAACCGAACACCCTAAGGTGTCCAACACTCGGCTTCTCCTTCAGCAACAGCTCAATATTAGTCTTCATGTTGATAGGGCTGAGTGGTATCCGGTTGATGACATAAGCAGCACAACACATCCCCTCTGCCCAAAAGGACCTTGGGATATCTTTCGCATGAAGCCAACATTTGCAGGTCTCCATCAGATGACGGATCTTCCGCTCCGCTACACCATTTTGTTGTGGAGTGTGAGCACAAGTAAGCTCTCGTTGGATCCCGTGCTTCCTGCAGAAGTTAGAAAACTCGGAGGAGACAAACTCACCCCCGTTATCAGTTCTAAGCTTCTTAATCCGCAATCCAAGCCGGCCTTCTGCCAACTCCTTAAACTCCACAAACAAACAGAAGGCTTCCGACTTCTCCTTTAAGAAGTACACCCAAGTATACCTTGAGTAGTCATCAACCAAGACAAATATGAATCTGCTTCCACCAAGGCTGGCAGTAACCGTCAGTTCCATCAGGTCGCCATGAATGCACTCCAATGGTTTCTTACACCTTGTTTGTGATTTATCAAACGGAAGGCGATGTGCCTTACCATATTGACAGCCCGCACAAACATGCCCATCACCAAAGGAGGACAACTTAGGCAAACCCTTCACCAGACTTCTACTCGCCATCGACTTCAGCTTGTCCATGCCAACATGCCCCAGCCTCTCATGCCAGATAGCAGCGCTATCATTGGCCCTCATCCGATCAACATAAGAATTGGTGGCAAGAACAAACAAGTTCTTCACCCTCCTCCCTACATGAGCAACATCAGCCTTTACCGCTGATACATTGCGAAGGAACCTCACGTCTGTTGGCCCAAACAAAACGTGATACCCAGCGTCCACCGCATTGGTCACCGAGAAGAGGTTCTTCTTCATGCCTAGCACGTGATACACACTCCTTAATGTGAGTGGCCCCTGATCACTACCCAAAGACACGACCCCCTCTTTCTCTACTGTATAAACAGTATTATCAGCAGTGATAATAGCTTCATTACCTGAGTATGCCTGCATGCAGGTGAACTTCGACTTGTCTCCGGTGAGGTGATGACAACACCCGGAGTCCACGATTCACTCGTCGTTGAAGTCCTCAGCAGACAAGGCCCGGACACAAGTGCCCGTCATAAAAGCTCCGCCCCATTCTGCTTCTTCACTTCTCGAGCAAGCTTCCTCCTTTCCCGCAGCATGCCCAGGATGCAGTTTGACCTTGCAGTCCCGCTTGAAGTGCCCTTGCTGATGATACCGGTAGAACTTCAAAAACTTCTTCCAGTCCTTAGGAGCATTGCTCCTCTCCGGCTGATATAAAGTTGAAGTCTCCTTCTCACCAACGACCTGTACCTTCTTTTTCTTCTTCCCTTCCCATCCTTTCTTCTTGCCTGAGAAGAGAGCTTCGCTGCCTTCCTGATTCAGGTTCACTCCAGCCATCTGCCTTGCCAAGCTCTCCTGTGATGCAAGCAGATTTTCCAGCTCCAGCAAAGACGGCTGAGTAGCCCACCCTTGAACAGATGTTACAAAGGCCACATACTCCTTCCGTAAGTCGCGGATGATGTGCCTTTTCATCTTTGCCTCAGAGATAGGCTCATCAGGATCCAGTACCGACAGCTCAGCACACAAGATCTTCATCTTTAAGAAGTACTTGGAAATGGAATGGTCTCCCTTAGTTGCCCTGGCCAACTCAATCTCCAGGAACTGAAGCCGCACTACATTCTTCCTATTGAACAACTCATCAATGGTTGTCCAAATATCAGCAGCCGACTCACATCCAACGATGTGATCAAATAGTTCCGGAGACACGGCCCTCTTCAGAATGAACTCCGCCTTAGCATTGGTTCTTCTCCAGAGCCTAACCTACTCAGCAGTACCGAACGTAGCCGTGACTTCCTGCCTGTCGTCACCACCGACGACTTCCCACAGCTCCTCGCCAAGAAGATAACTCTTCATGCACGACTTCCACTTCTTGAAGTTAGTCGGCGTTAAGAGTTCAATGCCTAGACCTCTTTCAAAGCTCCCTTCCATTGCAACACATGTTGGCAACCTTTCAGAAGCGCCGAGCAACAACACAAGTTGAGCACCACTCAATCACTGAGTAACAACACTGGTTGACTTCCGCTCACGCAACTGAACCTGCCTCTGATACCATGTTAAATTTTCTCAACGTGGTCAGCAAGGTAGCACAACCGCCAAATTAATATCTTCGGAACTACCCAGTTCTCACGTTGAACCACCGGAAAACCAAGGAACAAAGGTTAATCCCAACAAACAATGGAAGCACAAGCAGGTCTTTTATTCATTCACTTCTTTACAACACGAGGCATACATAGCGAGACATGATTTCGCTAGTATAACAGCTGTAAACAGAAAACACCAAAACCCAAGCCGGGCGGACAGCACCGGAGTCCGCCGAGACCGCCGAGGTCGCCGAGGTCGCCGAGTCCGCTGAGTTCGCTCGAACGTAGCTGCAATCTGCCGAATAGCCACGGAGTCCGCCGAAGCCGCGAGGCCGCGCGGACACACCGTTATTCGTCTCCTGCTGAGGCTGAACTGAGGAACACCCCTACCCGCCTGAAGCCGGCGGACATGTTATTGAAGCTGGCAAAGATGAAACAGAGCTGACAAGCCGCAGAGCGACCTTCTGCTGAATCCGCAGAGACCGCACACTTCCAAGTACTTGACCGAAGTCACAGCCAAACTCCTGGCTCCTTGAAGCTACCCCGCGACCTGCACACAACAAACATCAGCACTGAAACAATCTGCGCGGACAGACAAACTGAGCCCGCAGCTCCTTGCCCAACCCAACTTACCGTTCACTCAAGTTACTGTAGACCTGCCAGGGGGGTCCTATTTATAGGAGAGGTGAGGAATGTGGTCACCGCCCTAGATATAGAGACACCGCCCCAGCCCGCACGATAGCAAAACACCGTCCGCAGAGTCCGCAAGGACTTAGCCGGATACCAAGGAAAACCGCCAGGAGCAAGGCAACATTGGCAAACCCTCTCCAGTCCGCCCAAGCTATGCGGACAAGGCATCAGCCCGCAAAGCTTCAAACCACTGCAGGACAGCAATGCCCCTTCAATGGCAGTCCGCCCAAACCTGAGGCAGTCCACAAGACTCACACCTCAATCCGCCACAAGTCCACGATCAAAGGCAGATAGCAATAGTCCGCCTGGTCACAGCGGACTTGGCGGATACCGCGGACACCATGGTCTTGGCACAGAGTGTGACCAAGTCCAAAACCATCAAAGGCCAATACGAGCATGGCGGACACAAACACCCGTCCGTCAAACACCCTAGCACAGACCGCCAGCAGTCCGCAAGCTCCTCGCACTCCTGTCCAACGCAGCAACCATCCCCGGACTCCAAAAACAGTCCGCCAATGACCTCCACAGCAAAGCACCTATTGTACCACCAGAGCTCGATAAGGCCTCAGCCAAGCTCTAAGCCCAGTACGCAACAGCCCACACCGCGGACATATCAGTCCGCAAGCTTCCCGCGGACACGAGCCAACCCGCCTATCAGCACAAGCTTGCACCACGGCCACTGAGCAATGCACCAGTCCGCAAGCCTCCATCCGCTCAGGTCGATCCTTGGTAAAACCACAGCCAATGCCTTATCCGCAGATACCAGGCCGCATAGTCCGCGGACTCCATGCAAACAACCCGCTCAGAAGACAGTCGGCTTCCACTAGACTTTCCACCAGGCCGCACATCACAGTCCGCCCAGTCCGCCTTAGTCCGCCAATGCTGCCTGCCCAGGCCGCCCGACCTGTCCCGTCAACCACTTCCACTTCAATGATTTCAACAAACACCATTGATTTACCTTGACTTTGTGGCAACCCGTGAGATATCATGCCAAATACGGTCCTGAATCGGTAAGGGCTGGAACAACCATTGCGGCTTTTGGGTGTCGGTCTTACATCTCGGGAAAACAGTGCGCTTTTGGATGTACTCATACACCTCTGGTTTTATGTTTTTTCAAAATAAAAGAGCTTTTACCGTCCTATATGTCGCAGTAACTCTGGAAGGTTGGCCAACCGGGCTGTCATGATGCACTTTGAGGATTGTTGTTTTCAGGGCAGCCACCTTACCCCCACTAACTTGCCTTTTCGTTTCAAGATGCCATGAGCCCATGTGTACCTTGTCTTGCTCTCTTGATTCTCTTCTTTTGCTGAAATTATCATCTGTAAGCTGTCATCTTGAGCCCACGACTCCTTGATTTGTCGGAGAATAACTGACTGCACCACCACTCGAGTATTTAGTTTTCCTTCCACCTCTTCGAACCCTTCTTTGAATCGTTGTGGTAACGCATCCGCTTCCTCTGTTGGTACCAACTCCCGTAGTCATATCCCATGATTTTCGACATGTACCTTTGTTGGTTGGGGGTGACGAGTTTTTGCCCCAACAAAAATTTCAAGGTTTGGTGATCCGTTTTGATGATGAAATGACAGCCCACCAAGTAATGCCGCCACTGTTGAAGTGCCTTTACAATTGCTAATAATTCCTTCTCATAAGTCTATAAGGTCGCATTCTTTCTTCCCAATGCCTTGCTAAAGACCGCCAAGGGCCGCCCCTCCTGCATCAACACGACTCCCACTCGCCCATCTGCCGCGTCGGTTTCCCCCACAAAAATTTTATGGAGATCTGGCAAGCGCAGTACCAGCGGTTTGGCTACATCATCCTTGAGCTGTATGTGTAACATCTCATTGCTAACGTTGCGTTAAATTAAATTTCAGGGTACCAACACGGGCATAATTAATCGGGTCGATGACTTGTGGAGGTAATAATCATTTTTAATTATTTTATTACACATGACAATCAGATAATAAAGAGATGACATGTCATTATTAATAATTGGTTTTATTAGAATTTATTAGAATTCTAATAAAGAGTTACAATAACCGCAAGGACCGCTCATTTTGTAAGCCGCACCCCCTTGTGTAAGTTATTTTCTTCCCTAAGCCGCACGGAAAGATCCCGCACTTCTTCTATCGCCTGTTTCACGTTTCGTTTCCGTAGCGTCACCATAGAGAAGGTACCGAAGCCCTAGCCGACCACTCCTTCGCCGAAACTTAGTGTCGGCTTCTCCTTATCCTCTGTGGACTCTGACGGTCTATCTCGCCCTCTTCCCAAGTGTCGTTGGAGTTTCGGATTCAACCCTAACCGGGGAAAAAATTTTCTGAAAGCCCTGCTTTGATTCTGGTGAGTTCCGTTTCTCACTATTTACATTTCCTAGCGGAAATTATTTTATTTGAAGGCCGATTTTGGTTATCTCTTCGTTTCCTCTTGCCTTATTTTGGGAATCGAAGAACTCAGTCTTCCTCAGTCAGAAATCGGCCATTTAATTTGGGGCTAACCACTGTTAGATCGAGGTAACGCCTTTATTTACATTTTTTCCTCCATATCTACTCATTTGACATCATTTGGAGTAAATTTCACCGAAATCCTAAAGAGGAAAAACGCTTAAGTTTGGGTTCCCGTTTAGATTTCAGATTCTGGTAATTGTTGGAGCAAAGACTTGAAGAAGTCTTGAGTGGCTAGATCTTTAGGAAGGAGCACCATGTCACATCGTCGCATGTACGAACATCGAAACGCCATTGTAAGAAAATTGACTCCTTTTATTTGAGCATTTCAGATCACTTAAATATATGTTTAATTATGTCAATGTACGCATATAGAAATTTCAAGTTCCTATAGTCAAAACCAAGTCAGCGGGGTAGGTAACACTTAGTTTAAAATTAGACAATTCAGTGTCATGAAAATCTTAAACCCAGTGTACTTAACTAGAGCGCTACTCCGCGTTCAATTCACTGAACTCTATTATAAATTTATTCACAAAAAAATAGAGAGGAAGGTTCACCCTCGTGTTTCTGGTGGATGCACATCACTGTGTTCTCCGGGCCACTAGGCCACTACTAGAACTTCAAGCTCAGGATTGATGACTCTTACTACAGATATGGAACTCCTAAGATAGGAGTCTTTGTTCCACTTTAAAGACATCCAGTTCAGTGCACCATCAGGTTTGTTGTTCAGACTACAGTTACTAGTTTGTGAACAGTCGCAATTAGTGATGAGATTTAATAAGATAGTATTGAAACTTGTTTAAACATAAAAAGTCATATTTCTACGCCTGATCGGTTAAGAAAAGGGTGTGTCAGAACACACATTAGGTCGATTCTACGCCTGATCATGAACTCAAGTGCCAAGTCATTGTTAGAAAACTCATGCATATTTTAAGTTCAAGTAATATTCATTTATAATATATTTAGGTGTTGCTGGAGGGAGTAGTTTTCTTACTCTTCAGTGGGTCTGACCCATTTGAAACTTGTTTTTACAGAGGGCTCGGGTCAGGGGATCCTCTTAGGATAGGCAACCCAGTCTTCAGTCGTCAGTTTATTCAGTTGTACCACTGTTATTATACTTGTCTTTATTTACAGACATTTGTATTTGTTATACTTCACCCGTATTTTTTATATATCAGTTATTTCAATTTGACTGTATTTCAGCTTCTTAATGTTATATTCAGTTTTAGTTGGCTCTGTGAATTCAACTTGACAAGATAAACTTTTAACCATAGATTTACTTCACTTTTCTGCTATAAGTATTCTTTTTAGCACTTTCATTACTTTTACCTGCTTTATACCAGTTTATGTACCGTTAATTAGTTTACTTATTATTACGGACCCGGCCAGACTGCTGATTCCTGTTAAATTTGGTTGGGGTGTTACAAATTGGTATCAGAGCTATAGAATCTCTAGACCCAAAAAATTCACAGAGCCATAGGGTTGTCTCGGAATCAAAACTCTCGTCAGTAGAGTCATCGAGTTTTGTCTAAACTCTAAGTTTTTGCGTGTGCATGAAAACATTTTCAGTAACAGATTTTTCAAATATATTTTTAGTAATAATAATTCCTTTTCTATGTCCTTTAGGCACCTTGAGCTAGTGAAGCGGGGGAACCCTCATGTCAAAATGCTATTTCTGATACCGCTATGGGTGATGCTAATGCACCACCTCCACAACCCACACCGACAGTCCCGAAACCGACTATCTTGGCAACCTAGATTGCCAAGGCAGCAGCTGTCGCATTATTGGAATTTCAGAGAAGTCAACCTGCAGGGATTCCAGCTCCAGTTCCTGCACCAGTCCTTGCACCTATAGCAGTGGAGGTCGATATGGATCGATTCTTAAGGGATTTCAAAGATCTCCATGTTGAAATTTGTGATGTTGAAGTGGGTGATGGGGGCAGGCTGGGCGGTCTGAGCGGTCTGAGTCTGCGGCCTGGGCGGACTACTAGTTACGGCCTGGGTGGTTGGGTGGCTTGGACTTGGTGGCTTAGCTGTTCTTGAGGAGCGGCTTGTACGGTCTGTGGAGAGTCCTGTGGAGCAGCTTGTGAGGCCTGTGGAGCGGCCTGTGTAGCGGCTTGTGCGGCCTGTTGAGTGGCCTGTTTGTGGCCTGTTTGGTGTTTGTCCAAAGGAGTCCTGTGATTTGGGCTTCTTGAGGAGCGGCCTGAGCGGACTGCAATTTGCGGTCTGTTGGTGATGCTTAGCTTGATCGGCGGCCTTGCTGCTTCCAAGCTCTTGTGGAACCTGGCGGACTAGGATTTGTGTCCGTGGCTTGTTGACGGACTTAGTCTTCTGTGTCCGCGGAGTCTGCATATGTGGATGGTGTGACTTGTCCTTTGCCGAGCTCTCCTTGATGCGGTGGATGTTGCTCATCCTGTGGCGGACTGTCCGGTTGGCTAGCGGTTTGGTTCTTCTCTGTCTGCCGAGCTCGCTTCTGTTGCCTGGAGGGCTGCTGGACTTGGTCATTTTCTGTGGCAGGTTCATAGTGTCCGCAGAGTCTACTGTTGACCGGGCGGACTGCCTGTGGTCGTGGACTCAGTGGCGGGTGGTGTTGAAATTTGTGAAGTGGAAGTGGTTGACGGGACAGGTCGGGCGGCCTGGGGCGGATAGCATTGGCGGACTGGGCGGACTGTATTGTGCGGCCTGGAGGTAGGTCTAATGGGAAGCCGGCTGTCTACTGAGCGGGTTGTTGCATGGAGTCCGCGGACTATGCGGCCTGGTTTCTGCGGATAGGGTGTTTGCTGATTGGCTTTGCCAAGTAGCGGCCTGAGCGGATGGAGGCTTGCGGACTGGTGCATTGCTCAGTGGCCGCAGGTGCAAGCTTGTGCTGATAGGCGGGTTGGCTCATGATCGCGGGAAGCTTGCGGACTGATGTGTCCGTGGTATTGGCTGTTGCGGACTGGGCTTAGAGCTTGGCTGAGGCCTTGTCAAGTTCTGGTGATTACAGCAGGTGCTCTGCTGTGGAGACCGGTTGGCGGACTGGTGTTTGGAGTCCGGGAGGAGGCTGCTGTGTTGGACAGAAGTGCGAGGAGCTCGCAGACTGCTGGCGGTCTGTGCCTTGGTGTTTGGCGGACGGGGGTTTTCGTCCGCCATGCTCGTATTGGCCTTTGATGGTTTTGGGCTTGGTCATACTTTGTGCCAAGGCCATGGTGTCCGCGGTATCCGTCAAGTCCGCTGTGACCGGGCGGACTGTTGCTATCTGCCTTTGGTCGTGGACTTGTCGCGGATTGAGGTGTGAGTCTTGCGGACTGCCTTGGGTTGGTGCGGACTGCCATTGAAGGGGGTTGCTGTCCTACAGTGGCTGGAGCTTTGCAGGCTGATGCCTTGTCCGCATAGCATGGGCGGACTGGAGAGGGTTCGTCAATGGTGGCCTTGCTCCTGGCGGTTTTCCTTGGTATCTGGCTAAGTCCTTGCGGACTCGGCAGACAGAGTTTTGCTATCGCGCGAGCTGGGGCGGTGTCGCTATCTCTTGGGCGGTGACCACACTCCTCACCGTGCCTATAAATAGGACACCCTGACATATCTACAGTAACCTAAGAAACTTGAGTGAACAGTAAGTTGGGGTGTGCAAGTAGCTGCGGTCTGTGTTTGTCAGTCCGCGCGGATTGTTTTAGGCTGACGGTTTGCTGTGTGCAGGTCGCGCGGATAGCTTCAAGGAGCCAGGAGTTTGGCTGTGACTTTGGTCAAGTGCTTGGAAGTGTGCGGTCTCTGCGGACTCAGCAGGAGGTCGCTCTGCGGCTTTTCAGTTCTGTTTCATCTTTGCCAGCTTCAATAACCTGTCCGCTGGCTTCAGGCGGGTAGGGGTGTTCCTCAGTTCAGGTTCAGCAGGAGGCGAATAACGGTGTGTCCGCGCGGCCTCGCGGCTTCGGCGGACTCCGTGGCTATTCGGCGGATTGCAGCATAGCTTGGGCGATCTCAGCGGACTCGGCGACCTCGGCGACCTCGCGGTCTCGGCGGACTCCGGTGCTGTCCGCCCTGCTTGGGTTTTTGGTGCTTTCTATTTACAGCTGTTATACTAGCGAAATCATGTCTCGCTATGTATGCCTCGGATTGTAAAGAAGTGAATGTATAAAAGACCTTCTTGTGCTTCCATTGTTTGTTGGGTGTAACCTTTGATCCTTGGGTTCCGCTGGTTCAACGTGAGAACTGGGTAGTTCCGAAGATATTAATTTGGCGTTTGGGCTATCTTGCTGACCACGTTGAGAAAATTTAACATGGTATCAGAGCCAGGTTACTGAGGTTCAGTTGCGTGAGCGGAAGTCAGCCAATGTTGTTACTCAGTGATTGAGTGGTGATCAACCTGTGTTGTTGCTCGGAGCTTCTGAAAGGTTGCCAACAGGTGTTGCAATGGAAGGGAGTTTTGCAAGAGGTCTTGGCATTGAACTCTTAACGCCGACTAACTTCAAGAAGTGGAAGTCGTGCATGAAGAGTTATCTTCTTGGCGAGGAGCTGTGGGAAGTCGTCGGTGGTGACGACAGACAGGAAGTGACTACTGCTTTCGGTACTGCTGAGCAGGTTATGCTCTGGAGAAGAACAAATGCTAAGGCGGAGTTCATTCTGAAGAGAGCTGTGTCTCCGGAACTGTTTGATCACATCGTAGGGTGTGAGTCGGCTGCTGATATTTGGACAACCATTGATGAGTTGTTCAATAGGAAGAATGTGGCGCGGCTTCAGTTCCTGGAGAATGAGTTGGCCAGGGCAACTCAGGAAGACCTTTCCATCTCCAAGTACTTCTTAAAGATGAAGAGCTTGTGCGCTGAGCTGTCGGCACTGGATCCTGATGAGCCTATCTCCGAGGCAAAGATGAAAAGGCACATTATCCGCGGCTTGCGGAAGGAGTATGTGGCCTTTGTAACATCTGTTCAAGGGTGGGCTACTCAGCCGTCGTTGCTGGAGCTGGAGAATCTGCTTGCCTCGCAGGAGAGCTTAGCAAGGCAGATGGCTGGAGTAAACCTGAATCAGGAAGCCAGCGAGGCTCTCTTCTCAGGCAAGAGGAAAGGATGGGAAGGGAAGAAGAAGAAGAAGGTGCGGGCCGTTGGTGAGAAGGAGACTTCAACTTCATATCCGTCGGAGAGGAGCAATGCTCCTAAGGACTGGAAGAGGAACCTAAAATGCTACCGGTGTCATCAGCGAGGGCACTTCAAGCGGGACTGCAGGGTCAAACTGCAGCCTGGGCATGCTGCGGGAAAGGAGGAAGCTTGCTCGAGAAGTGAAGAAGCAGAATGCAGCGGAGCTTTTATGATGGGCACTTGTGTCCGGGCCTTGTCTGCTGAGGACTTCAACGGCGAGTGGATCGTGGACTCCGGGTGTGGTCATCACCTCACCGGAGACAAATCAAAGTTCACCTCCATGCAGGCGTACTCAGGTAATGAAGCTATTATCACTGCTGATAATACTATTTATGCAGTAGAGAAGGAGGGGGTCGTGTCTTTGGGTAGTGATCAGGGTCCACTCACGCTAAGGAGTGTGTATCACGTGCCGGGCATGAAGAAGAACCTCTTCTCGGTGACCAATGCGGTGGACGCTGGGTATCACATTCTGTTTGGGCCAACAGACGTGAGATTCCTTCGCAACGTGTCAGCAGTAAAGGCTGATGTTGCTCATGTTGGGAGGAGGGTGAAGAACCTGTTTGTTCTTTCCACGAATGCTTATGTTGATAAGATGAGGGCCAATGATAGTGCTGCTATCTGGCATGAGAGACTCGGGCATGTTGGCATGGACAAGCTGAAGGCGATGGCTAGTAGAAGTTTGGTGAGGGGGTTGCCGAAGTTGTCCTCTTTTGGTGATGAGCATGTTTGTGCGGGCTGTCAATACGGTAAGGCGCATCGCCTTCCGTTTGATAAATCACAAACAAGGAGCAAGAAACCATTGGAGTGTATTCATGGCGACCTGATGGGACCGACGGTTACTGCCAGCCTTGGTGGAAGCAGATATATGCTTGTCTTGGTTGATGACTACTCAAGGTATACTTGGGTGTACTTCTTAAAGGAGAAGTCGGAAGCCTTCCATTTGTTCGCGGAGTTTAAGGAGTTGGTAGAAGGCCGGCTTGGCTTGCGGATTAAGAAGCTTAGAACTGATAACGGGGGTGAGTTTGTCTCCTCCGAGTTTTCTATCTTCTGCAGGAAGCACGGGATCCAACGGGAGCTTACTTGTTCTCACACTCCACAACAAAATGGGGTAGCGGAGAGGAAGATCCGTCATCTGACAGAGACCTGCAAATGCTGGCTTCATGCGAAAGATATCCCAAGGTCCTTTTGGGCGGAGGGAATGTCTTGTGCTGCTTATGTTATCAACCGGATGCCACTCAGCCCAATCAACATGAAGACTCCTGTTGAGCTGTTGCTGAAGGAGAAGCAGAGTGTTGGACACCTTAGTGTGTTCGGTTCAACTTGCTACGTGCATGTCCCGGATGCTTCACGGACAAAGCTGGATGCGAAGGCAAGGAAACTTGTCATTGTTGGCTATGATGAGCGGAAGAAGGGATGGAAATGCATGAACCCTATGACGAAGAAGTTCGTGGTGTCAAGAGACGTTGTCTTTGACGAGCTGACGTCATATGGAGGTGGCTCGGTGGAGCTAACCGGAAGTAGCAAGATTGATGAAGCACCGGTGGTAGCTGCTGAAGGCTTGGAAGAGGAGCTTGTTGTTTCACCAGCAGCTCCTGTTACTTCGAACTCCGAGGCTGAGCCTTCTGGCTCAGGAAGCAGGGGGAGCACTGCTCAATGCTTGCCCCAGGTAGGAGTGGAGCCTGAAGAAGCAACGGAAGCTATGAGCAAGGAGCCGTGTCTTCGGAGATCGAAGGGGGTGGTTAAGCCACCGGCTCGGTACTGTGATGGGAATGCAGTGAGCTTTGTCTCCTGCTTCTTTGCAGGTCCTCTGGATGAGCGAGAGCCTGCAAACGTCAACGAGGCCACTGGAGTGAAGGAGTGGGAAGGTGCCATGAAGGAAGAGATTGATGCTCTGAAGAAGAATGAAACCTGGGATCTTGTGCCCAAGGTTGATGGCATTACTCCGGTTACTTGCAAGTGGGTATATAAGTTGAAGAAGAAGGCTGATGGGAGCATTGATCGGTTCAAGGCTCGCCTGGTCGCTAGACGATTCTCACAGCAGTATGGAGAAGACTATGAGGAGACATTCAGTCCAGTTGCGAAGATGACTTCTGTAAGAGTGGTGATCGCCTTGGCTGCTAGCAAGGGATGGAGGTTGTGGCAACTCGATGTGAAGAATGCCTTTCTTTATGGAGAGATTGACAAGGACATGTTCATGGATCAGCCGCTTGGTTTTGTCTCTGAAAAGCATCCAGACTATGTCTGCAAACTGAGGAAGGCTCTCTATGGGTTGAAGCAAGCTCCTAGAGCGTGGTATGGGAAGATTGCAGAGTACTTGCAATTCTATGTATACCTTGCTTCCAACTCGGATTCAAGATTGTTTGTCAAGAAGAAGGGAGAGCTACGAGTCTTGGTCCTACTGTATGTGGATGACATGATCATCACAGGGAATTCGTAGGAGGAAGTAGCAAGGCTCAGGGCTGAGCTTGCTATACGCTTCGAGATGAAGGACTTGGGAGAGTTGCATCACTTTCTCGGTCTGGAAGTGGAGAGGAAGGAGTGCTGGGTTCTCATTAGCCAGAAAGGATATGCTGATCGTATTGTGAAGCAGTTCGGCATGGGCGAAGGTAAGAAGTGCTCTACTCCACTGGAATCTGGGCTGAAGCTTCGACGAGATGAGGGAAGGGTTCTTCATGATCCCTTGGTGTTCAGGGCTCTTGTTGGGAGCTTGATTTACCTGACGATTACAAGGCCGGATATAGCTTATTCTGTTGGCCGAGTAAGTCGGTATATGGCTGAACCAATGCAATCTCATCTAGTGGCGGCGAAGGGAATTCTGAAGTATGTCAAGGCTTCTTATGATATGGGACTCCTCTATAAAAGGGACTCGGAGTTTGCGTTGCTCGGGTACACAGATGCTGACTATGATGGTGATTCGGATGATCGAAGGTCTACTTCAGGTTATGTGTTCACTTGTGGTTCAGCTTGCATCTCGTGGTGTAGCAAGAAGCAGGACTCGGCGTTAGTTTCAACCATGGAGGCGGAGTATAAGGCTTCGGCCTTGGCTGCTCGGGAAGCCGTTTGGTTGAGGAGGCTTATAGAGGATGTTCATGAAGAAGTGCAAGGGCCTACTTTACTCCGGGGTGACAAAGAGAGTGCTCGCAAACTGGTTAACAATCCAGTGTGTCACGCTAGGACCAAGCATATAGAGATTGATCACCACTTCATCAGGGAGAAGGTGTTGGAAGGATCTCTGTTGGTCGGGCATGTTCGGAGTGAAGATAATCTTGCTAACATCTTCACAAAGCCACTGTCGAAGGGGCCTTTTGAACGCTTGCGCAGCTTGCTGGGCTTGGTCACCACTTCCCACTTCAAGGGGGAGTGTTGAAATTTGTGAAGTGGAAGTGGTTGACGGGACAGGCCGGGCGGCCTGGGGCAGACAGCATTGGCGGACTAGGCGGACTGGGCGGACTCTGTTGTGTGGCCTGGTGGTAGGTCTAGTGGGAAGCCGGCTGTCTTCTGAGCGGGTTGTTGCATGGAGTCCGCGGACTATGCGGCCTGGTTTCTGCGGATAGGGTGTTTGCTGATTGGCTTTGCCAAGTAACGGCCTGAGCGGATGGAGGCTTGCGGACTGGTGCATTGCTCAGTGGCCGCAGGTGCAAGCTTGTGCTGATAGGCGGGTTGGCTCATGACCGCGGGAAGCGTGCGGACTGATGTGTCCGCGGTATTGGCTGTTGCGGACTGGGCTTAGAGCTTGGATGAGGCCTTGTCAAGTTCTGGTGATTACAGCAGGTGCTCTACTATGGAGAACCGTTGGCGGACTGGTGTTTGGAGTCTGGGAGGAGGCTGCTGTGTTGGACAGAAGTGCGAGGAGCTCGCGGACTGCTGTCGGTCTATGCCTTGGTGTTTGGCGGACGGGGGTTTGCGTCCGCCTTGCTCGCATTGGCCTTTGATGGTTTTGGGCTTGGTCACACTTTGTGCCAAGGCCATGGTGTCCGTGGTATCCGCTAAGTCCGCTGTGACCGGGCGGACTGTTGCTATCTGCCTTTGGTCGTGGACTTGTTGCAGATTGAGGTGTGAGTCTTGCGGACTGCCTCGGGTTGGTGCGGACTGCCATTGAAGGGGGTTGCTGTCCTACAGTGGTTGGAGCTTTGCGGGCTGATGCCTTGTCCGCATAGCATGGGTGGAGTGGAGAGGGTTCGTCAATGGTTGCCTTGCTCCTGGCGGTTTTCCTTGGTATCCGGCTAAGTCCTTGCGGACTCGGCGGACAGAGTTTTGCTATCGCGCGAGCTGGGGCGGTGTCGCTATCTCTTGGCGGTGACCACACTCCTCACCGTGCATATAAATAGGACCCCCCCTGGCACATCTACAGTAACCTAAGAAACTTGAGTGAACAGTAAGTTGGGGTGTGCAAGGAGCTGCGGTCTGTGTTTGTCAGTCCGCGCTGATTGTTTCAGGCTGACGGTTTGCTGTGTGCAGGTCGCGCGGATAGCTTCAAGGAGCCAGGAGTTTGGATGTGACTTCGGTCAAGTGCTTGGAAGTGTGCGGTCTCTGCGGACTCAGCAGGAGGTCGCTCTGCGGCTTGTCAGTTCTGTTTCATCTTTGCCAGCTTCAATAACCTGTCCGCTGGCTTCAGGCGGGTAGGGGTGTTCCTCAGTTCAGGTTCAGCAGGAGGCGAATAACGGTGTGTCCGCGCGGCCTCGCGGCTTCGGCGGACTCCGTGGCTATTCAGCGGATTGCAGCAAAGCTTGGGCGATCTCAGCGGACTCGGCGACCTCGGCGACCTCGCGGTCTCGGCGGACTCCGGTGCTATCCGCCCGGCTTGGGTTTTTGGTGCTTTCTGTTTACAGCTGTTATACTAGCGAAATCATGTCTCGCCATGTATGCCTCGGATTGTAAAGAAGTGAATGTATAAAAGACCTTCTTGTGCTTCCATTGTTTGTTGGGTGTAACCTTTGATCCTTGGGTTCCGCTGGTTCAACGTGAGAACTGGATAGTTCCGAAGATATTAATTTGGCGTTTGGGCTATCTTGTTGACCACGTTGAGAAAATTTAACAGGTGGTGGCGATGTTTCCATGCTCTACGGACTGCTTTCTCTGTCTGCTTGATGTATTAAGTGGCGGTGGCGGTCTGGCACTGGGCTTAGGTTTGGCGGGCTCGCGTTGTACCTGTGTACAAGCTGACAGTGTGTCCGCATATTTGCGGGCTGCCTGTGGTCTGGCTCCTGGAGGTTTGGTCTGGCCAAGTCCATGCGGACTTGGCGGACTGATGGTGTTAGCGCACGGCCTTGGGGCGGTGATTCTATTCACTAGGGTGGTGACCACACTCCTCACCTCGCCTATAAATAGAACCCCCCCCGGCACAACTACAATAACGAGTGAACAGTAAGTGGGGGCTTGGTCAAGTGCTGCGGTCTAATTTTGTCTGTCCTCGCGGGTTGAGCAGAGTTAACTGTGTGCTGTGTGCAGGTTGTGCGGCTAACACTAGGGAGCCAGCGGTATGGCTTTGACTGCGGTCAGCATCAGTGAAGTTGCGGTTTCAATCAGCAGTTTCAGCAGGTCGCCGGGCGGCTTGTCAGTTTGCTCTGCTTCAACATTTTCCAAGTTCAATAACTTATCTGCATGGCCTCGCGGTCTATGGTGGTCTGTTCCTCTGTTCATCAGCAGTTGGTGAATAACGGGTTGTCCGCGGTCTCAGCGGACTCCGTATTTCTATTCGGCTTATTGCAGCAAAGTTCGGGCGGCTTCAGCGACTAGGAGGACTGGGCGGTCTCGGCAGTCTCCAGATTTTGTCCGCCTGGCTTGTTTTGTGCTTTCTGTTTGTAGCTTGTATACTGGCGAAATCATGTCTCGCCATGTATGTCTCTCCCTATAAAGAAGTGATAATAAAAAGATCTGCATATTCTTTCATGTGCATTGGTTGTTAAGCTTGTTCCTTGGGTTTCTGCATGACCAAGGTGTTAACTGGATAGTGCGAAGAATATTAATTTGGCTTTGGGCTATCTTACAGACCACTTTGAGAAAATTTAACATGGTATCAGAGGGAGGTTCAGTTACTTGAGTGGTGATCAACCTTGTGTTGTTGCTCTGTACATCTGGAAGCTTAACCAAGTTGTTGCAATGGAAGTAAGCTATGCAAGAGGTCTTGGTATTGAACTCTTAACGCCGACTAACTTCAAGAAGTGGAAGTCATGCATGAAGAGTTATATTCTGGGTGAGGAGCTATGGGAGATCGTCGGTGGTGACGACAGGCATGAAGTTACAACTGCTTCCGGTACTGCTGATCAAGTGAGGCTCTGGAGAAAAACAAATGCTAAGGCAGAATTTGTTCTCAAGAGAGCTGTCTCACCGGAACTGTTTGATCACATCATAGGATGTAAGTCTGCTGCTGACATTTGGGCAACTATTAATGAGTTGTTCAATAGGAAGAATATGACCAGACTTCAGTTTCTGGAGAATGAGTTGGCTAGAACAACTCAAGGAGACTTACCATCTCAAAGTTCTTCCCGAAGATGAAGAGCTTATGTGCTGAACTTTCAGCGCTTGATCCTAAGGAGCCTATCTCTGAGACTAAGATGAAAAGGCACATAATCCGCGACTTGCGGATGGAGTATGTTGCCTTTGTTACATCTATTCAAGGCTGGGCTACTCAGCCATCTCTGCTGGAGCTGGAGAACCTGCTTGCTTCGCAGTAAAGTTTGGTAAGACAGATGGCTGGAGTCACTATTACAGATGAAGGCAGTGAAGCTCTCTTCTCAGGGAAGAAGAAGAAAGGATGGGAAGGGAAGAAGAAGAAGTCTGCTACTGAAAATGAGCCTTCAATCTCTTATCAATCATAGAGGAGCGCTGCTCCTAAGAAGGATTGGAAGAAGAATTTGAAGTGCTACATGTGTCATCAGTGGGGACACTTCAAGTGTTACTGCAAGGTCAAACTGTAGTCTGGGCATGCTGCTGGCAAGGAGGAGGCTTGCTCTAAGGGTGAGGAAGCTGGATGGGGCAGAGTCTTCATGACGGGCACTTGTATCTGTGCCTTATCCACTGGCGACTTCAACGATGAATGGATCGTGGACTCCGGGTGTGGTCATCACCTCACCGGAGACAAGTCGAAGTTCTCTTCCTTGGAAGCTTACTCAAGTAATGAAGCTATCATAACTGCTGATAATACTGTTTATGCAGTAGAGAAGGAGGGGGTTGTGTCTTTGGGTAGTGATAAGGGGTCACTTAAGTTAAGGAGTGTGTATCACGTACCGGGCATGAAGAAGAACCTCTTCTCTGTGACCAATGCGGCGGACGCTATTTATCACATTCTGTTTGGGCAAACAGAAGTGAAGTTCCTTCGCAACGTATCAGCGGTTAAGGCTGATGTTGCTCATGTTGGGAGGAGAGTGAAGAACTTGTTTATTCTTGCTACTAACTCTTATGTTGATCGGATGAGAGCAAACGATAGCGCTGCTATCTGGCATGAAAGGCTGGGGCATGTAGGAATGGATAAGCTGAAGGCTATGACAAACAGAAGCCTTGTTAGAGGCTTGCCTAAGCTATCTTCTTTTGGTGTTCGGATCAACTTGCTATATCCATGTCCCGGATGCTTCAAGGACCAAGCTTGATGCAAAGGCAAGGAAGCTTGTCTTTATTAGCTATGATGAGCTGAAGAAGGGATGGAAATGCGTGGATCCTGCGACGAAAAAGTTTGTTATATCAAGAGACGTTTTCTTTGATGAAATAACATTGTATGGAGGTAGGTCGATTGATATACCGAAGCGTAAGGTTGATGAATAGCAGAAGGTGGCTGCTGAAGGTCTGGAAGAGGAGCTTGTTGTTTCACCAGCAGCTCCTATTGCTTCAAGCTCTAGTGCTGAGGTTTCTAGTTCAGGAACTAGGGGGAGCATTGCTCAAAGCTTGCCCGAAGTTGAAGCTGAGCCTGAAAAAGCAACGGAGGTAGTGAGAAAGGAGAACATCCTTCGTAGATCAAATAGGGTTGTTAAGCCACCTGCACGGTACTATGATGGGAATGCAGTGAGTTTTGTCTCCTGCTTCTTCGCATGTACTCTGGATGAGCAAGAGACAACAAACTTCAATGAGGCCACTGGAGTCAAGGAGTGGGAAGATGCCATGAAGGAAGAGATTTCTGCTCTCAAGAAGAATGAAACCTGGGACCTTGTGCTCAAGGTTGATGACATTACTCCTGTGACTTGCAAGTGGGCGTATAAGTTGAAGAAGAAGGCTGATGGGAGCATTGATCGATACAAAGCTCGCCTGGTTGCTCGAGGATTCTTACAACAGTATGGAGAAGACTATGAGGAGACATTTAGTCCGGTTGTAAAGATGACTTCGATTCGGGTGGTGATCTCCTTGGCTGCTTGCAAGGGATGGAAGATGTGGCAGCTTGATGTGAAGAATGCTTTTCTTTACGGAGAAATCGATAAGGACATATTCATGGATCAACCACTTGGTTTCATTTCTGAAGTTCATCCGGACTATGTCTGGAAGCTCAGGAAGGCTCTCTACAGGTTGAAGTAAGCTCCTAGAGCTTGTTATGGAAAGATAGCAGAGTATCTTCAATTCTGCGGTTATCTGGCTTCTAACTCGGATTCTAGCTTGTTTGTCAAGAAGAAGGGGGAGCTGTTAGTCTTGGTCCTACTGTATGTTGATGACATGATCATCACAGGGAATTCAGAGGAGGAAGTAGCAAGGCTCAGGGCTGAGCTCGCTATACGCTTCGAGATGAAGGACTTGGGAGAGCTTCGTCACTTTCTCAATCTTGAAGTGGAGAGGAAGAAGAGCGGGATACTCATTTGCCAAAAGGGATATACGGATCGTATTATAAGTCGATTTGGTATGGGCGAAGGGAAGAGCTGCTCTACTCCACTGGAACATGGGCTGAAGCTTCGATGAGATGAGGGAAGGTGATTGATATTTTCGCATCGGGTCTGAAAACTTGATGCGGTTAAAACTCCAAAAATTGGTGAGTATTCCCGCGGCGCCAAGGGCGGTTTATTTAAGAAAACCGGATTTGATTTGTTTTTAGAAAACGGGGCGTGCAGATTTATTAATTTGGATATAAAAAGATAAGATCGAGTTTTAATGAAAGGAGGCAAGCGCACCTATCGTGTGTAGTACAGGATATTCCGATGTGGAATATTGAGGTTGTATTGTTTTCGGGGTCAGTTCGATTATTTCTACTCTTCCCTAGAGGGGACTATTATTTTACTGATAATTACTTGTCAGGTATTTTGTTTATATATATATAAAAGCAAAAAGAAAGACAAAAAACAGAAAATGAAAGCATAAAAGGTGGAGCCAATGAAAAGCTTAGCGCATCGGCACTAAAATGAGCTCACCTAGCTATAGGAATATCGCTCACCTGAACGCTAAGACTATTTGACCGGGCTCTCGTCCGACGAAGGATTTCTCTTAACGCCTGCATTACGATAAGAACCCCGCTATTGGGTGGGGAACCCAATCCGGTAGAGTTGGCTCGCCTCCTCTCTCGAGGGTTAGTACAGAACTCTCTTTAACAAGGGGTGATCGGTCCATACGAACGGCCTCTCGGCTTGCTAGCGTATGGACTACGAAAATAGAACCCACACATCGATATGTGGTTCTACGCTTCGTAAGCACGAGGCAAACCTTAAGTAATTTTAATTAATTAGAAAATAAGGACCTTTAATTATTTAAAGCTATTTTTTCTGTGCCAATGCTCTTCGATACTGATGGCTAAGAGCAGTTAGCCACTGATCGGAATGGGGACGACAGACGGTGAAAGCAATAAAAGGAAAGCAGTAAACAAAGCAGGAAAGAAAGTAGTAAAGGAAAGCAGTAATAGAAAGCAGTAAATTGCAAGTCCTACTCAAATGAGTAGGACTGAAATGAAAGCAATAAAGTGCGAGTCCCGGTGCAAATGCGTGGACGGGAGAAAAGAAAACGAGTCCTACTCAAACGAGTAGGACAAAATAAATGCAACGCACGCACACACTCTACATAAAGTAAAACTTACGCACACACTCAACATAAAATGAAACACACGCACACAACAGAATGTAAAAACTCATACACTCTACTGAATTGAAAACACACACACATACTGCAGAAAATTATAACACACTCACTCGACATGAAAGTAAAATACGCACACACGCACTCTACTTAATGAAATAAAAACAATGCGTCATTTAACTCTTAACGAGTAGGCGGAAATAAATGCGCACACGTACAAAAATGAATAAAAACTAAGTTATCTAAAAATTAAAACAACTGCATTTCTACCGCTAGAATGCGGTAGAAATGCTTAAAAAGACGAAATAAAAATTAAACGGGAAGAAAGTTTTGCAAATAAAAATGAAAACGCAAGTGCTCAAAAAATAAAAACAAATACATTTCTACCGTTAGAATGCGGTTGAAATGAATAAAAAGAAGATGAAAAAATTAAACGGACAAAAGTTTAAAATGAAAATATAAGTTCATGAAAAATTAAACGACATATAATCATTACTATAACTCCATAAAAGTTATTAAAAAGTGAGAATAAAACGAAAAGAACGAAAAAGTTTTACAACCTAAAGAGAAAAATCTAAGTTAAAGAAAATAAAAATCACTTTGAAATCGTTTTACGGATCTATAGGAATGAAAAATAATGTTATAAAATCCTATGTTTAACAAAACTAAGTGAATATAACTAAATATAAAAGCATGAAAACTAACCTCATACACACACGCACCCACTTTAAAAGACGAAAACAAAGATAAAATAAGTAAAAAAAAATAAGATTGCCTAAGGAGCGTTGCTTAGATTCATTCCAAACCCTTATAAAGAGAAGAAAAATATTTTATTAAGATAGAAAATAGTTACAAAGGAACGAAAATAAAAACTAAAGAGAGGGGGAGGGAAATTTCCCTTACAAGTCTTTGGAAGCATCCAAACAGCATATCCCCATAGGCAAAATGGTTCAAAAAGCAGAACAGAAATCCTTACAGCAGCTCTGAATTTATAGGCATAAAATTTCATAGGACACGCCCTGTGACACGGGTGTGTCAGGGGGCGTGTTAACACTGTACAAATGGAGGCTGGCGAGATTTGACATCAAAGTTGACTTCGGCTGAAATCGTGGAGGTCACGCCACAGGTCACGGGCGTGTCTATGGGCGTGTCGGGGCGGTAGAACTGGGCGCAGGTTGTGTCGAAATGTCATCGCGCGGGTCTTGTTGGCCAGGTGGAGGAGTCACGCCCTAGGTCACGGGCATGACTGGGGGCGTATCGGGTTGGTCGACGAACATCGAACGTGAAATCGTTGAGCTTGCTTGACACGAGCTGGGGTCACGAGGCGTGTCCAGTGACACGTGTGTGACATTGGGCGTGTCACATGATTTTTCTTCAAAAAACACTGATTCTCTGGAATTTGACGTATCACGCCCTGGTCACGGGCGTGACTCATAGGATACGGGCGTGACCTAGCATTTTTTGGCATTTCTCCTGAAAATTTCAGGAAACAGAAATAAACTTAAGTTAGGAAATATTTACAAAAAAGGAACAGTTTATTAAAGAAAATTAAATAAAAATAACAAAAAGAAACTAATATGACTAATTTAATGTACATAAAATAGATATATTTACAATTCAACAAATACCCTCATACTTAAGCTTTTGTTATTCTAGAGAAAAAGTTGGAGATGAACTTATTAGGAATTAAAGAAAACCTAAGTTTAACTACCGCTTGAATTAATTAAAAGTAAGATCAAAATAAACATTCGGGGTTAAAGAATTAAATCCTAAATTATGAAAATATTGTAAAATAGAGGAAGAGTTTCAAAAAGACTTCTAGATAAAACAAAAAGAAAGCAAAAATTTATTTTTATTAGTTTAACAATGATGGATTGAAATTATATAAAAAACTTTAGCTTAAAAGAATTTAAAGAAAATAGTGCAATTTAAAAATTATGCTCTCAAAAAGATTTAAGTTAATTCTAGAATCATTGAAATATGATAAGTGGTTTGGTGGTTTATGAAGAGGGCTTGGATTAAGAGGCGAGGTAATTTTTTCTCGACCCTCTATATATTTTTTTTTGAATAATTAGGAAAATGAAATCTTATTTTCCTAACATATAAATTTTTTCTTTCTTCATAAATAAATAAATAACCCAATGTATATGTATAGGAGTAATGAATTTTATCCTCTTACTCCATAACATATAATCTTTTTAAAATTTTGAGTGCTTATGTTTACAAAATGAAATCTTATTGTCATTGATATAAGATCTTTTTAAGGGATAAAATATGGGTGAGCATGTCAAGTGAGACATGAAAAAATTGGAGGTGGGTTTATTTTTTCAAAAAAAAAACTAGATTTTAATAAAAAAAAATTTTGAGAGCAACATTTTTAAAATGAACATTCCTATGTTTCTAAAAGCATGAAGTAGAAATAATTGAAGTCCATGGTTGTTATTTTCTAACATAAAAGACGAGCTTCTATTTATAAAAATTAGAAGTGGTGGTGAAAAACAAGTTCCCTATTATAAGGAAAAGACATAATTTTTTTTAAAATCTTAACCCCAGACACTAAAATCTATCGAACTTTAATTAATAAACGAATAGTAAACAAAGTATAAGTAAAATTTGTATATAAATTAACTCGAAACAAGATTTTTGGAAAACAAAAAGGGTTAAGATATGGTATATTCAATTTATTCGTTTCATAATAAATGATTTTTTTGGATTTTAGGGTTTTTATCATTTTTTTGTATTTTGATTATCATCTTTTTTTAGGATTTTTAGAGTTATTTTATTCTTTTTAGGTTTTTTGTTTTTTTATATTTTTAGGGTTTTTCGATTTTCAATTTTTTTCGATTTTTTCGTTTTTTATCAAATTATTTATAAGAAAAGGGAGAGAAACAAGTGTTATCTACAAATAAGATAGTGCGGAAAGAGAGATTTATACAAAAAAGTACAAAGTAAAAACTCGATGTCCCGCGAACAGACTCTTATTTTAGTGGTTGGTTCGATGAGTCGAACGCTGCGGGCTTACTAAAAAGCGAGCTTTTACAAAAAAAAGAAGAGATAGGGGGAAGAGAAAGATTATTTTTTTACAAAAAATAAAAAAAATTTGAATTTTTGTTTTATAAGTCTGTTTTTGTGATTTTTTGTGTTTTATGATTTTTTTGAGTCTTTTGATTATAAAAAACAAGGTAAAATTTTTTTTAGGTTTTAAGTATTGCAATTTTTATTTTTGAACAGTGCAGAATAATAAAAAAAGGCAGAATAGGAAAACACCCCCATACTTAAACCCAACATTATCCTCAATGTTGCAATCTAAGTATGTGGAACGAATAATATACAGAAGAATATGTACAGAATGAAAAAGGGAGGGTCGAAGCTTCCCTAAGATGAGATCTGGGAGGCACGGGGTGAAACCCTGCATTATTAATAAGAAAGCAAAGAAGAGCAAAATGATAATAGAAAAAACAAAAAAAGATAAATTCGGCCAAAAGGTTGTGGGCGGTTGGGGGGCAAGTGCGTGGTTGACTCGAAGGTAGCTAAGGCCTTAGCTACATGAGCGTGACAGATATGCGGTCCCCTAGCGCACACAAGAGCGAAGTGCGCCGAAGCAAAATAAAATAAATGAAAATAAAACAAGTTAAAATAAATTAAGTTAAACAATATATATATATTTAAAATCAAATTATTATATTTATTTTTGGTGTTTTTAAGTGGGTTTTGTATTTTTTAGTTGTTTTTTAGGTAGGTTTTGTTTTGTTTTTTTTGTGTTTTTTTTATAGTTGTTTTTTTTGTTTTGTTTTTTTTGGTTTTGTGGTTTTTGTAGTTTTTAGTTATTTTTTGTTTTGTTTTATTTTTCATAAAAATTAAAAAAAAAATTCGTGTTTTTTAAGGTTTTCTTTTTTTTAAGATTGTTGGTATATAGTTTTTTTTCATAAAAAAATAATGCAAAATATTTTTTGTAAGTTTTGTCATTTTTTAGATTTGTTTTGGTTTTTTAGAGATTTTTCAAATTTTTTAGTTTTTTGGGGTTTTTTAAATTTTTTTGGAAACAACGCTATTTCATTTTTGTTTTTTATGGATAAATATATATGAAAATATAAGTATAAAATAAACTCAATTTATTTCATTCATTTTTTTAAAATTTTTTTTAGTATATTATTATTATTATTATTATTATTATTATTATTATTAGTATTATTTTTTTGTTGGTCATTTTAAATTTTTGTTATATATATAGATATATGTAAAATTAATTCCAAAAACTTGATTGATATTTTCGCATCGGATCCCAAAACTTGATGCGGTTAAAACTCCAAAAATTGGTGAGTATTCTCGCGGCGCCCCGGGCGGTTTATTTAAGAAAAGCGGATTTGGTTTTTATTTAGAAAACGGGATGTTGAAGACAAAAATGACCTATGTGGAGTTCAGGGTCCCAAAATAGGGGTGACCGTTCACCTACTACCCTCAAGCGAACGATCTAGGCACAAGATTTGGAACACAAGGGACAGACCCAAGGTCTCAGCGTGGAGGACCCACCGCATACCCGAAAGACTAACAAACTCTTCCCCTCCCAAGCCAAAGGCTGAGCTAAGACACCTTCGGAGGGCGCTCTTGGCCGACCGGAACATCTAAGGAGGATCTCAAGACCAACTCTCTCCTATCCAGATGTGTCTCCTTGGGTCTACACAAAATGTAACACCCCCTATCCGTCGCATAACATATAGCAGTAGGTCTGGCCGGGGCCCGACGCCATATACCACAGACAGACCGGGTGGTTACTCATGGAAACCATCCAACCAATCATAACGTCCTACACAGAGCATTCTAGCGGAAGCAGTTTATAAAAGATACAATAAAGAACCCCGCACTAAAGCATGAATGTCCACTAATACCAAATTAGGAATGTTGTACATACACAAGTACAGGCCTTAAGGCCTTACAAAATTGTTCACTTCATATTACATGTTTTACAAACCACGGCACGCAGGCCGGTCATACATGAATAAAAACAGTAAACACTCCAATTAGGCCTTCGAGGACCGGCTTCGTAAATTGGGCTTTAGCCCGCTATTGACCACTTGGTCCAGTAGCACCTACAAGCAACAAACCACCGCACAGTGGCAAAACAAGGCAACGGTCAGCAATGCTGACCAAATTATAACGATCCCGCCCCCAACTCGGGGCGGCGATGCTCCTTCCCTGCATTTCATTAGCATAAGTTAGCAATATATCAATATTCAATTCATCACAGATGTTGGCTCGCACGGCCACACGCCCCGTGCTCTCAGGGCACATTCTCGGTGAACCGGTCGATGTCACGTCAATTAAAGCCATAGACATTCCAGACTCACCACCGCCACTTTGACGGCCAAACCTATGAGCATTTTGTCTTACCGGCATGGGTCAAGACAGTTTAAGCCATTGACCGCCGAAGACCCTCATCTATGCCAACGGCAAGTGCCACGTCACCTTAGGTCTCTTTAACCAAACGACATAGAAATGGGTACGGTTCCATATAACCCGTGCTCACGTCGCAACGACAGTTTAAGCCATATGTGCGGGTCAAACTTCTCCCGAGTCCCATTTTCGTTACACATTTCACATAACTCGGTTAAGTTCCAGTTGGCTCTCAGGCCTCCAAGTTGGCAAGATCACGCATCCGCCCAGTTTTTCGGGTGCACCTTTGGGTTAATCCCCAAGGCTCCCTGTTGCAATCTACCGTGTAGAAAACTTGAAAAACAACCAATAGCACGGAGTCTTCTCCGGCATTATGCAATGCAACATCACCGATCCAGACAACATGTCCGGATAGGCTTCACACATCATGCTTATGTTCGTTCTCGCTTAAGGACTCTAAACAACAGGGACTTTACATATCTACCCGAAGGAACGCCTCCAACTCATCGCAAACTCGCGAGAGCGGGCTTCCTATGCAAAGAAGGAGAGCTACACATGCTCAAGAAGAGGATCGTTACCCTAGCGCTTCTCTTTTGCGCCATGGAAAAGTAAGCAGATGAAAAGCACCGCACTCTCTTCGCCTCCGTGGATCCGAAGTCGGCTCGCGATTTGGAGCTTCGAAGCTCCTCCAATGGCCGGATCTAGCTTCTTCTTCCTTCCTTGGCTCTCCTCTCCCTCTAAGCTTTAGAAAGATAACCACTCATGAAAAGTGAGGATTTCTAAGGCCCAATCCAGGGTATATCCCATCCGGAACAACCCCCAGATGTTGGATCACCAATTAAACAATGAACGGCTTTGATTCGGGACTGAAATGTCCACACTGGACCGAACACGGTCTGGCACACGCCCGTGTCCAGGGCCGTGTGCCTCATTCGCCGTCAAAACCGACGTGCTTGGAACAACACACGGGCATCGAACACACCCGTGTTCTACCTGACATGCCCGTATTCCACCTGACACGGCCATGTGGCCGGCCGTGTAGCCCCATCGATTTATCCCGAAAACAACCCGAGAACTGCACGGGTTCTAGGATATGCCCGTGTCCTTGCCCGTGTCCTTGCCCTTATCTACATCAACACGCCTGGGCTCCAGGCCATGTACACGGTCTCGACACTCGACACTTCGTCAAGCGAAGATCGTCGACCTCACGACACGGCCTTGGACACGCCCGTGTCCTCGGCCGTGTTCCTTGTCTCGACACATCGTCGAGCAAAATTCATCGACTCCCCTGGATGAGTGTCGACACGGGTCGACACGCCCTACGACACGCCCATATCGCAGGCCATGTGCCAAGTCTCGACACTTCGTCGAGCGCAGAGTGTCGACTTCGCGGGCTGAGTGTCGACACGGGTCGACACGCCCTGCGACACGCCCGTGTCGTAGGCCATGTGCCATGTCTCGACACAATATCGAGACCAAAATGTCGACTTTACCGGCTGAGTGTCGACACAAGCCTGACACGCCCTAGGACATGCCCGTGTCCTAGGCCGTGTGCCTCCTGCCAGAACCCAAAACTGGCCCAAAACGTCCTCCGTCGCTCTTTTGAGTTTCGGGGCGTTACAACTCTCCCCCTCTTAAAAGAATTTCGTCCACGAAATTATATAAAGGAAAGACATGTACAAAACCAAAATTTGTACCTGAGCGGAACAACTCCGGATACTCGTCAAGCATAGTCTGCTCTCGCTCCCAAGAGAGCTCCTCATGACCGCAATTGTCCCATCGAACTTTGACCATCCTGATCTCTTTATTGCGTAGCCGCTTGACCTCCGAGTCCTCAATCCGCACGGGCTTGACCTTTGTCGTCAACCCACTATCCACCGGCACTTGATCAACCGCTATCACTTGCGTAGGTTCTTGCACCGCCTTACGAAGCACCGAAATATGGAATATATCTTGTAATCCACCAAGCTCCACTGAAAGCTTCAACCGGTAGGCTGCTTCACCAACTCGCTCCAGAACCTCAAACGGCCGAAGGTACCTTCGTCTTAGCTTTTTCAATCACCGCACCCGCGAGACACCCTTGAACGGCTTGATCTTTAAGTACACCCAATCACCCACAGCGAACTCCACGTTCCTGTGCTTGGCATTATAGTACTTCGCTTGCCGGTCCTGAGCGATAAGCAACCTCTCTCGAATGGTTCTCACCAAAGAAGTAGCATCCTCCACTTCTAATCGCTTGTACAACTTTGACTCACCCGTTTCTAGCCAAGACAACGGCATGCGGCATTTTCTACCATATAGGGCCTCGAAGGGCGCCATTTGGATACTCGCTTGGTAGCTATTGTTGTACGCGAACTCCACCAAATAAAGGTGGTCTTCCCATTGCTTTCCAAAATCCAAGACACACATGCAGAGCATGTCTTCCATGGTTCTATTCACCCTCTCGGTCTGCCCATCCGTTTGCGGATGGAAGGCTATGCTGAATTTTAGCTTTGTTCCCAACATTTGCTGCACAAGCCTCCAATTATTGGACATGAACCGCCCATCTCGGTCACTCACGATGCTGCAGGGCACACCATGAAGCCGTACAATGTTATCCACGTACAGTTTTGCCAACTTCTCCACCGGATCATCCTTCCTATGCGGGATGAAATGCGACACCTTCGTCAACCAATCCACGACCACCCAAATGGCGTCGTTCCCCTTTTGAGACATTGGTAAACCGTGCACAAAGTCCATAGAGTGATAGCCAATTGGCTTGAGCTGGGGCTCGACGACTCAATGCGTCCGCAACCGCATTCCCTTTACCAGGCACGTAGTGGACCTTGAATGTATAGTCTCCTAAGAATTCCATCCATCTACGCTGCCGCATATTCTGATCCTTCTAATCAATCAGATACTTCAGGGTCTTATGATCGGTGTAGATATCAATCTTCACACCGTACAAATAGTGTCTCCACAGCTTTAAGGCAAAAATCACGGTCGCTAACTCCAAGTCATGGACCGGATAATTCCTCTCGTGCACTTTCAGCTGTCTCGAGCCATAAGCTATCACACATCCGTGTTGCAGTAGCACGCAACCCAAACCGCTGCCCGAAGCATCACTGTAAATCTCATTGCCTTCGGTCCCACATGGCGAACTCATCACAGGCGTCGTGGTCAACCGACACTTCAACTCCTCAAAAGCTCGCGCGCACACTGGCGTCCAAATGAACTTCTGCTCCTTCCTCGTCAAAGTAGTGAGAGGTAAGGCTATCCGCGAGAAGTTCTCTACGAAGCGCCTATAATAGCCTGCAAGCCCCAGAAAGCTCCGGACTTCCGCTACCGTAGCAAGCTCAGGCCACTCCCGTATCGTAACAATCTTCGTCGGATCGACAGCAATACCCTCTCCAATCACTATATGACCGAGGAACGCCACTGAGGATAGCCAAAACTCGCACTTCGAGAACTTGTCATACAAATGATTCCTCCTTAGCGTCTCCAAAACCAAATGAAGATGCTTGAAGTGATCTTCCTCACTTTGCGAGTACACCAAAATATCGTCGATGAAGACGATCACAAAATGGTACAAGTACTCCCTGAAAGTCCTGTTCATCAAATCCATGAACACTGATTGCGCATTAGTCAGCCCAAACGGCATGACTGTAAACTCATAATGCCCGTATCTCATACTAAACGCTGTCTTCGGGATATCACTCTCCCTTATTCGCAGTTGATAGTACCCAGACTTGAGATCCAACTTCGAGTACACAGTCGACCCGACTAACTGGTCAAAAAGATCATCAATCCGGGGGATCGGGTACTTGTTCTTCTCCGTCAACTTGTTGAGCTCCCGATAATCAATATATAGCCTCAAGCTTCCGTCCTTCTTCTTAACGAAGAGGACCGGCGCGCTCCAAGGTGAAGAACTCGGGCGCACATTCCCTTGCTCCAACAACTCTTGCAGTTGAACTTTCAGCTCTGTCATTTCCTTAGGCGCTAGCCGATATGGAGATCATGACACAGGCTTTGCACCTGGCACTAGCTCAATCGTAAAATCTATCTCCCGCTGAGGCAGGGCTCCAGGAAGATCTGTGGGGAACACATCAGGGTATTCCGATACCACTGAAATACAATCCAACGCGGGCTTCGGCTTCGCAACCCCCACTAGTGTAAAGAACAGTTCTGCACCGGCACGAACCGCCTTCACCACCTGAAGAGCAGACATCAACGTCTTGCTCGACCCCTTTAAGCCTGTAAAAGTCATTTCATGACTTGCTCCCAGCTTGACTTCCTTGCGACCACAGTAAATATAGGACCGCTGCTCTGAGAGCCAGTCCATGCCAAATATAACGTCGAACTCCACCAACAGAAGTAAAGACGCCTGCAGATCGAACTCCTGATTCCCAATATGAATCTTAACATCGCAAATCCTATCCGCGCGCATCGAACACCCATTGGGCAACAACACATCCAACTTATCCTTCACCATCGAAGAAGGGACTCCGATGCGTGATATAAATCCCTCGGACAAGAAGGAGTGTGAAGCTCCCGTATTGAAAAGTGCTCTTGCCGGATTTTCACAAATCAAAACAAATCCTAAACAAGCAGTGGTAAGGTAACATGTGCATAATAAGTATTTAAAGAAATTGACTTGCTATAAATTAAACCGTACCTGTCACCACATCAGCCTGTTTGATGGCCTCCTGTTGGCCAAGATTATACACCCTTGGTTGGGCCGGAGCATAGTGGGACGCGGTCGACTCCACCGCCTTGCCCTTCTCTTCATAGGTTGCTCTCGGCCTTCTCTCAGACTTGGGACGTCCGCTCCAACAATCGCGGGCAAAGTGCCCCGTCTTTCCACAAGTAAAACATGCACCCGGGGTCCGACTCGTAGTCGCCCCAGAAGCACCAGAAGGAGCTGGACCCGAAGTCCTATGCTTCTTGAAGGACCTCCGATAGCCGGACTTTGAAGTAGTCGGCACTTTGAATTCAGATTTCTTATCACCCAAGCATTTTTTTGCTTGTATATTCTTCATGTCCTTCTCCAAGGACCGGGCCGTGTTGACCAAGGTCAAGAAACCCTGCGTCATCGACCCCGAGAGTAGTAATCTCAACTCATCTCTCAACCCTTCGTAGAATCGATTCGTCTTGCCCTCCTCATCCGCAATGGTGGAGCTAGCATATCGACTCAAACGGGTAAACTCGTGGAGATATTCATCCACGGTACTGTCTCCTTGTACCAACTTCAGGAACTCATTCTCCAACGCTATCTTATGCGCCGAAGGGAGTTATCTAGACAAGAACAATCTCGAGAACTCCTCCATCGAGACATCAACAAGTTGCTTACCTCTCAATAGGTGCAGCTCTAATCCTTCCCACCACATTCTCGCTTCACCGTCCAGAAGGAACGTAGCGATGGTGGTCATTTGCCACTCCTCCGTCTCCGTTGCTGTCATGACTCTCTTCACCGTGGAGAGCCAGTCTTCAGCTTGAGATGGGGTTCCCAGCCTCGAGAATACCGGAGGATTAAAGCGCATGACATGCTTCAGCTGTCTCTCGGTTGCCCTCCTTGGCACCACCGGCTCCACTACCACCTGTTCCACTCTCCTCGGCTCAACCTCTGGAAGAGGTTCCTGCTCCATCGCAGGAGCGGGCTGCTGCGTTTGCCTTGCAGGCTGCGCATTTATCATGGCCAACACTACTTCAGCCACCAATCGTATGTTCTCAGCCGATAGAGGTGTTGCAGGAGCAACATTTGGTGCACTGCTAGCCTCAGAAACTCGACGTTCCGACGACCCAACCCTACTTCTGGTCACATATAGTGGTACAAAACATTGTTAAGTGACCAAATAAAATTGCGAACAGCAATTATAGGAGCACGCAGGTTCCTCAAACATGTGTATTTCATTCCTAAGTGGACATTCATGGGTTCTTTTACTGTTATAACGATGACGCACACAATGTGCTCACCACCCCTTAAAAAGAATTCGGCCACGAATTCAGTTTATGCTCGACCAAAACCAGTAGTCTGATACCAAATTGTAACACCCCTTTCCGTCGCATAGCATATAGCAGTAGGTCCGGCCGGGGCCCGACGCCATATACCACAGACAGACCGGGTGGTTACTCATGGAAACCATCCAACCAATCATAACGTCCTACATAGAGCATTCTAGCGGAAGCAGTTTACAAAAGTTGCAATAAAAAACTCAACACTAAAGCATGAATGTCCACTAATACCAAATTAGGAATGTTGTACATACACAAGTACAGGCCTTAAGGCCTTACAAAATTGTTCACTTCATATTACATGTTTTACAAACCACGGCACGCAGGCCGGTCATACATGAATAAAAACAGTAAACACTCCAATTAGGCCTTCGAGAGCCGGCTTCGCAAATTGGGCTTTAGCTCGCTATTGACCTCTTGGTCCAGCAGCACCTGCAAGCAACAAACCACCGCACGGTGGCAAAACAAGGCAACGGTCAGCAATGCTGACCAAATTATAACAATCCCGCCCCCAACTCGGGGCGGCGATGCTCCTTCCCTGCATTTCATTAGCATAAGCGAGCAATATATCAATATTCAATTCATCACAGACGTTGGCTCGCATGGCCACACGTCCCGTGCTCTCAGGGCACATTCTCGGTGAACCGATCGATGTCACGTCAATTAAAGCCATAGACATTCCGGTCTCACCACCGCCACTTTGACGGCCAAACCTATGAGCATTTTGTATTACCGGCATGGGTCACGACAGTTTAAGCCATTGACCGCCGAAGACCCTCATCTATGCCAACGACAAGTGCCACGTCACCTTAGGTCTCTTTAACCGAACGACATAGAAATGGGTACGGTTCTATCTAACCCGTGCTCACGTCGCAACGACAGTTTAAGCCATATGTGCGGGTCAAACTTCTCTAGAGTCCCATTTTCGTCACACATTTCACATAACTCGGTTATGTTCAAGTTGGCTCTCAGGCCTCCAAGTTTGCAAGATCATGCATCCGCCTAGTTTTTCGGGTGCACCTTTGGGTTAATCCCCAAGGCTCCCTGTTGCAATCTACCGTGAAGAAAACCCGAAAAACAACCAATAGCACGGAGTCTTCTCCGGCATTATGCAATGCAACATCACCGATCCAGACCAACATGTTCGGATAGGCTTCACACATCATGCCTATGTACGTTCTCACTTACGAACTCTAAACAACGGGGACTTTACATATCTACCCAAAGGAACGCCTCCAACTCACCACAAACTCGCGAGAGCGGGCTTCCTATGCAAAGAAGGAGAACTACACATGCTCAAGAAGAGGATCGTTACCATAGCGCTTCTCTTTGGCGCCATGGAAAAGTAAGCAGATGAAAAGCACCGCACTCTCTTCGCCTCCGTGGATCCGAAGTCGGCTCGCGATTTGGAGCTTTGAAGCTCCTCCAATGGTCGGATCTAGCTTCTTCTTCCTTCCTTGGCTCTCCTCTCTCTCTAAGATTTAGAAAGATAACCACTCATGAAAAGTGAGGGTTTCTAAGATCCAATCCCGGGTATATCCCATCAGGAACAACCCCCAGCCGTTGGATCACCAATTAAAGAAACGAACGGCTTTGATTCGGGACTGAAATGTCCAAACTGGACCGAACACGGCCTGGCACAGGCCCGTGTCCAGTGCCGTGTGCCTCATTCGCCGTCAAAATCGACGCGCCTAGAACAACACACGGGTATCAAACACGCCCTTATTCGACCTGACATGCCCGTGTTCCACCTGACACGGCCGTGTGGCCAGCCGTGTATCCCCATCGATTTTTCCCGAAAACAACCCGAGAACTGCACGGGTTCTAGGACACGCCCATGTCCTTGCCCGTGTCTACCTCAACACGCCTGGGCTCCAGGCCGTGTACACGGTCTCGACACTCGACACTTTGTCGAGTGAAGATCGTCGACCTCACGACACGGCCTTGGACACGCCCGTGTCCTCGGCCGTGTGCCTTGTCTCCACACATCGTCGAGTAAAATTCGTCGACTCCCCGAGACGAGTTTCGACACGGGTCGACAAGCCCTGCGACATGCCCATGTCGCAGGCCGTGTGCCAAGTCTCGACACTTCGTCGAGCGCAGAGTGTCGACTTCGTGGGCTGAGTGTCGACACAGGTCGACACTCCCTGCGACACGCCCGTGTCGTAGGCCGTGTGCCCTGCCACGACACAATGTCGAGACCAAAATGTCAACTTTGTTGGCTGAGTGTCGACACAAGTCTGACACGCCATGGGACATGCCCGTGTCTCAGGCCATGTGCCTCCTGCCAGAACCCAAAACTGGCCCAAAACGTCCCTCGTCGCTCTTTTGAGTTTCGGGGCGTTACACGAAATTCTCCTCACCCGCTCTACTAATGGCGCAAACTCGCCGAGCAATGCCATGACTCGCTGCCGAAACTGGGCCACTAACAGCATAATTCCGCTATTCTAACAGGCTGTCAACAGGCCATGAGGGGCTTCCCGACAACTATACCTCGGGGCCCCCACGGGGCGAGCGGTTCACGAGAACACCGCCCGCCTAATACGAAGAAGAAAGCTACACATCTATAGAGCATCACAGATATTAAAAGAATATTACAGGAATATGAATTCCATACTTCGGCACGCAGGCCGGCAATATAAGAAAAAATAGGCCTTCGAGGGCCGGCACCAGCTTGTGCTTAAGCCCGCTACTCCCCGCAAGGAACTACAACACCCGTACGCCAACGTCTCGAATGGCGGCGGTCAGCTAAGCATCGGTCGGCTAACATAAGCGGGCCAATCATATTGCACACACCCATTTTTCGGGGGCTGTGGCGCGCATTCCCTGCAAACATATAATATACAACTTCCTCGGAGTCTTCTCCGGGAACCCCAGAACATCACCAATCCGGCTCGCACGTCCGGATGGGCTTCACACAGCATGCCTAAACCCATACTCACACTTCCGGGCGCTAACACAGTTAATTGTGGGGACGTATATGTCAACCTGTCGGAGAGCTCCCTTCCTCCACCCATTGGTGGAGAGGGGCTTCCATGCAAATATGGAAACTGAGGGCTTCACCTGCCCAAGTAGAAATTTCGTTACCCTTGACGCGTGTTTGGCGGGGCCGCAACCGCGCTCATTGCCCGAGGCTCCACGTCTAGCGTCCGTAGTGGTTGTCCATGCTCGGATCCGACAACCGTGGGAGAGTTGAAAGCTCTGAATGATTTTTCCCCTCCATGGCCGAGCCTCTCCATGGCCGACCGTGCTCCAAGTGGCCGACCGCTGCTGTATGAGGCCGATCCCGGCTCCAAGTGGCCGGCCAATGCCGTATGAGGCCGATCCCGGCTCCAAGTGGTCGGCCGCTGCTGTACGAGACCGATCCCGGCTCCAAGTGGCCGGCCGTTGCTGTACGAGGCCGATCCCGGCTCCAAGTGGCCGGCCTCTGCCCTAGGCGGCGATGGGAGGAAAGAAGGGAGGCGGCGTCGGGCTCTGCTGCAGGCCGGCGGGACAGGGAGAGAGAGTTAGATGGGGTTGGGGCTGCTATTGCTCCAGGTCAAAAGTGAGAGACGGGGCAGGTGTTGCTGCTCCAGCCGACTAGAGAGAGAGAGAGCAAGGGGGCGGGGTGTGCTACTCCAGCCGACTAGAGAGAGAGAGAGGAAGGGGTGGGGTTCTTTTTCTCCAGCCGAACCCTAGCCTCCAAGCCCACTTGATGCCTTTCTTCTTTTTTATTTCTGCTGCTGTCCCCCCCCCCCCCCCCCCCCCCCCGCCCCCCGACCTCCTTGCTTCTATTCTTCATCCACCCGCCTGCCCCCTTGTCCAATCCCCTCTTATCTAATACATATAATATAATATATATATAATATATATATATATAATATAATATATATAATATAATATATATATAATATAATATATATAAATATATTATAACACTAAACTTATAAATTCATATATATTAAAAGACTATGCACATGAAACCTTCGCACGGACGCACGAGCACCCGCACGTCTTTGAACGGGGTGGCACCACATTGCCGCTCATAACATGCCCCGAGCGCGCCACTTGGGGAGGATCCTGCTCGACGGGATACGGGGTTGTACACAATCCCCGCTCTTTTCGAGGTTGGTACAGGCTCGGAAAGAAATGTCCAACCCCAAGTATCCGGTGAGTGGGAGCCGACCCAAAGAAAATTTTTGAGGGAAACTGAAAACTGCACTTAGAACACTAATCTCTCCATACCCCTTCTGAAGAGTATCACTTTCACAATCCTGTTAGATATTTCAACAAGAGTATCACTAGCCCGTGATTTTCCTCCGATGCTCATCATCCACAACATACACATTAAACAATGAACTCTAACACAACTAATAATCCACTCCATTTATAGAGGGAAAAAGGCATGCTGGTGCCTAAAGATCAAAGAACCCTGAAATAGAAATAACTACAATACTAGAATCTACTGAAAAACTCACTATTTTCGCACGCCTCTATGAGTGGCCCTTACTAGAACAGTTGAAACGTTCACTATCTATTCCTCCAAGATTCAAAGTTGCCCTTACAGATTTAAAGAACTAGAAATAAAAATAGCCTTTTCCTGATATCAGTCGCATGATACCTTCACACAAAATCCGGTTGTAAACATAATTGAGGTAAGGGTCGCCTATCCAACTTTCAAGCATGAAGACAGACTTAGGATGAGGGTGATCCCATAAAAAATTTTGAACATACCATAAGGTTTTTGCTCTTGAAAAAATCAGTATTTCTTCAAATCTTGAAAATTGACAAGTTTTAAAAACAAAGCTTCCTTCTTCTTAAGAACAAAATAAAACGAGTACTCTTGGTCAGGACACGACCGCGTGACTCTCAACGCTAAGGAGACAGGATCAATTCTTTTAAGAAGAAAAAGTTTGTCATTCTTGTGACACGTTCTTGGCTCCCCATTATTTTTACCATGATTACTTAATTGTTCAAAGTCACGATATGTATGAGGTACATGGTCAGTATAAAATAGACACTTGAGAGCAAATCTCTTTCAAAGGGAAATTAAGGGAATAGAAACAAATTATTCAAATCATTCTTTTTGCGTGCAGCGTATCATGGGAACCAAACCTATCCCTCCACAAACAAAACTTATCCCCCACAGGCAAGCCTTCGGACCTGCCAGCTAGATGAGTGCCTGCGCAGCGGGTCTACCTGGGGCCGAGCCGAGCTCGGGGTGTCGATGACGTTCTCAAACCAACCAAACCTATCCCCCACAGGCGAGCCTACGGACCGGCCAGCTAGATAAGAGCCTCCGCAGCGGGTCTACCTAGGGCCGAGCCGAGCTCGGGGTGCCGATGACGTTCTCAAACCAACCAAACCTATCCTCCACAGGCGAGCCTACGGACCTGCCAGCTAGATGAGAGCCTGCGCATCGGGTCTACCTGGGGCCGAGCCGAGCTCGGGGTGTCGATGATGTTCTCAAACCAACCAAACCTGTCCCCTACAGGCGAGCCTACGGACCTGCCAGCTAGATGAGAGCCAGCACAGCGGGTCTACCTGGGGCCGAGCCGAGCTCGGGGTGCCGATGACGTTCTCAAACCAACCAAACCTATCCCCCACAGGCAAGCCTATGGACCTGCCATCTAGATGAGAGCCTGCGCAGCGGGTCTACCTGGGGCCGAGCCGAGCTCGGGGTGCCGATGACGTTCTCAAACCAACCAAACCTATCCCCCACAGGAAAGCCTAAGGACCTGCCAAATAGATGAGAGCCTGCGCAGCTGGTCTACCTGTGGCCGAGCCGAGCTCGGGGTGCCGATGACATTCTCAAACCAACCAAACCTATCCCCCACAGGCGAGCCTACGGACCTACCAGCTAGATGAGAGCCTGCGCAGCGGGTCTACCTGGTGCTGAGCCGAGCTCGGGGTGCCGATGACGTTCTCAAACCAACCAAACCTATCCCCCACAGGCGAGCCTACGGACCTGCCTGCTAGATGAGAGCCTGCGCAGTGGGTCTACCTGGGGCCGAGCCGATCTCGGGGTGCCGATGACATTCTCAAACCAACCAAACCTATCCCCCAGAGGCGAGCCTACGGACCTGCCAGCAAGATGAGAGCCTGCGCAGCGGGTCTACCTGGGGCCGAGCCGAGCTCGGGGTGCCGATGACGTTCTCAAACCAACCAAACCTATCCCCCACAGGCGAGCCTACGGACCTGCCAGCTAGATGAGAGCCTGCGCAGCGGGTCTACTTGGGGCCGAGCCGAGCTCGGCGTGCCGATGAAGTTTCCACAAACCTAACCTAACCTATCCTAACCTATCCCCCACAGGCGAGCCCACAGACCTGCCAGCTAGATGAGAGCCTGCGCAGCGGGTCTACCTGGGATCGAGCCGAGCTCGGGGTGCCGATGACGTTCTCAAACCAACCAAACCTATCCCCCACAGGCGAGCCTACGGACCTGCCAGCTAGATGAGATCCTGCGCAACGGATCTACCTGGGGTCGAGCCGAGCTCGGGGTGCCGATGAAGTTTCCCCAAACCTAACCTAACGTATCCTAACCTATCTTAACCTATCCCTCACAGGCGAGCCTACGGACCTGCCATCTAGTAGGAGTCTGCGCAGCGGGTCTACCTTGGGCCGAGCCGGGCTCGTGGTAGTGCAGAACCAAGAACCCGGACCTGTCCCCCACAGGCGAGCCTACGGACCTGCCAGCTAGTAGGAGCCTGGAAGCGGGTCTACCTGGGGCCGAGCCACGCTCGGGGTAGTGCAGAACAAAGAACCAGGACCTCTCCCCCACATGCGAGCCTACAGACCTGCCAGCTAGTAGGAGCCAGGCAGCAGGTCTACCTGGGGCCGAGCCGTGCTCGGGGTAGTGCAGAACCAAGAACCAGGACCTCTCCCCCACAGCCGAGCCTACGAACCTGCAAGCTAGTAGGAGCCAGGCAGCGGGTCTACCTGGGGCGTAGCCGCGCTCGGGGTAGTGTAGAACCAAGAACCAGGACCTCTCCCCCACAGGAGAGCCTACGGACCTGCCAGCTAGTAGGAACCAGGAAGCGGGTCTACCTGGGGCTGAGCCGCGCTCGGGGTATTGCAGAACCAAGAACCAGGACCTCTCCCCCACAGGCGAGCCTACGGACCTGCCAGCTAGTAGGAGCTAGACAGCGGGTCTACCTGGGGCCGAGCCGCCCTCAGGGTAGTGCAGAACCAAGAACCAGGACCTCTCCCCCACAGGCGAGCCTACGGACCTGCCAGCTAGTAGGAGCCAGGCAGCGGGTCTACCTGGGGCCGAGCCGCGCTCAGGGTAGCTCTACCCGGTCAATCTCTACCCACTATGGGGCACATCTACCCGCTACGTCCACCCTCCTGAGAACGAGGGTCGATCATATAATATTCTCGTTAAGGCACGTTTTGATCTCCTGGATCGAACATCCTAGTGACAAGAGGGGAATGGGAGGGGACTTCATTCATCACATGACCCTGGTCGTCACTTAGTTCCTCTTCAATAACCATGACGTTCTACTGAGTTTTTCTGTACTGCTCAGTCTCCACGCTCACCGCACCATAACTATTGAAGCCAAAAATGGCCTCTGTGGAGTTCGGGGTACCAAAATAGGGGTGACCGCGCACCTACTACCCTCAAGCGAACGATCTAGGCACAAGATTTGGAACACAAGGGACAGACCCAAGGTCTCAGCGTGGAGGACCCACCGCATACCCGGAAGACTAACAAACTCTTCCCCTCCCAAGCCAAAGGCTGAGCTAAGACACCTTCCGAGGGCGCTCTTGGCCAACCGGAACATCTAAGGAGGATCTCAAGACCAACTCTCTCCTATCCAGATGTGTCTCCTTGGGTCTACACGAAATGCTCCTCACCGGCTCTACTAATGGAGCAAACTCGGCGAGCAATGCCACGACTCGCTGCCCAAATTTGGCCACTAACAGCGTAATTCCGCTATTCTAACAGGCTGTCAACAGACCATGAGGGGCTTCCCGGCAACTATACCTCGGGGCCCCCACGGGGCGAGCGGTTCACGAGAACACCGCCCGCCTAATACGAAGTAGAAAGCTACACATCCACAGAGCATCACAGATATTAAAAGAATATTACAGGAATATGAATTCCATACTTCGGCACGCAGGCCGACAATATAAGAAAAAATAGGCCTTCGAGGGCCGGCACCAGTATGGGCTTAAGCCCGCTACTCCCCGCTTGGAACTGCAACACCTGTACGCCAACGTCTCGAATGGCGGAGGTCAGCTAAGCATCGGTCGGCTAACATAAGCGGGCCAATCATATTACACACACCCCTTTTTCGGGGGCTATGACGCTCATTCCCTGCAAACAGATAATATACAACTTTCTCGGAGTCTTCTCCGGGAACCCCAGAACATCACCAATCCGGCTCACACGTCCGGATAGGCTTCACACAGCATGCCTAAACCCGTACTCACACTTCCGGGCGCTAACACAGTTAATTGCGGGGACGTACACGTCAACCCGTCGAGGAGCTCCCTTCCTCCACCCGTTGGTGGAGAGGGGCTTCCATGCAAATATGGAAACTGAGGGCTTCACCTGCCCAAGTAGAAATTTTGTTACCCTTGACGCATGTTTGGCGGGGCCGCAACCGCGCTCATTGCCCGAGGCTCCACGTCTAGCGTCCGTAGTGGTTGTCCATGCTCGGATCCGACCACCGTGGGAGAGTTGAAAGCTCCGAATGATTTTTCCCCTCCATGGCCGAGCCTCTCCATGGCCGACCGTGCTCCAAGTGGCCGGCCACTGCTGTACGAGGCCGATCCCGGCTCCAAGTGGCCGGCCAATGCCGTATGAGGCCGATCCCGGCTCCAAGTGGCCAGCCGCTGCTGTACGAGACCGATCCCGACTCCAAGTGGCCGGATGCTGCTGTACGAGGCCGATCCCGGCTCCAAGTGGTCGGCCTTTGCCCGAGGCGGAGACGGGAGGAAAGAAGGGAGGCGGCGTCGGGCTCTGCTGCAGGCCGGCGTGACAAAGAGAGAGAGATAGACGGGGTTGGGGCTGCTGTTGCTCCAGGTCAAAAGTGAGAGAGGGGGGCGGGTGTTGCTGCTCCGACCGACTAGAGAGAGAGAGGAAGGGGGCGGGGTGTGCTGCTCCAGCCGACAGAGAGAGAGAGAGGAAGGGGGCGGGGTTCTTTTTCTCCAGCCGAACCCTAGCCTCCAAGCCCGGTTGATGACTTTCTTCTTTTTTATTTCTGCTGCTGTCCCCCCCCCCCTGACCTCCTTTCTTCTATTCTTCATCGACCCGCCTGCCCCCTTGTCCAATCCCCTCTCATCTAATACATATAATATATATATATAATATAATATATATATATATAATATAATATATATATATATAATATATATATATATATATAATATAATATATATAAATATATTATAACACTAAACTTATAAATTCATATATATTAAAATACTATGCACATGAAACCTTCGCACGAACGCACGAGCACCCGCACATCTTCGAACGGGGCGGCACCACATTGCCGCTCATAACATGCCCCGAGCGCGCCACTTGGGGAGGATCCCGCTCGACGGGATACGGGGTTGTGCATGGGGCGCGCGGATTTATTAATTGTGATATAAAAAGATGAGATCGAGTTTTAACGAAAGGAGGCAAGCACACCTATCGCGTGTAATACAGGATATTCTGGTGTGTAATATCGAGGTCGTATTGTTCTCGGGGTCGGTTCGATTATTTCTACACTTCCCTGGAGGGGACTATTATTTTACTGATAATTACTTGTCGGGAATTTTTTATATATATATAAAAGCAAAAAGAAAGGCAGAAAATAGAAAATGAAAGAATAAAAGGTGGAGCCGATGAAAAGCTTAGCGCACCGGCATCGAATAGAATTTGAACTAAAATAAACTTTTAATAAAAAGAGATCCTAAGTTTCAAATTAATTAAGACGGAGACTTGGCCATGGAGGTTCCACTAAAATGAGCTCACCTAGCTATAGGAATATCGCTCACTTGAACGCTAAGACTATTCAATCGGGCTCTCGTCCAACGAAGGATTTCTCTTAACGCTCGCATTACGATAAGAACCCCATTATTGTGTGGGGATCCTAATCCGGTAGAGTTGGTTGGCGCGCCTCCTCTCTTGAGAGTTAGTGCGGAACTATCTTTACTAAGGGGTGATCGGTCCATACACACAGCCTCTCGGCTAGCTAGCATATGGACTACGGAAATAGAGCCCACACATCGATGTGTGGTTCTACGCTTCGTAAACCATAGACAAACCTTAAGTAATTTTAATTAGTTAGAAAATAAGGACCTTTAATTATTTAAAGCTATTTTTTCTGTCCCAATACTCTTCGATACTGAGGGCTAAGAGCGGTTAGCCACTCATCGGAATGGGGACGACAGACGGTGAAAGCAATAAAAGGAAAGCAGTAAATAAAGCAGGAAAGAAAGTAGTAAAGGAAAGCAGTAAAAGAAAGTAGTAAATTGCAAGTCCTACTCAAACGAGTAGGACTGAAATGGAAGCAGTAAAGTGCGAGTCCCGGAGCAAATGCGTGGGCGGGAGAAATGAAAGCGAGTCCTACTCAAACGAGTAGGACAAAATAAATACAACACATGCACACACTCGACATAAAGTAAAACTCACGCACACACTCGACATAAAATGAAACACACGCACACAACGGAATGTAAAAACTTACACACTCTACTGAATTGAAAATGCACACACACTGCAAAAAATTAAAACACACTCACTCGACATGAAAGTAAAATAAGCACACACATACTCTACTGAATGAAATAAAAACAATGCGTCATTTAACTCTTAACGAGTAGCCTGAAATAAATACGCACAAGTACAGAAATGGATAAAGACTAAGTTATCTAAAAATTAAAATAACTGCATTTATACCGCTAGAATGCGGTAGTAATGCATAAAAAGATGAAATAAAAATTAAACAGGAAGAAAGTTTTGCAAATAAAAATGAAAACGCAAGTGCTCGAAAAATAAAAACAAATACATTTTTAGCACTAAAATGCGGTAGAAATGAATAAAAAAGAAGACGAAAAAAATTAAACGGACAAAGTTTAAAATGAAAATATAAGTTCATGAAAAATTAAAACGACTATATAATCATTCCTATAACTCCGTAAAAGTTGTTAAAAAATGAGAATAAAGCAAAAAGAACGAAAAAGTTTGACAACCTAAACAGAAAAATCTAAGTTAAAGAAAATGAAAATCACTTTGAAATTGTTTTATGGATCTATAGCAATGAAAAATAATGCTATAAAATCCGAAGTTTAACAAAACTAAGTGAACATAACTAAATATAAAAGCATGAAAACTAACCTCATACACACATGCACACATTTTAAAAGACGAAAACAAAGATAAAATAAGTAAAGAAAAATAAGATTGCCTAAGGAGCGTTGCTTAGATTCATTCCAAACCCTTATAAAGAGAAGAAAAAACATTTTATTAAGATAAAAAATGGTTACAAAGGAACGAAAAGAAAAACTAAAGAGAGGGGGAGGGAAATTTCCCTTACAAGGCTTTGGAAGCATCCAAGCAGCATATCACCTTAGGCAAAATGGCTCAAAAAACAGAACAGAAATCCTTACAGCAGCTCTGAATTTATATGCATAAAATTTCATGGGACACGCACTCTGACACGGGCGTGTCAGGGGGTGTGTCAGCACTGTACAAATGGAGGCTGGCAAGATTTGACATCAAAGTTTACTTCGGCTGAAATCGTGGAGGTCGCGCCCCAGGTCACGGGCGTGTCTATGGACGTGTCGGGGAGGTAGAACTGGGCGCGGGTTTGCCTCGAAATGTCGCCGCACGGGTCTTGTCGGCCAAGTGGAGGAGTCACGCCCTCGGTCACAAGCATGACTGGGGGCATGTCGGGTTGGTCGACGAACGTCGAATGCGAAATCGTCGAGCTTGCTTAACACGGGCTGGGGTCACGGGGCGTGTCTAGTGACATGGGCGTGACATTGGGCGTGTCACATGATTTTTCTTCAAAAAACGCTAATTCTCTGGAATTTGACGTGTCACGCCCGGGTCACGGGCGTGACCCATAGGCCACGGGCGTGACCTAACATTTTTTGGCATTTCTCCTGAAAATTTCAGGAAACAGAAATAAACTTAAGTTAGGAAATATTTACAAAAAAGGAACAATTTATTAAAGAAAATTAAATAAAATAACAAAAAGAAACTAATACGACAAATTTAATGTACATAAAAATAGGTATATTTACAATTCATCAGAAGGTATTTTCCTGATCTCTTGGTGTTCAGAGCTCTTGTAGGGAGCTTGATCTACCTGACGATTACTAGGCCAGACATTACTTATACTATTGGCCGAGTAAGTCGGTTTATGGCTGAACCAAGGAAGTCTCATCTGGTAGCGACAAAGAACATTCTGAAGTATGCCAAGGCGACTTCTGACATTGATACACGGATGATGATTACGGTGGTGATTCGGATTACCGGAGATCAAGTTATGGTTATGTGTTCACTTGTGGATTAGGGAGCATATCGTGGTGTAGCAAGAAGCAGGACTCAGTTTCTGTGTCTACTACGGAAGCTGAGTATAAGGCTTTAGCCTTGGTTGCTCGGGAAGCCATCTGGTTGAGAATGCTTATAGAGGATGTTCATGAGGAAGTGCGAGGGCCTACTATACTCTAGGGTGACAATGAGAGTGCTCTCAAACTGGTAAACAATCCAGTGTATCACGCAAGGACCAAGAATATAGATATCGAACACCATTTCATAAGGGAGAAGGTGTTGGAGGGATCTCTTCTGGGCGGGCTTGTTTGGAGTGAAGATAACCTTGCTGACATCTTCACGAATCCACTGTCGAATGGGCCATTTCAACGGCTACGAAGCTTTCTAGGCTTGATCACCACTTCTCACTTCAAGGGGGAGTGTTGAAATTTATGAAGTGTAAGTGGTTGATGGGGGCAGGCCGAGCGGTCTGAGCGGTCTGAGTCTGCGGCCTGGGCGGACTGCTAGTTGCACCCTGGGTTGTTGGCTGGCTAGGACTTGGTGGCTTAGCTGTTCTTGAGGAGCAGCTTGTGCGGCCTGTGGAGAGGCCTGTGGAGAGGCTTGTGCGGCCTGTGGAGCGGCTTGTGCAACCTGTTGAGCGGCCTGTTTGCGGCCAATTTGGTGTTTAGCCAAAGGATTCCTGTGATTTGGGCTTCTTGAGGAGCGGCCTGAGCGGACTGCGATTTGCGGTCTGTTGGTGATGCTTAGCTTGATCGGGGGCCTTGCTGCTTAGAAGCTCTTGTGGAACCTAGCGGACTAGGAGTTGTATCCGCGGCTTGTTGATGGACGTAGTCTTCTTTGTCCATGGAGTATGCATATGTAGATGGTGTGCCTTGGCCTTTGCCGAGCTCTCCTTGATGCGGTGGATGTTGATCATCCTGTGGCGGACTGTCCGATTGGCTGGGGGTTTGGTTCTTCTCTGTCCGCCGAGCTCGCATCTGTTGCCTGGAGGGCTGCTGTACTTGGTCATTTTCTGTAACAGGTTCACGGTGTCCGCAGAGTCTGCGGAGTCCGCTATTGACCGGGCGGACTGCCTGTGGTCGTGGACTCAGTGGCAAGTGGTGGCGATGTTGTCATGCTCTCGGTCTGCTTTCTCTGTCCGCTTGAAGTATTCAGTGGCGGTGGCGGTCTGGCGCTGGGCTTAGGTTTGGCGGTCTGGCATTGTACCTGTCTACAAGCCGGCAGTGTGTCCGCATATTTGCGGACTGCCTGTGGTCTGTCTCCTGGAGGTTTCATCTGGCCAAGTCCATGCGGACTTGGCGGACTGATGTTGTTATCGCGTGGGCTGGGGTGGTGATTTTATTCACTACGTTGGTGACCACACTCCTAAGCTCACCTATAAATAGAACCCCCCCCCCCCCCCCCGACACAGCTACAGTAATGAGTGAACAGTAAGTGGGGGCTTGGTCAAGTGCTGCGCTATGATTTTGTCTGTCCACACGGGTTGAGCAGAGTTAACTGTGTTTTGTGTGCAAGTTGTGCGGATAACACTAGGGAGCCAGCGATTTGGCTTTGACTGCGGTCTGCATCAGTGAAGTTGTTGTTTCAATCAGCGGTTTTAGCAGGTCGCCGGGCGGTTTGTCAGTTTGCTCTGCTTCAACATTTTCCAAGTTCAATAACTTGTCCACACGGCCTCGCGGTCTATGGTGGTCTGTTCCTCTGTTCATCAGCAGTTGGCGAATAATGGGTTGTCCGCGGTCTCAGCGGGCTCCGTATTTCTATTCGGCTTATTGCAGCAAAGTTCGGGCGGCTTCGGCGACTAGGCGGACTGGGCGGTCTCGACGGTCTCCAGATTCTGTCCTCCCGTCTTGTTTTGTGCTTTCTGTTTGTAGCTTGTATATTAGCGAAATCATGTCTCACCATGTATGTCTCGCCCTGTAAAGAAGTGATAATAAAAAGATCTGCTTGTTCTTTCATGTGCATTGGTTGTTAAGCTTGTTCCTTGGGTTTCCACATGATCAAGGTGTTAACTGGATAGTGCCGAGAATATTAATTTGGCTTTGGTCTATCTTGCTGACCACTTTGAGAAAATTTAACACTCCACCCTTCCAACTACAGTGGAGATGGAACCCCGATGAATACCGATGACTGTATTGCAAACACCAGAGATTTGCTGGATTTTATGGAGTGCCCAGAAAATAAAAAAGGTTCCACTAGCAACTTTCCTCCTTCAGGGCGAGGCAAAAATTTGGTGGACTAAGTATCTAACAGATGATCCTACCAGTAAAATGTCTTGTGAAATTTCTCTTTTGTTGGAAAATTGTTCTCTCTTCAGTGTGGGGCAAGGTTGTCAGGATCGAGATCCTAGGTAGCATCATTTTATAGTTGGATCAGATCGTGGGATCGGACTGAGGATCATAAGATCATACAAAAATCATAAATTAAGAATAATAAACTAATGAACACTGAGTATTTACATCAAAAACTAATAAACTAATGAACTATAAAACTAATAAACATTTGAGTATTTATATCAAAAATAAACAAATGAACAGATAAACACAAAAATAACATAAAGTCCAAATCAACCATGTCCTAATATAAATCCTTAACATGTTGAAAGAATTGGTTTCAAGATATCCTGAACACCTAGAGGGGGCGGGGGTGAATAGGTTCAATTCCTTTTTATTAAGGCAGAAAATATATGTCACTTGTAGACAACCTATGCTACAACTATCACAGTACAGATTAATAGAAACACAACCAATCACAACATACACATAGATTTATATTGGTTCCCCAAGAGATTGGTACGTCCAATTTCCCCCTTCACCTATCTAGCAGTATACTAGATTCGGCCTAACTCCCTTCCTCCTCGGATCCTCAGATCTTACAACTCAGAACCCAGAATGGTTCCTACAGCTCAGACTTCAGAAAGTCTTACAACTCAGATTCTATCAGAGAATCCTACCTCAGTGTGAGTCCACACTCCTATAACTCAGGCAATCAAACCATACCTCAGCCTCTTCCACCAGGCTTACAACTCAGAGAAATATATCTCTTACCTCAGGCACTCAGCCTTACCTCAGCCTTTATAAACTTAGGCTTATAATTCAGAGCGATAACTCTCTTACACTCCGATCTATAAAAGATCTTACCGAAAAATTGATTATAAAAGAGATAAATCCTTCACCCAGGTAGAGAGAAAAAGGGGTGAAGTCTTCTTGATCAGCTTTTTGATATATCTGACTGCTTAAGATTCAACCTGTATAAGATTCTTCAAAGCTTCTTGAATCTGAAAAAAGTAAGTTTGATCTTCTTGTGAAGTTGGAGATGATCCTCAATCCAACTTCCTTCTTCTAATCAGAATTTGATCTGAAATCTTCTTGCAGACTTGTTTAGAATTTGCCTTATCTTGATGACTTGAAGATTTAAACTGTTAGTAAAATGTCAAGTCCTTTCTTCTTAGATCTCTATGTATATGATGATAGAACAAGTCATTATATAGACCCATCTGAGGTTACCGGTTGTTTCGGTTCATAACGGCCTTCTGATAGCTCTGACAGATGCAAGAGCTTTGTTAGTTATGACAGCTGTCAAGTCTTCAGTCTTGACACCTGATACCTCATTGTACTCTAACTCTGCAGAAAAGTGTCGAGACAATACTTCAAATATGTCAACATAAATAGAACATGTGTCAACACAATTCTTGATGATGTCGACACAGCTCACACAATGTCCACACAACTCTTCTTTATCTACTCGACCCAGCTTCTGTGGAATATGTCGACACAAGTCCTGTGTGTTGACACAATAGCTTCTATTCTCGACATAGTTTGTGTTGACAGAATTCTGGTGTGTGCCGACATATGTCCTGTATGTCGACACAATTATTGTCGATAAAATTTCTGTGTGTCGACACAGGTCCTATGTGTCGACACAATCTGGCTTCTGGTCTCGACATAGTTGGTGTTGAAAGAATTCTGGTGTGTGTCGACACAAGTCCTGTGTGTCGACACAATTGTTGTCGACAGAATTTATGTGTGTCGGGACAATCTGGCTTCTGGTGTCGTCACATCTCCTTCTCAAGTGTTGGCACTTGTATATAGAAAATTTTCCTGCATTTCCTTAACATGCATATTGAAACTCAACATCCCATCAAATACACATTGATGAATATCATCAAGTTAAGTGAAGCTCTCAAAATTAGGTACACGGTTTTCAATGTACCCAACAATCTCTCCCTATTTAGAGAAGTCATAACCCTTAGTCAATGATATACATCACTTATAATAAAACAAAGATTATGATGTATAAAAGATTACTCAAACAAGATAACTCATAAACAGCAACAACATGTAATATTATCACAAAATATGGTAAAATACAGTGAACAAGAATCAGTTTTTTTGTTATATTTCAAGGATTTTAGAACAAAAGATTACATAATTCTAAACCTAGTCAATCTATCTGTTGAAGGATGGAAGCCGGGTGGTCTGTTGCTATTCGGAGATCGGGCGGTCTGGAGGTTTCTCCTAGCCGGTCTGTGTGCCGGGTTGTTGTTGTTTGGTATTCCAGCGGTCTGGCGGCTTGTCTCAGACGACTTGGAGACCGGGCGGTCTAGCGGTCTCCTATGGTGGCTTGTTCCCTGTGTCGCTTATTCTCCCCTCCTATTGGTGGTCGGGTGGTTAGCCGTTTTGTCTAACCGTGTGACTTGTCCGGTTTGTCTTGTGTAAAGCCGCATATACTTGTAAATTTTTAGTCCCACATTTCTTAATTGTAATATCTCTCATCTCCTCCATTCTATAAAAGGGAGGCTATACTATTGTAATCGATACTTTTTTTGGATAATAAAGTTTACATTACTCCAATTTTTTGGTCTGTTATTTTCTGTTCGCACATGGTATCAGAGGACTCGGTCCTTTCCTACTGATTGTGTGCGCTCTCCCTATTCTCGCAGTTTGTTTCTTCTTTCCGCGACCTGTCTTCGCGGTTTGATTCCTCCTCTAACCGTTGCCCTGTTTACGCTGCTTGTTCCTTCCCGCGTCCTGTTCTCACGGCTTGTTTCAGATTTCCGTGACCTATCTTCGCGATTTGATTCCTCTTCTAACCGCTGCCCTGTTCGCACGGCTTGTTTCTCCTTGCTTCCCTTCTCTAGCCGCTCCACTTCTTTGTTGTCGCGACCTGTCCTTAAGTCGCAACGACCTGTTCTAGCCGCTCTCCTCTTCTTAGTCGTCGCGACCTATTTCTTAGTCACCGTGACCTTGTTAGCTGCCCTCCTTCTAGCTGTGGCTTGTTTTTTCTGCTATTTTCTTCTATGGCCCACTTCGATATCTCCACCACCACTACTTTCGTTGCCGCTCCTCCTACACCTCCCACTCCTTCGGGTAATCTGGGCACCGCTTCCAAGCTTATTGGTCCCAACTATCCGGATTGGAGTGTCTCCTTCACCTTCCTCCTCCGCTCTCAACGCAAACGTCACCATCTCACAGATGACCCTCCTCCACTTGATTCCCCTCTCTTTGATGACTGTGATGCCAGTGATGCTCTTGTCCGCACATGGTTGGCGAACAGCCTTTCGGATGAATGCCTTCATGTCATCCGTCATGATGAAACTGTCAAGGCTGCTTGGCTACATCTTACTGCTCTGTACTCCAAAGGGGCTCAAATGTCTCGCATCTATAATTTATACGCAGACCTCTTTGTCCGTCCCTCCATGTCTCCCTCAGCCTCTTACCAACAAGTTCAGGCTCTCAGAGCCGAAATTCTTCAAAACCTCCCCTTCTCTGCTGATTTCACTGAGCAACACAAACACTTCCAGGAGCTTCTGGTTGTGTGTTATCTTCTACGCCTTCTAGAGTCCTATGATATGATCCGACAACAGATCCTTGGTGAGGCGGATTCTCCGACCCTGGATGCCACGGCTGCCCGCATCGCCGCTGTCACTTCTTTGCTCCAACGTCCGTTGTTATCCTCCCCTCCTCAATCGGACAACTTCTCTCACCATACTCAGTGTAGTGGCTTTTGTGGTCGCCATCTCCCCTCCAGCAAACATGGTGCTGCTCGCTTCCCATGCTCTCATTGTGGCCGCACTGGCCATACAGTTGATCGTTGTTGGAAGAAGCATCCTCATCTTCGCCCCTCTGGCGATGCTTCCTCTTCCTCTACGAGGCCATCCGCCTCTGTGGTTACGTCTTCAGGTAGTGCCAACGTGGCTACTCAAGGTAAATGGTTGATCGTCTCTGGTTCTACCAATCATATGACCGGCAATCCGTATTGTTTTTCTCTCCTACAACAGCATGACCAGTTACCCCTGGTCCATGTTGCAGACAGCTCTCCATCACCGATCAATGGAATAGGGGTTGTTCAAGTTACTCCGTCTCTTCTCTTGGCGGATACCATCTATGTGCCCAAGTTCCCATGCAACTGATTATCTATCACTTCTCTTTGCAAACAACTACAATGCTCTATTACATTCATGTCTACTTCTTGTTCTTTTCAGGATTCGGGCACCAAGTGGACGGTTGCTACTGGGACTGAGAGCGGCGACCTCTACTTCTTCGACAATGTTTCTGCCTTCTCTACATCTTCTATCGATCTTCTCTAGTGACACCTTCGTCCTTGGTCATGCTCCTCCCCATCTTCTTCGTCGGCTTCTACCACATCTCCCTCTGTAAGGCCCACCGCTCAACTGTGAAGCATGTCAACTTGTCAAGCATCACCGCTCTTCCTTCCCACCGAAGCAAGGCCGTGGATCCTTCCCGGCCGTTTGAAATTGTTCACTCCGATATCTGGGGACCTGCTCCAACCCTCACCATTGGTCGGGGTAGTTCATATTTTGTAACATTTATCGATGATTTCTCTAGATGTACATGGGTGTATCTTTTAAAGAATCGCTCAGAACTTTTTTCTGTATTGACAACTTTCTATCAAATGGTTAAAACTCAATTTGATATGTCTATTAAAATTTTTCATTCTGACAACGCTAAAGAATATCTTAGTCATGCCTTCACTTCCTTTGGTGTGCAAAATGGTATTATTAATCAAACTACCTGTGTATATACCTCGCAACAAAATGGGGTGGCGGAACGCAAGAACCGTCACCTTCTTGATGTCGCCCGCACTATGATGATACAAATGCACGTTCCTCGCTCACATTGGGGATACGTTGTCCTCCTCGCTTGTTACCTCATTAATCGCATTCTGTCCACGATTCTCCACGGACAAACTCCATTCTCTCTTCTCTACCTAGGCAAGGATGCGTTTTCTCTTCCTCTGCGTATCTTTGGGTGCACGGCCTTTGTACACATTCATTCCGCAACCCATGACAAACATGACTCACGTGCCACCAAATGTATCTTTTTTGGGTTACTCAACTGCACAAAAAGGCTACTGTTGTTTTGATACCGTTCTGCGGAAACAATTCGTCTCCGCAGATGTCACCTTCTTCAACATTATTTCTTATTTCTCCTCCGACCCTACTCCACCTCCACCTCCTTCTCTCACCATCCCCTCCACTCTGTCTCCTCTTGTCAAGATTTTCCCACCATCACCTCCACCGTCTCCTCCTTCCCTCTCTTCCTCATCACCACCGCCATCTCCTTCTTCTCCACGGCCGTCTCTCTCCTCTCCCGGGCCATCTCTCTCCGCCATGGATGCTCCGGTTGTAGAGGAACATGCCGACCTGGATCTACCCATTGCTCTTCGCAAAGGGGTGCAGACGTAAACCCAGCAACCGCTGGCTGCTGTTGTTTCATATGATCGTCTGACGCCTTATCGCAGGGCATTTGTATTGGCTATCTCCGAGACTAGCACTCCCCACTCCTACTAGGAGTCTCTAACTATTACTCATTGGAAGACTGCCATGGATGAGGAAATTGCTAACCTTACTGAACGAGGCACCTAGACCCTGGTTCCTCCACCTTTGGGCACGGATGTTGTTGGCTGCCGTTGGGTCTTTATTGTGAAATTCCGTCCCGATGGCAGAGTGGATCGCTACAAGGCCTGCCTGGTGGCCAAAGGTTTCACTCAGAACTATGGTGTTGATTACTTCGATACCTTCTCTCCCGTGGCTCGTCTCAACACTATTCGGGTCCTTCTCTCTGTCACTGTCAACAGGGATTGGCCCATTTCGCAGCTAGATGTTAAGAATTCTTTCCTTTATGGTGATCTGCAGGAAGATGTTTACATGGAGCAACCTCCTGGGTATGTTGCTCAGGGGGAGACACGAGTATGACGACTAAAGAAGGCTATCTATGGCCTCAAGCAGAGTCCTCGTGCCTGCTTTGACAAGTTCAGTGGCATTATTGCGGACATTGGTTTTACAAGAAGTTCAGCAGATCCCTCATTATTTGTTCGGAAAACCGCCTCTGGTCTTGTTATTCTTGCGGTTTATGTTAATGACATTCTTCTTACTGGCGATGACCAGGATGGGGTATCGTTGAACAAGAAACACCTTCGTCAACACTTGGTTACAAAGGATATGGGCTGCACGAAATACTTTCTAGGGATTGAAATCTCTTGATCTTTTAAAAGAGGCAGGATTGACTTGTTGATGCGCGAAAATGGCACCGGGGGCACAGCTAACACAGAGGGGGTGTTTGGTCTCACAGGCTAGGTGAGGAGGAAGGAGAAGGTTGCGGGGGGAGAGGAGAAGGAAGATTCTGAATGCTCGAGAGTGGAGCAAAAAGCTTGTTCAAGGAGGGCTGCGGGGGTAGAGGAGAGGCTGCTGAGAGCAGAGGCGAGCCTTGATCAACAGAGAGGGTTGATCAAGAGAGGAAGAGGATGTTGAACAGGAGCTATCGAGCAGACAGTTACTGCGACGGTTGCACTTGCAGGTTGGTTGCCGATATGAACTGAGCTGAGCTGAGGGCAAGGCTTGCTGAGCAGAGAAGCAAGGCTTGCTGAGCAGAGAGCAAGGCTTGCAGAGCAGAGAGCAAGGCTTGCAGAGCAGAGAGCAAGGCTTGCTGAGCAGAGAGCAAGGCTTGCTGAGCAGAGAGCAAGGCTTGCTGAGCAGAGGGAAGAAGAGGGGGCCGCTAGCAGCGGCAACAGCACACTTCGCCCGCCGCGGCTCAAATGCCACTCTTGCGACGGGCTTTCCTTTCATTAATAGCGAGAGGTTACAAGCTTACAAGTACACCTTCACAACAAAGCATTAACGAGGTACAAAGGGAAGCTAGGCGGCTAAGGGAGAAGAAATTGCCAGAGAGCAGAGAAAAGAAGCTGCCAGAGACTAAGTAAAAGAGGCTGCTAGCTGCTGGAGGACTGGGAAACTGAGTCCGCGGAGCTTGTTGGCAAGCTGCAGGTAAGCTGTGGTGGACTGCGCGGATAGGAAAACTGAGTCCGCAGGGTCTGCTGGCAAGCTGCAGGTAAGCTGTGGAGGACTGCGCGGACAGGAAAACTGAGTCCGCAGGGTCTGCTGGCAGGCTGATGGAGGACTGCGCGGACAGGAAAACGGAGTCCGCAGAGTCTGCTGACAAGCTGGTGGAGGACTGCGCGGACAGGAAAACGGTGTCCGCAGGGTCTGCTGTCAAGACTTGTATCCACCTCTGGTCCTCTTCTGGAACTCTGGCACCCGCCCGAATGAGAGGAATCAAGGGCTATTAATAGGCCCGGTGAAGATCTTCAAGAAGGGGGGCCCAGTGATGTCAGCATTACGACCTGCGCGGACTCCGCGGACTGGAAATTGGAGTCCGCCAGGTTGGCGAAGCAAGCTGTAGGAAGCTGGGAGAGAATGGAGGCCGCCCCCTTGCGGGAGACTTGGGCGGACTCCGGGGGGAGTCCGCCCGGCAGGGCCGGGGCCGCCCCCTAGCGGGCGGCCTGGGCGGACTCCAGGTGGAGTCCCCCCGGCAGGCCGGGCCGCCCCCGAGCGGGCGGCCTGGATGGACGCCGGGTGGAGTCCGCCCTGCAGGCCGGGCCTCCCCCGAGCGAGCGGCCTGGGCGGACTCCGGGTGGAGTCCGCCCGGCAGGCTGGGCCGCCCCCGAGCGGGCGGCCTGGGCGGACTCCGGGTGGAGTCCGCCCGGCAAGCCGGGCCGCCCCGAGCGGGCGGCCTAGGCGGACTCCGTGTGGAGTCCGCCCGGCAGGCCGGGCTGCCCCCGAGCGGGCGGCCTGGGCGGACTCCCGGTGGAGTCCGCCCGGCAGGCCGGGTCGCCCTCGAGCGGGCGACCTGGGCGGACTCCGGGTGGAGTCCGCCCGGCAGGCCGGGCCTCCCCCGAGCGGGCTGTCGGGGCAGACTCCGGGTGGAGTCCGACCGGTCGGCGGGCAGAGGCCACCCCGGGGGGGGGGGGGGCAGCCTGGCAGGCGGAGGCCGCCCCTGGGCGGCAGCCTCGGCGGATGGCGGCAGGAGGCCGCCGCGCCTCGAGCGGCAGGGAGGCCGGAGCCCCTTGGCCAGACTGGGAGGCCGCCCCTTGTGGTGCTGTTGGTTGACTCCTGCAAGGAAAAGCATTGCACGGTTAGCGGGCCTAACCGTATGGCCTAAGAGGGTGAGCTATGGGAACAGCCCGCCGTCCCGCAGGGCATGCGGTTGCAAGGGGACCTAGACGGACAGGGAAAACTGTCCGCCTACGCTGGGGCTTGTCGCGATCAAAAGGGAGAATCTAAGGAGCGTGACTAGCCAGCTGGCTACCTTGGGAAGGATCGCCGATTTCTGGGTTAACACAATCTCCGCACTTTTTTAAGTTTCGAAGGGAACTTCAAAAAAGTTGGAGACCCACGAAAATCGTGATCCACCCCAAAGGAAAGAGAAGGAGGGGCAGGGAGAGATAGAACCTGAAGACTCTCCTTACAAGCTTGGTGCTTTCTGTCTATTTTCCTGCAAGAGGAAAGTTAGGGTAAGCATGTATGGGTGGTACATCGAGTGTGTACCTGAGTTCGCTTTTGCAAAACGAAGAAGGTGTGTCTTCTGTTGGAACACCCTATTACTAATTTGGGTCAGGATCACTATGTCTCTAGGAAACCAATGTTTGACCTCCTGTATAGTTCTAAAGGTCAATTAGAATTGAGTCTAAGAGGTAGAAGTCTAAGTTTGGAAGCTGCCCTCAAGACCAAGACCTTTTTCAGTTTGAGACTAAGTCATATCGTCGAGCTCAGCACGACGATTCGTCGAACTCTGATCGACGATCGTCTAGCTCAACTTCGACAAATCGTCGAACTCCATTCGACGATCGCTGAGCTCAACTTCATCAAATCGTCGAACTCCATTCGACGATCTGCGAGCTCAGTTCGACGATCTTTGACTCAGTATTGGATCTCTATCTCTGAGCTCAGTTCGACGATCTTTGAGCTCAGATCGACGATACTTTTGTTGCAGTATAAGTCCATATTGCTGAGCTCAGTTCGACGATAGCAGAGCTCAGTTCGACGTTTTCAGATAACTTCAAGGATGTTTCAAGATTCAAATTCAGATCAGTTAAGGAATTATTCTGCAATTAATTCAGAAGATTTTCTAGCCGTTTTCATTTATTTCTGGACCAAGTTTCAAGGAATTTTCAAGGAATATTTCTGTGGACTTTCCTCCAGAAGACATTTTGCAATTAAGGATGCAATTAATGCAGGCCAACGGCTATTCTTGACGGAGGATGTTCTTCTATTCAGTATCAGAGAATAAAAGAGAAGAAGATTTTTGAATCATAGAGAACTAAGAACTCAGAAAAAAGAACAAGAAAAAAATATTCTGTCTCAAAGAATTCTCTCAAGAACACACATCCAAGGAGATCAAACTTTCTGAAATCCTCAGATCTCTCTTGTCTCAAGTGTTCAAGGCCAACATATTTCAAGACTCCAGACACCTAACATTTCAGCTGTTGCTGAAATCATCTTTTGCTGGAGATCAACCTCTGAAGGCCTATTACCCTACAGCAAAGCTTCTTTTCCTGAAGATCTCAAGGACTCAGGGGGAGCTTTGACACCATCAAATCCACATAGTATTCTCAGCTGATCTGAGAAAGAGAAGACTTCCATCACTCTCTCACCCCCATCTCTGTAAAGGGTTTCTCAAACTCCCTTCAAAAGTTTGAGCTTGGTTTTTGAGCACCTTGTCAAAAGCTCATTGGTGGTAAGACACCTGATCAAAAAATCTGATTTGGTTTTTGAGCACCTTATCAAAAGCTCATTGGTGCCCAGGACACCTGATCAACTCATCCTGCAGTGGATTCCTACCTAGGGTGGTAGAAGAGTAGATGTACCCAAGTTTTAGGGGAACCACTATATTTCCTTGTGTCATCTGGCTTGCTTGTCTTCATTTTTGTTTCTGGCTGTGATTATTCTGTGATTAGCTTATGATTAGTTTAGTTCTGTGATTAGATTTATTAACTGCTTCCCTGCTCACTCATATTACAATAGTTGTTGTAAAAAGTTTTCAAGCACCATATACTCTATTCACCCCCCTCTAGAGTATATCAGATCTAGATGCACTTTCAATTGGTATCAAAGCCAGGTTGGTTAAACATACCACACCTTGGTGGTTGCACAGGCTAACACCTGAACCCAAAAATCCCTAGTTAGATCTGTTTTCTTTTGAAGTTTTATTATTAGATTTTGTTTTCACAAATCATGGCCCAAAACAAAGATTATGCTAGCACCAGACCTCCAATGTGCAATCTATCCAAGTTTGCATTTTGGAAAGCAAGGATCAGATTATACATGAATTCTATTGACGAGGATATTTTTAACTCTGTTTTGACAGTGTGCCCAAGACCTCCAGAGAACTCAAGTACAAATGCTGTTCCACCTCCATCAGGAACAGATGCTGACATCAGGAAATGGAAGGTAGCTGATGCCAAGGCTATGAACATCTTAGCCCAGACAATGTCTGATGATATCTTTCAAAAGGTGGCTGAATGCAATTCAGCAAAGGAAATTTGGGACAAACTCTCTGAAATAGTCTCAGGCTCAGCTGATGAGAGAAAGGATAGGAGATCCCACCTCATATCTCAATATGAGAATTTCAAGAAGGGAGAAACTGAGTCAGTGGGAGATATGTACAACAGGCTCAGTCTAATTGTCAGTGAACTCAGGACATTGGATAAAGAGATCTCACTAACTGAACTCAATGACAAAATTCTAATGTGCTTCCCTAGCACTTGGGATTCAAGAATCTAGCCAATCAAGGATGCCAGAAGTTTGAATGAGATCACCACTGAAGCTCTATTGGGTAAGCTCAAATCTTATGAGCTACTCATCAAGAATAGAGAAGAAGAACAGAAGGCTGCCTCACCAACCACAAGAAAAGAGAAAACAATAGCCTTCAAGGCAACTGAAGATCTGCCTGAAGACAAAGTCACAGGCAATGATGAACTGCTCAGTTTGTTGGCCAAAAGATTTTACAAGATGGCCAGAAAGGACTTCAGAAGGAGAACATACAAGGACCATGATAAGCCAAGGTATGATAAGTCAATTAATAATAAAGAAATTATTTGCTTTGGTTGCAGGAAACCAGGGCATATAGTTCCTGACTGTCCAGAAAACAAAAATAAGGACAGAAGGGACAAGAAAGAAAGAAGAAAGGAGAAAGACTCCAAGAGGAATGGCAATGGCAAACCCTCATCAAGCAAAAACAAACATACAAGAAAGTGGTTTGTTGCTGAATCCTGGAGTGAGACTGAAGAGGAGTCAGAAGCCTCATCCAGCTCCAGTGATGATGAAGATGATGCAGAAGAAAAAGAGTTCTGCATGATGACAATCAATGCCTCAAAACATAACTCAGATGAAGAAGAGTCAGAGTCAGACTCAGAGACTCAGCTTGAAGAAGATCAGGTAATTAGTCATTTGATTTTAATTCAGAGGACTTTAAAATTGAATTTAAAGCTTTATGTTTAGACCTGTTAAAATCTGAGAAAGAAATTATCTCTCTCAGAAATCATTTATCTGAACATAATGCCTTAAAGTCAGAAAATCTCAAACTCTCTCAGGAGTTGGAGTGTTGTAGGGAGCAGATAGCTTCACTGAAAAGTGAGCTATCTGAGGCCAAGAAGCTTGAAGAATCCCTTAATGGGAGAAGAATCAAGCTGATGGACATCACAAGAACAGTGAACTCCAGATTCAATAGTACACTGGGCTTGGGTGCTTCATCCAGCCAACCTATAGTTCTAACAACTCCAATCAAATTCATTTTTGATAAAGGAAAGGGAGTTGTAGAGGTTGCTACGAAAAATTCTGATCTGCCCAAGAAAACAAAGTCCCAGCAGAAATCGTCGAACGGAGATCGACGATCGCCGAACGCAGATCGACGATCTCAGGCAAAATCGTCGAACTCAGCTCGACGATTTCAAGTTCCTGAAATCTGCCATAGTCGACCGTCGAACGGAGCTCGACGATCTGACCCAAGATCGTTGAACGCAGCTCGCCGATCGTCGAACAGAGGTCAGAGCTCTGTAAAATTTTTCAAGGGCAAATCAAAATCCAATCCTATGGGTCCTTCATCCCAAATCTTTAACCCTTATACTGAATGGATTATACCTCCAAGGAGATATCATCCTGAAGGATATAAGAGTCAACCTGGGATGTCTTTTATTTCAGAGTTTAAAGGTTATCAACCTAGGCCCAAGGTAAACTGGGTCAAAAACAAATGAATTATTTTATGTGCAGGTGAAGACCTATCCAATATCTAACCAGCAATGGTACTTGGATAGTGGGTGCTCTAAGCACATGACAGGAAACAAGGACAACCTCACATCCTTTAGAGCCAAGCTTGGACCCAAAGTTATCTTTGGTGATTCAAACTTTGGATAGACTAAAGGATATGGTGCAGTCCAGATTGGATCAGTAATATTCAAGAAGGTAGCTTATGTGGAAGGACTGAAGCACAACTTAATAAGCATCAGTCAGCTGTGTGATGAAGTCTACCAGGTGACCTTCAGCAAAGCATTATGCAAAATCAAGTCAGAGGACAACACAACTGTGTTGACAGGTAAAAGGAAAGGTAACATCTATCTAGTAGATTTTCTTTCAACTGATGTAGATATTTGCCTGTTTAATTCTGTTTGTAGACCAAATATTTTATGGCATAAGAGACTAGGACACCTAAACCTTAGAACTATTGCTAGGCTATCCAAGGACAACCTTGTTAGAGGACTACCTTCTGGCCCCTACAAGAAGGAAGGACTCTGCAGGGCTTGTCAATTAGGCAAGCAAACTAAAAACAGTTTTAAGTCACTTAATAAGAGTGATTCACCTAGGATATTGTATCTGTTACACATGGATCTTTTTGGACCCATCACAGTACAAAGCCTAGGAGGGAAATCTTACACTTTAGTAGTTGTAGATGACTTCTCTAGATTCACTTGGGTGTTCTTTCTAAGGAAGAAGTCTGATAACTTTAAGTGTCTGACAGAGTTTCTCAAATGTATACAGATTGAGTTCAATACTCACATTGCCCTGATCAGAAGTGATCATGGGACAGAGTTTGATTCTCTTCTTATGCAAGAGTTCTGTCAGAGTGAATGGATCAGGCATACTTTCTCAGCTCCTAGAACTCCTCAACAAAATGGGGTAGCTGAAAGGAAAAATAGAACCCTTATTGAATCTACCACTACATTGTTGTCAGATGCTCACCTTCCTCTATCCTTTTGGGCAGAGGCAGTGAACACCTCCAACTATGTGCTGAGTAGAAGTTTGATACATAAACTAAAGGGAAAAACTCCCTATGAATTACTCAAAGGGAAGAAACCTAAAGTTGATTATTTTAGAGTTTTTGGTTGTATTTGCTATATACATAATAATGACAAGAAATATTTAGCAAAATTTCAAGCTAAAGCTGATGAAGGAGTGTTTCTGGGATACTCCATGATTAGCAAGGCTTATAAGGTCTATAATAAATCATCTCTAAAAATTGAGGAATCTGTTCATATATCATTTGATGAATCTAACATGTCTTTCAAGGAGAAGATCTCTTCTACCATAGAACCTTTGCAGGAACATTCTCTTGTTGAAGACTTGAACAAGTTACAGGTTACTCAAAAAGATGAAAGCAGTGAAGATGAAGAAAGCATTCAACATATTGAAGAACAACTTGAAGAGCCCGTTGTTGTACCACAAGAGGAAACAACAACACAGGTTGGTGAACAATTAACACCCCCTATTGATTTAGTAACATCAAGAGACCATCCAATTTCCCAAATAATTGGAGACATCTCAGCTGGTCTGCAAACCAGAAATCAAGTCAACCAAAACCTGTTGCACACCTGCTTCCTATCTCAAATTGAACCTCAGTCCATTCAAGATGCAGAGTAAGATCCACACTGGATCATTGCAATGCAAGAAGAGTTGCATCAATTTGAAAGGAACAAAGTGTGGGAACTAGTGCCAAAGCCTAAGGATCACTCCATTGTTGGAACAAAGTGGGTGTTCAGAAACAAACTGGATGATCAAGGAGTAATTGTAAGGAACAAGGCAAGGCTAGTTGCTCAGGGATATTCTCAAGAAGAAGGAATAGACTACGACCAGACTTTTGCACCAGTTGCAAGATTGGAAGCCATCAGAATCTTTTTAGCTTATGCAGCACATAAAGGCTTCAAGGTATATCAGATGGATGTCAAAAGTGCATTTCTAAATGGAGACATCAAAGAGGAAGTATATGTCAGACAACCTCCAGGTTTTATCTCTCCAACTTATCCTGATTATGTTTTTAGATTGAACAAAGCATTATATGGTCTCAAGCAAGCTCCTAGAGCATGGTATGAGACCCTAGCATGCTTTCTTTTGGAAAATGGATTTATAAGGGGTAGAGTAGACCAAACTCTTTTCATTAGAACCCATAAATCCCATACCCTACTAGTGCAGATTTATGTAGATGATATTATTTTTGGTTCTACTGACTCAAAATTGTGCAGAAGGTTTTCAAACCTAATGCATTCTAAATTTGAAATGAGTAGCATGTGTGAGCTATCCTTCTTCCTAGGATTGCAAGTCAAACAGCATGCTGAAGGCATCTTCATTTCTCAAACCAAGTATGCAAATGAATTGGTTAAGAAATTTGGCATGTCTGAAGCATCTTGTATGAAAACACCTATGCCTACTAATGTTGTATTGGATGCTGATGAACATGGGAAACCTATTGATCAGACAACATATAGAGTAATGATTGGCTCTTTACTATACCTTACAGCTAGTAGACCAGATATAATGTTTGCTACATGTATATGTGCTAGGTTCCAAGTAAGCCCTAGAGAGTCACACCTAACATTAGTAAAGAGGATTCTCAGGTATGTTAAAAGTTGTCCAAATCTAGGTCTCTGGTATCCAAAAGATTCAGCATTTGATTTAACTGGATTTTCTGATGCTGATTATGCTGGATGCAGAATTGACAGGAAAAGCACCAGTGGAACTTGTCAGTTCCTTGGTGACAGACTTGTCTCCTGGTTTTGTAAGAAACAAACCTCTGTGTCAACTTCAACTGCTGAAGTTGAATATATGGCTGCAGGCATTTGTTGTTCACAAATCTTGTGGATTCAAAACCAACTCCTAGACTATGGCTACAACTTAGAGAAGTCTAAAATCTTTTGTGATAACACTAGTGCTATTTCTATAGCTCAAAATCCAGTCCTCCATAGTAGGACAAAACACATAGAGATTATGCATCATTTCTTAAGGGATAATGTTGAAAAGAATAAAATTGAACTACAATATATCCCAACTGATTTACAAAGGGGAGACATTTTCACCAAGCCCTTGGATGAAAAGAAACACACCTTCTTCCTAAATCAGTTAGGAATGTTAGATGAAGGAAGTCTTAAATAATATCCAAGATTTTAAAAGCTTAAAAATTGACCAAGACTAGGCAAACATCTTGATTTTTCCTTAGTGTCTAGAGTTTTTCTGGTCTCTGAACTGCGCTCGACGATTTTCCCCCAGATCGTCGAACGGAGATCGACAATTTCTGAAATCGTCGACCTGAGTTCAGCGTTTCTCAGATAGTATGAACTATCTCTTCCGGTCAGCGATCGTCGAACGGCGCTCGACGATTTTGTTCTCTGAACGATCGTCGAACAGAGCTTGACGCTCTCTAATATCGTCGAACGGAGATCGACGATGTTGAAGACTCTTCAGATTCCTTTAGAAGCCTCGATCGTTGAACTGAGTTCAACGATCTTTCCATTTCTGCGTCGAACCCTAATATAAAATTCATTTTTCGCCGTCGTTCTCCTTTGCGCTTTCAATTTCTCTGCAAAAACCTTCTTTCCCTCCAAACATTTCTGCACTTGGTCGTTTTGTTTGTTTAATCTTTGCAGGTAACTATGGCTGTGTCTGTTGCTGTTCTCGCCGCCATGAAATTCGATGCTGTCTTCGACATCGACATGGAATCCTTTAGCACAACAGACCAGGTTTTTCAGGATATCTTAGAGTTATTCAAAGAGCAGAAACTGGCAACAATCATGACTACAAGGATCAAGCTTGCTTCTGATGAAATCAAAGAGTGGGTTTACACTGCACACAATCAAGACAACAACACCATTGTTGGATCCATCTCTGGTACTCAGGTACCTTTAACCCCAGCAATTCTGACAGAGGTCTTTGAGTTAAGTACTGGTGGAGATTCTATTGATTTGTCTGGAGAAGAATATGCTGACTTGCTTGCCAGAATGGGTCATTCAGAGGCTAACCCTAGCAAGCTATTGAAAAATAATCTTTCTGTGGAATACAGATTCCTGGCTGATATAGTTGGGAAAGTCCTACTGGCTAAGCACTTTGCTCATGATACAATTTCCAAGTATCAGCTCTGCCTAATGGGAGCCCTAGTAGACAGGAAGAACCTGAATTGGGGAGAGGTCTTCTTTGACCTCATTAAGAAGAAAATCAACAAAAGTTTTGTAAACTTTGGAAGAATTCTAGGGGTGTTTCTGCAGAATAGGTGCCCTGCATTGCTGGTATCCTCCGGAATCCACATTAATACATCCAAGAGACTATCTTGTGCCCTTTTTGGTAAATGGGACAGACAGATCATCAAGCCCAGCAGGCCCTCCTCCAGCACTCCTTCAGGCACCAGGACTATCAGAGTCACTTCCCCACAGGACTCTGCCCCTGCAGATGACCTGCCTACTGATGCCTCTCCTCCTCCTCCAATTCCATCTCTTCCCATTCCATATACCATTCAAACTCCATCCACCATCATCATCTCCAGCCCCTCTCCAACATCCACACCATCTCCAATCCCTACTCTTCCAACCACAGAAGACCAATTCCATCCCTTATTCTCCTACCCTCAACCAGACATCACTTCATCACCCTCCAATCCATCCTTCAACCTCATTGATGATTCCTTTATGGATGATTCACCATCCTCTCCTCCTGAGCTACCCTCATCCTCAACGTCCTATCAAGATCTTCTACAAGAAATCATTGACTAACCCACCTTCACCCTATCTATCTCCATCCCACTGTCCTCCATATCCACCTTACCCACACCTCAGCCATCTCTTCCCCCATTCACTAGCTCTCCACTACCATCACCAACAGCTACTCCTCCATCCTCTACCTCTGCTCCAGTCACTACTGAGCAAGTAGATATTCCAGCCCTTGCTGACAGGATTTATGAACTGCTAGCCCCCAGGCTATCTCTTCTTTTGGAGACCTCCTTGGCTCCATTACTCCTGTCAGTGGTAGCCCTTTCTGCCAGGCTCTCCTCTCTATTTCCTCAGGCAGCCCCTTCAACAGTGTGCCTTGATCCAGCCATGACTGAATCTAGGCAGGGGGAGATGCCCTATGAAGTGAGTCTGCCTGCTGCTGCTGCTGTTGTTGTTGTTTCAGTGAGCCTGCCTACTGCTGTTTCCTCAGTTCTTGCTGCTGCTGCTGCTGTGTCTCAAGATCCAGTTCCTCCTGCTGTAGTCTTTGCAATAGACCTCAGGTCCTTGCTCTCAGCATTTGATTCTATATATTTCAGATGTCTGCCAGAGAAAGCTTGTCTTCCAGAGATAGTTGCTATCCAGCCCCCAGAGGATCTGTCCAAGGCCCTTGTGCCTTTCTCTTGCTGTGACCCCAGCATCATCTCTTCTTTTGTCAACTCATTTTATGCTGCTGCTACTTCTGCTGAAAGCAGTGTGGTTGTTTCTGATGTTGCTGCCCCTCCTGCTGCTGAAAGTCTTGATGATACTTCTGTTACTACTGATGAGCCAATTTCTAAGGAGATCCTTATGACAGAGGCACATGAGTTTGAGCCTTCTGTATTTTCTGCTGATATTTCTACTGCTGACAATGATGTTTCTGTCAGTGAGACTGTTGCTGTCCCAACTGCTGTTGTTACCGCTTTTGCCTCAATTTCAACTGCCACACCTTCTGTATCTGCTATTGTCACTACTGCTACTGCTTCAACTTCTGCTACTACAACCTCTGCTGCCTCATCTGCCTCAATCCAGCTCAAGAAAGATCTGATGAAGAAGATTGATGCCCTTTATGATGATCAAAGTTCTGAAAGTGATGAGTTTAAGACAGATTCTAATGATTCTTCTGCTACCATTGCTAGGAAAAGAAAGGCAAGGAGCAAAGCCATGAAGAGAGTACCTCCTGCCAAGGTCAAGGACAACAATGATATACCATACTATATTCTTCATGATTGCCCCATATCTGAGCACTGGATGCAGTACTCAAAGAATTAACTGAAAGCAATGAAGAAGAAAAGGAAATATGAAAAGGGCTCTTCTCAATTCCAACATTCTCATCCTCCTCCACCACCTCCTCCTAATGCAGGTGCAGGTGGAAGTTCAGCTGCTCAACCCCTGCTAGAAGTCAAACCCCCTATCAGCCACATGCTAGATCCTATCATAGGGGAAGCCAATCCAGGGGTTCTCAATCCAGAAGAGGAGGATATAGAGGCAATCAAAGAGAAGTCCAGGTTTACTCCAAAGGATACTCAAGGCAACATCCATACTCCAGGGAAGGACAAATTTCATCTGACACCACCTCTGGTCCTTTTCCCTATAAATTGAAGGAAACTGTTTCATCCAAGCCTCCTCAGGACAATCCTTCTAATAGATATGAGCCACCAGTACCTTTTGAAGACCCTAAGAACAATCCAACTGCTTGGACTGCAAGGATGAAAGAACTTGCTGCACTGGATCAGATCAAGAAAGCTAAGGAGCAAGGAAGAGACTCCTCCAACATCTCTACAATGTCTGAACAGAGAAAGAAAGAGTTGGAAAGATATGGGTCAAGCAAATTTTTTGATTCTGACAGGTACATGGAACTGCATCCTGAAGCTGTAGTTCCCAGGCCCAAACAGCAAACCACTTTAGGTGCAGCAGATGATACAAGATCAAAGAAGGAAGCCCTCAACCCCAACAGAGAAATCAAACTCATTAACGGTAAGGAAAAGAAATGATTATGTAAGGTGACAATCATCTTAACTTCTGATTATTATCTGGGATGATATATATATATATCTGTGGTTCTGCAATGTCCAGCTTGTTGTTTTTTCTGTATTGTTGCTTGTATGTTGTTATTTAATTTTTAAACTCTGTAAATAGTAATCCTAACCCAAATATGGGGAGATTGTCGGAACACCCTATTACTAATTTTGGTCAGGATCACTATGTCTCTAGGAAACCAATGTTTGACCTCCTGTATAGTTCTAAAGGTCAATTAGAATTGAGTCTAAGGGTTAGAAGTCTAAGTTTGGAAGCTGCCCTCAAGACCAAGACCTTTTTCAGTTTGAGACTAAGTCATATTGTCGAGCTCAGCACGACGATTCGTCGAACTCCGATCGACGATCGTCTAGCTCAACTTCGACAGATCGTCGAACTCCATTCGACGATCGCTGAGCTCAACTTCATCAAATCGTCGAACTTCATTCAACGATCTACGAGGTCAGTTCGACGATCTTTGACTCAGTATTGGATCTCTATCTCTGAGCTCAGTTCGATGATCTTTGAGCTCAGATCGACGATACTTTTGTTGCAGTATAAGTCCATATCGCTGAGCTCAGTTCGACGATAGCAGAGCTCAGTTCGACGTTTTCAGATAACTTCAAGGATGTTTCAAGATTCAAATTCAGATTAGTTAAGGAATTATTCTGCAATTAATTCAGAAGATTTTCTAGCCGTTTTCATTTATTTCTGGACCAAGTTTCAAGGAATTTTCAAGGAATATTTCTGGGACTTTCCTCCAGAAGACATTTTGCAATTAAGGATGCAATTAATGCAGGACAACAGCTATTCTTGATAGAGGATGTTCTTCTATTCAGTATCAGAGAATAAAAGAGAAGAAGATTTTTGAATCATAGAGAACTAAGAACTCAGAAAAAAAGAACAAGAAAAAAATATTCTGTCTCAAAGAATTCTCTCAAGAACACACATTCAAGGAGATCAAACTTTCTGAAATCCTCAGATCTCTCTTGTCTCAAGTGTTCAAGGCCAACATATTTCAAGACTCCAGACACCTAACATTTCAGCTGTTGCTGAAATCATCTTTTGCTGGAGATCAACCTCTGAAGGCCTATCACCCTACAACAAAGCTTCTTTTCCTGAAAATCTCAAGGACTCAGGGGGAGCTTTGACACCATCAAATCCACATAGTCTTCTCAGCTGATCTGAGAAATAGAAGACTTCCATCACTCTCTCACCCCCATATCTATAAAGGGTTTCTCAAACACCCTTCAAAAGTTTGAGCTTGGTTTTTGAGCACCTTGTCAAAAGCTCATTGGTGGTAAGACACCTGATCAAAAAATCTGATTTGGTTTTTGAGCACCTTATCAAAAGCTCATTGGTGCCCAGGTCACCTGATCAACTCATCCTGCAGTGGATTCCTACCTAGGGTGGTAGAAGAGTGGATGTACCCAAGTTTTAGGGGAACCACTATATTTCCTTGTGTCATCTGGCTTGCTTGTCTTCATTTTTGTTTCTGGCTGTGATTATTCTGTGATTAGCTTATGATTAGTTTAGTTCTGTGATTAGATTTATTAACTGCTTCCCTGCTCACTCAGATTACAACAGTTGTTGTAAAAAGTTTTCAAGCACCATATACTCTATTCACCCCCCTCTAGAGTATATCAGATCTAGCTGCACTTTCATCTTCTGTTAAGTTATACAAAACAAAAGTGAGGAAAACAGAAAGGCATAATAACTCTCAAGTACCTGATAGAGGCTTGCAAGCATCTGTTATCCTCTACAAAAAGGGAAGGAAGAAGAGTATACAAGAAAGAGAGAAAAATGAGTTACAAGTACCTGGAAGGAACGTGCAAATCTTTGGTGGTTTCTGCAAAAGAAGAGTTAAAAGTACGCACAGTGCATGAAAGTAACTTGCAAGTACCTGAATGGAGCTTGCAACTGTCGGTGATCTCTGCAAGAAGAGAGTTAGAGGCAGGTATTGTATACAAAGATAAGCTGCAAGTACCTGAATATGACTTGTAGACGTCTGCTAACCACTGCAAAGTGAAGAGTGAGTAGCAGATATAAAATAATGATTTAAACTGCAAGTACCTGGATGAGGTTTGTAGGTGTCTGTTGTTCTCTACAAAGAGAAAAGTTAGAAGCGGACAATATGCATATGAAAGGAGCTTGCAAGTACCTGTGGAGAAGGCTTGCAAGGGTTTGCTAACCTCTGCGAGGAGAGAAATTAGAAGCAAACAAGACATGATGATAACCACACCAAAACTATTGAGATAACCCATGAAGGTTGATGAGATAAGGTTGACATGACCAAGTAGCAAGAAAAATGACTGATGAACACTTGATCATGAAGCCCAGATCAGTGAATCGAGCGTTAGCTGTCGATATGGCTGGATGGACATGATCAAAATGAATGCCGGAATCCTTTTGGTAGGTTGGATTAACCTGTTCACATGTGAAAGGAGGGAAAAGAGAAAAGGAGGTCTATACTCGGAATGACTAAAGAAGGTTGAATGCTGCCACAGGTGTTCCCCGTGGGCCTTATGCATCACTTGCCTGAAAAAAATCATCCCGAGTATAGTCCTACTCAAAGCGGGCTAGCGGCGCATCCTCAAGGAGGGCACAAAAGAGAAAAGCAAGGGAAAGATCCTGAGAAGGATCGCTAGAAGAAACGCTCTCTCGCCTTGGGCACAAGCATCACTGATCAATGAGACTGGTTGCGCCAAGAGGCCTATAGCTTGTCTGTGGATTGATCAGTGGAGTTGTGAGAACCCGAGAAGGCACGGATCGAGGATACCGGAGTGTTCAACTATCACAGTTAGGTGATGATCGAAGAGACAAGGCTACGCTTGGTCGTCATTGCTTGTCAAGCAAAGATCATCATAACTTTAATGTATCCTAAGCAAAGCACAGCAGAACTAACACATGGGGCTACCCTAGCACACACTCTGTGTCAGATGCTGGCTAGGATCCGAAATCTGAAGCCCATTATCGCGATTGAACTGCTCCCACTACACACATGGGTATACTCCCGCCATATGTGGTCGTAGCGGTGGTGCGAGAACAATCTACGGAGGGAACGTTTCAGACTCGGTGATATCTCATTGGCGTACTGATCCCTCAGAGAGAGAGAAGTAGAGGAAGGAGCAACACAAGAAGGGAACTGTGTCAGTATAAGATCCCTGATAAAAAGCTTTGTTGAAAATCAAGAAATGAACACTGAGAAGTGTTTAATGAAATGAAAATGTTTGGAGAGAGAGAGAGAGAGCAAGGGTTGAGATAACCCAAGAAACTTGCTAGGACCTTTGGAGGACTATGAAGTCCATCGCTTGCTTAGAATAGCCTTCCAAGCACACCTTCGTCATCGGCATCGAAGCATTCGATGGTATTGTTGACAACGAGGAGAGGAGGCTCTTCGACTTGGTATACTCCCCTTGAGGAGCAAGGAACGTCTGCAACTTCTTTGCCCTTCTAAGTTGCTGGATCAGGGCGTTCTTCTTTAGGAAGCAGGTCATGCATCTTTCCCTGCCGGAGCATCCTTTGCACAAGTTGCCGGAATGCTTGGCTGTCTTCAATTAGGTGACCTGGTTCTTTGTGAAATTCGCAGTAAGGATCTGAAACCCTAGATCTTTGATCAGCTGGTCGATAGGGCTTCTTGAAGTTTGCCCTGTCTTTCATGATCTGGATTACTTCTTGCATCGCGTCGTCGAGATCAGACTCATGCAAGTCGTTGTCTTGCTGCTGATGAACTGCTGCTGTTTGAGAAGAAGGTGCTAGAGGCAGCAATGGATCTTGAGCACGATCACGGCTTGGGAAGGAGTATCGATGACGATGAATCCTTCTCTCCTTCTTTGAGTGAACTGGGAAGTGATTGTGAGGAGACCTTGGAGGATGCTTGCGAGAGAGATCCTCCTCGGTTAAAAGCTTGGAGACGAAGCCCGGGTTGCTCTTTTCGCCTTGGATATATGAGTTGGCTAGAGCAATCAACTCTTGATATGTCCTTGGAGCACGAACATTGATTTCAAATTTGAGAGGCCCTTCACGAAGACTGTGGATAAGAGCCACTCTGTATATTTCTTGATCAGTAACTTCGATGTCCAAAATCTCTCTTTGGAATCGATCAACAAACTGAGACCAAGTCTAATTTCCGTGCTGCTTGATCTCAAAGAGGGCCTCAGGACCGCCCTTTCTCTTGCTTGATGTAGAGAATCTGAGAAGAAACTCCCTTCGAAGATCAAGGAAGGAAGTGATGGAGTGAGGACGGAGGCCATAAAACTAGTCCCTCACTTGCCCATCAAAGGTGGTGACAAGGAGCCTTCTCTTGGTTGCATCTGAAAGGGTTTTGAGAGCAACGGCTGACTCAAAAGCTTGGAGGTGCTTTACTGGATCTGTCTCTCCAGTGTAGATTGGCAGTCGAGGCTACCTGAAGTTTGCTGGAGTAGGCTCATGGCGAAAATTCTCCGCGAATGGTGAAGGTTCCTCTTGCTCTCCTACAACATAGGGAAAGAAAGGAGCATAAGATGCAGCTGCAAAAGAAGCAGGAGGATAACAAGGAAAATTTGCTGCAGGAGGAGCAAATGCAGGAGCTGAAGGGTAGGGATGACTTCCCTGAAAATTGAGAAATCTAGCAGGACTTCCCCGGGCTGCTTCCCGGAAGAAGTTATGGCGAGCAGCAAACTCTTCATCTTGAGGTCACAAAGGAGCTGTAAGCTCTTGCGGAAAGGTTGGGGTGTAAGGAGGATAGAACGTCGGGCAAGCTTGAGATTAAGCTTGCTGATGCTCCGATGTTGGTGTTGGGTTGATTGGAGCAGCTGGAGCAGCTGGAGCAGCTGGAGCTGTTGCTGGATGAGCGTCCAATCGCTGTGTGATTGCAGCAAGAACTTTGCTGATCGTCTGGAACTGTTGAGCATTCTCACGACGCGTCTGCTCAAAGGATTCCCAAAGAGGATCTTCACTGGGACTTGGAGCAAGGTTCTCAGCTGATTGATGGTCTGACATGGTTAACTATCGCTTTGACTGCCTGCTCGGATCTGAAGGATCGCGCGTTAACTGATTGTCCACGCTCACCGCACCAAAACTGTTGATGCGGGAAAACGGCACCGGGGGCACAGCTAACACAAAGGGGGTGTTTGGTCTCACTGGCTAGGTGAGGAGGAAGGAGAAGGTTGCGGGGGGAGAGGAGAAGGAAGCTTCTGAACGCTTGAGAGTGGAGCAAAAAACTTGTTCAAGGAGGGCTGCGGGGGTAGAGGAGAGGCTGCTGAGAGCAGAGGCGAGCCTTGATCAACAGAGAGGGTTGATCAAGAGAGGAAGAGGAGGTTGAACAGGAGCTGTCGAGCAGACAGTTACTGCGACGGTTGCACTTGCAGGTTGGTTGCCGAGAAGAACTGAGCTGAGCTGAGGGCAAGGCTTGCTGAGCAGAGAAGCAAGGCTTTCTGAGCAAAGAGCAAGGCTTACAGAGCAGAGAGCAAGGCTTGCAGAGCAGAGAGAAAGGCTTGCTGAGCAGAGAGCAAGGCTTGCTGAGCAGAGAGCAAGGCTTGCTGAGCAGAGAGCAAGGCTTGCTGAGCAGAGAGCAAGGCTTGCTGTGCAGAGGGAAGAAGAGGGGGCCTCTAGCAGCGGTAACAATACACGTCGCCCGCCGCGGCTCAAATGCCACTCTTGCGACGGGCTTTCCTTTGATTAATAGCGAGAGGTTACAAGCTTACAAGTACACCTTCACAACAAAACATTAAAGGGATACAAATGGAAGCTGGTGGCTAAGGGAGAAGAAATTGCCAGAGTGCAGAGAAAAGAAGTTGCCAGAGACTAAGTAAAAGAGGCTGCTAGCTGCTGGAGGACTAGGAAACTGAGTCCGTAGAACTTGCTGGCAAGCTGCAGGTAAGCTGCGGTGGACTGCGCGAACAGGAAAACTGAGACCGCAGGGTCTGCTGGCAAGCTGCAGGTAAGCTGTGGAGGACTGCGCGGACAGGAAAACTGAGTCCGCAGGGTCTGCTGGCAGGCTGATGGAGGACTCCGCGGACAGGAAAACGGAGTCCGTAGAGTCTGCTGGCAAGCTGGTGGAGGACTGCACGGATAGGAAAACAGAGTCCGTAGGGTCTGTTTTCAAGACTTGTCTCCACCTCTGGTCCTCTTCTGGAACTCTACCCCCCCCCCCCCCCCCGAATGAGAGGAATCAGGGTCTATTTATAGGCCCGGTGAAGATCTTCAAGAAGCGGGGCCCAGTGACGTCAACATGACGACCTGCGCGGACTCCGCAGACTGGAAATTGGAGTCCGCCAGGTTGGCGAAGCAAGCTGTAGGAAGCCGGGAGATAACGGAGGCCGCCCCCTTGCGGGCGGCCTGGGCGGACTCCGGCGGGGGGGGGGGGGGGGGGGGGGGGGTCCGCCCGGCATGGCCGGGGCCGCCCCCTAGTGGGCGGACTGGGCGGACTCCGGGTGGAGTCCGCCCGGCAGGCCGAGCTACCCCCGAGCGGGCGACCTGGGAGGACTCCGGGTGGAGTCCGCCCGGCAGGCTGGGCAGCCCCCGAGCGGGCGGCCTGGGCGGACGCCGGGTGAAGTCCGCCCGGCAGGCCGGGCCGCCCCCGAGCGGGCGGCCTGGGAGGACTCCGGGTGGAGTCCGCCCGGCGGGCCTGGCCGCTCCTGAGCGGGCGGCCTGGGCGGACTCTGGGTGGAGTCCGCCTGGCAGGCCGGGCCGCCCCCGAGCGGGCGGCCTGGGCGAACTCCCGGTGGAGTCCGCCCGGTCGGCGGGCAGAGGCCGCCCCGTGGGGGCGGCCTGGCAGGAGGAGGCCGCCTTTGGTGGGCGGCCTCGGCGGACGACGGCAGGAGGCCGCCGCCCCTCGAGCAGCAGGGAGGCCGGAGCCCCTTGGGCGGACTGGGTGGCCGCCCCTTGTGGTGCTGTTGGTTGACTCCTGCAATGAAAAGCATTGCACGGTTAGCGGGCCTAACCGCATGGACTGCGAGGGTGAGCTATGAGAACAGCCCGCCGTCCCGCAGGGCACGCGGTTGCAAGGGGACCTAGACAGATAGGGAAAACTGTCCGCCTACGCTGGGGCTTGTCACGATCAAAAGGGAGAATCTAAGGAGCGTGACTAGCCAGCTGGCTACCTTGGGAAGGATAGCTGATTTATTTGTTAACATGACTAGTGCTAAACCTGCCCGTTGTCCTATGGCTGCTGGAGAAGACAAAACTTGGACAGATGACTCGCCTCTTCTATCTGATCTTACGAGGTACCGACGTCTGGTGGGCAAGCTCATTTATCTCACGGTAACCAGACCCGACATCTCTTATGATGTTGGCAAGGTGAGCCAGTTCATGCAAGCTCCTTGGTTGTGTCATCTACAATCTGCCTAGAGGATATTAGAGTATATTAAAGTAGCACCAGGTAAAGGACTCCTCTTTTAGAGGAATGTTCACCTAAGGGTTCAAGCATACTCTGATTCAAGTTATGCTGATGACAAAGGGGACCGCAAATCGACATCAAGTTTCTGCATGTTTGTTGGAGGCAATCTTGTGAGTTGGAAGAGCAAGAAACAGTCTGTGGTTTCCAGGTCTAGTGCAGAGGGGAATATCGCAGTATGGCGTCGACTACATGTGAGTTGAAATGGTTGCGGGCTCTCATGCTTGACTTAGGAGAGTTTTACAACTATCCTCTTCCTATGTTCTGTGACAACAAGGCCGCAATATACATTTCCAAAAATCCGGTCTTTCATGAGAGAACAAAATACATAGAAGTCGACTGTCATTTTATTCGGGAAGAGATATTGAAGAAATAGATTTGCACTCCGTTCGTCACTTCCGACAACGAGTTGGCAGACGTCTTCACCAAGCCGGTGTCCGCTTTCTTTTTCCACATCTACAACAAGCTGGTCATGATTGATATCTATGCTCCAGCTTGAGGGGGAGTGTTGCAGGATGGAAGCCGGGCGGTCTGTTGCTATTCAGAGACCGGGCAGTCTGGCAGTTTCTCCTAGCCGGTCTGTGTGCCGGGCTGTTGTTGTTTGGTATTCCAGCAGTCTTGCGGCTTGTCTCCGACGACTTGGAGACCGGGCAGTCTAACAGTCTCCTGTGGCGGCTTGCTCCCTATGTCACTTATTCTTTCCTCCTGTTGGTGGTCGGGCAGTTAGCCAGTTTGTCTAACCGCGCGACTTCTCCGGTTTGTCTTTTGTAAAGCCGTATATACTTGTAAATTTTTAGTCCCACATTGCTTAATTGTAATCTCTCTCATCTCATCCATTCTATAAAAGGGAGGCTATACCATTGTAATCGACACCTTTTTGTATAATAAAGTTTACATTACTCCAATTTTTCGGTCTGTTTTTTTCTGTTTGCACACTATCCTAGGATTGATCAGGCTCCTTGATGATAATTCCTTTACAAGACTGAATCCTAGCTTGTACATTAGCTTTTGCTTCATCAGCCGGCTTCTTTCTTTTCAGATCCTTCTTCTTGAGCTCTTCAGCCTTGGTCTTTTTCCTTTCAAAGTAATGATAAGGCTTTGGAAAATATTTGCTAGGCTCCATAGAGTTAGCATGTATTTTCCTATCTTTCAGATCTCTTCTGAACTAATATATGGCATCTTGCCGCTTCTGATAATTGCTCCATTCCTGTTCAGAATACAACTTGCCTCTATCATGCATATTTTCTTTAACAGCTTGCCAATTAGTGAGAATAATGTTCCTCGAGGTTGGACTCCATTGTTCAAAATCAGGCTTTAATTCTGCCTGATCTCTGAAACCTTTTTAGATAGTTGAGCTTCTTTCTGAGCATCCCTAGCTCTTTGTGCTTCTTGCTCTCTTTGTAATGCAGCTTCAGACATTTCAACCTTTTCAATAATAACATTTTGTGCCTCCTTTGGAGGACTATACATTTGCTGTACTGCATGCTAAATTTCTTCAGAGTCTGGAGGTGGATAAATGACTTGGGCTGCATCCTGCTGAACCCCTTCAATGCAAGCAGGTTGAATTCCTGATTCAGTAGTGTTGTCATCATCACATAGGGATTGATAACCAAGAGTTGCTCTGACGGAATTGGTGATCCATTTAGCATCTTCTCTTTCGATATGGTCTCTTAGATCATCCTTTTTAAATTGTATCTGATCAGCTAGATAATTTGTGCCTTCTTTATAGGAGGATTTGAACTTCTGCAGCTGATTTGAAATTGCCTTTTGAGAGGCCTGGATAGCGGCGTGGACAGTAGCTAAATCCACTTTGATTTGTTTACCAAACTCGGACTTTACTTTAACAATGTGTTCAGTGATAGCAGTTGCTTGATTCTTGAGTTATGTTACAATAACATTATGGGATTTTGTGAGATTGTCATTCATTCTGATTTGATTTTCCAGAACATAACCTTATTTTACAATAATATCATCTATCCGAGTCTTGGCCTCCTGTTGTTGCTTGGCCAAATATACTACAGCATTACCTCCCTTATGGAAGCAATCTGTCATCTCCTTTTTATGCAAATTAACTTCAAATCTAATGGATTTGATATCCTGTGCCAAGGTAGATTGCATATCTTTATTACTCTCATCTATATATTTTCAAAAGCAACTCTTTGCTCATCCATCTTTATTTGTAGTGTCACCAAAAGTGAACTGAAGTCTACTGCAGGAGCTGGACTTTGTGGGGCTTTTTGCAAGGTTTTCTTGTAGCCTGAGCTCCTCTTTCTGAGTTCCATCAGTTTCCTTTTCTTTGCCCTGGAGGCTTCTTCATCGTCAGAAGAATCAGACAAACTAGCTAGATCCACAGTTTCAGGAAATAACTCTTCTAATGTGACCTCTTGTTGCATTTGAATTGGTTGAATAACTTTCTCATCAGATGGACCCCCTTCAAATTCAAAAGTTTCTTCCATGGTTAGGTCATGTCCAGAAACTTTGTCATAGGTATCTTGATCAACATCATTCATGAGCACGTCCAGTGAATCATTCTCAGTTCCTATAGTAGCTTGATTTATATCATGTACTACCTCAAGTATAGATTGAGTGGTTGTTTCACTGTCCAATGCAGCTGTTTGGACATTTGGCTCTTGCTCATTAGCTCCCCCTAAAGTTGATGTCACTTGTGGAGCTGGAGCTTGAAGAGGCTTATTAGCTCCCCCATGAAGAGGCTCTTCCTAGACCTGATCCACTGAGATGTTGCTTGTAGGAATCTGCTCCCCATGCACCTGACCATCAGTTACAATTTCTATAGCAGGTGATTTTCTAGTTCTTTCTGATCCTTCTCAATCTGAGGTGAAGACAACTTCCTCCTCTGAATCACTAGAAGATTCAGCTTCCTTGGTTAGAATTTTCTTTGTCTGAACCTTCTTCATGACTTTCTGAGGTGTACAAACATCCTTGGTCGACACCCTATCCCATCTGGACAGTATTCTTAAGTCCATTCTCCTCAAATGATTAATCTTAGAACCTGTAGTCTGATTCATCACCTTTGGAATATTCAAAGCCAGATACAAGCTTAGTATTCTGCCCTGATTAGGTTTCTTGATACTTTCTTTGATCTTTTCAAAGACAATAACATAGCAGTTAGTTTTCACCTTGAATATAACTCTGATCATGAGATTGAACATATAGGCTGAAATCCTATCATATCCTCCTGATTTGCACAGAATAACCTTGCCTATAATCTCAAATAGGAAATTGCCCTGGGAATTCATTCCCTTCCTGTTCATTGAAGATCCAATCTTCATAGTGGCATCCAGTCCACACAATTGGAGAGCATCTTTTGTCTTGGAAGATGCTATGTCATCTTCTTCCTTAATCCTGGGAAGCTGAATTGTCTTACTTAAACTCTTCTGTGTGAGTTTTACCTTATTTCCTTGGACAGATGATTTAATTTTCATGCCCTTCGAATCCATTGATGCCGACGAGTAGAATTCAAGAACCTCCTTCTTCCATATCCTGGTAGGTTCTGAGACTAAGTACTCTTGTCCATTATTGGTGATTAGGGTAATCACTGCTTGGATTTCTTGCGTAGCAGTGTCAAACGCATTGCAAACCAGTTCATATCCCTCGTTGATGTTCTCTTCCATTTTGGCGCCATTAGGGATGGGAGAGAGAGAGATTGAGGAGAAGGAAGATGAAGGTCTTGTCGACACAAATGGTTTGGTCTCGAGAATTATGAGAGCGTAGTCGACAAAGTCTTGTTTCCACCTCTTTATACTTTTCTAAACAACGAAGTCCAAAAGGCGGATGGAAATTTTCTTAGTGTGTCCACATAGTTGGGATGGTGTCGACACAGTCTACTAAAGTCTCGACAGAGAATTTAAAGGTATTACAATACTATGTGTCGACACCAATTGTGATGTGTCGACACAAACAACCTTAAGAGTCTACACTGATTTCTGTGTGTCGACACAGACGACTGTTTGTGTCAACACTAATATCTAAATGTCAGGAAAGCTATGTGTTGACACCAAATTCTGAGTGTCGACACAATCTTCTTGATGTATCCACAGAATTTTCCTTATGTGTTGACACCAACTACTAAGTGTCGACACAGATTTCTTTATGTGTCGACTCAGAATTACTTAGTCATATTTACCATTCTATTCCAAGTTTACCATGCCTAATACAATTTTAAAGTAATTGAATTTAGTTTCTTCCAGTGGTTTGGTGAACATGTCAGCAATTTGATTATTAGTGTTGATAAATTCTAAACTTATGTCTTCTTTTTCAACATGATCTCTAATGAAATGAAACCTGATTTCTATATGCTTAGTTCTGCTATATGAAACATGATTTCTAGCAATAGATATGACACTTGTAGAATCACAATATAATGGAGTTCTACTTACCTTGATGTCATAGTCTTCAAGTTGATGTTGTATCCATAACAGCTGAGCACAGCAACTGCATGCAGCTACATATTCTGACTCAGTAGTGGATATAACCACACTTGTCTGCTTTTTGCTGCTCCATGACACAAATCTTCCACCTAAGAACTGACATGTGCCACTGGTGCTTTTCCTATCTTCTTTGCATTCTGCAAAGTCTGCATTTGAATAACCTGTTAGTAGAAAATCTCTATTCTTAGGGTACCAAAAGCCAAGATTTGGTGTTCCCTTAAGATATCTCAAAATTCTTTTGATAGCAATATAATGAGATTCTTTTGGACAAGCTTGATACCTATCACAGACACATGTAGCATACATGATGTCTGGTTTACTAGCAGTTAAGTAAAGAAGAGAGCCAATTATCCCTCTATACAAAGACTCATCTACAGGTTTTCCTGCATCATCTTGCCTATAGGCGTACTTGACCCCATTGGAGTTCTCATGGTGGAGGATGACTCCATGACATATTTCTTAATTAACTCCTTAGTGAACTTAGACTGGGATATGGACAAGCCATCATCAGTCTGTCTAACTTGGAGTCCCAAGAAGAATTTTAGCTCACCCATGCTGCTCATCTCAAACTTCCCTTGCATAAGTTTGACAAACTTCCTACAAAGGTTGTTTTCAGTTGATCCAAAGATAATGTCATCAACTTATATCTGGACTAGGATGATCTTGCCTTTTGATTCCCTTAGGAATAGAGTTTTCTTTATTTTACCCCTTGAGAATTTGTTCTCAATGAGGAAGGTAGACAGTATTTCATACCAAGCCCTAGGGGCTTGTTTCAAACCATATAGAGCTTTCTTAAGCCTATAAACATAATTAGAATAAAGAGGATCAACAAAACCTGAGGGTTGTTCAACATAAACTTCCTCTTTTAAGTCACCATTCAAAAATGCTGACTTTATATCCATATGGAATACCATGAACCCTTGGTAAGCTGCATAGGCAAGGAATAGCCTTATTGCTTACAACCTTGCCACTGGGGCAAATGTCTGGTCAAAGTCTATTCCTTCTTCCTGCAAGCAGCCTTTTGCTACCAGTCTTGCTTTGTTCTTGACTATAATGTCATTTTCATCAAACTTGTTCCTGTAGATCCACTTAGTCCCAATGACATTGTGATTCTTTGGTTTAGGAACCAACTTCCAGATTTTACATCTTCTGAATTGATTCATCTCTTCCTGCATGACATCAATCCAGTTTGAGTCTTGTATGGCCACTTCAAATTTCTTATGTTCCATCTGGGACAAGAAACTGGAGCAAACAGCTGTGTTCAAGTTCTTGCTTCTAGTCAGAACACCATGTCTTGTATGACCAATAATTTGGTATGCTGGATGATCCCTTAGATGTCTTATTACTGGAGGCAATCTATCCACAACTTGACTTCCTCCAATCTCCCCACCAGGCTGTACTTCATTTTCTTCATCATCAGCTTGTGTGTCTTGTACTCCCCCTGTACTGTATCCATCATTTTCCCTATCCTGTCTTGTAGGTTGGTCTTCATTAATGGTTAGCTTGTCCATCTTTTCCTTCAAACCTATAGAGCTATAAGAAATGCTAGACAGCTCACAGTTGATTAGCTTAGATTCATCAAAGACTACTTGGACATATTCTTCTACAGCTTGAGTAGTCAAGTTGTAGATCCTGTATGCCTTACTATTTCTGCTGTACCCAACAAGTATCCCTTCTTCAGACTTGGCACAAACTTAGTTAAATAAGACTTGCCATTGTTAAGTACATAACACTTGCAACAAAGACTCTAAAGTATGCTAAATTTGGTTTTCTGTCTTTTATAATCTCATAGGGTATCTTCTTGTGGCTTTTGGTGATGGAAGCTCTGTTGAGAACATGACAGGCAGTGTTTACTGCCTCAGCCTAGAAATATTCTGGGAGAGAAGTGTCACTTAGTAGTATTCTACCAGCCTGAGTAAGAGTCCTATTCTCTCTTTCTGCAATCCCATTTTGCTGGGGAGTTCTAGGTGAGGAGAGCTCTTGATGAATCCCAAGTTTTTCACAAAACCTTATCATGCATTCAGATTGAAATTCAGTCTCATGGTCACTTCTAATTTGTACCACTGAATTGTTAAATTCATTCTGAATTTTCCTAACAAAATTGTGGATGACAGTAGGGGTTTCAGATTTCCGCCTCGGGAAGAAAACCCATGTAAATCTAGAATAGTCATCCACCACCACAAATGTATAGGCTTTCCTACCTAGACTATGAACTGCCATAGGCCCAAATAGATCCATATGCAGGAGGTACAAACACCTCACTGAATCTTTGGTATCAAGACTGTGGAAGGAGGTCTTAGTCTACTTGCCTTTTTGACAAGCTAAACATACACCCTCCTTGATGCACTTGACCTGAGGACCATTTCTCACTAACTTTTTACTAAAGAGTTGACCTATAGTCTTGTAGTTAAGGTGAGCAAACCAATTGTGCCATTTGACACAATGAGAAGCTTTCTCATCTGCAACTAGGCAAACAGGAGAATCTTTATTCTCACCCACAAAATTTAGACAATAGACATTTCCTTTTCTATAACCTGACAAGATGACCTCTTGATCACATGTTCTTCTAATCTGACACTCATTCTTAATAAAAGAAGTGTCATAACCAAGATCACTTAGTTGTCTTATGCTTATTAGGTTATGTTTTAGACCTTTCACATAAGTCACTTGGGTGATAGTGATAGAGCTATTGGAAATGTTACCAAATCCTTTGATGACTCCCTTTCAGAACTATCAAAGATCACTTTGGGTCCATTTTCTATGGGAGAGTAATCCTTCAGCATCCTTCTTGTTCCAGTCAAGTGTGTGGAACATCCACTGTCCAAGTACCATATTGGGGTATGGCAACTTGGACTCACCTGCATCAAATAAAATTACCTATCCTTAGAACCCCAATTGTTATTGGGTCCTAGGTTCAGGTTAGCTTGAAATTTGACATACTTGCCTGCAGCCTTTCTGACAGGTAAGCTGGTATTTTTCCTGATACTAGTATTGTGTCAACAATCAATGGCATAATGACCCACTTTGCCACAACAGCAGCACTCATATCTGTTGTATCTTCTTTTAAGTACAGTCTTAACAGCATAGTTGTCAGCAGTCCTTAATGTTGTAGGTACAGTGGTACATTTATTGTGTGCTGGGGCTGGTGCATCAAACACTGATGATTCCTGAAGAACATGGTGTGTTTGTTCATGGGCTGCCCTATTGGCATTTGCACCCTTGTCATTCTAATCACCATGATTACAATGACCATGTGTGATGTCATGGTCATACCTGTTAGTAGGCTGCATCACTTTCCTGATAGAAATAGGGGATTTGGAGGCTAGTGGCTGAACTGGGGCTTTGCCTTTTCTTTTGGAATTAGCTGCCCTTATTCTTCCCTTGAAGCCTAATCCTGTCTTAAACTTCTGGAGGATGAAGTTATCAATTAAGGGTAAGACTGACTTTGGCTTTGAGAATTTAGCCACAAGATCCTTCTCTCTTTAAAGTCTGACTTCAAGACTCTTGATGGGATCATTTTTGAAGGTAATTGTACACATCTGAGTAACAGATATGTTTTTCAGTTTGACAACTTCACACAACTTCAAATCCAGCATTTTTTTTGAATCTGATGCAGCCAATTTAAGAGATGTAATTTCCTTAGCCTATTTTTTAATAAGTATTCTGCTTCTCTTAAGAGCTTGCAACAGATCACCATACTCATCAATTACTTGATGAATATCCGCTTCAGATTCAGAACAATCCTCATCTTTTGATGTAGATGCTTCTGATTCTGATCCAGTATAATAATCAGAAATTGAAGATAGGTTGTTAACCTTACTTGGACCAGGATGATCCTAGCACTTATCTTAATCAGAAAAGCCATCAGCCCTCTACAATGATGATCTTCAATCCCATTTATAGAGTCTATCATTTGCAAGAATTCAGATTCTATTGAATACTCTTCAGTAATGAACAATCCAATATAGGCTTCAACTTCAGCCTCTTCTCCTGAACTTGATGATGAGGAGTCAGTCCAACTTTTCTGCTTCTTTGCAACAAAGGATCTCTCCTTCTTGCCCTTATTTTGTTGCTTCTTCTTGTCATTATATTCCTTTCTTTTATCAGGACAGTTAGCTATAACATGTCTAGACCTGTCTTTCTTAGAAGATTTCTTTTTCTGCTAATAGTCATCCTTGGAATGTGAGGAGGATGGCTTAATTCTCCACTGGTTTTTCTTCATGAATCTTTGGAATTGCCTTGTGAAGGCAACAAAGTCTTCATCAGAATTAGGGTTGTCTGATGTGTTGTTGTCAGAATTATCAGAGATAACTTCAGCAGCTTTCCTAGGAGGAGATGGAGACATCCTCCTGTCCTTCTTTGTGGCTTCAACCTTGAAGGCCACAGATTTCTCCTTATCCTCAGACCTATTGCTTTTCCCCTCCTCCTTTCTGGTCATAAGCTACATCTCATATGATAGCAATTTTCCAAATAGGGTTAGAGGAGAGGTGTCTGCAAGTCTAACCACTTCCTTAATGGCACATATCTTGGTATCTCAGTCCTTGGTTAGTGATCTGAGAAACTTATCATTGAGCTCATATGTGCTAAACACTCTTCTATATGACATTAGCTCGTTAACTATTCTGAAAAACTTCTTGTAGCACTCAGTTATGCTGTCTATTTTTGTTTGTCCAAAAACTTTCATATTCTTGATTTAGCATATACTTTTTGTCCTCTCTTACTTATTCTAATCCCTCCATGTAGACAATCAAAGTGTTCCACATCTCCTTGGAGGTTTTGCAGTGAACCAAGTTTTGGAAAGTTGAGTCATCTATAGCACTAACTATTATGTTTTGTGCTCTCTTATCCATAGTGGCTAAGTTGATCTCATCCTTTGTCATTTTAGAGTAACTTTTTGGAGTCCTTAGGTTGGCATCAAGAACTGAGATGTTCATATGAATGAATGACCCTTCTTTAACTGTAATGTAGATTCTTGGGTCAGATGCTTCCTTGAATAATCTGACTCTCTCATTCCATATGCTAAAGATTTCCTTTCTACATATATGTAGTTTCATGGATCCAAGTTCCATATGATTTTCACCTGAACCCATTTTGTCTAACTGATAACTGCCTTGGAGATCAACTCAGACTATTAAGTCTATTCTTGAGTAACCTTCCTCTGATACCACTTAAAAGAATTGGTTTCAAGATATCCTAAACACCTAGAGGGGGGTGGGGTGAATAGGTTCGATTCCTTTTTATTAAGGTAGATAATATATGTCACTAGTAGACAACCTATGCAATAACTATCACAGTACAGATTAATAGAAACACAACCAATCACAACATACACATAGATTTATAGTGGTTCCCCAAGAGATGGGTACATCCACTTCCCCCCTTCGTCTATCTAATAGTTCACTAGATTCGGCCTAACTCCCTTCTTCCTTCTCAGATCCTCAGATCTTATAACTCAGAACCCAGAATGGTTCATACAGCTTAGACTTCAAAAAGTCCTACAACTCATATTCTATCAGAGAATCCTACCTCAGAGTGAGTCCACACTCCTACCAGTCAGGCAATCAAGCCCTACCTCAGCCTCTTCCACCAGGCTTACACCTCAGATAAATCTATCTCTTACCTCAGGGACTCAGCCCTACCTCAGCCTTTATAAACTTAGGCTTACAACTCAGAGAGATAACTCTCTTACACTCAAATCTATAAAAGATCATACAAAAAAATTGATTATAAAAGAGATAAATCCTTCACCGAGGTAGAGAGAGAAAGGGGTGAAGGCTTCTTGATCAGTTCTTGATGGATCTGACTGCTTAAGATTCAACCTATCTTATCTTCTTCAAAGCTTCTTAAATCTGAACAAAGTAAGGTTGATCTTCTTGTGAAGTTGGAGATGATCCTCAATCCAGCTTCCTTCTTCTATTCAGAATTTGATCTGAAATCCTCTTGCAGACTTATTCTGAATCTGCCTTCTCTTGATGACTTGAAGATTTCAACTGTTAGTAAAATGTCAAGTCCTTTCTTCTTAGATCTCTGTGTTTGATGATAGAACATATCTTTATATAGACTCATCTGAGGTTACCGATTGTTCTGGTTCATAATGGCCTTCTGACTGCTCTGACAGATGCAACAGCTTTGTTTGTAATGACAACTGTCAAGTCTTCAGTCTTGACACCTGATACCTCATTGTACTTTATCTCAGTAGAAAAGCGTCGAGCAACACTTCAAATGTGTCAACATAAATAGACCATGTGTCGACACAATTCTTAATGATGTCGATACAGCTCACACAATGTCGACACAACCCTTCTTTTCTACTCGACACAGCTTTTGTGGAATGTGTCGACACAAGTCCTGTGTGTCGACACAATAGCTTCTAGTCTTGATATAGTTGGTGTTAACAGAATTCTGGTGTGTGTTGACACAAGTCCTATGTGTCGACACAATTGTTGTCGATATAATTTTTGTGCGTAGACATAAGTCCTGTGTGTCGACACAATCTGCCTTCTGGTCTCGACATAGTTGGTGTTGACAGAATTCTGGTGTGCGTCGATACAAGTCCTTTGTATTATTGTCGACAAAATTTCTGTTTGTCGACACAAGTCCTGTGTATCGACATAATCTGGCTTCTGGTGTCGACACATCTCCTTCTCAAGTGTCGACACTTGTACTTAGAAAAGTTTCCTGCATTTCCTTAACCTGCGCATTGAAACTTTACATCCCATCAAATATACATTGACGAATATCATTGAGTTAAGTGAGACTTCTCCAAATCAGGTACACAGTTTACAATGTACCCAACACATGTGTTCGTCGGACCGATACAAAACCAATAATATAAATCCTTAACAGCTACATCAGTCATATCCTCATCATCAAGTTCGATATTATCTACAGTGTCGTCATCACCACAATCATTATGATCATTATCTCATTCAGCATCACTAATAGAATCGTCAGCATAAAGATCATTGTATCTTTTGGTGAGATCATATACTCCACCTAAAATAAAAAGGTTTTAATTATGATACACAATATAGTCGAATAGTTTTGCCTTTTCAAATTAAATAATATGAAACTTATGTTCATCGACTACAACTACAACTGGTTCTTAAACATTCCTTCTCCCACTATCATCACTATAGGTTTCTTGGGCATCTCTAGTTTGAAGAATCCTCAACCAATTGCCCTTACAAGGAAGAATGGGATCTTCCTTAGTGATCCATTCATCATCCGAAAGGATATCCTAAAAGTTTAAAAACTTCTCCTTTAGATGCACATCTCTTCCATCTTGTCTCTCCATCAACTTCATAGTATACATCACAAATACTAATTCATTCATTTTCTTTTGATGCAATTAGTCTCTTCTTTTTAAATGCACCTATTTTGAAAAAAAATAAAAAATGAAGTCGGTTAAATAGTCAATGTAAAGTGTTAGGATATTTTCGTGTAGTAGATCACACCATCTCAAAGGGACTCTAATTCCCTTCACATCCAGAAGAGCTACATGTCAAACTTAGAACCCAGATTGCAAATTTTTTCAATTCCGGGTAGTTATCTCCGTAGGAATCCCGCCATTCAGTTGTAAATAACAATACATTAAATATTTAATATGATAATAATTAACATGTTTATTGCTTGATTATTGAAAATAGCATTAAACAAATATATTTAACATGGAGCTCTTTTGGTTATAGTTGATTTTGTAGAGTCTAACACAAATGATCCTCTAGCATGTTTGAAATCATCCATCTGAATGCCTATTTTTGTCCTCTCATCTTCATTATGAATCATTCGCTGGAGACAAGTATAAAACCCAATTTTTACTTCCGCATCTGCTCTAAAGGAAGGGTTGTAATGATAATAAGGGTTGAAATAGTAAGCTGCAGCTCGCAATAGCCTATGGAGTTGGCTTGACCGTCTATCATCAATGATGGCCCATATTGGTTCATACCTATAGTACAACACATATATAATCATAAAAAACACTTATATTATTATTGATGAAAACACAAGCTATTAAACTACTTACTTTTTCTTGATGTTATCAAAATTTAATTTAATTTTCTTCTTCGCTCTATCCATTTGCTCATAAATAAATCTCATCATAGGACCTTCGGAATCAACCATTCTGAGCATTCTTGCGAGACTTTATGGTAGCGGGCTTGGAAGCTGAACCCAAACCAGACATCTCTCTTTCGCTAGCACAAGTAAACAAGCAATCAAATCAAACTAAGAGTTGTTCATAAAAGGGAAATGTAAGTACTAAGTAGAAAGGGTAAAAGGGAAATGTATGTACTAAGTAGAAATGGTAAAGGAATCAGATTGAAATTAGTTCTCACCTCTTTGTTTGTTGGGGGTGAAATTGAGTGCAGAAATATCATTTTTTACTGGGTTTAGGCTGGGAATTGTCAATTAGATAATGCATTTATTCACATTTCTTAGGTAAATTTAGTTATATTTCAATGATTCTGGAATTAAATACTAATTGTGAAATAAATTGCGTTTGTGTTCCCTCTATACCTTCAAACCTAGGATACCCTACTAATTGTGATAATAAAATCCTTACTTTAAAAGTCCATTTGGTAACTTTGGCTGGATAAAAATGGGGCGAGCAGTCGGGAATAACTTGGTTTGAACAAGCTAATCCAATAACAATAAGCATAAATCCAATGACAGAAGAACCTGTCTTGTAGGAGAGAGTGGAGTTGCCTCGTCGGGAGGAAGAGCAGTCGGGAATGCATGCCTGCAAACCGAGAAACTCAGAAATAAGGAAGAAAAAATTCAATGACAAGAACCATAAATCCAATGACAGAAGAAGAACATGTCTTACCGGAGAGAGTGGATTTGTCGGAGGACTGCAGAGACGTTGGGTTGACGAATAATAGAGAAGAGCAGTCTGGAAGAACAGTCAAAGAAAATGAAGAAGAAGAAGACTTGTATGTCGTTGGGCGGAAGAGCAATGTAGGGAGGAATAGTCGTCGACAGAGGAAGAGCAGTCGGGAATCGGGAATGAAACGGGTTTAGGGTTCGTATTTTTTAATAGGGACAACGGGATTGTGGAATCGCATTTGAATCGTGAGCCTACTGATTCCACGATCTGGTTTGCAAACCTATGTGAACTCGGTCTAATTCTGATCCTGAACATAATCTGGATCGAAATGCATAATCCGGATCGTAGGATCGTGCGATCCTACGAACCGGAACGCGATCCTATGATCTAGATCGTGATCCTAACAACCTTGGTGTGGGGTAATGTAACCTTTAATATTGCCAAGTTGTACAGATGATATGTTTACTTGGGTCGACTTTTGAAGGGCTCTTGCGAACTAGTTTGTGCCCCCTTCTGCTCGTTGAGGTCTCAAGGAGAAGTATCTCAGGAACTTCCAAGGGGATAAGATAGTTATGAGTACGAGCGAGACTTACTCACTTATCTCAATATGTGGGCTCGATGCAGGGAGATGAAGCTGAGAAGTGCAACCATTTTGTGGATGGCCTGCGAGATTTTTTGGGACAGTAGTTGATGACCATGGTCAGCGCTGATTACAGGAGTTTGGTGGATACAATAAGAAGATTAAAGGTTGACCAGCAGGAAGTCCAATGGCACGATAGTTTCTGTACGAATCGGACTCATAATAGGCCACCGTTTCAGCAGGATAAGAGTCTGCCAAGGGACCACTGGATTAAGAAGTGGAAGGCCGATTATAAGCAGTGCAATCAATCTGGGGGTAAACCCAAAAACTACCCCCTTTGCTGAAAATGCAATCGACATCATTATGGAGAATGTTTGACTGCTTCAGGCGTCTGTTACTAGTGTCACAGGGTTGGACGCTTTGCACGGAATTGCCCAGGGTCTGCGGGTAATCAGGTAATATGATCTTATACTTGGTAATTTTCTTTTATCCAGGACCTTTCCTCGTAAGTTTAACACTTGCACTGTATCATGACTTTCAGTAAAAATACGAGCATGGCAGTTCGACTGGGATCGATAAAGGGAAGGCAGTAATGGTTGTCGAACTGAAGCCAACTCTAGGATGTGGTCTAGTCCAGCCTCGAGCTTATGGTCTTGGACAGTACGAGGCCAAAGAGCAGGAGGATGTAGTGACAGGTTTGGAACCTTAGTAATTTAAAATGTTTATTTCTCCTCCTCCCAACAATTGTTAAATAAGATAATAATTTAAGTTATTTATAGGTATTCTCTTAGCCCATGGCTTACCGTCTAAGATCCTTTTTTATACGGGCGCATCACATTTGTTCATAGTAGAATCCTTTGTGTCTAAGCTTGGTATAGAAGTCATCACCATCCCAACTCTGTTAGATGTCATGATACCTAACAGTTTGGTGATGCAGATCAGTTGTAAGTGTAGGGCATCAGTTTTATTTGGAGAAGTAGAAGTCGTAGTGGAGGCATCCCTTTTGCCTATTGCTGTGTTTAATTTAATTTTGGGCATGGATTAGCAGACTGGCGTGAATGCCAAGATAGATTGCAGGAGTAAGAAGATTTAGCTAGAAGGACCTAATCAATCTCCCATTACCTTCTGAGGTTTGAAAGGAGTCTCCAAGCTGATCATCTCTTCAGTTAAAGCTATTAGGCATTTCAGTAGAGGGTGTTCCGCTTTTTTGGTGTTGTTGCATGCGGAAGATAAAACCATTTTGCAGGAGTTACTAGTGGTCTGTGAGTTTCCCGATGTTTTTCCTGAGGATCTACCTGGTGCTCCTCCCTCTAGAGAGATTGATTTTCAGATTAACCTTATTCCTGGATGTACACCAGTGGCCAAGGCTCCTTATCGCATGGCTCCCAGAGAGTTGGCTGAGTTAAAAATCCAGTTGCAGGAGTTGCTTAATTTGGGATTCATCAGACCCAGTACGTCGCCGTGGAGAGCTCCAGTCATTTTTGTGAAAAAAGGATGACGGTTTTAAATTGTGTATCGACTATCGAGAGTTGAATAAACTTGCTATTAATAATAAGTATCCTCTTCCAAGGATAGATGACTTGTTCGATCAACTCGAGGGGACTTGCACGTATTCCAAGTTAGATCTGAGGTCATGATACCATCAGTTGAAGATTAGAGATGAGTATATCCAAAAGATGGCGTTTAGTACCGGATATAGGCAATTCGAGTTTGCGGTCATACCGTTTGGATTGACCAATGCCCCATCTGCATTTATGGATCTGATGAATAATGTGTTTAGAGAGTTCTTGGACTAAATCGTAATTATTTTTATTCCTTATATCCTAGTGTATTCCAGGAGAAAGGAGGAGCATATCACACATCTCAGGACCATTTTAAACACTCTTATGTAGAATCAGTTATACGCTAAGTTTTCTAAGTGCGAGTTCTGGCTCCTAGAAGTGGCATTCATGGGTCACGTGGTTAATATAGATGGACTTACCGTTGATCCAAAGAAGATTGAGGTGATCAGAGATTGGACAAGGCTGAAGACAGTTGCAGAGGTCCGTAGTTTTCTTGGCTTGGGAGGCTAATATAGGAGATTTATTCAGTATTTTTCGAAGAAAGCCCTTCTGTTGGCTTCTCTTACCAGGAAGGGAAAAGCTTTTAGTTGGACCTCAGAGTACGAGTCCGCTTTTGAGGAGTTGAAGACTAGATTATCAGATGCACCAGTACTATGTCTTACTTCAGGTGTGGAAGGCTTTCAGATTTAAATTGATTCTTCAGGCCAAGGTCTGGGTTGTGTTCTCATGCAGCGCAGAAATGTTATAGCTTTTGCATCCAAACAATTGAAGAATCACGAGAGAAATTACCCTATGCACGATTTGAAGTTAGAAGCTATCATCCATGCATTGAAGATTTGAAGACACTACCTTTGTGGTGTACAGTGTGAGGTCTTCACAGATTATAAGAGCCTCAAGTACATCATTGATCAGTAGGAGCTCAACATGAGACAGTGTAGTTGGCTCGATTTTTTAGCATATTATGAGATAACTATTCAGTACCATCCGGGAAAAGCTAATGTTGTAGCAGATGCTCTCAGTAGAAGGAGTTCTAGTTATGCTCTCATCACCCAACATGAAGAATTAGTGCGAGCCTTGGAAAGGCTAGAGATTAGTGTGGTGTCACGCCCTAGTTTTAGCCCTGTTAGTTTGGGATGGATTGAGATAAAGTGCAACGTCAAAGAGAGGATCTGTGATGCCCTGCCCTTAGATCCAAAGATAGCAGAGATTTTTGATTTGACTCATGTTGAAGACGAGAACTCGGTCTCTGTGGAGTTCACCCTTGGGGAAGGTGTGACCGCACACTTACTTCTCTCCCGGAGCTAAACGACCGAAGACTTTGGAAAGGGAATAGACCCAAAACTCCAGCACGGAGGTCCCACCACACACCCGAAATATCTTATAGCGTTACCACTCCTTAGCCAAGTGCTGAATCTAAGGATACCTCAGAAAGAGCAAGAAGATCAGGGGACTAGTGAGCAAGTGGGGAAGCAATAACACTAGTAAGCATTCCTTTTGAGGTACCCCTTGGGTCTTATTTATAATTTTCTGAAAACGACATGCAAATAGCCAACCTTCGTTATCCTGAGCAGCTATGTGCAGCACAACTGGGTCTGCCAATAGCGTAACTCCGTTGTTCCACCAGGCTACAGGCTGGCCAATTGGTGTAAAATAGTAAAAACACATCACGAAAAACTAGGCAAATGGCCCTTTCGAGCCTCCACTTGCCGGAGGCAATGAGCACTCGATAGGGCTGGCGCTCGTCGCCTCTATCCCCCCTGGGCAAGTGCGGGCTTGGCCTGCCCCACTTGCTTGCTGCCTACCGAGCCTCCTGGGGCAAGTGCGAGATGGCCTGCTCCACTCTCCCCTGCTCGCCGAGCCCCTGGGGCGAGTATGAGCCGACCTGTTCCACTCGCCCCTCATCTAGTCCACTTGGCCGGTCTGTCTCCTATCAACCACCACTCTCCAGATATGGGGTTGTACAACTTAGATAGGTTAGAGAGACGATTTCATAGTTCATGGTGGATTGTTGTTGTTTAAGGGCAGAGTGTGCATTCCTGATGTCGGGCATCTTCATGAGGATATTTTAGTTGAGGATCATAACTCCAGGCAGTCTATACACCTGGGCAACATAAAGATGTATGCAGACCTCAAGAAGTCAGTTTGGTGGCCAGGACTTGAGGGAGATGCCTAAGACTACGTAGCGAAGTGCGAGACTTGCAAGTTGTTTAAGGTAGAATGTCAGATGCCTAGAGGAAACCTACAACCTCTTCCAATTCCATAGTGGAATTTCAAAGACATTTCCTTGGATTTTGAGCATCGCCACCCTAGATACCAGAGTGGGAATGACTTGATTTGGGTGATCGTGGATCGACTGTCCATGGTTGCACATTTTATTCCCAACAAGAGAACTGATCAGGGTCCAAAGTTGGATCAGTTATACCTGGATGAGTTAGTCCGGCTTCATGGTGTGTCAAAGACTATTGTGATAGATAGAGATGGTAGATCTACTGCCAGAGATTGGAGATATGTTTAGGAGCATCTGGGTACTCAATTGAATTTCAACACAGCTTTCCACCACCAGACTAATGGGAAGACAGAGCGTATAAATAGAACCATGGATGATATGTTTCGCATGTGTATCTTGCACTTTGGGGGAAAATGAGAAAAGTATGTCACTTTCGTGGAATTCTCCTATAATAATAGTTTCCAGACGAGTATCAGCATGACACAATTCAAGGCCTTGTATAGCAGGAATTATTAGACACCTTTATGTTTGGCAGAAAGTGAAAAGAGATAGAGCTTCTAGCAAAGAATCATGGATAGACAAGACCACAGACAGAGTCAAACTCATTCAGGAGCACATGAGGATTGCTCAAGACATACAAGCCAAGTACTGTGATCAGAGATAGAGAAGTTGAATTCAAGGTTAGGGATCATGTTTATCTGTAGGTAAGACCAGTCAAGGGAGTCTCTAGGATTAAGAGAATGAAGAAGCTGAGTCTCAGATTTGTGGGTCCATTTGAGGTGCTAGAGCACATAGGTGAGGTTGCATACAGGTCGGCCTTACTTGAGGATATGGGTGGATTACATGACGTATTCCACGTCTCCTTTCTGAGAAAAGCAATCAGAGATCCAAATCAGGTGATCAGTACTAAGGATGCACCAACTTAATCAAATCTCAATATCAGTATTTTGCCAGTCAAGATTGTGGATTCGAGGATTCAGAAGCTCAGAAACAGAGATATCCGTATGGTTAAGGTCCTTTGGATGAATTGTGGTCGACTAGAGTATACTTGAGAAAGAGAGGACGAACTCCACGGCAACAAAGATTATTTGTTCCTCTTTAATTCAGTTATGTTTGTAATTTTCGAGGGTAAAAATTTTATTAGGAGGAAAGATTTATAACATCTCATTGCTAACGTCGCGTTAAATTAAATTTTAGGGTACGAACGCAAGCATAATTAATTGGGTCGACGGCTTATTGAAGTAATAATCAATTTTAATTATTTTATTACACATGACAACCAGATAATAAAGATATGACATGTCATTATTAATAATTCCTAGTGGTCGCGATTATTTAATCTTGCTCGTGAGTGTGCATCGCAAAAATTCAACCCTTCAAGTTCTAGGAAAATTAATAATATTAGTATAATAGCTTAATAATAATAAATTAAAATTTTCTCCACTTAAACCAACTTTCTCCCAATAGCCGGCCCACAGTTATAGCAATCGTAAGGACTGTTCATTATGTAAGCCTCACTGCCTTGTGTAAGTTATTTTCTTCCCCAGCCGTGCAGAAAGATCCCGCACTTCTTTTATCGCCAGTTCACGCGTTCCGTCTCATGCAGCAGCACTGCAAGGAAGGACTGCGGTGATTATAATAACTGAAGTCTTAAAGCCAGACTATAGACTTCGGTTATCATAATAATCGCAGTCTATAGTCGACTATAGATGACGATTATTATAATAACTGTTATCTTAATGCCTGCCTGCCAAACTTTAGACAGCGGTTATTATAATAACCGCTGTCTAAACCTCTTTTTTTTACTTAAAACAGAATGTTTACCAAGTACCAAATTACCAAATACAAACACACAGCCACATTGATTTTTTTTCTTCATATCAGTAAGCAGTAGATTCTTATATATGGGCAGTTAGCAGTAAGAAAAAATAATGTAAATATACCAAACTACCAAATATAAAGTACAAACACACAACCACAGATTTTTTCTTCATAGCAATAAGCAGTAGCTTCTGATATATAGGCAGTTAGCTGTAAGAAAAAATAATGCTAATCTACCAAACTACCAAATACAAACACACAGCCGCACAGATGTTTTCTTCATAATAGTAAGCAGTAGCTTCTGATATATAGGTAGTTAGCAGTAAGAAAAAACAATGTCAATCAATAGTTCAATACAGACTTCATAGAAAGCAACTAATCGTAGCTTCTAATATATGGGCAGTTAGCACTTAGCAGTAAGAAAAAACAATGTCAATCAGTAGTTCAATACAGACTTCAGAGAAAGCAATAACAGAAAAGGGAACACAAAAAATCATAGTATAATATTATGGTCAAATCCAAAATGTCTTTATCCAATGCACAATAGAATATTAGCATGAATAATGTTTTTTTTTAAAAAATTTAAAAAATCATAAAAGATCAACTAGAATCATCATCTAGTAAGTCGTCATTTGCACTACATATGCTTTGTTGGTTTGAGGTACTTGTCTTTTGCCCATAATTATCTTCAATATTTTCATCATCATTGGCAAAGAAAAAATGATCGAAATCTTCATCTTATGCATCCAATAGTTGAGGATTAGCTCCATCTCCACTTCGTAAATTTCGAGTCTCATTTCCAATAGCTCTCTCTACAGCTTCCCATGTGAGATTATCATCTTCAAAAACTAGTGCATCCTCTGGTTTATTCATCATTCACTCACTACTCCAATCTAGCTCATCAAGCACTAAAAGGTTGTAATTTCTTCCCTTTTCACGTCTTTCTTGGAATTGTGTTTGTAGACGGCGATTATATTGGATGTATACAAGATCACTAAGCCTTTGATACTCTAATCTATTTCTTTTCTTGGTGTCAATCTGAATCAAGATAATTGCAAACTTATTAGTCAATATAAAAATATTAATTTTTATATTGAATATTTGTATACTTACAAACTCAAAAGTACTGCAGTTACACTCACAACTAGAAGAAGAAGAACATAAGCCAAGTATGTGCAATGCTACCTTTGTAAGGTCAACATTCGGTCCTCCATGTGCACCCCACTAATCCACTATTCATTTAAGACAAATATAAATATTTGGCATATAAATAATTTAAGAAAAAAAATGAAAACTTAATCAATACTAGTTGGATTTAAGCTGGTTCGTTACCTAATAGTCATAGGCATTCCAAAACTATTTTGAGATGTTTTGTAGTTAGTGCCTTGCTCTGCAATCTTGTCTTGTAATTCTTGATCGGTCACTAGTCGTGCAATAACATCATTGAAAGAATCTTGAAATTTCCAAGCATCGTCATTATGTTTTTCCTCGTATTCAAAATATTTGCTTGGATTTAGAAATAATGCCACCTTGTACAACTTTTGCACCATTTGATTTGTCCACCTATTTTCAACAATTTCAATAATCTTTTTAAATAATATTTCTTTATTATCAAAATAATCTTTGATCTTTTGTTTAGCTTCTTCCATTGCCACATATACTTCAGGCATAGCCGGCCTTTCATCTCCATCTACTAATCGCAAAATAGCAATCAGTGGCTTTCCTCCTTTTAGGCAATCTCTTACTCCATTCCAAAAAATGGTTGAAAGTATTATTTCAACAACTTGTTTTCCGGCTTCAATTTTTCCCAAATTAGCGAGATTCCACGAAGTGACACAAAGAATAATTTCAGCTTCTCCTCATGCGTAAGCACACATTATAGAGTAAGAAATGATGTTGCAAATCTATTCACTGAATGTCACACTAGATCACCACCTATAGTAGTCATTATTGCATCAAGTAATCGAGTGTGTCTGTAGATGAAATTTGTGATCATCCTCGCCTTTCTAATAACAATTTTGTTCTATTTTATCTTGCATATATCCACTCGCGTAAGATCAATACAATGAGCTACACACGGAGTTCAAAATAATGTTGTTCTTCTCTGCATTAAAATTTAACCAGCTACCTTATAATTGTAAGCATTGTCAGTCACCACCTGCATACAACATAACTTTGTAATTTTTATATATTGAAAGTTGTATTCTTGTAAACTATTAACTTGAAATATGAAAATTAGTGATACTAAAAAATTTACCTGAAAAATACACTCAGATCCTATCTCTCTAATCTTACAATCAAGCAACTCAGATAACATTGCGCATCTTAAATGTGATGGGATGCATCTATGGAACCCATAAAATAGGATCCTTCTGGACAGTTGACAAAGAAATTGATCTAATGTCTCCCTCTCCTATCTGTCTAACCATCTGTCATAAGTGTGCAACCATATCTCCTCCAGTACACTTGATAGGTTGTCTTCATCTTCTTAACTTTATCTTTTGTATTTGATAATAATGGGACTCTCAAATCATGATAACTAGGGCCTTTATAACCAGACCCATACTGTCCAACTACTTCAAGCATGACTTCAAAACTTTGTGCCTTTGCAGCATTGAATGGAATTCCACACTCATAGAACTAATCAGCAACATAACTATTAACTCTTTTTGTTTCTTCTAGTTACCTAAAACATCTCTCGATAGTAGTTTTTGCAGCTCCTTTAGCACGTCCATCATCTACTACATCTTCAGGAGCACGCCTCACATGAGTATCCATAGGGCCCCTTTTTGTGGCAGGTGGATTACTTTTATCTTTTTGCCACTTGTCCCAGAACTTGGGACAAATGATGATTTAGCAGTAGATAATGTCAGAGATACATTATATGAACTTGTTGACTCTCCTTCTTGTTAACACTTATTGTTATCATCAGCAGTCAGATGGACATTGTCCTTTCTTACAAATTAAAGCTGAATACATCTCAGCTGATATTTTAGAAGTAGTCTTAAAACACTTGAATACATCTTCATACCCGCCACATAAGTGTTGCTTCAACCTTTTGATACCACCTTTTATCAATCTATCATACAAATTGTATTTAATTGTATTTTTATCTTTTATGTTGGGCCAATGACCATATTTCCAACCGGGATCATTTGACTTTGCTTTTCTTTTAGGATCTGTTTTTGGATCAAGGTCATTGAAATCAATGGATGAAGCAAGACTGTTGTTGTTTTGGTCTTCCATCTTTCACCAACAATATCTATAGATTGCAGAGTTAGGTCTAGACAATGAAATAACCGGCTAATCTTAACTCTTAAGCTACAAAAATCATCACAATGAATAATTTAAAGAACTATCAAATAAACTGCAATCTGTGATTATTCTACAAAAAGAACAATTTAAAGTATAAAGAATTAAAGACCGCTGTCATTTACAAAAGTAAAGAAGATAATTTTCATTTGTTCTACTTCTATACAAGTATAAAGTTAGTAAAGCACAATTATTGATTATATAAGCACAGATCTTATTTCTAATATTATTTATTTTCTACAGCGAAAATTGTGTCACTCAATTATAGATCTGCAATAAAACAATTTATTAAAATCAATTTAACATAATTATTATCAATTTATTATTTACTAATCTACATGCACTTAACTCACCAATAATAACATTGACACACTTCTAAGAGCATCAACTATGTCAATAATGCAGCACATGATATAATATTCACATTAAATACTTAAAAATTAAACAATTAGTAAGTACTTTAATTACAAATTTTTAAATATTTAAAAAATTAGAATACATAATCTCATATATGCTATAAGTTTATAACTTACCGGCTTTCATTTTAAAACATTTGGTTTGCGGAAATTTGTATGCCGATCTTTTGCTAAATACTTAAATGCACTTCATAAATTATTAAAAAAATTAGTTTATAGCCAAATTTGAATTCCAAATAGGAAAATAAGTAAATAACTAATTAATAAACTTCGTAATGATATTTTTAATATCCTCACGAATGTCATGATTTAGTGGATCAAGTCAATAAACTGTATTATTATTATAATCAATAATAGGCAACATCCAATGTTCTCTGTGAAATAAATGAAAAAATTAATAACTTAATTAGAATAAAAATAGTAATAATCATTGATATAGATATACTTCATACTTACAATCTATGATACAGCAAAAATAATAAAGATTCAGATGGGAGTTGACTAAGCCTGTGTTTTAGATCTTCAACTCGTGTCTTTGATTTAGCCATGACATAGTTTTCATAAAAAACAATGACTATTGGATTATGAAAATATATAACTCTATTGTATATAAATTTCTTTAATTGAGAACCTATGTACCTGCGATAAAACATATAAATTCAAAATCAATTTATGTATTAATAAAAAAATTTTAATTTTGTAATATTTGATACTCAGTAGTCATTACTTACCCAATGCATTTTAATATGATGTTAACTCAATTTTTTTTCCAAATTTAGAAAATCATACAACTCTGATACTTCAAAGTATGTACTTGTTTTTTCAACACTCACAAATACTATTCAATCTAATACTAGAGTTATTGCTTCATTTTCATTAACCTTCCTAGTTATGAAACTGGATAACATAATACTGAAGTCATTTGTAGTCTCAATATCCTGTGAAAATAAAAGAATTAGTATTTTGAACATCAATATTGAATTCCTTGACTACATAAACGTCAAAAATAGTATTATAATATCGGAGAAGGTAATGCTCATGTTATGTCTCAGGTTCATATGACCTGGTTTCATGCTCCATTTCATACTCCGGTTGAGAAACAAAAAAACAAAAAAATTATTTATTACATGCGCAACAAAAAGAGAGCAAAATATTTCATAAAAATATAAATAATTAAATATATAAACATAATACTTAATAATACCTGAGAAGCCTGAGATTTGTATTGAGAAGTTCCAGTTCTAGCTCCAGCACTAAACATGCACATAAGTTCATCCATTTGATTTTTATACTACTTATCTCGGCTTGATGCACTTATTGTTGCTCTTGTTCTTATTGGCACCGTAATTGTTGTTGCTGACTCAATCTTTCTTGAGCTATAGCTTCGACATCTTCAATGCTAGCTACTGATGTCCTCTGGCTCCACTTATCATTCTTGAAAAAACTTGTAATGGTGGAAAACTTTCCACCAGCTCTAACTCTGCCTGGATGTTCTTGGCCTAAAGCAGAAGCAAGGATGTCATCTCTTCCCTGTGATACTGTTACAGCACTCTGGGACTCTTGGCTCGACAACTCATCCTTAAAATAAGTAATATAAATTAATGCAGAATTACAGATAAGAAATTAAACTTCACAAGCAATATTATTATTGAAGTATTGATAATTTACAAATGAATAAATGAAACATTTAAAGTTAAAATTTTAAATGTCAACTCAGTTGCATCTGTATTAATGTATTCACCGGTCTTTTTTTTATAACCGACTTTCCATAACTCTGCACATGAAATTGGTAGAGCTGCCCCTTGTTCAACCTTGACAATAAAATAAAAGTATAGTATCATTTAAATTATTGAGAAAACCAATATGTAAAATAAAAAATACGAGAGAGATGTAGAGAACTAATACCATTCTTTTTTCTAATCCAGAATAACCCATTCTGGAAGTAGTATGAAAGGACTTTTGTGCTTTTGCTCTCTCTATATTAACCTTACTTTTCTCCTACACAAATAAATATTTGTTAATACTTAGATTGTTATAAGTTATAAAGATAAAGAATGATATAAAACATTGAATTTAATAAGAAGTTAAGAACACATACCATATATTTTATAGTGGTGCGATGGTCGACAAAAACTCTCCATTCTTCGACAGTAATAAAGCTATACTTGAAAGGAACATTGTATCGATGCTCCAAATCATCATTTTTTACATAAGTGATAAAGAGTTTGGATTTCCAAGTTCTCCAACTTTCACCCATGTTATTCATTAATGCATTGTGAAGACCATCAATATTATCAAAATAAATCTGAAAATAGTAGAAAATATCCAATAAAAATTAACTAAAACACCACAGTTATGTAATCACTATTCACTAATCATTGAAAACAAAGTTACATACATTTTATTCTACCCATATTTGATCTTTAATTTGTTTATCAACTTCCTTCCATGCAACAAATGTAATTGACACATAAGATCTCACAAGAGATCTCATAAAACTCATCAATTTATTTGTCTCGGGCCCGTGAATAATGCGAGCATCATCACTCACAGAAATATAAAGCTTCTTCCCCTCTAGACTAAGCTTATTCAATTTGTTCATTTTCATAAAGCCTCTTCTTGACATGATGAAAATCCCTTATCAGCCATTTTCCTGCAATAAGAAAACCCTAAAAAAACTTAAACCATCCAAAAACCCTAAACCAAATTCATAAAGTAGAGCAATGATATTGAGTTACTACCACACAATCAGTCAATCACACATATAAATATATATGTTACTATGTTAGTATGTTAGTGCAAAATTTACGCTAATATATATAGTTAGTATGTTTTTAGACAATCTAATACAAAAATGCACATTGTATTGTTTATAATTTATATACTGTTAGAAAAGCCCATTTGACATGTTAGAGAAGCCCATTTGACAAAGGCCCATTATGTATTTTTTATTATTATTTCTCTCCTCTTTAGTCCCACATCTTGTATAGGACCTTCTTCTCTCTTTTTCCCTCTTTTAAATATGTACTCATTCTTTATATTTGATACAAGTGAACATATATACAAGGTTCCTTTTTTCTTTCTACATGGTATCAGAGTTAGGTTCCGACTTGGGCTGTCTCACTCTTTTATAACCGCCTCCCATCGGCGGTCTCACTCTTTTCTAACCGCCTCCCTTCGGCGGTCTCACTCTTCTCTAACCACCTCCCTTCGGCGGTCTCACTCTTTTTTAATCGCCTCCCTTCGACGGTCACCTTCTTCTATCCGCGACTTTCTCATGGTTACTTCTTTCCTCCATGGCTCCATCTCTCTTCTCCACCCACCCTCCCTTTTATAGCTATTCTCTTCTGACATGTGGGACCAAAGCTTCTCCCTACTCGCCGGGTCTATCCGCATCTTCCCGCTCCTCTCTTACCGCTCGAGTTCTACTCGCGCCCTCTGTCCTTCCCACTCTCGGTTTCTCCTTGTGGCTTTCTCTTCTAGGCACTCGAGTTCTCCTTGCGGCTTCTCTCTTGCCCGCTCGCGGTCTCTCCTCACTGCTTTCTCTTCTATCCGCTCGAGTACTCTTCTCGTAGCTCTTTCCTCTTACCGCTCAAGTTCTCTTACTCGAGGTCTCTTCTTTCCTGTCCGCTGCAGTCTCCTCGCGCGGGTTATCCCTTATGTTCATTACAGCTTCTCTATTTTCTTTTGGTCATGGCATCTTTTGCCGCTGGTGCTGATCACCATGACCGCTGCAGCTTTTTTTTGTCCACGTTGCAGTCTGTCTGCGCGGCCTGTTTCTATCCGTTGCAGTCTCCTCGAGCGAGCTGACTTTGCCCGCTGTGTTCTTCTTCTCGCGGTCTCCATACCTTGGTCGCGGCCTCCTCCTTGCCGCTGGTGTCTTCACACCGTGACCATGCAGTCTCCTCTGTTAAAGGTCGCTGCTTATCTGGGGTGTTCTCCTGGTCTTTTCTCCTAGCAGCAACTTGTCTTCATGTCCTCTTTTGCTGACTCTTCTGGACCTGCGGTTAATCCTACATATTGCCTGGCCTCTCTTCCGGATATTTGTGATGAGCTCCGGATTACTACTATCTTCCTGACTGTAAGAAGAATTTTGTGGAATGGGCGCACTCTGTTCGCCGTGTCCTGTAGTCGAACAGTTTTCTTCATCACTTGACCCAAGTCGTTATCGGTGCTCCTACTGATGACTGGTTATGCAACGATGGTCATGTTAAGATGTGGATCCTCAACTCTCTCGATGGCAAGCCTTATGGCCTGGCTATGTACCACAAGACTGCCAAGGGCATGTGGGTCGAGCTCCATAAACTCTACTCCGGCAAAGATAGTCTCCATCATTTGTATGACATCATCACTGCTCTTCAGGCTCTTGATAGTGGTTGCGTGGCCGATCTGACCTCCTTTGTTCCCCAGGCTCGGTGTCTGGTCGATGCTTGGATCCAACAGCAGCCTCCTATTGTGGACCTTGCTGCCCAACGTGCCTAGAAGGAAGCCATTGATATCGCCATGCTGATGGCTCAGGTCCCGCATCACCTTCATAGTGTGCGAGCTCAGATTCTCTCCTCTATAGTTACCCCGTCCTTCTCGGATGTGTGCTTGATGCTTATCAAGGTCTCCCAGCCTCCGAATATTTCTGGAACTCCTTCTCCGACCTTTGTCCAGCAGGCTCCGACACCTTTACCGCCTCTCCCTTCTTCTGCTCGTGGTGGCCGTTCTAATTCTTGGGGACATGGTCGGGGTGGCCTAAGTGTTCCTTATGTGGCAAAGACAGACATCCCGAAGCCACGCGCTATCACAAGCATGGCCGTTATCCTCTTCCGCAGGCCTCTGTTGCTGCCACCGACTCCTCTCCCACTCGTACTAACCTCGACGAGGTTTGCCTTTAGCTCCAGCATCTTCATGGCCTGCTCAGCCATCTGCCAGCCTCGGTTGTCTGTGCCGCCTCCATCTCCAATGAAGGTATCACCTGTCTCTCCACTGGACCGCGATGGATCATCGATTCTGGTGCCACTCATCACATCACCTCTGTTCAACCGCCTTAGTACTTATCTTCTCCTCACCAGAAGTATATTAAGATGGCCAATGGGGCCGCTGTCCCTGTCATTGGCTGTGCTGATATTCCTCTCGCATCCTCCCTTGTCCTGCGCTCAGCTTTTCATGTTTTGGGCTCTCCTTTCAATTTACGTTTCGTTGGTCGCCTTACTACTGACTTACATTGCTCAGTGACATTTACTTCTTCTTCTTTTCTGATACAGGATCAGCAGACGCGTACTATCATTGGTAGGGGGCGACTGCAGGATGGGCTCTACCTTCTTGATGACTCTCCTAAACGGGCACTACTTGATAACTCTTGTCAAAGTGGTCAAAGTTCGTCAAGCTGAGAATCAGATTCGTCGACCTGAGAATTGATTTCGTCGAGCAGAGGACCACTAACTGCTACTTGATAACTCTTGTCAAAGTGGTCAAAGTTCGTCGAGCTGAGAATCCTGAGTTCGTCAACTGGAGATGATTCTGGACTTAGAAAACTGAGAAGCTTCTGGAATTAAGAAGTTGAAGTAGAGATTCCAGAAATCATCAACCAGAGGACTAAGTTTGTCGACCTGAGTCTAGAGAAGAACTGAACTTGGAATATAGAAGGTAGAGTCCAAAGATCGTCGACCAAAGAAACAAGTTCGTCGAGCTCAGGTCAGATTGTTTTCTCTGAGATTGTCGAGCTGAGCATGACTATCGTCGAACTGAGTTCAACGAACATCAAACTCATTTTACTGAGTCTTTGAAATCTCTAAGTCTTGAGTCTCTGACAGTCTGTTGATGACACGTCCATGTGATGTTGTTACCAAGAACTTGGCCTAGACTCTAGGACACAACCATGACCCTGGATATACATGATGGGTCAAACAATCATAACTTAATGAACCTAGCCCAAATCAAACTTAGGATCAAACACAACCTTTTCCCAATCGACCCACCCTTGTGGTGTAGCAAGCCGGGTTTAACTCGGCTCCCCAGACATTTCCACCAATCGACCCCCACTAATCCAGATCAACCACCCTAGTGGTGTAGCAGGCCGGGTTTATCCCGTGATCTCCAAGCATGCTACCAATTGACCTCTCATCACAACCAGGAGCTTACTCAAAGCATCCATACATCCATAATCAACATCATAAATCCATACAACAATGCATAAATCTTACGTATCATCAAATCCACGGAGTCTTCTCCGGTTTACCCATAATCATCACCAATTCAGACTAGCCGTCCAGATGGGCTTCACACAGCATGTCTATGCCGTACTCCACACTTCTGGCTCTAGATGCAGACTCAACCAAGGAATCACTTACGATATCCACCTCTTGGTGGAGGATTCCATGCATATGTATAAAGAAAGGACTTCGATGTCCAAGAAGGAGAACATTACCCTTAAAGATCTCTTCAGAGCCATGAATCAACCAGATGAAAATCACCCTCTCGGATATGCCTTCAAGAATCTGATCTCGGATCTTCGCTCTGCACTTTGCATCTCCTCCAGCAACTGGCTTCTCCTTCCTCCTTTCCTTACCTTACCCTCTCTCTCTCTCTCTCTTTCTCTCTCTTTGAGAATGAGAAGAAGAAGAATGGAAATGAGGAGATAATTCCTCATTCTCGGCCTTTTATCCACAGGGAAGGGGCCTGGACCCTTGGATCCAAGCTAAGGGAAACGAACGGCTCTGATTTGCCCAAAGTAGGCTGAACACGGCCTGACACGCCCGTGTCACAGTCCGCATCACTTAGTCGGCAAAAAACCGACTCAAATCCAACCAATACATGGTTGTGTGACATGCCTGTGTCACACCTTACACGCTCGTGTCAAGCCTGACATGCCCATGTCTGCCAGCTGTGTACTTCACACAGCATAATCTTCACATCACCCGAGCGGGACACGACCATGGGACACTCCCGTGTCCCAGGCCGTGTACACCAGGCCACACCCGTGTCCTCAGGCATATGCATAACTCGCTGAAACCCGCAAAGGACACGCCCTGTGACACGCCCATGTCACATGACGTGTACTCCCTTTGCTTGTCACTCGACGAATGTCAAGCAAAGGATGAGTAGTAAACATTGCTGACAATCTGTGTTTTGGAATTGTGCATCTTTTCTAATGGAACTGTATTAGTCTTCTAATGTTGCTGATCAATTAATATGCAAAATTTGGATGCGCACAACACATGGTTGTATTTGTCTTCAAATGTTGCTGCTCAATTAATATGCAGAATTTGGATGCACACAACACATGGTTGGAAGTCCCTAAAACTTAAAAAATTAAACTTAAATCTTAAACTATAAACCCTTAAAATCGCAATACAAAACAATAAAAACCCTCAAAACACTAAGTCTTAGAATTCTGAAATCATAACCTTCAAACCCTACAAATCCTAAAACCCTTCAAAACACTAAATTCTAAATCATAAACTTTAAACCATAAACCCTAAAATCGAGCAGCTTCTGCCGTTCTCGTCAGCATTCTACTCGCAGCAAGGCCGTCGCGATCTCGGCGTCTCCTACTTGGACAATTATGCTTATCTCAACTTTGTGCTTGTTTCACATTCCTACCTAACCTTTTCATAGATTCACACATCAATTTTTGTTTCCAGGACAACTTCAAGAGGTAAAGGTTCTTCATAACAAATCCTTGATATCATATACTAGAGCTTTTGACTTGGAACCAGCACATGTTCCAAGTTTGGTTTCTACATCCATTGTTCTAAGACTTTGTGGTGGTCAGCCCTATCTGATATTCCTTTTTTATAATCTGCATATCTCATACAGGTTCACCACATTTATTTTTGACACTGCCACTTATTATAGCATTATTGAATGTGATGAAGTGATAAAGCTTCATGTTTTTGTTAAAATTATATCCTTGTATATCCAGTGCAGTTATTTATGGACTAATAATTACAAGTACTTGTTACCAGAGATATAATTAGTTAATGCAAAACACAACATGAATCAATTCAATCCTTGCCATTGGAAATACCAACCTATCAATTTTACCTACTGCACATTGTTCACATGAACATTAGATTTTAGTCTAGAATTATAGAATGCATATTTCGAATGTATTGATTTCAGTTTGATTCTGCGTTTGTGTTTAGTCTGTGAAACCAACAGACCTTCTTATTTCTTCAGAATTGTTATCTCAGAATTGTTACCTCAGAATGACTAAATGAGGTATATCAATAGATCACTGTTTTTACTATTTGCGTCACTTATTATAGTGTTATATATGAAACTGTTTATATATGATTGTTGTACCGATCCATCTATTGGTAACTGATGCCACCTCAGATTAATGGAGTTTTCTTTAGTAATGTTGTTGATGCTATCTTTTTTTGCATTCGTATTACCTATTTCAGAGTAATTTTTGCATTGATGTTGGTGTTTACCAAGCCATGGTTGTTAGAAATTCCTGATGATATCAAGTTTTGAAAACTATCAATTGTTCACAAAATAAGTGTTCTTGGGATGAGGCAAATTCAGAAATTATGGATGATAAATTTGATTGATAATTTTCTGACTAAAAGCAGTAAAAAAAATTATATTAAACATTCAGTTAGAAATTATTGCTGAAATTAGTCGAAAAGTGTATATTAAGCTAATTCTCAAGGACCACTTGTTTATTTTGTAGTAGTAGTTTGCATTTTTCTGTGTATCCATTTAGCTCACCTCATTTATAGGAAACATGTCATATTTACTTTGTTATATCATTTATATATACCTTCCTTCTCCTCCCCTCCATACTTTTCTTCTCGGAATATTTAGAATGACATTTCTTTTATACAACAACACTACATGAATTTGTATAATTTCTTCTTTCTATTGCCCCGACGATGAATACAGAAGAGCAAGATTGTCATTTCTTCAGAATTTATTATTTCATATTTTTTAGATTATTATCTCCTCTTAATCAACACTTCAATTTATTCATAATTAATTATTATAATCATCTAGTTGAGAAATATTGGTTATAAATGAGGAGGCTCCATTTGGCATGGCTGAAATTGAGGTGGTCTTGAGGACAGGGTTGTTGTCTCGAAGGTTAGTACTTCATAAGTGTTGACAGTTCCTGAAAACTATTTCTCTTTAATTACTAGCTCAAGGGCATGAGATCTCTCATGCATGATTGTCTCTGTTGTTGCCTTTGACAACAATATGTTCAGTCGCAACATAGTTTATTATATTATTTTACTAAAAATTTTAAAGATGATATAATTAAAAAATGTTTATTGTAAGTCTTTGATTGATTTGATGATGTGTTGTAAGCTTGTCTTTTTAATAATAATACTTTTAGAGTTTGATTGCATCTGCAGGGGGGATGATGGTTAAGAAGAGGATGAGGATATGCATATTGATGGATCTCCTGAGGAGGTAGATGAGGTTGCCCTTGTATGAATAGCAGCCAAGGCTCTCAACCAAGGTCAGGTTGGTACAGCTTCCAGCAATGTGCATAACATTTCCAATGGCTCTCGCCTTAGATGTTGTTCTTACTTTTATTTTGGGTAACTTGTGTCTTATTTAGACCAATATGTCAAACTTATCAACTTGTCGGTCTCTGTTTTTATAGGTATGACTAGGATTATTTATTATTTATTGTCAATTCAAAAGGGATTGATAATTAAACCATATGCGATCAACGACATCTGCAGGAAACGATATGTGATCGACCTCCTTGCGATTTAAGCGAGTGTTTATTTGTGATTTTATGATTTTAGCAAGTACCTAAAAACATTAAGAACAAAAGGTTTAGTAATGAATATCATTTCGGCTCGACTAATAATCTATTTCCAAAAATAACAACACTTAGGGTTCGTTTGGTGCAGCATTTTTGATCCAGTGAGTTTGGACAAAAACTCTGCAGCCGTGTTTACCATGACAACAGTTATTGACCGCCACCAAGAAAAAAATTGTTTTAAAACATAAAAGTAAATGGAGTTCCTTACGAGAGGTGGTCGTTCACAAACAACAGTCATAACCATTATGTAGATGACCTCCACCACTGTGCATGTGCTCGGCTCTCTTGCGGACTAAGCCCACATACAAAAGGGAGTCGCCCATATCCCCAACTCTTTTTGTATATTTGTTTAAGACTAACCTAGTTGAATTGTGATTGATGCATTTGATTGCGAACATCCGTGGGTTGCACAAATTGTATGGGTTGCGAACAAACTTTCAGTGGATCCTGGGCCTCCTCCCAATTGCAATTCTCAATTTGGGAAATTACAGAAATTTGCAAAAGTGCAATGTAGTGCAGCAAATAAATTGCACTTCATTGCAAACTACAACAACCTCAGGCCACTACAAACACGACACTGCATATGATTGATGATTTAAAACAAGGCAGTGGTTTAACCAGATTGAAATAACCCATAGAAGAGCTCATAAGAAGCCTTATCAGGTTCTTTTTTGTTCAGTCAAATCATGTTATTTTATGCTTTTCATTTTGTCTTCTAAAAATTCCATTGTTTTGTAGCAGTTACTAAATATTTGGACATTTAGAGAGTATTTGGAGCTAGATATGAAGCCGGAATGTCAATCTGTTGTTGATATTGAAAGGATTGTGGATGATTTTATTTTCATCTGTTTTTTCAGTGGAAATAATTTTCTTCCTCACCTACCCTCAATCGAAATTCATGAGGTAACACAACATTTGCGACCTATTATTTCAACATTCATTTTCTGGTTCTTGATGAGAACATGAGATGGTTCTGTTATTATTTTGTTTACATAATCTAGTAAATAGGTGCATAATTTTTTCTTAATTGCTTTAGGGTGGAATAGATTTACTTATTGAAGTTTATAAAAAGATGTTCAAATCTATAGGAAGATATCTTGTCGACACAAGCAGGGTAAGTCATTACCTTGTCACTTTTGTTAGTTGTAGATTGTTCTTGTATAATTGGATGTCACATCTCTATTGGCCAGATCAATGAAAGGAGCACCTCATACATAAATTTCCAGGGCATCAAAATTTTTTTATCTGAAATTGGTTCATATGAGGACAGGATTTTTGTGAAAAGATCCACACTTAGGAAGGTATAATTTGACTAGAATGAACGTAGAGGAATATGCATAATTGATACACTTCCAGAAATTATTCCAGTTATGTATGTTTGTGATGTGAGCTAATCTGTAGGTGTTGATAATTTCAGGTTTTCTTATAGTCTGATATTGAGGCTGTGATAATTAGAATGGAAGAACAGTTCATAAAGTATGGAAAGGGTAGGATAATTTTGGAGGATGATGATGAAGGCAATAGATGGCTCCCGGAGAACCCATTTGAGGTGCGATCCGATTGGGAGCAACACATCTTGGATCGCAGAGGCCACATGTGCCGAACAATGCTGAGGAAAGTTTGCAATTTGTGTGACTAAGAGTAAACAAATCTGCCGATTTTGTCTCTCTAAGAAATGATTGATGTAATACTTCTGTCTCAAACGTTTTTACTCCAGTGAGTTTGAACAAAAACGTCCCCGTCATAAACTATATGTTTGATACAAACAAAGTTATGACCACCAATAAGAACATAAAAGTGGATAATGATGATGCTACTGCGATGGAGTTCCTTATGTGAGGTCGTGTGTTCACGAACTGCGGTACATAGTCTCCTCGTTTACGACCGCAACCTTTGTGCTAAAGGAATCCTAATTAGTCTGTGTTTGAAGCTGGGATCTTAACCACCGTAAAGTGCTCGAGCAAGACCACGGTTGTCTTTTGTGGTCTCGATCCGACAATTTTGCATTCCGACGAACCAGTACATCGTCAATTTGGGCATTATTTACAAGTGAATTGATGTAGAAAGGCTTTTGTTCATTGAAGCTTCCTACAAAAAGATCAATTAATATCTGTGTTGTTTTAAACAAAGGCCTATTTGGTTGTTTACAGGACGAAAAAAAATTGAGAAAAATGTTTATTTTATATCTACTTAATTTATGAGAAAATTTAATGTAAGAAATGATTTTTTTATAATTTTTTAAAGATTCTGAAGGTATTTATTGAGTTTAAATTTGTGTTGATCTCTGATAACATTCACCTTAAACTCAAGTGTGGAAATTTATGTGGGGCTAGTTAGTTAAATCAAGTTGCTTAATTGGCCGGGTAATTATTTGTTTGAGTCGCCACTTGTTTTTGAAAAATGCCGCAAATGGCTACAATGACGATGGTATTTGCGACGATTTTGCGGCGTTTTATTAAAAGCCGCAAAATAATATGCGACGTTTAAAAAAAGTCGCAGAAAATACTAAAAACCCTGGTCGTATGCGTTAAATGTTGTAGTGCGATCTCACTCTTCCCCCTTTTTCTTCTCCTCCCCCTCTTCTCTTTCTCCTCCCTCCCCCTTTCCCCCCCTCATACTAGAGAGGAACCCAGCGCCCCCCCCCCATTTAACTACTATTACTTTCCTGCTTCCCACCAGTATAAGCTGCAGTCACGGCATCCCTGTCCGCCAGATTGCATCAGGATGAGGGGATGGCCAAGGGGAAGGTGGAGGTTCTTAGGCTTCACACGTAGGTCCAACTTCAACACCGTGTGACCAAAAAGAGTAATTTTATCTTCAACTTTCGACCCCTCAAAATGAAGCCCTTTATACTTGTTTATAGAGTTCAGGACCATCATGAATGAATCGTGACAACTTTACAAAATAGGCATAAAAAATCCAAAAAAATCAAAATTAAAATTCTTGAATAGTTGATTCATACAAAATGAACATCTCTAATCGTAGTTTTGCACCAAAAAATCATATGCCTTTAAACATCTTGCATCACTCAAGTTTTTAATTTGCTTCTTTTTTGATACCTCTAGCCTTCCTCCTTTAGAAGATTTTTTTTTTCATTTTCTTCTTTGTCCCTACATATCTCTACTGCTTCAATTCTCATTCTATCTGATTATTTCCAAGTCATTTGAACTTTTTTGTATCCTTTGTTGCGCCTTTGTATTTTTCTTGGGCTTCTATTTGCTAGTTTTTATTATTGTTTTGCAAGTAGGTCAATGTGTGTATTCCTGAATGCTAGTTACTGCACTGGAAAACCTTAATGCTAATATCGTTGGTTTGGCTCGGATCCGGTTCAGCCTAGATTTTATTTTGGAATTTATTTTTTCTAAAATGGATGTCATCATATCAGAAAAGAGGAAAAATAAGGAATGTTTTATTTCCCTGTTTGCATCTCTCTTCTTTGGTAAGAGATATATGGTTATCATTCAACCGTGAAATGGATATAAGAGACGGCCAAGAGACCTGTAGGATGTGTACAACACGTAAAAGTGGAGCAGCCCGCCTGTAATATTGTTATAGGAAGTGTCGTCTGTGAGAGAAGAATGACCCTCTCTCTCTCTCTCTCTCTCGCTCGCTCGTGCACTCGGAGAGGATGTTGGCCTTGGGTGTTGTCGCCGGTCTTGGAGGAGGTAGCCGCCGGCGTTGAGTGAGGGAGTTGCCGTCGTACTTGTTATAGTTTGTCACCGACATTGTAGTGGACATTCTTTGGAGTGGAGAGGTGTGGTGTCGACGGCGTGCGCGTGTGCAGTTAGCCTCGATGGTAGTATCTCTCCGGTGGTTGTGACGTTCTCTGGTGGTAGCGTTGTTCTTCGGTGGTGGTGCGGTTGAAAGTCGGACTTCGACATTGAAGGTTTGGTGAACCTTGTGCATCTGCAAGGCGGATTGCAGTCAAGATCTGAGATTCTCGCCGCGGATCGTACGTGTCCTGTACATCCGCAGAGTATTCGTGGAACGGTCATTTTTCTCCTATTTCTATTGTATTTGAATTTATATTTTCATTTATAAATTCTATGACTATTTTGTGTTCTTGTTTAACTGTAATATTTTATAGCCGTGACTGCGTTTTGTACATGATTTTAAAAACAAATATCACAAGAGATCAATCAGGAACCGATCTCTATTTTTTGTAGAGATTTAGAAAATGATTTTAAAATGTAAATAAGGTTCAAATTTTAAGTAAAAGAAAATTTCTAACAGAAACTTAATATTATGCTGCATCTGTCTCATGGTATGCGATGCTCTTAGCTAGCAATATGATGCATGGATACTGTTTGCAGTTAGTTTTAGAGGGGTTTTTTCTGTCCATTTTGTACAATTTAGGCTTATCCTACAAATATCCTGAGTGAAAGATCAGTATGGAGAAAGTAATTCTTCTCAATATGCCTATTTCAACATGCACTACCTTGCATCTACTTTAAAATACCGAACTAATTCAATACATTTACAATCTGTTATGGTCCCGTCTTCATCCATTATTCGTCACTAGTTTATACTTTTATTGTTGTCACATCTATTATAGTTGTGTCGCAATTGTTATAGTTCATCCTTTCTACGTAAGTCCAAATGTATCACTTATTTACATTTATGTCCATTTGTAAGTCTATTTAAGGGACCCTTGGGTCTTGTAATGTTATCCACAAAGTATTTTTGATTTCCTTGCCTTGAGTATGCGATTTTGGTAGCTTTCTCTTCTCGAGTACACCCAGCGTAGGCAGTCGTGGTTTTGGCTCCACAGTATCCCCTCCGCCTTCGATCATTACTCTGGCAAACACTTAACACAATCTCATGGTCCTATCAATATAGTATGGTTCTTAACACAAGTGTTGAATAGTGGATGACTGGGTTTTTCTTGCGAAAGAAATAAAACTTGAGTTCTGTTAGATATCATTCCACCATGATCACAGGCACACGGAACCCACCAAGAGCTCATGTGTATCCTGGAGGTTGTCATTTCAGCATCTGCTGGCTCATAGGGAATAATTTCCTTTGATTGACTGGGCATTCTGGAATTGCAATAGAAAACAAATATAATACATTAGGTACATTGTGAAACTGGTAGTGCTATATTGTCCCACAGCCCATAGAATTCTTACATTCATATTTCATTTTATTATGCACATCCTTTTCTACTGATCATTAAGAGTACATCTACATATGTGCATCCAGGGGAGGACCCAAGTTGGGATGAGTGTGGGCGGCCGCCCACACTCTTTTTTTAAAAAAAAATTAATAGTATTTGCCACACTTTAAACCGTGGTGAAGACTCTATTTTTTAAATAATTAACAGTATTAGTCATGATGTAAACCATGACTAATACCCTATTTTTTAAAAAAATTATCTATATTAGCCACGGCTTAAACTATAAACTATGGCTAATACCCTATTTTTTAAAAAAATTAACTGTATTAGTCACATTTTAAACCGCGACTAATACCATATTCTTAAAAAATTATAGTATTAGCAGCGGTTTAAAGCATGACTAAAATCATATTATTCAAAAAAAAAATAGTATCAAGCGTGATTTAATATTATGAATCAAGCAATTTTTAAGCCCGCTCACACTTAAAAAAGTTTTTGCGTCTGCCACTGTATGCATCATTTTAACTTTTAGATTTAGTACAAGTGGAAATTTTCATCAATTAAATTGTTTTTTCCCATGATCTTGTAAAGACTTCTTATAGCCTTGCCTTCGATTTATGAAAAAAAAAATTCCTCAATTTTCTTGGTACAGTAATCATGTTTTCGATAATGCTTGTGTAGAGTTCAATGAAGAGAGCTTACAACACACATATAAGATACTATGGGGAATTCGATGTTCTCATCCATTCATCTCTGTTTCTCCGTGAAATGTCATGAATTTTGGTTTTTTGTTATTTCTTGTATTTTATGTCATGACCATTGACTTCTATTTTTGTTTTGAAGTCTTGTTGGTCAAAATCCTGTGAAAGGGAATTGATTTTCCAATAAATTTTACTTGAAGCTAATGGGGTGTAAGGTTATTGAAGGGGGTTCCTTTACTTATATTTGTGAAGGATGTTCTAGGTTTTTCTATTAAGCTCTTTAACTTGCCACGTTTATTCTCCATCAAGTCCTTAGTGAGGGCAAGCTAAAAAAATTGAATTCTCAATATTAAGAGTTTATTATGGAAATGAAAAGTGAATGTCAAGACCATTTGCCTTGGTATGGATTGTTTTCTGAAAATGATTTCACTATTTCAGTACTTCAGATCTCATCAATCCTAAGGAAAATATGGATCTACAAGTAATGAAGACTAAAAATAAAGTTGTACATCTACATTTGATGAAGACCAAAAACCATTTGCTGGCACATTTTCGTAACATAATGTTAGGAAAATGTGTTTCTAATGCTATTGAATAACAAATACGGGCACATTTTCAAAATATAATGTTAGAAAAAAATTTAATGCGATTGAATAACAAACAATTTGAACACAATCATGGATTTTGTCATTTTAGCTAAATTACATCTCTCCAGTATTTTAGTGGAGATTTGACCTGGGCACTGCATCGTGATTCCTCAATTTGAACAATATATTGGTTTGGTAATTTTTTGACCAGAAGCTATGAGTTGATCCAAACTAACTGATACAGGATGAATCTACAAGTGACGGACGCGCAATGCCATAATCATAAATGAATGCAAACAATCATGTGAATGCAATGAAATCACGACAAACCCTAAATTGAAGATGCAAACGAATGCACAAATGCAATCTGATGAACCAATGATGACTAACCCTAAACATATGTGATGCTCATGAGTCACCATACAAATAATTCCAACATGAAAGTACACAATATTAATTTTAAAATATCGCGCAAAAAATAAAATTGATCACAAATATTGCCATTAATGTAAGCAAATAACAATTGTAATTTTTTGAGACTGGGCATATATTAAATTCAGACTAATAAGTATGGCAAGTCTACTAAAAAACAAATTATTCAAATCAATAAAAATCAAATGTTATTAGTAATAAGTGAATATTCATACAATGCAGTGAATGAAAACTTAAATGTAAAGACTCGTCGAGCTTTCAACATTGGTGGTGAAGTGGTATGTGAGCCTAGAATGATCATAGGAGCACTGCAAAGGATCAAATGCATGGTTGGCGAGGATATATGAAGAGGACGATCTATAAGGTTTGTGAAATTTGGGGATTTTGATTAGTGAACGGTTGTAGAGGGAGGTGTTTGAGTGGAGGTTGGACTGGAAGTGGGATGTGTATATGGGTACTGGGTAATGCTGGGAAAGGATGTTGGGGGTTGTGGTGCTTGTTGCAGGAATGGTGGAGAGGAGGAGGCGGTCGGTAGTCGCTGGAAGAGGAAAAAGGCAGTTGTGGAGACTAAATTTAGAAGAGGGAGGGAAAGTCTAGATGAGCTTGTGGTGAACTAGGGAGGATGGAAAAGGGAGGAGGAGGGATTGGTCGGCCTTGGAATAGTCTGGGAGGTTAGGGGAGGGAAGTATGAGGGCTGGTCGGAGATCCCACAGCGGTTCGTAGCTGCTGCGAGGGGCCCTGCAACGTGATACAACTGCTAGAGGAGTCTTGCGAAAGGGGGAGCATAAAGACATTGCAAGGGAATGGAAGGAGGCTCGTCGGAGGGTGAAGGGATGGAGGGAGGCAGCGAGGGTTGGCAGTGAGGGCTGGCTCGAAACTAATAATGGAAGCTAGGAAAAATACTAGCATCGGCACCAAAGTATATGGGCTTCGACACCCACTGATCGAGCAACTCGGAGCAGTGGAACCGTGTAACTCTCGATACTTAGAAAATGTGACAGGAGAATATATATTGTGGAGGGTTAGGTTAAGAGGATTTGATGACTCAGATTGTCTAATCATTCAACTTAACTCTCACAATGGAGTTACGAAAAACAGAAGAAAAAATATATAAAAAATAGGAAAAATCGAGCCAGCCACAATTGTTGGCTCTAATTGTCCATCTGAAGATCCAAAATATTGATAATGACAGATCAACCAATTTGACATGATCAATTTCCAGAATCTCCCCAACTCGCCTCCATTCATTTTCGATGAATGGAGGTTGTCATGCTCCTAGTGCATGCCAGGTAAGAATGAAAATAGTTGCATGAACTCTAGCATCTCAATCTCGTAGTCTCTGGTAGTGTGGTATCCACTAAAAGTCGTCGTGTGCTGAAGTTACTAAGGGCCCCATGCACAAAGCAAGTCGTCATATGGGTAAAGGGTAGGGTTGTAATGGAGGTTTATGGTATAGACAAGACTATGGTAAAGAAGAGAGTTGAAGCTGCAAGGGAAGACTAAATGTCAAGATACAAGATACCTACCCATATTTTTAGGAATATCAAGCTCAAAAAAATTTGACGCGGCCTCTCTTTTAAAAGTCTATAGACTTATTCGCCAACGGCCCAACACTCAGATTCATGGTTGTAGTGGGAACCTCTTAAGTAATGTGATATTCATCGCTCAATCACCTTTTTTGAACATTTGCTCTCTCATGTGATTACGCAAACAAATTTTAAAATGTTTATAATTTAATTTAACTTTATGTTGGATTATGACCTGCAAATTATGCAACAGATGCAAATGATAATAATAAACTCAATGGACTCAGTAAGTGTAAACTCTACATAGTGGTGGAAGTTATTAAAGATGGGTGGTTTTTTCGATAATACCTTCGGTGGGGTATATAAATGCTCGTCAACTATGCGATGAACATTCAAATCAGTGTCAATGTCTCTCAGGGAATGTGGCTCATTAGGAGGTTTGCTTATCGGTGTATAGAAGAATATGTTTTGAATGCAACGATCACCTGAAAGAATGTCTGGGATGTGTACACAAACATGCAACCCTGGGGTGTGCCTATAATCTCCAAAAGGTGGAAGCTTGTCAGGGGTCTAGACAGAAGTTATATAAAAAAAATTTATCGCAAACGCGACGTTCTCTTATGCGCACATCCAAGACATTCACAAGAGGGAAAATGTTTCCTTGAGTGAAAGAACCTTCATGTGGCTCTCTCGGGAGCTCTATGGGTGGCTCATCAAAGAATTCAACCATAGCAAGATGATCCTTAAGTTGTGTATTATCGATAATAGTATTGTCCTCGACAGCGGGAGAGGCAGACACTACAAAGACAATATTATGCTCTCACTTGGGACATGACTCGCCACTACAATGTGGTGAAACTAGTATAAACATGCATGCAAGTGCGAGTCTATGTTTGAAGCAATAACTACGTAAATGCAGGTGGCAGTGGAAGGATACATCATTATAGGATCATTGGGTCGCTCGTACTCACTCTCTTTCGAGTCCATATAGTATGCGTCGTGTTTAAGTGACAGGCAACTCATCGAACAATGTGCCTTACTGCAGTGAGAGAAATTTGTATCGAGTATCTCATCTATCGTGTCTGACAAGAGAAGAGTAGGAATGGTGGTGGCCTTACTATAGGATCATTCGGTCCATATTTTTTTGTTTTATGCATAAGATGAGATGTGCTCTTTGAAGAAAATGAAAAGTTTGCAGCTTCTGAAAAATAAACATTTAGAAGTCATAGTTGCAAAAAAGTAATGTTAATCTTTGCAGGTCGTTCAAATGCCATAAATATTGGGGAAAAATTAGGACTTCCGTAAAAGATACCGTCCACAGCCTAGAAATTACAAGGAAAAGTTAGCGCTGAAATTAATGAGGTATGTTGTTTGGAAATTGTAAATAGCTTGTATATCCATCATTGTAAGCAACTTTTGTCTCCATCTTTGTCCGGGTCATCACTTTTCTCTGTTAACATTTACCAAACGGGAATAGTATTTTGTGTAAATTTCTTGAGCAGGTGTTTTTTTTTCTCACATTATTCTTTCTTTTAAGCTTGCTTATTGTAGTTTAGCTTATCATGTTTGTACTCTGTGCTAATTTGTTAAGATGCCTTTTTAAACTGATCCTAAGCTAACTTTGTTGCTTCATTAAGGCACCGTTCGAGACTTCTTCTTTGGAGTAACCCACTGTACTTTTTAGAAAATTTACCCCTAACATTAAGGATTTGTTTGGTTGGGCTGTTGTTATCGGGCAGTCGGGGGACGCAAAGGAGGTGGCGGACGGCATTGCTGCGCTGAGCGGGCGGGCGCATGAGAGAGAGAGAGAGATCGAGCGGTAGAGCGAGATGGGATAGGCGGACAGCTAGGTAAAATAGGAGATTACCGTTGGGTCGGTGCTCCTGTTCCAATTCAATTTCAAAATAAACCAACAATACAATTGGGTTCACATATTCTCCCTTATATAGGGGAGAGACACACTAGGTCGAACGGTCGTACAACATAAAGCAAGATACTATAAAATAAATATGGAAAATACAATACTAGAAAATAAATGCCGGCCAGGCTCATGTCGTTTCTGCGCCCCTCGTGCGCCTGGTGTAAATGCGAGCGAAGCGCCGTCCCTCGATCGGATCCGCCTCGTTCGTATCTGTTGGGTATTGCATCCACAATAGCCTAGATTTGTATGAAGTCACCCTTGAACTAAGATGAATTAAGTTTGTATTTGATGCTTTATTTAGTTAAGTGTTTGTAGGACATAATTGCTAAGTATAGACCAATGTCAGTCTACAATAAGTCTCCAAACACAGGACCATACAATGTAATCCCTCATCGTGTGATCCATGGTATTTACTCATGTGTAGCCTCTCTATTGGGACACACTTCCTTTCAAGCACTAAGGGCAAGAGAAAAGATGGATGTTGTTTTTATGAAGAAAATAAGTTTTTATGTTTTTCAGAAAAAGTCTAAGTCTTTTTCTCGAGTACTAAGTATGTACTCGAGAAGGACTTAAGAATATTCTTGAGTGAGACTTATTTTCATTTTGAGTGGCAGAAGTTGTTCTCGAGAAAGCTTCTTGCTCTTCTCGAGAAGGGCTTATGTACTCGAGTAATATTTGACATTTCCTCTCAGGATGTTTTCTTTTCCAGTCAATATTTTTCTAAGTCTCTTTCTCGAGAAGAATAAGATTATTCTCGAGAAGACCATCTTTTGTTCTCGAGATGCGAAAGAATTTTCTTGAGATCATAAGTACTTTTCTCGAGAGCTAGACTCTTGACTCGAGATGTTTATCTGTTCTCGAGTGACATTATAATTCTTCTCGAGAACAAAAGGTTATTTTTCTCGAGTGCTTCCTTCATTCTCGAAACTGTAGTTTTCCACCACCACATACTTTTTCTAAGAATTTTTCTCGAGATCCTCTTGCTATTCTCGAGAGCCGATAAGTTTGTTCTTGAGTACTATAATTCTTCTCGAGTACAACCGTACTATTTTTTTGGAATCTTCTAACTACAGACAGACGTCAATTTCAAATGATATTAGCGCGTGATTGGTCCATGTTGATGTCATTAATGATGATTATGACTATTAGGCTTGTCCTATAAAAGGTCTTGTCATTTTCGTCCAACCCAAACAACAAGAATTAGTGAGAAGAATTACAGCAGCCGAAAAGAATTTTTTTAAGTTTTCTGAATCTGATTTTTCCTTCCAAATCGAGAGCTGCTGACCTTCTTCTTCATTGCAAAAGGCTTTCGATTCAGATCGATTTAGTCAAGTTGGTTCACAGATCAAGATTTCTTTTCCAACGACAGATCTTCTGCTTGATCGTGTGAGTCCAGAGATTTCAGATCAAAGACTTTGTCATTTCTTCTTCAACTTTTCTGACAAAGCCGCACAGTCCAAACAAAAGAAGAAAGGCAGAAGGATTTCAAATCTGAGATATAAATTGCTGTTTGTATTCATTATTTTATTCTATTCTTGTATGAGATCTTTCTTCGAGTTGTAGGAGTTGTTTTCTCCGAGCTCTTGTAGGAGGTTTTACCTTCCGAGTGTAGATCCAGTTTTCGGGATCGAGATGTAGGAACATTGTTACGAGGTGTTGGATTGTGTTCAATCCGAGATTAGTGGAGTAGCCAAGTTTAGTGCTTTGCTAGATCGGTGAGTGGAAAGTGGATGTACCCAAGGTTGGGGAACCGCTATAATTCTTGGTGTCATCTGTAATTCTTGTGATTGCTTGGTTAATTCTCTGTGCATATATCGTCAAATTGTTTTTCCGCAAAAAGACGCACAACCCACCTATTCAACCTCTCTATGTGATTTAGGTAAGACAACTTAAACATTTTCAATTGGTATCAGAGGGAGGTTGTTCACTAAAAGGTTAACACCTTGAACAGATCTGCCACAAGTTGTCTTTTGAGTTATCCAAGTAAGGACAAGGCCAAGGATTTTGCAAAGCTTCCCTTATGTACAAAGACCAACTTTCCTATGTGGAAAGAAAGGATTAGGTTTTTCATTGAAGCTGTGGATCCAAGGATCTTCATGATTGTTGAAGAAGGTTCTTACGTTCCAATGATAATCTCCACTATTGATCCTACAAAGAAAGTTCCTAAGAAATTAATGGATCTAAATAAATATGAGATTGCACTTGTCTTGTTGGACAAGAAAGCTAATAAAATTATAGCAAGTGTAGTCGATGGCTCTATGTTGCAGAACTTAATTCACTACCAATCCACTAAGGAAATATGACAGTCATTTATTATCTTGATGGAGGGGACTAAAGAAGTTAGGGATGACAGAAGATCGCTATTGAATCAGAAGTATGAAGCATTCCGACAAGGATCAAAGGATTCCATTGCAGACACCTTTGAAAATTTCTTCAAGAGTGTTAACGCCCTAAGAGTATATGGCCGAGTCTTCACTAATGGAGAACTGAATGATAAGTTTCTAAGGTCCCTAACTAAAGAATGGGACAACAAAGTCTGTGCTATCAGGGAGTTTGTCAAGTTGGCTGAGACTGACCCTCAGAACCTCTTCGTAAAGCATATGTCATATGAGCTGCAGATTAATTCATGAAAAGCTGAAGAAGAGAAGAGTCGATTCTCATCTAAGGAGAAGTATGTCGCACTAAAGGCAGACAGCTCAAGGAAGGCCAAGGCTGCATCACCTACTCCAGCACAGGAAGACAGTGAAGAAGAAACTTCAGAGCCAAGTACCTCAAGCTCAGAATTATCTGAAGGAGAATTTTCTCTCTTTTCAAGACAGTTCAAGAAATTCTTGAACAAGAAGAAGCAATGGAGAGACAAGGATGCCTCGTACAGAAGATCACATCATGATGGTGATCGATATAAGAAAGGCTCAAGCAGACAAGACAGGTATAACACTAAACAGAACAAACATGTTTCTTTTGACATAGTTTGTTATTGTTGTAATCAGCCAGGTCACCTCATCACTGTCTGACCTCACAAGAAGAAGGAGGGTCGAAAGAGAGAGGAAAATAAATCTTCATATACTAAGAAGAGAACTGAAAGAAGCCTCGTAGCCAAGAAGGGCAAGACTCTTAGCGACTCTGACTCATCTGAGTCAAATGAAGAAGAGGAAGCCTACTATGGGCTAATGCCACAAACTGATGATGAACAAGAACCCCAGTTCACTGGGAAGGTAAATTCTCATACCCCTCTTTCTGAATCAGATGCTTCTGATCATGATCATGAGGACAACGCTTTTGATGAAGAGTCTGAACTCATCGTTCAATATAAAGAGTTGATCAAGGCTTATGACAAATGTCGAATAGTCGTGAAAACTCAGGCCAAGGAGATAAACTCTCTCAAGGCTGAAGAGAGCACTCTGAGAGAGGAAGTCGCCAAGACAGACTCACTCAGAGAGAATTATAATACTGCTATTGAAGAATATAATAAGGCTCTCGAGAACCTATATCTGAAGGAGAAGATCATCAAAGAACTAGAAGAGCAACTTGCTGCGGAAAAGAAACTCGTTGAAAGTTTCTCAAAGCCCAAGACTATCCTTCCTTTCATTGCTGAATTCTCAGCTCACACCAAAGGTGCTGGCCTAGGCCATATTGATTCTCCTAGTAAATCATCTAGGAGAAATAAGGCTCAAAGGAAGAATAAGGCCGCCAAGAAGGCTATGACAAAGGAAAAAGGGAAAGCTCCTCAAGATCAAACTTTATTTAAGAAAGTTGTATTTCCAACGAACGAGTTTGATCTTGATTCGTCCTATGGTCACTTTACTAGGCCTACCTATGTAGAGCACAAGTCTCGTTAACAAGGATGGGCCCGTCCTAGAAACTTTGGCGAAAGATTCTTCATGGCAACTTATGAGGAGATTACTCTTCAGAGTTACGGCCCTTACAATCATGGTCATAACATCAAGAAGACACCAAAAGTAAAGCCCATTGTGGAAAAGCCTATCAAGGAGAAGAAGTCATGTGATTGTCATCATCATGAAGCTTCTACTTCCAAGACTGCTGCCCCTGCTAGACCACAATTTCATAAGGTCAAGCAGGAGAAACTTAGGAAAATATACAATAGGTTTGAGTGTTGGTGTTGGGGAAAGACTAGTCACTTTGCCATTGATTGCTGGTTTAATTCCATAAACTTTGTAACTCCTCAAGTTAACAATATGAGAAAGACCACTCATAATGTTAATACACATAGGGGGAGTAAGCTAACTTGAGACTAAGGACCCAAACGAGTTTGGGTTCCTAAGGCCAACTGATTTGTGATTGCGCGTATGTTCAAAGGCCACCAAAAATCATATCGGTATTTGGATAGTGGATGCTCTCGGCACATGATCGGGACAAGAAGCCTTCTCCAAAATTATTCTCCAGTCATGAACAGGCCAAAGGTCATCTTTGGAGGTTCTAACAGAGAAATTACTAAAGGCTATGGTATGATTACTAACGGTAGTGTATCCTTCTCGGATGTGGCCTATGCTGAAGGATTGGAACACAATCTTATAAGCATAAGCCACCACTGCTATAAAGGATACGTATTAGAATCCAAAGCAGATAAGTGATTGATAAAATCGGTTGACAATATGGAAATGATTCTATCAAGCACTCGTAGTAGGAATATATTTTGTTTGAATTTTATTTGTATAGACTCTTCTACACCAGTGTGCTTTTTAGCTAAAGATAGTGCGTCTCTTGGTGACCAATGGCATAAGAGGCTAGCGCATATTAATTTCAAAACTATTAATAAATTATTTTCTCTGAATTTAGTACATGATACCCAAATTTCAAGTGCACTAAAAATAGACCTTGTCACGCATGTGTGAATGGAGAGCAAACAAGGGTTACCTTTAAAAGTATTATTGGCAAAGATTCTAATAGATGTTTACATCTACTTCATATTAAAAGAATTGGTTTCAAGATGTTCTAAACACCTAGAGGGGGGGGGGTGAATAGGTTCAATCCTTTTTCTTATTTAGGCAGATAATTCTATCTAGTGCAGCAATGTATTCAGCAGAAAATATAACACAGCATTCACATACACAGCATTCACAGATTGCACACCAGTTTTATAGTGGTTCCCCAAATGATGGGTACATCCACTTTCCCCCTTCGCCTATCTAGCATTGTACTAGATTCGGCCTAACTTCCTTCCTTCTTCTCAGATCCGCAGATCTTACAGCTCAGAATAAAGAATGGTTCCTACAACTCAGAGTGAATCCACACTGCTACAACTCAGGCACAAGCCCTACCTCAGCCTCTTCCACAGGCCTACAACTCAGAGTGACTCCCCACTCCTACAACTCAGGCAACAACCCTACCTCAACCTCTCTCACAAGCCTACAACTCAGGGAACAGATTCCCCTACCTCAGGCACTCAGCCCTACCTCAGCCTTTATAATTTAGGCTTACAATTCAGAGTGATACCCCACTCCTACACTCAGATCTATTACAGATCCTACAAGAATTTATGATGAAACGTTGTTGATATCTTCAACTAGATTGAGAGAAAATTGGTTGAAGGCTCCTTGATCAGTTCTTGATAGAACTGATTTCTTTAGGATCAACCTGACTTAGCTTTCTTCAAAGCTTCTTGAATTTGAACACAGTAGGGTTGATCTTCTTGATGTTGGAGTTGATCTTCAATCTTCCTCCTTCAGAAATTAATCTGAATTCTTCAGGCAAACTGTTCAGGATCTACCTTCACTGGATGAGATATTCTCTCCTTCTTATTTTTCTCCCTCTACAATCTGTTGACTGTTTCTTTCTCTTCTTTTTGGATTCTCAATCCTTCAGAGATAATAATTGATCAGCTATCTATTATCTGTTGTTATTCTTCTTGTTGTTGTTTGGGTTCTCATTTGGATTGTTGAGAGAGCACATCTATTTATAGGCTTCATCCATGGTAACCGGCTGTTCCGGTTTCATACTGTCTTCTGACACCTCTGACAGAAGTTACAGCAATATCAGTAATGATAGCTATCAAGTCTTCACTTGCATTACTTCAGCCTTCATTGAACTTTGAGTTAGCAGCAGAGAATCTCGACTGATTTCTTCATATGTGTCGACACACATAGTCCATGTGTCGACACAAGTCTTGTTGTTGTCGACACAGCTTCTGTGGAATGTGTCGACACAATTTCTGTGTGTCGACACAAACACTCCTTGTCTTGACAAAGTTGGTGTCGATAGAATTCTGGTGTGTGTCGACACAAGTTCTGTGTGTCGACACAGTCATTGTCGACAAAATTCTGGAATGTGTCGACAGCTTCTCTGTGTGTCGACATAGCTTCTGATAATATCGACACAAGCTAGCCCTTAGTGTCGACACACCGTTGTCGACAGATTTTTTGTGTGTTGACACAAATTCTGGATGTCGACACAATCTGGCCCTTGGTGTCGACTTAGCCATTCCCAAGTGTCGACACATGTACTTAGAAAATTTTCCTTTCCATTTTCTTAACCTGCACATGATAACTCAAAATAACATCAAATACAACTTAATGCATATCATTGAGTTAGGTGAGGCTTCTCCAAATATGGTACACATTTTCCAATGTACCCAACAATCTCCGCATATTTGGAGAAGTCATAACCCTTAGTCAATGATATACATCACTTATAATAAAATTAACAATATGATGTAAAATAAACATTCATGACAGAGAATCATATAAACAAAACATGTAAATAACATCACCACAGAATATGATATAACCATAACAAGCATGAATCATAGTTTTGTTTAAATTTCACAATAGTTTGTTGACAATAGATTACGTGGAGTTTAAAACTGAAAATTACAATGTTTTATAATCTAGACAAACTATCCTAAGGCTGATCAGGCTCCTTGATCACGATGCCTTTTCCAGATTGGATCTTTGCTTGTATTGGAGCTTCAGTATCTTCAGTTGGCTTCTTGCCTTTGAGATCCTTCTTCTTCTGTTCTTCAGCCTTAACTCTTTGCCTTTCAAAATAGTGAAAAGGCTTAGGAAAATATTTATTGGGTTCTACTACTGTAGCAGGTATTCTCCCAGCCTTGTGATGCCTTCTAAACTGCTGAATAACATGTTGTCTTTGCAGATATTTATTCCACTCAACTTCAGAATACCATTTGCCTCTATCATGCATTTTGTCTTTGACAGCTTGCCAGGCAGTGAGTATTATGTTCCTGGAGGTTGGACTCCATCTCTCAAAATCAGGCTTCAGTTCAGCCTGCTTTCTAAATCTTTTCTTTGAAAGTTGAGCTTCTTGCTCTTTATTCAGTGTTGCCTCTGACATTTCAACTTTCTCAATTATAACATTCTTGGTAGCCTCTGGAGGGCTGTACATCTGATGAACTAGGTGTTGAATTTCCTCAAAGTTAGAAGGGGGATATATGATTTGAGCTACTTCCTGCTGACCCCCTTCATTTCCTGCAACTTGAACTCCTGACTCAGCTGTATTGTCATCATCACATAGGATTGGATAGCCCAGAGTTGCTCTAACAGCATTTGTTATCCACTTGGCATGCTCTGAGCTGGCATTGACTATCAATGTCTCCCCCTTTATGACTTCTCTTTCAATATGATCCCTGAGATCATTCTTTTGGAACCTTATTTGATTAACCAGATAATTGGTTCCCTCTGTGTAATAAGCTTTAAACTTTTGGAGCTTAGTAGAGATAATCTTCTGAGAGGCTTGAAGTACAGATTGAAAGGTGGCTAAATCTTCTTGAAGTTTCTTATCAAACTCTGATTTCTCTTTAGCCCTTGCCACAGTCAGTGCAGTTGCAGTATTTTTTAATTCTGTAACAATCACATTATATGATTCAGTAAGATTGTCATTCATTCTAATTTGATTTTCAAGGACATATCCTTACCTGACCACTATATCATCAATCTGTGTCCTTGCCTCTTGTTGCTGTTTAGCCAGAAAAACTACAGCATTACCTCATTTATGGAAGCAATCTGTCATCTCCTTCTTATTCTGGTTTACCTCAAATCTAATTGATTTTATATCTTGAGCCAAAGAGAATTGAAGATCCTTATGGCTTTCATCCATATATTTTTCCATGGCTTCTCTTTGCTCATCCATTTTAATTTGCATAGGAACCAACAATGAATTGAAATTAACTGTTGGTTTTGAGGGTTGTGTGACTGTCTGTAAAGCTTTCTTATAATTTGAGCTTTTCTTCTTATATACCATCAGTTTTCTCTTCTTTGCTTTTAATGCTTCACCATCATCAGATTCAGAAGTACTTTCTAGATTTACCGTGTCCTTTGGATTTGAGGGCAGCTCCTTATCAGCTTTTGGCAACTCCCCCTGAGTACCTAGCTCCTCCCCCTCAGTTCTTGGCACAACTTCCTCAGTTCTTTATCTTTGTAGATCAGGTAATAATTCCTCAAGAGTAAATTCTTGTTGCTGTTGAACTGGAGGAATATCTGTAGCCTGAACATTTGATAGAACATCATCTAAGGCAGATGTATCATCCATTGATATATTCTGTGCAGGGATGTTGTCATAATGTGTCTGTTCAACATCAGATAGAAGAACAGTTAATGTATCTGGCTCAGTATCTAGTATTGATTGATTAATATCACTAATTACCTCAAGAATTGTTTGAGTAGTTGTTTCACTTTCTAAGGCAGCTTGCACTTTCTCAGGAGCACTTTCTAGAGACAAGATCTCTTGTTGAACTGGGGAAAGTTCATTTTCTCCCCCTAGAGGAGGCACATCCTGAGCTTGATCTAGTGGGATGGTGCTTTCTGAAATAAACTCCTCATGCATCTGACTATCATCTACAGGCTTAGGAGCAGATGATTTTCTTATAGATTCTTGTTGGTATTCATCTGAACTAAATATTACTTGTTCTTCTGAATCAGTAGAAGATTCAGGCTTCCTGGGTGTTGTCTCTTTCTTTTTCTGTTGTGGTGTTTCTGTGGTGTTGAACCATCTTTTGTCAGAACTCTTTCCCACCTGGATAGTATTTTCATATCCATCCTTCTCATGTGATTTATTCTAGATCCAGTGGTATGGTTCAGCACTTCAGGAATAGTTATTGCCAGATACAAACTAAGTATCCTACCAAGATTAGGTTTCTTCAGGCTTTCCTTGATCTTATCAAAAATTACTGCAGACTAGTTACTTTTGATTCTGAAAATAATCCTGGTCATCAAGCTGAACATGTAGGCTGAGATCCAATCATGTCCACCTTGTTTGCAGAGAATAACTTTGCCCACAATTTCTGAGAGAAATTTTCCTTTTGAGTTCATTCCTTTCCTTTGCATTTAAAATTCAATCTTAGTGGTGGAATCTAGGCCACACCATTGAAGTGCTTGTTTAGTCATTGAAGATGTAACTTCATCATCTTCCTGAGTCTTGGGCAATTGAAGTGTTTTCCTCAGTCGCTATTGGGTAATTTTCACCTTGCAGCCTTGAATTGATGACTTAACCTTTAATCCAGTTGAATCCAAGGTTGCTTTTGTATAAAACTCTAGAATTTCTGTCTTCCAGATATTGGTAGGTTCAGAGACAAGTTATTCTAAACCATTATCTTGGATTAGGGTTATCACATCTCGAATCTCAGTCGCCGTACTGTCAAAGGCATTACGAACTAACTCATAACCTTCGTTGATGTTGGTCTCCAACTTTGGCGCCATTGATGACGAGAAATTTGAGGAGAAGAGAGATGAAGGTTTATCGACTCAAGGTTTGGGTCTCGAAAATGTTGAGAGCTTAGTCGACAAAATTATTCTGTGACCTATTTATGGTTTGTCAACACAGAAGACCAAAATGCGGGATAATTGATACTTAATGTGTCGACACTGTAGAGATTTTGTCGACACAGAATTCTAATGTCTTGACAGAGTCAGACAACACTATGTGTTGACACAGTTTGTGATGTGTCGACACAGACTTCTTACTAGTCGACTCTAATATATGTGTGTCGACACAGACTTCTGTATGTGTCGACACAACTATCTAAAAGATAGAACTTATATGTGTCGACACCAACCTCTGAGTGTCGACATCACTATCTCAGCACTATTTTGTTGTGTCGACACAAACTACTATATGTCGACACAGATTTCCTTTTGTGTCGACATACACTACTATATGTTAACATTGACTTACTTAGCCAGAATTACTAAGTTATTCTAGGTTTAGCATGCCTAATTCAATTTTGAAATAATTAAACTTAGTTTCATCTAGAGGTTTAGTAAACATGTCAGCAATTTGATTATTTGTGGTGACAAATTCCAAGCAAATATCTTCTTTTTCAACATGCTCTCTAATGAAGTGAAATCTAATTTCTATATGCTTTGTTCTGCTATGTGATACAGGATTTTTAGCAATAGAAATAGCACTTGTAGAATCACAAAATAGTGGAGTTCTACTTACCTTGAAACCATAGTCTTCAAGTTAATGTTGAATCCATAGAAGCTGAGCACAACAGCTGCCTGCAGCAATATACTCAGACTCTGAAGTGGAAATTGACACACTAGTCTGCTTCTTACTGCTCCATGATACTAGTCTACCACCTAGAAACTGACAAGTTCCAGTAGTACTCTTTCTATCTTCTTTTCAACCTGCAAAGTCTGCATTTGAAAAACAGTCAGTAGAAAGTCTCTATTCTTAGGGTACCAAAGACCATGATTAGGTGTGCCCTTAAGATATCTCAATATTCTTTTAACAGCAGTATAATGAGATTCTTTAGGGCTTGCTTGGTACCAAGCACAGACACATGTAGAATACATAATGTCTGGTCTACTAGCAGTTAAGTATAGCAGGGAGCCAATTATCCCTCTATACAAAGACTCATCTATTGGATTTCCTGCATCATCTTTGCCTAAAGACATACTTGTCCCCATTGGAGTTCTCATGGTAGTGGATGACTCCATACCATATTTCTTAATTAACTCCTTGGTGAACTTAGATTGTGAGATGGACAAGCCCTCATCAGTCTGTCTTACTTGGAGTCCCAAGAAGAATTTGAGCTCACCCATACTGCTCATCTCAAACTTCCCTTGCATAAGTTTTGCAAACTTCCTACAAAGGTTGTTTTCTGTAGATCCAAAGATTATGTCATCAACATAAATCTATACTAGGATCATCGTACCCTTTGACTCCCTAAGGAATAAAGTTTTGTCTATCTTCCCCCCTTGAAAATTTATTTTCAATGAGGAAAGTAGACAATGTTTCATACCAAGCCCTAGGGGCTTGTTTCAAACCATATAAGGTTTTCTTAAGTCTATAAACAAAATCAGGATAAAGTCAATCAACAAAACCTGAGGGTTGATGAACATATACTTCTTCTTTTAAATTACCATTTAGGAAAGCTGACTTGACATCCATTTGGTATACTTTGAAACCTTGGAAAGCAGCAAAGGCAAGGAATAGCCTTATTGCTTCCAACCCTGCCACTGGGGCAAAAGTCTGATCAAAGTCAATGCCCTCTTCCTTTCTATATCCTTTGGTAACCAGTCTTGCTTTGTTCTTCACTATTATGCCATTTTCATCCAGTTTGTTCCTATAGATCCACTTTGTCTTAAAGATGTTATGATCCTTTGGTTTTGGAACCAGCTCCCATACTTTACATCTTTTGAATTGATTCAGCTCCTCCTGCATTACATCAATCCAGTTGGAATCTTGTATGGCTTCTTTAAATCTTTTTGGTTCCAACTGTGACAGGAAACTTGAGCAAAGCACTGTGTTCATGTGTTTGCTTCTATTTTGCACACCATGTCTGGGATCACCAATGATTTGGTGTGCAGGATGATCCTTTAGATTCTTATTGCTGGAGGCATTCTATCAGCAATTTGAACTTCTTCAATTTCTTCACCATGCTGAGCTTCATTGTCTTCAATGTCAGCTTGTGGACTTTGTACTCCCCCTGGACAACAGCCATCATTTTCCACATCCTGCCTTGCAGGTTGATCTTCATTAATGGTCAGTATGTCCAACCTTTCTTTTAAACTTGTTAAGCTACAAGGATTGCTAGACAACTCACTGTTAATTAGCTCAGATTCATCAAACACTACATGAACTGATTCTTCTACAACTTGTGTAGTCAAGTTGTAGACCCTATATGCCTTACTATTGTTGCTGTACCCAACAAATATCTCATCTTGGGATTTGGCAGCAAACTTAGTTAAGTGAGACTTGCCAGTGTTAAGCACATAACACCTGCTACCAAAGAGCCTAAAGTAGGATATATTTGGTTTTCTGCCCTTCATAATCTCATAGGGAGTCTTTTTGTGGTTCTTAGTTATAAATGCTCTATTGAGAACATGACAAGCATCATTTACTGCCTCAGCACAAAAATATTCTGGGAGTGAAGTGTCACTATGTAGATTTCTACCAGCTTCAATGACAGTTCTATTCTTTCTTTCAGCAATTCCATTTTGCTGAGGTGTTCTAGGTGAGGAGAATTCCTGATGAATCCCTAGTTCTTCACAAAACCATGTCATACACGTTGACTAAAATTCAGTTCCATGGTCACTTTTGATTTTGACCACAGAATTGTTAAATTCATTCTGAATTTGTTTAACAAAGTTATGAAAGACAGTAGGGGTTTCAGATTTCTGCCTCAAAAATAAAACCCATGTATATCTAGAATAGTCATCTACTACCACAAAAGTATAGACTTTCCTACCTAGACTATGAACTGGCATAGGACCAAATAGATCCATATGTAATAGGTACAAACACCTCACTGAGTCTTTGGTATCAAGACTATAAAAATAGGATTTGGTCTGCTTGTCTTTTTAATAGGTTGAACATATATCCTCTTTTATGCACTTAAATTGAGGACCATTCCTCACTAACTCTAGACTATAGAGCTGACCTATAGTCTTATAGTTCAGAGGAGCTAGCCTCTTGTGCCATTGGATACACTGAGATGCTTTCTCATCTGCAGCTAAACATATAGGAGAGTACATGTTTTCATAATCAAAATTTAAACAATAAACATTCCCTTTTTTATAACCAGACAAGATCACCTTCTGATCACTTGTCCTTTTGATCTGACATCCATTCTTAATAAATGAAATGTCATACCCAAGATCACACAGCTGACTTATGCTTATCAAGTTATGTTTCAAATCTTTTACATAATCCACTTGAGTGATTGTTATAGAACTGGAAGAAATATTACCAAACCCTTCGATGACTTCTTTTTTTGATCCACCAAAGATCACTTTGGGTCCATTCTCTATGGGAGTATAGTCCTTTAGCATTCTTCTTGTTCCAGTCATGTACCTGGAACATCCACTGTCCAATTACCATATAGAGGTATGGCAACTTGAACCCACCTGCAGCAAATAAAATTAATTTACCTTAGAACCCCAATGTTTATTGGGTTCTAGGTTCAAGTTAGATTGAAACTTAATATTCTTACCAGCAGCCTTCCTCACAGGTAAGCTGACATTCTTCCTGACACTGGTGTTGTGCCAGCAATCCATGGCATAATGCCCTATCTTACCACAACACCAACAATTATATCTATTATACCTCTTTTTAGGTATAGTCTTAACAGCATTGCTGTCAGCTGTTCTTAACACTATTGGTACAGTAGTTCTTTGCTTGAGTGCTGGAGCTACACCCTTATCATTCAAAATTTCAGGCTTACCAGAACCATGTATGATATCATGATCATATCTATTAGTTGGCTGCCATACTTTTTTGAAGGAAATGGGGGGTTTGAAGGCTAGAGGCTGTACTGGGGCTCTGCCTTTTCTTTTGGAATTTGCAGCCCTTGTATTTCCCTCAAAGCCCAATCCAGTCTTACCCTTTTTAGGAATAAAGTCATCAATTAAAGGTAAAACTAATTTTGGCTTAGGGAACTTAGCCACCAGATCCTTTTCCTTCTGAATTTTGACTTCCAAACTTTTGATTTGATCATTCTTGAATGTAATAGTACCCATCTGAATAACAGTTATGCTTTTCAGTTTGGCTACTTCATTCATCTTTAGATCCAGCAATTTTTTTGAATCTAATGCAGCCAGCTTAAGATCAGCAATCTCCTTGGCCTGTGCTTTATTAAGGATTCTTCTTTTCTTAAGTGCTTGCAGCAGGTCACCATATTCATCAATAAGTTGATGAACATTTCCTTCAGATTTAGATTCATCTACATCTCTTGATGAAGATGCTTCTGAGTCTGAACCAGTATAGTAATCAGAATCTATTGAAGAATTGTTTACCTTACTAGGTCCAGGCTGATCCTGGCACTGATCTTCTTCTGTCAAGGCCATCAGCCCTTTACAACAAGGTTCTTCAATTTCATTTATTGAATCCAGCTACTTCAAGAATTCAGCCTCTTCTATATCCTCTTCACTTGCCAACAGTCTTATATATGCTTCAGCTTCAGCTTCTGCCTTAGAATTTGATGATGAAGAATCTGACCAACTTTTTTGCTTCTTTGCAACAAGGGATTTCTCCTTCTTGCCCTTGTTTTTCAGTTTCTTCTTATCATTAGATTCTTTCCTTTTGTTAGGACAATCAGCTACCACATGTCCTAGCCTGTTACAATAATAGCAAACAATCTTAGTTGAAGATAATTTACTAGGTTTATAGCTATACCTGTCTTTCTTAGAGGATTCCTTTTTTTGATAGTAATCATCCTTGGATTTTGAAGATGATGGCTTGGATTTTCACTGTTTCTTCTTCAGAAACCTTTGAAATTGTCTTGAGAAAGCTGCTAAGTCTTCATCAGAATTTGGACTATCTGATGTGTGATTATTAGAACTTTCTGAAACAACCTCTGCAGTTTTCCTAGGAGGTGATGGAGACATCCTCCTATCCTTTCTTATGGCTTCAGTCTTGAAAGCCACTGACTTATCTCTGTAATCAGTTTTATTACTTTTCTCCTCCTCTTTTCTGACCAACAGCTGCATTTCATATGAAAACAATTTGTCAAATAATGTTGGAGGAGAAATTTTTGCTAGTCTGGCCACTTCCCTAATGGCACATATCTTTGTGTCCCAGTCTTTAGTCAATGATTTCTAAATCTTGTCATTTAACTTATATGTGCTGAATACTCTTCCATATGACATCAGTTCATTAACTATTCTGAAGAATTTCTTGTAACATTCAGTTATACTGTCTGTTTTAGATTGTCTAAAACTTTCATACTCCTGATTCAGCAAAGACTTTCTATCTTCTCTCACCTCCTTTGAACCCTCCATGTAGATAATAAGGGTGTCCCACATTTCTTTGGAGGTTTTGCAGTGAATCAAATTTTATAATGTGGAATCATCTATGGCACTGATTGTTATATTATGTGCTCTCTTATCCATTATAGCCAAGATGATCTCAACCTTTATCATTTCAGAATATTCCTTTGGTGTCCTGAGATCTGCATCAAGAACTGAGACTTTCATTGGAATAAATGACCCTTCTTTGACTGTCATGTAGATTTTAGGATCTGAAGCTTCCATAAACAATCTAACTCTTTCTTTCCATATGCCAAAAATCTCTTTCATGCATATGGGTAACTTCATGGAACCAAACTCTTTATGATTCTCTATGGAACCCATTTTGCCTAACAGATTTCTGCCTTGGAGATCTACTCGGACTGTTAGGTCTAATCTTTGAGCAACCTCCCTCTAATATCATTTGAAAGAATTGGTTTCAAGATGTTCTAAACACCTAGAGGGGGGGGGGGGTGAATAGGTTCAATCCTTTTTCTTATTTAGGCAGATAATTCTATCTAGTGCAATAATGTATTCAGCAGAAAATATAACACAACATTCACATACACAGCATTCACAGATTGCACACTAGTTTTATAGTGGTTCCCCAAATGATGGGTACATCCACTTTCCCCCTTCGCCTATCTAGCAGTGTACTAGATTCGGCCTAACTTCCTTCCTTCTTCTCAGATCCGCAGATCTTACAGCTCAGAACCAAGAATGGTTCCTACAACTCAGAGTGAATCCACACTCATACAACTCAGGCATAAGCCCTACCTCAGCCTCTTCCACAGGACTACAACTCAGACTGACTCCCTGCTCCTACAACTCAGGCAACAACCCTACCTCAGCCTCTTTCACAGGCCTACAACTCAGGGAACAGATTCCACTACCTCAGGTACTCAGCCCTACCTCATCCTTTATAATTTAGGCTTACAATTCAGAGTGACACCCCACTCCTACACTCAGATCTATTATAGATCCTATAAGAATTTATGATGAAAAGTTGTTGATATCTTCAACCAGATTGAGAGAAAATTGGTTGAAGGCTTCTTGATCAGTTCTTGATGGGACTGATTTCTTTAGGATCAACCTGACTTAGCTTTCTTCAAAGCTTCTTGAATCTAAACACAGTAGGGTTGATCTTCTTGATGTTGGAGTTGATCTTCAATCTTCCTTCTTTAGAAATTAATCTGAATTCTTCAGGAAAACTGTTCAGTATCTGCCTTCACTGGATGAGATCTTCTCTCCTTCTTGTTTTTCTCTATCTATAATATGTTGACTGTTTCTTTCTCTGCTTTTGGATTCTCAATCCTTCAGAGATGATAATTTATCAGCTATCTATTATCTGTTGTTGTTCTTCTTCTTGTTATTGTTTGTATTCTCATTTGGGTTGTTGAGAGAGCACATCTATTTATAGGCTTCATCCATGGTAACTGGCTGTTCCGGTTTCAAACTGTCTTCTGACACCTCAGGCAGATGTGACAGCAATATCTGTTAACCCATAAATCGGCGATCCTTCCCAAGGTGGCCAGCTGGCCAGTCGCGACCCTTAGTTTCTCTCTTTCGATCGCGACAAGTCCCAGCATAGGCGGACAGTTTCCCTCTCCGCCTAGCTCTCCTAGCAACCTCGTGCCCTGCTGGACGGCGGGCTTTTCCCATGGCTCACCCTCGCGGGACATGCGGTTAGGTCTGCTAATCGTTCAGTGCTTTTCCTTGCAGGAGTCGGCCAACAGCACCACCCGGAGCGACCTCCAAGTCAGCCGAAAGGGCGGCTGTCTCCTGTCACCGTCCGTCGAGGCCGCCCACCAGGGGCGACCTCCCTGCTGCCCGAGAGGCGGCAGCCTCTTGCCGCCGTCCGTCGAGGCCGCCCACCCGGGGCGGCCTCTGCCAGCCAGCCGGGCGGACTCCCCCGGGAGTCCGCCCAGGCCGCCCGCAAGGGGGCGGCCTGGCCCGCCGGGCGGACTCCCCCTAGAGTCCGCCCAGGCCGCTCGCTAGGGGGCGGCCCCGGCGCCCAGCCGGGCAGACTCCCCCTGGAGTCCGCCCAGGCCGCCCGCAAGGGGGCGGCCTGGCCCGCCGGGCGGACTCCCCCTGGAGTCCGCCCAGGCCGCCCGCTAGGGGGTGGCCCCAGCGCCCAGCCGGGCGGACTCCCCCTGGAGTCCGCCCAGGCCGCCCGCAAGGGGGCGGCCTGGCCCGCCGGGCAGACTCCCCCTGGAGTCCACCCAGGCCACCCGTTAGGGGGCGGCCCCGGCGCCCAGCCGGGCGGACTCCCCCTGGAGTTCGCCCAGGCCGCCCGCAAGGGGGCGGCCTGGCCCGCCGGGCGGACTCCCCCTGGAGTCCGCCCAGGCCGCCCTCTAGGGGGCGGCCCCGGCGCCCAGCCGGGCGGACTCCCCCTGGAGGGGAGTACGCCCAGGCCGCCCGCAAGGGGGCGTCCTGGCCCACCGGTCGGACTCCCCCTGGAGTCCGCCCAGGCCGCCCGTTAGGGGGCGGCCCCGGCGCCCAGCCGGGAGGACTCCCCCTGGAGTCCGCCCAAGCCGCCCGCAAGGGGGCGGCCTGGCCCGCGGGGCGGACTCCCCCTGGAGTCCGCCCAGGCCGCCCGCTAGGGGGCGGACCCGGCGCCCAACCGAGCGGACTCCCCCTGGAGTCCGCCCAGGCCGCCCGCAAGGGGGCAGGCTGGCCCGCCGGGCAGACTCCCCCTGGAGTCCGACCAGGCCGCCCGCTAGGGGGCGGACCCGGCGCCCAGCCGGGCGGACTCCCCCTGGAGTCCGCCCAGGCCGCCCGCAAGGGGGCGACCTGGCCCACCGGGCGGACTCCCCCTGGAGTCCTCCCAGGCCGCCCGCTAGGGGGCGGCCCCGGCGCCCAGCTGGGCGGACTCCCCCTGGAGTCCGCCCAGGCCGCCCGCAAGGGGGCGGCCTCCGGTCCTCTCCAGAGCCTCCGGCAGTCTTCATCAGTCAAGGTGGCGGACGCAAATTCCAGTCCGCGGAGTCCGCGCAGGTCGTCATGCTGATGTCACTGGGCCCCGCTTCTTCAAGAACTTCCCTGGGCCTATAAATACCCCCCTGAAGCCTCTCATTCAGGGATCCTGGAGGTGGAGACAAGTCTTGGTAGCAGATCCTGCGGACTCCTTTTTCCAGTCCGCGCAGTCCGTCATCACCCTTCCAGCAAGCTCTGCGGACTCAGTTTCCTGTCCGCGCAGTCCTCCTCAGCTCTTCAGCAGCTTGCCAGCAGACTCTGCAGACTCAATTTCCCAGTCCTCCAGGAGCTGGCAGACTCTTTTACTTAGTCTCTGGCAGCTTCTTCTCTCTGCTTTCTGGCACTTTCTTCTCCTTTAGCCGCCAGCTTCTCCTTGTACCCCTTTAATGATTTTGTTGTGAAGGTGTACTTGTAAGCATATAATCTCTAGCTTTTAATAAAAGGAAAGCCCGTCGCAGGAGTGGCATTTAGGCCGCGACGGGCGAAGTGTGTTGTTGCCGCTGCTAGCGGCCCCCTCTTCTCTCCTCTGCTCAGCAAGCCTTGCTCCTCTGCTCAGCAAGCCTTGCTCCTCTACGCAGCAAGCCTCGCCCTCTGCTCAGCTCAGCTCTCCTCGGCTTCCAACCTACAAGTGCAACCGTTGCAATTACTGTCTGCTCGACCGCTCCTGGTCTCCCTCCTCTTCCTCTCTTGATCAACCCTCTCTGTTGATCAAGGCTCGCCTCCTCTCTCAAGCCTCTCCCTACCTCCGCAACATTCTCCTTCCTCCTCACCTTGCCTGTGAGCCCAATCACCTCCTCGGTGATAGCTGTTCCCCCGGTGCCGTTTTCGCGCATCAACAGTTGGTGCGGTGAGCGTGGAACCGAACAGCTCACGCGCAAACCTTCAGATCTGAACAGGCAGTGAAAGCAACAGCTAACCATGTCAGACCATCAATCAGCCGAGAACCATGCTCCAAGTCCCAGTGAAGATCCTCTCTAGGAAGCCTTTGAGCAATCGCGCCGAGAGAATGCTCAACAGTTCCAAGCTATCAACAAAGTTCTTGCTGCTATAACGCAGCGATTGGACGCTCATCCAGCAGCTGCTCCAGCTGCTCCAATCAACCCAACACCAACAGTAAAGCATCAGCAAGCTTACTCTCAAGCTTGCCCACCGTTCTATCCCCCGTACACTCCAACCTTTCCGCAAGGGCCTGCAGCTCCTTTGCGAACTCAAGATGAAGAGTTTGCTTCTCGCCATAACTTCTTCCGGGGAGCAGCCCGGGGAAGTCCAGCTAGAGTTCTCAATTTTCAGGGAAGTCATCCCTACCCTTCAGCTCCTGCCCCTGCTCCTCCTGCAGCAGCTTTTCCTTGTTATCCTCAAGCTCCTTTTGCAGTTGCAGCTTACGCTCCTTTCTTTCCCTATGCTGTAGGAGAGCAAGAAGAGCCTTCACCATTCGCGGAGAGTGTCCGCCATGAGCCAACTCCAACGAACTTCAGAGAGCCTCGACTACCAATCTACACTGGAGAGACAGATCCAGTAAAGCACCTCCAAGCTTTTGAGTCAGCCGTTGCTCTCAAGACTCTCTCAGATGCAACCAAGTGCAAGCTTCTTGTTACTTCTTTTGATGGGCAAGTGAGGGACTGGTTCTATGGCCTCCGTCCTCACTCCATCGCTTCCTTCCTTGATCTTCGAAGGGAGTTTCTTCTTAGATTCTCTACGTCAACTAAGAGAAAGGGCGGTCCTGAAGCACTCTTTGAGATCAAGCAGCGCGGAAATGAGACTTGGTCTCAGTTTGTGGATCGATTCCAAAGAGAGATTTTGGACATCGAAGTTACTGATCAAGAAATGTACCGAGTGGCTCTTATCCACGGTCTTCGTGAAGGGCCTCTCAAATTTGAAGCCAACGTCCGTGCTCCAAGGACTTATCAAGAGTTGATTTCTCTAGCCAACTCATACATCCGAGGTGAAAAGAGCAATCCAGGCTTCGTCTCCAATCTTCTATCCGAGGAGGATCCCTCTCGCAAGAATCCTCCAAGGTCTCCTCGCAATCACGCCCCAACTTACTCAAGGAAGGAGAGAATGCTTCATCGCCAACGATACTCCTTCCCGAGCCGTGACAACGCTCAAGATCCATTGCTGCCGCTAGCTCCGTCTTTGCAAGCAGTAACTGTTCAACAGCAGCAGGACGATGACTTGCATGAGTCTGATCTCGACGACGTCGTGCAAGAAGTGATCCAGATCATGAAAGATAGGTCAAGCTTCAAGAAGCCCTATCGGCCAGCCGATCAGAGGTCTAGAAACTCAGAGCCCTACTGCGAATTTCACAAAGAATCGGGTCATCGAACAGAAGACTGCCGAGCATTCCGCCAGCTTATGCAAAGGATGCTCCGGCAGGGCAAGATGCATGACCTTCTTAAAGAAGAACGCCCTGATCAAGCAACTTCAAGGGGCAAAGAACTTGCAGACGCTCCTTGCTCCTCAAGAGGAGTGAACCACGTCGAAGAGCCTCCTCTCCTCGTTGTTAACAAAGAAGTCGAATGCTTCGATGCCGACGACGAAGGTGTGCTGGGAAGGCTATTCTAAGCTAGCAAGGACTCACAGTCCTCCAAAGCGATGGGCTTCACAGTCCTCCAGAGCTCCTTGCAACCTTCAGGGGTTATCTCAACCCTTACTCTCTCTCCTTTTCAAACATTTTCATTACAACACTTTTCAGTGTTCTTTACTTGCTTTCCAGCAAAGCTTTTATTCACGGATCCCGTATTGACACAGTTCCCTTCTTGTGTTGCTCCTTCCTCTCTTCTTCCTCTCTTAGGATCGTTACGCCAATGAGATTTCGCCGAGCCTGAAACGTTCCCACCGTAGTTTGTTCTCGCACAACCGCTACGACCACACATGGCGGGAGTATACCCATGTGTGCAGTGGGAGCAGTTCAATCGCGGGAATGGGCTTCAGACTTAGGATCCTAGCCAACATCTGACACAGAGTGTGTGCTAGGGGAGCCCCATGTGTTAGCTCTGTTGTGCGTCCTATAGGATACATTACGGTTAGGATGATCTTCGCTAGACAAGCAATGGCGACCAAGCGTAGCCTTGTCTCTTTGCTCATCCTTCAACTGTGGTGGTCGAAGCACTCTCCGGTATCCTCGATCCGTGCCTTCTCGGGTTCGCAACTTCACTGATCAATATACAGACAAGATAGGCCTCTTTACGCAACCCGTCTCATTGATCAGTGATGCTTGTACCCAAGGCGAGAGAGCGTTCCTTCTAGCGGTCCTTCTCAGGACCTTTCCCTTGCTTTTCTCTTTTGTGCCCTCCTCAAGGATACGCGGCCAGCCCGCTTTGAGCAGGATCATACTCAGAATGATTTTCTCAGGCCAGTGATGCATAAGGCCCACGGGGAACACCTGTGGCAGCATTCAACCCTCTTTAATCATTCCGAATATGGACCTCTTTTTCCTTTTCCCCCCTCCTTGAGGATGCGCGGCCAGCCCGCTCTGAGTAGGACTATACTCGGGATGATTTTTCGGGCAAGTGATGCATAAGGCCCACGGGGAACACCTGTGGCAGCATTCAACCCACTTTAATCATTCCGGGTGTAGACCTCCTTTTCTCTCTTCCCTCCTTTCACAGGTGAACAGGTTAATCCAACCTACCAAAAGGATTCTGGCATTCATTTTGATCGTGTCCATCTAGTCATGTCAACAGCTAGTGCTCGATTCATTAATCTGGACTTCGTGATAATATTCATCGGGCATTTCTCTTGCTACTTGGTCATATCGACCCTATCTCATCAACCTTCATGGGTTATCTCAAAAAGATTTTCAGCAATCACTTTGCTTATGCTCATCTCATATATCTTGCCAGCTCAAGTTCTATCATATGAAGGTTCACAGAGCTACTCATTATTCTTGCCAAAGTCTAATGGTGTCAAACATTAGTCGAATCATGTCAACAGTTTTGGTATGATTCTGGTGCGGTTATCCTCGCGTCTTGTTTGCTTCCAATCTCTCCCACAGAGGTCAGCAAACCCTTGCAAGCCTTCTCCACAGGTATTTGCAAGCTTCTTTCATATGCATATTGTCTGCTTCTAACTTTCCTCTTTGTAGAGAACAACAAACACCTGCAAACCCCATTCAGGTACTTGCAGTTTAAATCATTATTTTATCTCTGCTGCTCACTCTTCACTTTGCAGTGGTTAGCATACATCTGCAAGTCATATTCAGGTACTTGCAGCATATCTCTATATACAATATCTGCCTCTAACTCTCTTCTTGCAGAGGTCACCAACACTTGCAAGCTCCATTCAGGTACTTGCAAGTTACTTTCATGCACTATACGTACTCTTAACTCTTCTCTTGCAGAGACCACCAAAGATTTGCAAGTTCCTTCCAGGTACTTGTAACTCAATTTTCTGTCCTTGTATACTTTTTTCCTTCTCTTTTTGCAGAGAATGACAGGTGCTTGCAAGCCTCTATCAGGTACTTGAAAGTTATTACGCCTTTATGTTTTCCTCACTTTAGTTTTGCAGAACTTAATGGAAGACACGCTTTCTTCGTTTTGCAAAAACAAACTCAGGTACACACTCGATGTACCACCCATACGTGCTTTCCCTTAATTTTCCTCTTGCAGGAAAATAGACAGGAAACACCAAGCTTGTAAGGAGAGACTTCAGGTTCTATCTCTCCTTACCTCTCCTTCCCTTTCCTTTGGGGTGGATCACGATTTTCGTGGGTCTCCAACTTTTTCGAAGTCCCCTTCAGAACTTGAAAAAGTGCGGGGATTATGTTAACCCAGAAATCGGCGATCCTTCCCAAGGTGGCCAGCTGGCCAGTCGCGACCCTTAGTTTCTCTCTTTCGATCGCGACAAGTCCCAGCGTAGGCGGACAGTTTCCCTGTCCGCCTAGCTCTCCTAGCAACCTCGTGCCCTGCGGGATGGCGGGCTTTTCCCATGGCTCACCCTCGCGGGACATGCGGTTAGGTCCGCTAATCGTGCAGTGCTTTCCCTTGCAGGAGTCGGCCAACAGCACCACCCGGAGCGACCTCCAAGTCAGCCGAAAGGGCGGCTGTCTCCTGTCACCGTCCGTCGAGGCCGCCCACCCGGGGCGACCTCCCTGCTGCCCGAGAGGCGGCGGCCTCCTGCCGCCGTCCGTTGAGGGCGCCCACCCGGGGCGGCCTCTGCCCGCCAGCCGGGCGGACTCCCCCTGGAGTCCACCCAGGCCGCCCGCAAGGGGGCGACCTGGCCGCCGGGCGGACTCCCCCTGGAGTCCGCCCAGGCCGCCCGCTAGGGGGCGGCCCCGGCGCCCAGCCGGGCGGACTCCCCCTGGAGTCCGCCCAGGCCGCCCGCAAGGGGGCGGCCTGGCCCGCCGGGCGGACTCCCCCTGCAGTCCGCCCAGGCCGCCCGCTAGGGGGCGGCCCCGGCGCCCAGCCGGGCGGACACCCCCTAGAGTCCGCCCAGGCCGCCCGCAAGGGGGCGGCCTGGCCCGCCGGGTGGACTCCCCCTGGAGTCCGCCCAGGCCGCCCGCTAGGGGGCGGCCCCGGCGCCCAGCCGGCCGGATTCCCCCTAGAGTCCGCCCAGGCCGCCCGCAAGGGGGCGGCCTGGCCCGCCGGGCGGACTCCCCCAGGAGTCCGCCCAGGCCGCCCGCTAGGGGGCGGCCCCGGCGCCCAGCCGGGCGGACTCCCCCTGGAGTCCGCCCAGGTCGCCCGTAAGGGGGCGGCCTGGCCCGCCGGGCGGACTCCCCCTGGAGTCCGCCCAGGCTGCCCGCTAGGGGGCGGCCCCGGCGCCCAGCCGGGCGGACTCCCCCTGGAGTCCGCCCAGGCCGCCCGCAAGGGGGCGGCCTGGCCTGCGGTGCGGACTCCCCCTGGAGTCCGCCCAGGCCGCCCGCTAGGGGGCGGCCCCGGCGCCCAGCCGCGCGGACTCCCCTGGAGTCCGCCCAGGCCGCTCGCAAGGGGGCGGCCTGGCCCGCCGGGCGGACTCCCCCTGGAGTCCGCCCAGGCCGCCCGCTAGGGGGCGGCCCCGGCGCCCAGCCGGGCGGACTCCCCCTGGAGTCCGCCCAGGCCGCCCGCAAGGGGGCGGCCTGGCCCGCCGGGCGGACTCCCCCTGGAGTCCGCCCAGGCCGCCCGCTAGGGGGCGGCCCCGGCGCCCAGCTGGGCGTACTCCCCCTGGAGTCCGCCCAGGCCGCCCGCAAGGGGACGGCCTCCGGTCCTCTCCAGAGCCTCCGACAGTCTTCATCAGTCAAGGTGGCAGACGCAAATTCCAGTCCGCGGAGTCCGCGCAGGTCGTCATGCTGATGTCACTGGGCCCCACTTCTTCAAGAACTTCCTTGGGCCTATAAATACCCCCCTGAAGCCTCTCATTCAGGGATCCTGGAGGTGGAGACAAGTCTTGGTAGCAGATCCTGCGGACTCCGTTTTCCAGTCCGCGCAGTCCATCATCACCCTTCCAGCAAGCTCTGCGGACTCAGTTTCCTATCTGCGCAGTCCTCCACAGCTCTTCAGTAGCTTGCCAGCAGACTCTGCAGACTCAGTTTCCCAGTCCTCCAGCAGCTGGCAGACTCTTTTACTTAGTCTCTGGCAGCTTCTTCTCTCTGCTTTCTGGCACTTTCTTCTCCTTTAGCCGCCAGCTTCTCCTTGTACCCCTTTAATGATTTTGTTGTGAAGGTGGACTTGTAAGCTTGTAATCTCTAGCTTTTAATAAAAGGAAAGCCCGTCGCAGGAGTGGCATTTAGGCCGCGACGGGCAAAGTGTGTTGTTGCCGCTGCTAGCAGCCCCCTCTTCTCTCCTATGCTCAGCAAGCCTTGCTCCTCTGCTCAGCAAGCCTTGCTCCTCTGCGCAGCAAGCCTCGCCCTCTGCTCAGCTCAGCTCTCCTCGGCTTCCAACCTGCAAGTGCAACCGTTGCAATTACTGTCTGCTCGACCGCTCCTGGTCTCCCTCCTCTTCCTCTCTTGATCAACCCTCTCTGTTGATCAAGGCTCGCCTCCTCTCTCAAGCCTCTCCCCGACCTCCGCAACCTTCTCCTTCCTCTTCACCTTGCCTGTGAGCCCAATCACCTCCTCGGTGATAGCTGTCCCCCCGGTGCCGTTTTCGCGCATCAACAATATCAGTAATGAAAGCTGTCAAGTCTTCACTTACATTACTTCAACCTTCATTAAACTTTGACTTAGCAGTAGAGAATGTCGACTGATTTCTTCATATGTGTCGACACACAAAGTCCATGTGTCGACACAAGTCTTGTTATTGTCGACACAGCTTCTGTGGAATGTGCCGACACAAGTTCTGTGTGTCGACACAAACACTCCTTGTCTTGACAAAGTTGTTGTCGACAAAATTCTGGTGTGTATCGACACAAGTTTTGTGTATCGACACAGTCGTTGTCGACAGAATTCTGGAATGTGTTGATAGCTTCTCTGTGTGTCGACGCAGCTTCTGATAATGTCGACACAAGTCTAGCCCTTAATGTCGACACACCGTTGTCGACAGATTTTCTGTGTGTCGAAACAAATTATATATGGCGACACAATCTGGCCCTTGGTGTTGACACAGCCATTCCCAAGTGTCGACACATGTACTTAGAAAAGTTTCCTTTCCATTTTCTTAACCTACACATGATAACTCAAAATAACATCAAATACAACTTAATGCATATCATTGAGTTAGGTGAGGCTTCTCCAAATCTGGTACACATTTTCAATTGTACCCAGCACATATGGACTTGTTCGGTCCACTATAAGTTAGAAGTTAGGGAGGTAAGGATTATACCTTAGTTATTGTTGATGATTACCCATGCTTTGCATGGGTGTTCATTCTAAAACACAAGTCAGATACTTTTGATATCTTTAAAACTTTTATCAGGCAGATCCAGAATGAATACAACTATTCCGTAGTCAAAATCAGAAGTGATAATGGAACAGAGTTCAAGTCTAAGGCCATTATAGAATTTTATGAAAGCCTTGGTATCTTTCATAAGTTTTCCTCTCCTCGTACTCCTCAGCAAAACGGAGTAGCTGAGAGAAGTAATATAACACTCATAGAGGCCTACATGACCATGTTGAGTAATGCCTCACTACCGAAATACTTTTGGATGAAGCCGTCAACACTGCATGCCACATGCAAAATCGAGCAGTCATAAACAAGAACCATTATAAGACACCTTACGAACTTCTAAAGGGTATGAAACCAACTATTTCATGTTTTAGAATATTTGGTTGTAAGTGCTTTGTCCTTAATAATGGCAAGTATCACACTACCAAATTTAGCGAAAAGAGTTTTGAAGGTATTTTGTAGGGTATAGTAGCCATAGTAAGGCATATATGATATTTAATAAGAAAACTCTGGTTGTAGAGGAATCTATTCATGTTGTATTTAATGAGACGAACTTGCTGCAATGCAGCTCTTCTAGTGTGTTCATTGAAGATACAGGTTCAAAGATCAAAGAATTAAACTTGGATGAGCCAACTAAAGAGAAAGGTGAAAAGTTCATCAAGATCGCCACTCCAAACCCAATTGGAGAGGTTGATGATCAAGATGAAGAAACCATTCAAGTTGATGAAGTCACTCATGTGGTTGAAGAAGCTCCAGATGCAAGGACCTTAGAGCTCAGATACTTGAAGGATCACCTAATGGACCAAATTATAGGAGATCTCCGGGATAGTTTCAGAACTCGTAGAGGTAAAGCTAATGAGATTTATATTTCAGTTTTCTATCACAGGTTGAACCGAAGAAGTTTGAGGAAGCAAACTCGGACGCATCATGGATAATGACAATGGAAGAAGAATAGAATCAGTTCAAGCCTTGCTAAGTTTGGAAGCTCGTTCCAAGACCCGAAGGCAAGAATGTCATCGGAACAAAATGGGTCTACAGGAACAAGATGGACGAGGTGGAACAATCATCAAGAACAAGGCCAGACTCGTTGCCAAAGGATACCGACAGGAAGAAGGAATCGGCTTCGACCAAACGTATGCTCCAGTGGTAAGGCTGGAGGCAATCAGGTTGTTCCTAGCATATGCACACTTAAGGGCTTCACTGTCTATTAAATGGATGTGAAGTCTGTGTTCCTTAATGGTGACATAAAGGAAGAGGTGTATGTGGAACAACCACCGGGTTTTGTTGACTCTAACTTCCCTGATTATGTCTATATTTTAGTTAAAGCACTATATGGTTTGAAACAAGCTCCTCGAGCTAAGTATGAGACGCTGTCTAACTTTCTTCTTGAGAACAAGTTCACAAGAGGAAAGATAGATAAGACATTATTTCTTATGGAAATAAAAGGTAAGATTTTTCTTGTGCAAATCTATGTCGATGACATTATATTTGGCTCCACTGACGATAACTTCTGCAAAATTTTTCCAAACTTATGCAAGGGAAGTTTGAAATGAGTAGTATGAGAGAGCTGAAGTATTCTTAGGACTTCATGTGAAACAATCTGAAGATGGAATTTTCATCTCACAAACAAAGTTCACCAAGGAGTTGATTAAGAAATTTGGAATGGAGAACGTAACCTCTATGAGGACTCCAATGGTTTTAGCTATGTCTCTAGATAAGGATGAGAAAGGGAAACCTTTTGATGAAACCAAGTACAGAAGCATAATTGGATCCTTGCTCTATCTTACTGCTAGTAGACCGGACATAATGTTTTCAACATGTGTATGTGCTAGATTTCAAGTGAACTCTAAGGAATCTTACTACGCTGCTGCAAAGTGGATTTTGAGATACCTTAAGGGTACACCAAATCTTGGCTTATGGTACCCAAGAAGTAATGATAGCGAACTAATTGGTTTTTCAGATGCATACTTTGCAGGAAGTAAAGATGATAGAAAGATGTTGGGTATTGTATCCACAATTACCTGGATTTGAGGAAGCCACCTGTCAAGCTAAGATGAATTCACAATGAATTTGATAAAATCTTTCAAATTGTGCTTGCAGTTATTCCACACTAAGTACACACCAATGTCAGGGTGCAGTAGGTCAATATACACGGGTCTGTGCGACGTAATCCCTCGTTGAGCAGATCAGTGTGTTGGCCTACGTGTACTCTCTCTATTGGAGTGTACTTATTTTCAAGTACAGGGCTGTGTTAAGGCAAGAGCAGACAAGGAGCAAGGATGGGTCAAGGAGCACCTCATGGGTGGAAAGACGAAAAATCGTCTAAGTGTAAATCGACGAGAATCACCAAGTGATTCTCGTCGATTCGCCGAGAATCACTAGGGATTCTCGCCGAATCGTCGAGAATCATTGGCTGATTCTCGCCGACTTGATCCAGCTACTTCAAAGCGAGCAACTCTGATGCTAAGTAATAATCGCCGAGAATCACCAAGTGATTCTCGCCGATTCGGCGAGAATCACTAGTGATTCTCGCCGAATCGTCGAGAATCACTGGCTGATTCTCGCCGTCTCGACCCGGCTAAATCAGTGCGTGCGACCAAGTCAACTTCGACGAGAATCATCTTTGATTCTCGCCGAATCGTCGAGAATCACCTTTGATTCTCGACGAATCGTCGAGAATCACCTTTGATTCTCGACGATTCGACGAGACTCACTTTCGATTCTCGCCGATTTTGACTTGGGCAATTTTCTGGAAAAAGCTGGACCGGATTCTGCCGCTGGCACTGTTTTGAATCGGATTTAGGGTTTCTTCTGGTGGGACCCATAACGGTCATAAAAGAGTATTTTACTGTATAAATACACGCGTATTTTTGAACAGTAGATCAGCGAAGAAGATTTGAAAAAGACGAGCCGCGACGTGACCTAGATAGCGAGTTCTGCTCCGCCGCCGCCGCCGTCGCCGCTCAAGCAAGTTGATCGCCGGTCTTGATCGTGGTTTCTTCCAGATCCTCCGGCGACAGAAGCTTAGCCAAGCTTAGAGTCTCACGTGTCTAACCGGAGATCCTTTGTCTCTTGATTTGTTGATCGGGAAAACCTTCCCCGTCCAAATCGATTGAGACGATCGATCCTACTGTGACCGTTGGAAGACCTAGCTAGCTTTGCTACGAAGTTTGAATCTCAAAGTACTACAGCCGCACACCGTTGTCGCCGCCGATCCTGTGAACCAAGCCGCCGCCCATCTTACCGCCACCGGTTCCGGGGAGATTCTCTCCAAGAGAGATCTAGGGTTGTGGAATCTTCGTGGACTTCAAGAACACGTCGTCAACGAAGAGGGACACCTTAGTCTCCAAAAGTAGTTTGTATTTCTTGTACATTCTAGTTTATTTTTGTTGTAAAGGAACATTGGTTCCTAGTTGTAAGGGTTGGGTGCAACCCGTGTTGTGGGAGTGTTGACTCCTACGTGAGGAAGAGTTCCTTCCGATAGTGCAAGGATTGGATTTCAATCCTGTTGGTGAAGAGACCGAGTCGTCCCTTGTTGGGAGATAGGTCGAAGGGGGAAAGTGGATGTACCCAAATCGGGGAACCACTATAAATTGCTTGTGTACCTTCTTTGCTGTGTTGTTTTATTTTCGTGTGCAGGTACAATTTTAATTCTGCAAAAACACTGCACGTCACCTATTCCCCCCCCCCCCATAGGTGAAGGTAGTTGACACTAGGTGGACTTTCAAGTTGTATCAGAGGGAGGTTACTCATCAAAAAGGTTTACACCTTAAGTAGAATCCTACCACCAGTGTCAGAAGCATGGAGCTGGATCATGAGATATCGCCACTAAGACTTCCCACATGCACAAAAGAGTATTATCCCGTCTGGAAGATGAGAGTGTCGTATCACTTGGAGGCTATCGATCCTCGAGCATCTTTCATCCTGGAAGAGGGTCCTTTTATTCCTATGAAGACCTCCGGCTCTGGAAAGAATATCCAAGTGCCCAAGTGTATTGCTGAGATGTCGGAGACGGAACTCTCATTATTTAATCTGGACAAGATGATTCGTCAGATTATCATGGATATCTGGTCTGGACCTTCTCTCTCTAGATTGGAAAAATGTGGGACGGCCAAATATATGTGGGTGATGATCTCAGAGCTAATGGGGGGATCAAAGAAAGCTGGAATCTGCTGTCAACTAGAGGATGAAGCCTATGTGGGGGTCCTCGCCTCTGAAGATGAAGTCAAGGATCAATCGGACAGCATCAGAGCTCCAGTGTCCGTGTCAGAGACTGAAGAAGCCAGTGAGGAAAGCAGTTCTGATGAGGATGACACAACGGTCAATGGCGCTCGTGACAATAACACTGAAGAGTAGGTAACTTCTTCATCTTGCCCTATCTTTCTTGAAGTTCCTGAAGACAGGAACTGTTTCCCATCAGAAAATCCTGATTCCCTGAAGAGAGCCCTTCAGACAAGCAACCTACTTGTTGAGGAGCAAGCTCAAGAGATTGCTCGGCTGAAGATCTTGTTGGTTCTCCAATTGGCATCCAACAAGGTCAAGGACTCTAAAATCTCAGATCTAGAGAGTAGTCTAGATAATGAGAAAAGGATAGTATCTAACTTTTCCAAGGTTGATGCTATGAAGAGAAAGGTAGAAAATGGGTGGATCTCCCGAATTATCAATTCGTGGAGAAATGGGGCAACAGTATTCCGACCCCCCACTCCAAGCAGGAAGGCTACTCATCATGCCTTCAGGTATGATCACAGGAATAATCATGGTCACTGCAAGGGTGATCTGTCCTCATGTGGAGACACCCATAGTGCAAGGGCCGTCATGGCCACCCATGAGAGAATACCTAAGGCTCATTCTGAGCCCTTTGTATTCTCGGCCACTGCCCCTACTCGGCATGAATCGGCTGGTATCAGCTCTCGGAACCCTTCTCTCCACCCAAGTGAAAGATATTGTCCCTAAGCACCTAGAGGGGGGGGGGGGGTGAATAGGTGACTTGAATCTTTTTAACTTTTTAGGCAGCAAACAGATAATATCACAGAATTATATCTAATTTATCACAGCATTCATTCAGTAATCACAGCAATTCACAAACACACAGTAGACACAGAGTTTTATAGTGGTTCCCCAAGCTTTGGGTACATCCACTTTCCCCCTTCGCCTATCTAGCAGTGTACTAGATTCGGCCAAACTTCTCCATTAACTCAGAACCCAAAACAGGCTCCTACACCTCAGGCCCAAGGCCCTACAACTCAGCTTTTCCACAAAGCCTACACTCAGCCACAAAGGCCTACACTCAGCCACCAAGGCCTACACTAAGCCACCAAGGCCTACACTCAGCCACCAAGGCCTACACTCAGAGATAAAACTCTCCTACCCTCAGCCTTTATAATTACAGGCTTACAAGACTCAGATCCAAAGGATCCTACAAGATAAAAGTGAATATAATAATGTTAACACAATAACTCAGAGAATAGAGAGATGAGATGTGAGTTTCTTGATGAGTTCTTGGAAGAACTCAGCTGAAATCAATCTGACTTAGCTTTCTTCAAAGCTTCTTGAAAGTATAACTCAATAAGATTGACTCCTTCTGCAGTTGATCCTTGATCTCTGCTACTTAAGATTCAGAGTGAATCTGAACCCTTCTTCTCAGTCTGGTTCCAAAAACTGATTTCTTGGATGGAGCTCTCTCTCTCCAACTTCTTAGATCTACACTTGATAGCACGATCTTCTTTGTTTAAACACTTGATCAATGATCTGAACAACCTGTGTTCTTTTAATCACTTCAACTACTACTTCTGTAGACTGTATAAGCCTATTTATAGGCCTTCTTCATGGTAACCGGTTGGTCCGGTTCATAACTGTCTTCTGACAACTCTGACAGGTGCAGTAGACTGGCTGGAATGGCAGCTGTCAAGTCATCCAGTCAGTTCTTGAAATAATTGTAACTGTCTGTAAGTGTCAAGACTTTCTGTCTTTAAGTGTCGACAATTATAGACCAAGTGTCGACACAAGTTATCTAAGTGTCGACACTAGTCTACAAGGTGTCGACACAACTCCTTGTGTTGTAGATTTTATATCTCGACACCGTTTCTTCTTCATGTGTCGACACTTATAATGTGTGTCGACACAAGTCCTTGTACTTCAGTATTTTGCTGAATTCTTCTAAGTGTCGACACAACATCTTTGTGTCGACACATCTTCATGTGTTGTACTTGATAAGTGTCGACACTGCTTCTTGGTGTCGACACATGTCTTCAGTGTTGATACTTGCTGAGTGTCGACACAGCTCCTTGTGTCGACACATCCTTCTTCTGTCGAGACTTCAGCTGAGTGTCGACACATCCCTTTAATGTCAACACTTGTACTTAGAATATTCTTGAACTTTGCTGATCTTTGCTAAGTGTCGACACAGCTCCTTGTGTCGACACTTTCTTCAATTGTTGAGTCTTCAGCTAAGTGTCGACACATTGTTCTGGGTGTCGACACATACTTCAAGTGTTGACTCTTCTGCTGTGTGTCGACACATTGTTCTGGGTGTCGACACTTACACTTAGTCTCTGCTAACTTTTGCTGAGTGTCGACACAGCTTCCAAGTGTCGACACTTTCTAATATAGACACAGCTTCACTGGGTGTCGACACAACTGCTAAGTGTCGACACAGTTTCTCTGCACTTTCTTCATTGAGTGTCGACACAGCTCCTTGTGTCGACACATTCTGTCTGGTGTTGACTCTGCATCCCAGGTGTCGACACAATGACTCCATGTGTCGACACTGCTTGCCTGGGTGTCGACATAAGTCTTCTTAAGTGTCGACACTTTCCCTCTGGGTGTCGACACATGGACTTGGAAACTTTTCTTCTTTCCTGCAAATACTTAACCTGCACAAGGTAACTCAAAAGCACATCAAATACATTTTGATGTATATCATTGAGTTGGGTGAGGCTTCTTCAAATCCGGTACATTTAAACCAATGTACCCAACAATGTCCCCCTATTTGGAGAAGTCATAACCCTTAGTCAATGATATACACCATTCATAATTAAATTACAAAATGATGTAAAGCAGGATTATATATAGCAGGGCAATCATAAACATGTATCAATCAAACATGTATACATCACAGAACAAATATGAAATAGATTTAACATATAACACATTGTTCTAATATCTGTCATATTCATTTTCAAAAGTTTACAGAATGTTTTACATCAAAAAGATTTCAAATTAAACTTTAAGAAAATCCTAATTCTATTTCTGTTCTGGCTCCTTAATCACTATTCCTTTTCCAGCTTGAACTTTGGCTTGAACAGGAGCTTCAGCAACTTCAGCATCAGCATGCTTCTTGCCTTTCAAGTCCTTTTTCTTTTGTTCTTCTGCTTTGATCTTTTGCCTTTCAAAGTAATGGTATGGCTTTGGAAAGTACTTGCTAGGCTCCTGGGCAGTAGGAGGTAGCTTTCCCATCTTGGCCTTCCTTCTATATTAAACAATGGCCTCCTGCCTTGACTCATGTTTCCTCCATTCCACTTCAGAAAACCACTTGTTCATGTTTTGAATGTTATCTTTGGAAGCTTTCCAGGCAGTCAAAATAATATTTCTTGAGGTAGGGCTCCACTGCTCAAAGTCTAGTCTTTGTTCAGCTTGTTCCCTAAACCTCTTCTTAGACAATCTAGTCTCTTCTTCTTTCTGCAGTGCTTCTTGCATAGCTTCAGATATAGGATGAACAACTTTCTCAAGAATGACATTGTCCTTACCCCCAGGTGGGCTATACATGGACTGTATCTCAGCATGAACCATGTCAAAATCTGGAGGAGGGTAGATGACTTGAGCCACTTCAGGTTGCTCCCCTCCTAGATATGCAGGATGAATTCCAGATTCAGCAACATTATCATCATCACAAAGAGGAGGATATCCAAGAGTTGCTCTGATAGAATTTGATATCCACTTGGCATGATCAGATCTGGCTTTGACTAAAACTCTCTCCCCCTTTATGACTTCTCTTTCTATATGATCTCTGACATCATCTTTCTGAAATCTTACTTGATTATCCAAATAATTAACTCCATCTTTAAAGAAAGGTTTTAACCTTTGGAGTTTGTCAGTTATCAACTTTTGAGAATCTTGGATGGCAGTCTTAAGAGCAGTGATTTCTTCTAGGAATACTTTGTCAAAATCTGCCTTTGCTACAGCTGGAGTCTGCCCTGCAGCTAGATTCTTCAGTTCTGTGACTATTGCATTGTGAGATGCAGTAAGGTTGTCATTCATTCTTATCTGATTTTCAAAAACATAACCTTGCTTCACAGCCATGTCATCCACTTGTGCTTTTATCTTCTCCTGGTGTGTAGCCAAGTACACCACTGCATTTCCACCCTTGTGGAAACATTCAGTCATCTCCTTTTTATTTTGGTTCATTTCAAACCTGATAGATTTTATGTCCTGGGCTAGATCAAATTGGAGAGACTTCTGCCCTTCATCCACATATTTCTCTATGGCCTGCCTTTGCTCATCAAGTTTAATTTGCATTGCAACCATTAAAGCATTATAATCAACAGTTGGAGCTGGCTGTGATATAGGCTGTTGTGCAATAGATTGTAAGGCCTTCTCATAACTTTGACTCCTTCTCTTGAATACATAAATTTTTTGTTTCTTTGCCCTTGCAGCCTCCTCATCTTCAGATGCTGAGGAGCTGGCTATATCTACCCTTTCCTTTGGTAGTTCCTCAACAGCTTGTGGCTTTTCAGTCTGTACATCTGGTGCCTTCTCAGTTTCTTGTCTTGCAGGCTCTTCAAGAATTTCAACTTGCTCCCCCTCAACTGGAGCATTCTCTCCTTCAGCAGCAGCAGTGTCCTTGTTAAAGTCTTGTTGATCCATATTTAGGAATAAATCTTCCATTGTAAATTCTTAGGGTGAATGAGCTGGAGAAAGCCTTGGCTCTTCAACCACTGGATCAGTAACTACAACTTCAACAGATGTGTCTTCCATGACAGCATCTGGGACTTGGCTATCCAGCTGAGTTTGCTGATGAACATCAGACAGATCAGTATCCTCTATAGGAAAATCGAAAGCATTTAGTTCAGAGAGTACCTCTAGGATGATGTTGGTGGCTTGTTCACTTTCTAGTGTAGTTGGTTCTTCTACAACTAGTGGCTCCCCCTGGATGTGATCCTTCTGTATGGGGCTAGCTTGAGGTAGCTCCCCCTGGATTTCAGCTACATCTTGAGGAGCTGGAGACTTCAAAACAGTCTCTTCTTCATTCTCATCAGGTGAGAAGACAACTTGTTCTTCACTGTTAGAGCTGCTAGTGGACACTTGAGCCACTGGAGCAGTTTTCCTCTTCTTCTTGAGTGGGGTTTCCTTTTCAGAACTGATCTTCTCAGGGGTTGGCATCTCCTTAGACAACACTATGTCCCATCTGGAGAATATTCTCATATCCATTTTCCTCATATGATTTATTTTACTTCCAGCAGCTTGTTGCATAACCTCTGGTATGCTACCAGCTAGGTATAAGCTTAAGATCCTGCCCAGATTTGGCTTCTTCAAGCTTTCCTTGATCTTCTCAAGAATTACTACAGACCAATCTGTTTGCAAAGTGAAGATGATCCTTGTCATAATACTGAACATATGGGCTGATACCCTATCATGCCCTCCTGGCTTACTTAGAATTACTTTGCCTACAATTTCTGACAGGAATTTGCCCTGACTGTTCATTCTTTTTCTATTCAAAACTGAACCAATCTTCATCTTAGAATCTAGTCCACACCAGGTTAGAGCTTCTCTGGTCTTTGAAGCTGTAACTTTATCTTCTTCTTTAGTTCTTGGAAACTGAAGAATTTTTCTCAGACTTTTGGAAGAGACCTTAACCTTCTCACCATGGACCCTTGACTTGATCTTGAGTCCAGATTCGTCGACCTTAGCACCACTGAGGAATTCCAAGACTTCCTTCTTCCAAATCTTAGTAGGTTCAGAAACAAGATATTCTAACCCTGAGTCTACTACTAGGGTTACTACAGTCTTGATTTCTTGATCGGCACCATCAAAAGCATTGCGCACCAGCTCGTAGCCTTCGTTGACATTCTCCTCAAGCTTTGGCGCAATTAGGGTTTGAAGAATTTGTCTTGAGAGAAGAGAGGTATCGACACAGTAGTTTGGTCTCGAAACTTTTGAAAGCGTGTCGACAGACTAAGGCAAAATCCTATTTATACCTTTCTAGGTTTGAAGATGAAAAGGCGGGCAGCTAACTTAAATTGTGTCGACACTGGCGATAAGTGTCGACACTGACTTAGAATGTCTCGACACATATGTGTCGACACAAGTTTTAGTCAACATATATATGTGTCGACACTTGTTTATGTGTCAACACAACTTAACTCAACACATAGTCGAGACTTTACTTAGAGAATTCTGAGTAAAAACTAAGTGTCGACACCACTTTGGATGTGTCGACACCTACTTGTCATGTGTCGACACTAATATTCTGAAGTGTCGACACTAACTTCCTAGATGTGTCGACACCTTTTTCCTGAAGTGTCGACACCACTATACTCTCTCGACACAGACAACTCTGTGTGTCGACACTATTTTACTTAGCCAATACTATAAACTTATTCTAAGTTTATCATACCTAGTTCAATTTTAAACCTATTGAACTTAGCTTCTTCTAGGGGCTTAGTATACATATCAGCTAGTTGATTATCTGTTCTAACATATTCAAGTAAAATATCTTCTCTTTCTACATGCTCCCTAAGAAAATGATATTTAATTTCAATATGTTTTGTTCTACTATGGGATACAGGATTATTGGCTATTGAAATGGCACTAGTAGAATCACAAAAGAGTGGAGTTCTACTTACCTGAATTCCATAGTCCTCAAGCTGATGCTGTATCCATAGACGTTGAGCACAGCAACTTCCAGCAGCCACATATTCTGACTCTGCAGTGGAGATAGCCACACTTGTTTGCTTTTTGCTACTCCATGAAATTAGTCTCCCACCTAGGAATTGACAGGTTCTAGTAGTTCTTTTTCTATCTTCTTTGCATCCTGCAAAGTCTGCATCTGAATAACCTGTTAGTTCAAAATCCCCATTCCTAGGGTACCAGAGGCCTAGATAGGGAGTGCCCTTTAGATATCTCAATATCCTTTTGACTGCTGTCAAATGAGACTCTTTAGGGCAGGCTTGATACCTTACACAGACACATGTAGCATACATGATATCTGCTCTACTTGCAGTCAAGTATAATAGGGAGCCAACTATCCCTCTATACAAGGTTTCATCTACAGGTTTCCCAGCATAATCCTTGCTAAGAGACATACTTGACCCCATAGGAGTCTTCATGGTGCTGGATGAATCCATACCATACTTCCTTATGAGTTCTTGGGTGAACTTGGACTGGCATATGGATAAACCACTTTCAGTCTGTCTTACTTGGAGACCCAAGAAGAACTTTAGCTCTCCCATACTACTCATCTCAAATTGACCTTGCATAAGTTTTGCAAACTTTCTGCAAAGGCTGCTTTCAGTAGACCCAAATATAATGTCATCTACATATATTTGGACTAGTATAACTTTGCCTCTAGATTCCCTAAGGAATAGAGTCTTATCTATTTTCCCCCTTGAGAACTTGTTCTCAATGAGGAAACAAGATAGGGTTTCATACCAAGCCCTAGGGGCTTGTTTTAACCCATATAAAGCTTTCCTAAGTCTATAGACATGATTAGGTAGAGTTGAATCAACAAAACCTGATGGTTGTTCCACATAGACTTCCTCTTTTAGATTACCATTCAGAAATGCTGACTTGACATCCATTTGGTAAACTTTGAATCCTTGAAAGGTTGCATAGGCCAGGAACATCCTTATGGCTTCCAGTCTAGCTACTGGAGCAAAGGTTTGATCAAAGTCAATACCTTCTTCCTGCCTATATCCTTTAGCAACCAATCTTGCTTTGTTCTTAATGATGACTCCTTATTCATCCATCTTATTCCTGTAGATCCACTTGGTTCCTATTATATTGTGGTCTTTGGGTTTAGGAACAAGTTCCCAGACCTTGCACCTCTTGAACTGATTCAGCTCTTCTTGCATTGCTTTAGTCCATTGTGGATCTAGAATGGCTTCTTCAAACTTCTTTGGTTCAACTTGAGATAGAAAACTGGAGTAGATTGCTGCATTCAGATTTCTGCTCCTTGTTTGTACTCCTTGTCTTGGATCTCCAATAATCTGCTCTACTGATGATCTCTAAGATGCCTATTGGCTGGAGGCATCCTGACTTCTGGTTGAACCTCTTCAGTTCCTTCATCTTGCTGCACTCCTTGTACTTCTTCTGCAATATGTACATGTAGTACTCCCCCTGGACAGCAGCCACTATCTTCTACTTGCTGTCTTGCAGCAGGTTCTTCTTCTATAGTAAGCTTGTCCAACTTCTTTGTTATACCAGTGGAGCTGCATACACTACTAGACAACTCATTGTTAATAAGTTTAGTCTCATCAAATACTACATGTACAGATTCTTCTACAACTTATGTAGACAAGTTGTAGACTCTATAAGCCTTACTGTTGTTGTTGTACCCAACAAAAATTCCCTCTTGGGATTTGGCAGCAAACTTAGTCAAGTAAGACTTTTCATTGTTAAGTATGAAGCATTTGCAACCAAAGATCCTGAAGTAGGATAGGTTTGGTTTCCTGCCTTTCATAACCTCATAGGGGGTCTTGTTGAGGCCTTTAGTAATGGTAGCCCTATTAATAACATGACATGCAGTATTAACTGCTTCAGCCCAGAAATATTCTGGTAGTGATGTGTCACTTAATAGGGTCCTACCTGCCTCAATCAAGGTTCTATTCTTCCTCTCAGCAATGTCATTTTGCTGAGGTGTTCTTGGTAAAGAAAACTCTTGAAATATCCCAAAGTCTTCACATAGTCTTGTCATACTATCAGACTGAAATTCAGTACCATGGTCACTTCTTATTTTGACCACTGTACTGTCTTGTTCATTCTGAATTTGCTTGACAAAGCTATGGAAGACACTAGGTGTTTCAGATTTCTGTCTTAAGAAGAACACCCAGGAAAACCTTGAGTAGTCATCTACAACTACAAAGGTATAGACCTTCCTACCTAGGCTGTGAACTGGCATTGGACCAAAGAGATCCATATGCAAGAGGTATAAACACCTCACAACATCTTTGTTTTCTATGCTTCTAAAGGTGGATCTTGTCTGCTTGCCCTTTTGACAAGCTGAGCAAATACCATCTTTAACACACTTAACTTGAGGACCATTCCTCACTAACTCTTTGCTAAAGAGTTTGCCAATTGTCTTGTAATTTAGATGGGCTAGCCTCTTGTGCCATTTGACACAATGAGAGACTTTCTCATCTACTACAAGACACACTGGAGAACCATTGTTCTCAACCATAATGTCTAAGCAGTAGACATTCCTTTTCCTATAACCAGTCAAAATTATCTCTTGATCAGTTGACCTCCTGATATGACAACCATTTTTCACAAATGAGATGTCATATCCTACATCACTCAATTGACTTATACTAATAAGGTTATGTTTCAAACCTTTAACGTAGGCCACTTGAGTAATTGTAATAAAGGAGTTAGATATGTTACCAAAACCCTTGATGATCCCTTTTTCAGAACCACCAAAGGTGACTTTTGGACCATCCTTGATGGGTATGTAGTCCTTTAGTAAACCCCTTGTTCCAGTCATATGTCTGGAACATCCACTGTCCAAGTACCATATTGGGGCATGGCAACTTGGACTCACCTGCAAAACAGATTAGTGAACCTTAGAACCCAAAGAATTCTTGGGTCCTTGGTACTTGTTAGTTTGCATCCTGACAAAGCTACCTACTGGTTTTCCAATAGGCAGTTTGCTACTCACTTTGGCACTAGCATTGTGCCAACAGTCCATTGCAAAGTGGCATATCTTGCCACAACACCAACACTCAAACTTATTGTACCTTTGCTTAGGTACAGTCTTAGCTGTTTTATCCATAACTGGCTTGTTGAGTGTTGGGGCTTTGTCCTTGCACTTGGACTGGACAGTCCTTGCAGGTTTAATAAAACCCAGTCCAGCCTTGCCTTTGTGATGAACAAATTCATCAATTAAAGGTTGAACTGACTTAGGTTTAGAAAACCTAGCAACTAGATCTTTCTCCTTCTGAAGATTAATCTCCAGACTCTTGATTTGATCATTCTTATATGTGATAGTCCCCATCTGAATCACAGTTATGTGCTTCAGTCTGGCTATCTCATTTAGCTTTTGATCAAACAATTTCTCAGAATCAGTTGCCATAGCTTTGAGATTAGCAATTTCCTTTGCCTGACTTTTGGCTAGGGACTTACTCTTCTTATAAGCTTGCAACAGAACTTTATATTCATCTATCAACTGATGAATATCTTCTTCAGACTCAGATACACTCTCATCACTTGATGAAGATGAATCTGATTTTGTACTGGCACAAGAAACTAAACTGGAAGAACAATGTTGTACCTTACTAGGTCCTGGCTGCTCCAGGATTTTGTCACTTTCAGTCAATGCCATTAGCCCTTGGCACTGACTGTCTTCTTGTTCATATATAGAATTCATAATTTGCATGAACTCTTCTTCTTCCTACTCAGCAAACAGCCCTATATATGCCTCAGCATCTGACTCAGTTTCTGATGAAGAAATATCTGACAGAGTCTTCTCCTTTTTGGCAACAAATGACTTTTCTTTCTTACCTTTGAAATGAGTCTTCTTCTAGTCACTTGACTCCTTTCTCTTTTCTGGACAATCTGCAACAACATGGCCTTATCTATTGCAGCAATATCACACTATTTTTGAAAGTGTTGCCTTGCTAGACTTAGTCTTTTTCCTGTCCTTCTTTGAAGCCTTTTTATTCTGATAAAAATCTTCTTTTCCCTGTGAAGTAGAAGGCCTTCTCCTCCACTGTTTCTTCTTCAAGAACTTCTGAAAATGTCTAGTGAAGGCAGCAAAGTCCTCATCACTTTAACTGCTTTCAGACTTTGTACTTGCTGACTCATCTGACTCAGTTTCAGTAATCTTTGGAGGTGGAGTTGGTGACTTACCTCTGTACTTTCTGGGGGCTTCTGTTTTGAAGGCCACTGTCCTTTCCTTATGTTCACTTCTTGTTGATTTCTCCTCTTCTTTCCTCACTGTCAACTGCATTTCATAAGACAACAGTTTGCCAAACAGTGTAGGTGGAGGAATTTCTGCCAACTTAGCCATTTCTCTAATGGCACAGGTCTTGGTATCCCAATCTTTTGTTAGGGACCTTAGAAACTTGTCATTGAGTTCATAATTACTGAACTCTCTGCCATAGGACATGAGTTCATTCACAATCCTGTATAACTTCTTATAGCACTCAGTTATGCTATCAGCTTTTCCTTGTCTAAAACTTTCATATTCTTGATTTAGCAAGGATTTTCTGTCTTGTCTTACTTCTTCAGAACCCTCCATGTACACAATAAGAGTTTCCCACATCTCTTTAGTTGTCTTACAGTGTATCAGATTCTGAAAAGTTGCATCATCTATGGCACTCACTATAATATTCTGAGCCCTCTTATCCATAGTAGCTAGAACAATTTCATCCTTAGTCATTTCAGAGAAATCCTTAGGTGTTCTCTGATTGGCATCCAAGACTGAAATCTTCATGGGCACATATGGCCCTTTCTTTACTGTGATATAAATCCTAGGGTCTGAGGCTTCCATAAAAAGTCTCACCCTTTCCTTCCATATCCCAAAGATCTCTTTCCTACATATAGGTAGCTTCATGGATCCCAATTCCTTGTGATTTTCAGTAGAACCCATGGTTCTTGATTTTCTTGATTCTGTAATTCACTTAGACTGAATCTGCCAACAGGATCTACTCAGACTGTTATGTCCGCTTTTGAGTAACCTGGCTTTGATACCACTTGAAAGATATTGTCCCTAAGCACCTAGAGGGGGGGGGGGGTGAATAGGTGACTTGAATCTTTTTAACTTTTTAGGCAGCAAACAGATAATATCACAAAATTATATCTAATTTATCACAGCACTCATTCAGCAATCACAGCAATTCACAAACACATAGTAGACACAGAGTTTTATAGTGGTTCCCCAAGCTTTGGGTACATCCACTTTCCCCCTTCGCCTATCTAGCAGTGTACTAGATTCGGCCAAACTTCTCCACTAACTCAGAACCCAAAACAGGCTCCTACACCTCAGGCCCAAGGCCCTACAACTCAGCTTTTCCACAAAGCCTACACTCAGCCACAAAGGCCTACACTCAGCCACCAAGGCCTACACACATCCACCAAGGCCTACACTCAGCCACCAAGGCCTACACTCAGAGATAAAACTCTCCTACCCTCAGCCTTTATAATTACAGGCTTACAAGACTCAGATCCAAAGGATCCTACAAGATAAAAGTGAATATAATAATGTTAACTCAACAACTCAGAGAATAGAGAGATGAGATGTGAGTTTCTTGATGAGTTCTTGGAAGAACTCAGCTGAAATCAATCTGACTTAGCTTTCTTCAAAGCTTCTTGAAAGTAGAACACAATAAGATTGACTCCTTCTGCAGTTGATCCTTGATCTCTGTTACTTAAGATTCAGAGTGAATCTGAACCCTTCTTCTCAGTCTGGTTCCAACAACTGATTTCTTGGATGGAGCTCTATCTCTCCAACTTCTTAGATCTGCACTTGATAGCACGATCTTCTTTGTTTAAACACTTGATCAATGATCTGAACAACCTGTGTTCTTTTAATCACTTCAACTGCTACTTCTGTAGACTGTAAAAGCCTATTTATAGGCCTTCTTCATGGTAACCGGCTGGTCCGGTTCATAACTGTCTTCTGACAACTCTGACAGGTGCAGTAGACCGGCTGGAATGGCAGCTGTCAAGTCATCCAGTCAGTTCTTGAAATAACAGTAACTGTCTGTAAGTGTCGAGACTTTCTGTCTTTAAGTGTCGACACTTATAGACCAAGTGTCGACACAAGTTGTCTAAGTGTCGACACTAGTCTACAAGGTGTCGACACAACTCCTTGTGTTGTAGATTTTATATCTCGACACCGTTTCTTCTTCATGTGTCGACACTTATAATGTGTGTCGACACAAGTCCTTGTACTTCAGTATTTTGCTGAATTCTTCTAAGTATCGACACAACATCTTTGTGTCGACACATCTTCATGTGTTGTACTTGATAAGTGTCGACACTGCTTCTTGGTGTCGACACATGTCTTCAGTGTTGATACTTGCTGAGTGTCGACACAGCTCCTTGTGTCGACACATCCTTCTTCTGTCGAGACTTCAGCTGAGTGTCGACACATCCCCTTAATGTCGACACTTGTACTTAGAATATTCTTGAACTTTGCTGATCTTTGCTAAGTGCCGACACAGCTCCTTGTGTCGACACTTTATTCAAGTGTTGAGTCTTCAGCTAAGTGTCGACACATTGTTCTGGGTGTCGACACATACTTCAAGTGTTGACTCTTCTGCTGTGTGTCGACACATTGTTCTGGGTGTCGACACTTACACTTAGTCTCTGCTAACTTTTGCTGAGTGTCGACACAACTTCCAAGTGTCGACACTTTCTGATGTAGACACAGCTTCACTGGGTGTCGACACAACTGCTAAGTGTCGACACAGTTTCTCTGCACTTTCTTCATTGAGTGTCGACACAGCTCCTTGTGTCGACACATTCTGTCTGGTGTCGACTCTGCATCCCAGGTGTCGACACAATGACTCCAAGTGTCGACACTACTTGTCTGGGTGTCGACACAAGTCTTCTTAAGTGTCGACACTTTCCCTCTGGCTGTCGACACATGGACTTGGAAACTTTTCTTCTTTCCTGCAAATACTTAACCTGCACAAGGTAACTCAAAAGCACATCAAATACATTTTGATGTATATCATTGAGTTGGGTGAGGCTTCTTCAAATCAGGTACATTTAAACCAATGTACCCAACACCAAGGATACAGGAAAGGGGGGTTAGAAGTCATGCTGTAAGTTCTCATGGGGCCTCAGGAAGGGGGCTGACTGAAAGGAAGGAACCTCCTCCCAGGCCTCGTGATGCTCACTGCATGCATTCATTCCACCCTTCCACGTGTCACGGTGGAAGAGGCAGTTCTGGCAGCAGATCCAGATCTATCCCGTTTGGACCTAGGCTCATGACTGCCTCTGTCACTAGATCAGGTCAGAAACGGAGATACAACATTCACGCGTGTTGGTGCTATGGCAAGGTGGGACACTTTGCCATAGACTATTGGCACAACCCCTTTGTGTCAAGGGCAAGGGCCTATCCACATCTCCTGGGCAGAAGTAGTCTTCCTGTCAGGATTTCTGAAGGAAGGCAGTCGAGTGTTTATGCTAACAAGAACCTAGGACCGAATATGTATTGGGTTCCTAAGGTAAAGTAACTCTCTTTTGTAGGGTAGTCTAGGTTCCCGTAAATATAATGGGAACTAGACAGTAGATGTTTCAAGACTATATTGGAACAAATATATGGAATAACAGAAGTGATATCTACCTGGGCATACTCACATTGAGCACCTGGTATGTTTTAACCAGAGGGGCTAAAAGATAACTCTCATAATCCCAGGTACTCTTAATCAGCTCCAAGACTTGAGTCACATTGTATCGACATTTCCATATATATATATATATTTATATATTTATATACACATATATGTGTGTACACCTAAGGATAGGTTAACACGGTAAACATAAACCTTAGACACATCAATGAAGATTTATCGAAAATTTCACTGGTAGATTCGAGAACTAACATCTACAGGCGTAAATCAGTTCACTGAAAACTAATGAAGATACGTCATTGGAAATCTCGACAACGAAGATACGTCATTGGAAATCTTGACATCAAGAAATGTATGGAGAAGCCCGGTTCAAAGCCTAAATATATTGGCTTTAAGAAATATATATATATTTAGAAATTTTTTTTTTTAATTATCTTGATATCAGAAGACCCGTTAAAATCCCTTTAGACCCATCGATAACGCACAGTTCCCGCCGACCCTTCACATTCCGCAGGAAGCTCACCGAAGGACTCTCGACGATTCGTGAAGCATTCCCGCAAGATTCCCGCAAGCTTCTTCCCGAAGGACTCTAACCGAAGGACTCTCACCGAAGGACCCGTGATTCTTCCCCTTCCGTCGCCATCCCACAAGATTCCCGCAACCCTTGAAGACTTCCGTCGATCTTGACGTGCAAGAATCCCGCAACCTCGTCCAGGGATTTCTCCGCAGTTTCGATCAATCTCAGTGGCATGCACCTCCCGGCTGTCCGTCGTCCTTGTCAAACTAACTCACCGTCTACGCACTTGGGTAACCACATCCTCATCCTTACAAGAACTTTATTACTAGTGTCGCTTTCCTTTTGACTTTTGATTAAGCGTAGAGTAGGGATTCTCTCCCTAGGTTTGCGATGGCTCCAAGGACAACCGCTGGACTGATCACTGGATGTGAGCTGGTTCGAGCAGGGTTCTCACATGCTTCTGATGAATTCAGAAACATCATTATCATGCTAGAAGAGGCTGAACTCTCATTCGTACTGGAGCACCCGTATAAAATCTTGGACAAGGAAGTGCTGGAGTTCTTCGCTACCGCCAAACTCCGAAATGAAGACTCTCTCATCAAGAGCAAGGTTGCAGGGGCAACGATCAAGATGTCTGCAAGCAAGCTAACCCAATACTTGCAGCACACTAGTTCGGAGCACGGGGATTATCTTGAGGAAGAGGATAAAACTAAGACATTATTATTCTGTGGACTCGCTCGAGGCACCAGATCGATAAAGCGAAAGGAAATGAATGAGGAGGGGAAGCTTCTGTCAGACATCATTGGGAAGGTACTCATATGCAAACCGGGTTAACATGACCACATCTCTGCGGACATGTTCAAGATCCTTGTGGCAATTGTCTGCCGAAAAAGATTCAACTGGGGGGCATTGCTTTTTGAGAAGATAAAGGACACCCTCAGATCTCCTAGCTTTGGCCGAATCATCAGTCTGTATCTCAATCAGTTAAACGGAGATAAGTATGACATGAGTAAAGGTGTTCCTCTACATTACTTGAAGAAAATGGACTCGAGTGTTTTTGACAGATGGGAGAGGCGCATTGGGCAGGCTGCCGTGGTAGAGCAACAGGAAGTATCTCCAGCCGAGGACGGAACTGTGGCTGACTCCTTAGTAATCCCCAGTGAAATTCCTGATGCTTTGACTACAGGAATTGAGGGGGAGCCTCTACCCACTTATGCTAATATCGTATCTGACATCTCCCAGATAGCCAGAGATGCAGTGGCGGATATACAAGAAGCAAGTGAAGCTGTGCTGGAGGATGAGGAGGCCCTGAACCTGAACGATCTAGGAGTCGGAGGTGCGGTAGAGGAGACTGCTGACGAAGGGTTGGAAGATGATGCTGATGCGAATGATCTCATGGATGATGAAGGTGAGGAAGAAGGCAATGAGGGACAGGAAGCATTGGAGACTCAGGATATCACTGAAGTTCCATCTGACAAGCACGCTCCTGAGATCGTCCATGAGAACATTGGTGCAACAGTGGAGGGGGAGTCCGAGAAATCGACAGAGGCCGCAAGCATTCCCCCTTTAGAGACTGTGCTCGTGTCCAGCTCTACAGGTGCATCTGTTGAATAGCAAAGCCAAGGAGTGCCTCAGGATCTTCCACTACGAGATGATCTAGCCAATCACACCGTGAATGTCATTCAGGGTATAGTGGATGAGCTTAAAGCATCTTTTGAGAAAGCTAAAAATAAAATATTGAAAAGAATTAAGAAATCAGAGAATCTCATGCTCCAGAATATGGTGGAGATCAATCACAAACTGGACGTGATGGAAAAGAAGTTTGAAGATAAGTACACTGCGGCCGGCCAAGCTGTCACTCTTCTTATGGACGGATTGAAAAAGAACACCGATACTCTCACCGTAGTGAATCAGAATGCTCATGTCGTAGCAAATAACATTCAAAAGTTTGATGGTAATATGGTAACTCTTAACACCAATCAACAAGCCTTGGTCACTGAATTCTCCAGGACTACAAAGCACATTGATGAGTCACTGCATGCTTATGCAAACTCCATTGCAGTCGAAGCCAAAAAGGGGGAGAAAGAATATATAGCTATGATGGCCGAGCTTCAAGAAATCATCATCAAAAACTTTGAGCAGTCAAACACATATGTTTATGACAGTTGCTGGTGGATGCTCCAACAAGCGTTAGGCGTTAATATCCCTGCAAATCCCGAGGGTACTCCTGCTCCTGAAATTTATACTGCGGCTGATGAGGGAGCCAATGCTGAAGAAGCTCCTGTAAGTGAAGCTGATGCTCATAGGGCTGCTAGGGCTACCTCCAAGGCAAAACTGATGGCAATGTTTGACCAAGGAGCCCTAGCAAAAGCCAGGGACAAGAGAAAATCTCAAGAAGGGACATCCAAGGAAACAGAAGCTGAAATGAGAATCAGATTGAAGGAGGAGGAAGTAAGAAACGAAAAGTGGAGTCCGGTTTCAAAGAGTATCATCTTGGACACATTCTGGCTACATGAAAAAGGAGAAATCAATCGAAACGACGTATACAGCCAGCATGAGTGGGAGCTGCACAAGACGTATGAAGTTAAACGGAACATCTTCTTCAGGACCAACACTGCGGCAGATAAAGCTCCTCCACCCAGATACTATCCAAAGCCCAAGGAATACGTTGAAAGGCAAAGAAAGAAGTTTTTGGCTCAGAAACATAAGGATGACCTAGCCAAAAATCCATAGACAGAAATTCATAGATTGTCATTGTCTCTTGAACACTTTTATCTTGTCTTATTGATATATGAACGATCCTGATTATATTTATATATATATATGTATATGAATTTATGATTGACTCAAGCCTTGATCTGCTTGCCTATATTTTCTTGTGCCGCATCTTTATATTCTCTATGTTTTATATATTATCTGGTTGGTGGTATTCATCTTAGCTAGTAGGATTTTGGCTTCGTCAAATAGGGGGAGATTGTTGGGTATTGTATCCACAATTACCTGGATTTGAGGAAGCCACCTGTCAAGCTAAGATGAATTCACAATGTATTTGATAAAATCTTTCAAGTTGTGCTTGCAGTTATTCCACACTAAGTACACACCAATGTCAGGGTGCAGTAGGTCAATATACATGGGTCTGTGCGACGTAATCCCTCGTTGAGTAGATCAGTGTGTTGGCCTACGTGTACTCTCTCTATTGGAGTGTACTTATTTTCAAGTACAGGGCTGTGTTAAGGCACGAGCAGACAAGGAGCAAGGATGGGTCAAGGAGCACCTCATGGGTGGAAAGACGAAAAATCGTCTAAGTGTAAATCGACGAGAATCACTAGTGATTCTCGCCGAATCGTCGAGAATCATTGGCTGATTATCGCCGACTCGATCCAGCTACTTCAAAGCGAGCAACTCTGATGCTAAGTAATAATCGACGAGAATCACCAAGTGATTCTCGCCGATTCGGCGAGAATCACTGGATGATTCTCGCCGTCTCGACCCGGCTAAATCAGTGCGTGCAACCAAGTCAACTTCGACGAGAATCATCTTTGATTCTCGCCGAATCGTCGAGAATCACCTTTGATTCTCGATGATTCGACGAGACTCACTTTCGATTCTCGCCGATTTTGACTTGGGCAATTTTCTGGAAAAAGCTGGACCGGATTCTATCGCTGGCACTGTTTTCAATCGGATTTGGGGTTTCTTCTGGTGGGACACATAACGGTCATAAAAGAGTATTTTACTATATAAATACACGCGTATTTTTGAACAGTAGATCAGCGAAGAAGATTTGAAAAAGACGAGCCGCGACGTGACCTAGATCGCGAGTTCCGCTCCGCCGCCGCCGCCGTCGCCGCTCAATCAAGTTGATCGCCGGTCTTGATCGTGGTTTCTTCCAGATCCTCCGGCGACAGAAGCTTAGCCAAGCTTAGAGTCTCACGTGTCTAACCGGAGATCCTTTGTCTCTTGATTTGTTGATCGGGAAAACCTTCCCCGTCCAAATCGATTGAGACGATCGATCCTAGTGTGGCCGTTGGAAGACCTAGCTAGCTTTGCTACGAAGTTTGAATCTCAAAGTACTGCATCCGCACACCGTTGTCGCCGCCAATCCCGTGAACCAAGCCGCCTCCCATCTTGCCGCCGCCGGTTCCGGGGAGATTCTCTCCAAGAGAGATCTAGGGTTGTGGACTCTTCGTGGACTTCAAGAACACGTCGTCAACGAAGAGGGACACCTTAGTCTCCAAAAGTAGTTTGTATTTCTTGTACATTCTAGTTTATTTTTGTTGTAAAGGAACGTTGGTTCCTAGTTGTAAGGGTTGGGTGCAACCCGTGTTGTGGCAGTGTTGATTCCTACGTGAGGAAGGGTTCCTTCCGATAGTGCAAGGATTGGATTTCAATCCTGTTGGTGAAGAGACCGAGTCGTCCCTTGTTGGGAGATAGGTCGAAGGGGGAAAGTGGAGGTACCCAAATCGGGGAACCACTATAAATTGCTTGTGTACCTTCTTTGCTGTGTTGTTTTATTTTCGTGTGCAGGTACAATTTTAATTCCGCAAAAACGCTGCATGTCACCTATTCCCCCCCCCCCCCCCCATAGGTGAAGGTTGTTGACACTAGGTGGACTTTTAAAAGAGCACTTCTGGGACTTGCCAATTCCTTGAAAGGCGTCTCATTTCTTGGAGTAGCAAAAAGCAAAATTGTGTCACAATCTCAACGACCGAGTTAGAATACATTTCTGCCGGCATTTGTTGTGCACAATTGTTGTGGATAAAGAATGAACTGGAAGATTATAATCTAAAAGTCCAAGACATCCCCTTGTTTTGTGATTCCTCTAGTGCAATTACAATAGCCAACAATCCAGTCTCTCACAGCTGGACAAAGCACATAGAGCTGCGATATCATTTCATTCGAGAGCATGCGGAGCATGGTGACATAGATCTACAATATGTCCCAACTGACAGGCAAGTTGCAGATATTTTTACAAAGTCGCTGGACAAGGCCAAGTTCTCGTTCTTTAAAACTGAACTTGGCATGCTCAAAAAGGATGAAAGAGAATGAAGACAAAGGTGTCAGGCAAGATCAAGATCATATTTTACTTCAAAAATCAGAAAATTTCAGTTTTGGACTTCATTTTTCGAGGACAACACTTGTACTCGAGATCAGCATACTTGCCTCTCGAGATCAGTATATTTGTCCCTCGAGAACTACAGACTTACCTCTCGAGTACAAAGAATTTCTTTCTCGAAACTATGTGTTCTACTTGAGAACAAGTTTTATTCTACTCGAGTACAAGACTCACTCCTCTCGAGAACTGAAAGATCTATACTCAATGCTGGCTATCTCCTTCTCAAGAATAACTAATACTCTCGAGAAATAAGGTGTCAGATTTTTCTTCAGTTCAAAATTTTCATATCGACACACAGGCACTAAACCGCCTCTTTCCAGGTATTTTAATGATTATTTATATACTTTATCATCATGAATAGAGGTAAATATAAATAGAAATCAGTCCAAGGAATTTATATTCTCGATTTCAAACCCTTTATCTCGAGAAAACCATTTCGTCTTCCTCCGTCTCCACCATCTGCCGCAAGCTAGTTCTTCCCCCTCGCCGGCCAGTCAAATCAATTTCTCGACATCCATGGCTTCGTATTCAAAGCTAGGGATCAGGAGTGAACTAATTTCTACCGGGATTGCAGAGATATCAGATGATTTCTGAAACGTTCTTCTTCTGCTAAAGACAGTCGGGTTATCATTTGTTCTTGAATATCCATGCCGAATTCTAACTACTGATGTTGAAGAGTTCTTCCAGAACGCAAAGATGAAAAGGAATGGTAAAGTGATCAATTCAAAGGTTCAAAACATCAAGGTAAAGATGTTTGCTCTGTCTGTTTCTAAATTTTTGTGATTGCCGGTAATAGACATTGAAGATGATCTCTTAGACATTGACTATGAGAGAGCTTTTAATTTCTGTGGCATTCTCCAAACCTCTCACACCATTAGAAGGAAATATATGAATGTTGAAAGCAAGTTATTGGCTTACATGTTGGGCAAAGTCCTTCTATGCAAAACCAGTTCAATCAGTTATATCACTTCAGAGTTCTTTAATTTGATGATTGCTATTGTAAGCAGAAATTCCAGTGGGGAATGATGATTTTTGAGAAGATAGAGGCTTGTCTGAAAAGCCCAAACTATGGTAGAATTGTTTCTTTATATCTAAACCAAATGGACCCAGAAGCCTTTCCCATGAAAAAGGCATAGCCCTCCACCACATGAAAAAGTTCTCCATAACCTCCATCCAGAGATGGTAAGTCAAATTACAGAAGTCAGATAAATCTTCCAAGGACATAGAAGATGCGGATAGGACCCCATCTCCTCCTTCACATCTAATAATTGACTCAGTTATTAAGGGGGAGCCAGCCGCATTTGTCTCAGCACAGCCATCTCTAGCTTCTGCTGCTTCAGTCATTCCTCCTCAAGCTACTTCAGTTGCTGCCACGGTTATTCCATCTTCTGCTACTGCTTCAGAAATTCCACCTGCTGCTAGTACAGTTTCTTCAGAAGTTCCAACCCAAGCTGTTGCTATCTCCTCTTCTTTTTTTGCAAATAGACAAAGAATTCTCTGCTGCTGATGACATTCCAGATTCAGAAATTCTGTCAGATGCCCAGGCTGAAGACCAGATTCTGTCTACTAAAGATGACATTAATAAATTGATAGAGGAGCTCACCTCTAATGAGCCTCTATCTCCTATCTCTGAAGACCAGCCCTCTTATCCTGCCAAGTCACCAGCACAGTCTCCAAAAAAATCCCCTCCTGCTGCTAAGTCTCCTATATCCAACAAGAATCCTCTCCTCCAGCTGATAAAACTCCAGAACCTGAACCAGAGAAGCTTTCGGATAATGTACCTGACGATGATATTGTCTCAATTCATGATTCAGATGATGAGATTCATGAAGAAGCTGCTGAACCAAAACTTCCAGGTCTTCATTTTTTTATTCCTTCTTTGCTGCCCTTAGACACTGAAGAAGAAGACAGTTCTGTCAAGAAGAAATTAGCCTCAACTTCTACTGTTGTTCTAGAAGAAATCCCTCCATGGTCTGCTCCTGCTCTGCCTCCACCATCTTCTCAACTAGAAAGTTTTCATGAAGGTACAATTCTACACAGGATTGAAGAAATGCTTGCTGCTCAGAGAAAGTACTTTGATGATTCTCTAAAAATTGTAACTGAGAAAGTAACTGCTCTAGAGAAAGATACGAGCCGAAGATTTGCTGAAATCCAAAACAATACAAATGAATTCAAAAAGCCTTTACAAATTGGTGGAAAAGGCATTGATCACACCATTACAAGCATAGGTCAAGTGATGGACCAATCTGTAACCCTAGGAAATAATCAGATCATACTTGAGAAGAATGCTCATGTTAGAAATTTTAAAACTTGTGAAGAAGTTGGCACTTTCAAAGAATATGTTATCAGCACCCTCTCCATAGATGTCAGAAAGAGGGAGGACAAAGTGAAAGAGCAATTAGCTAAACAAGCCCAAGATATGAAAAATCAATGGGTTGATCAGTTGAAAGAAATTCAGACCTTTGTACTTAAAAAAGTTAAAAGTACAAAATTATATACATATGATACAACTATTTGGATGCACAATGAATTGTTTCCTGAATTAGCCATGGCTCCCTCTGCTCCTCCTCCTCCTCATTTGGATGTGAATAGGCCTACCTTCTCTCCTCCTCCTGAATATTTTGAAGGACCTCCTCTAGCATACTTTGAAGGACCCCCTCCAGATTACTATAAAGGACCTCCTCCTGATGTGTATGAACAAGTATGGGAGTCAGAACAGATAGGTATGCCTCCTCACCCTCCAGATGTATAGAAAGTCAAAAGAAGAAGATATGGAGATGGAGCCTCTGCCAGTAGGTCAACTCCTCAACCAGAAGCTGAAGGCAAAAGAGCTTAAGAATATGCTAAAGGTTGGAGCCCAACCTCCAAAGCTCTCATCCTTGATACCCTGAAGTTGGTGGTTGACTATAATGAGAAAAGAAATTTGCACTATAGTTCAGATGAATGGGATTTGTATGAGAAGTCTTTAACAAAGAGAAGAATTTATGACAGAATATTTGGCAGGAACAATCCAAAGGCTCCACCTAGACCTCCGAAATATTTTCCCAAGCCTTTTAGCTACCAAAAGAGGCAACAAGAGAAACTGGAGAGACAACAACAACATCAACAGGATCAGTGAATAAGAGATGATGAAAGTTCATTCTTTTTGAAATTATAGAATCTAATTCTCTTGGACAAATTTTTGATTATATGAACTTCTAATTATGCTGGTTTGATTTTTATATCTTATTGTATTTTCCTCAAATTATCATGTTAAGTAGTTTCTTTATTTGTTTTTTTCTTGATATAATTCACCTTAGTGTAGAGGGTTCTAACTTCTACGAATAGGTGGAGATTGTTTGGTATTGCATCCACAATAGCCCAGATTTGTTTGAAGTCACCCTTGAACTATGATGAATTAAGTTTGTATTTGATGCTTTGTTTAGTTAAGTGTTTGCAGGACATAATTGCTAAGTGTAGACCAATGTCAGTGTACAATGAGTCTCCAAACACAAGATCATAGAATGTAATCCCTCATTGTGTGATCCATGGTGTTGACTCATGTGTAGCCTCTGTATTGGGACACACTTCCTTTCAAGCACTAAGGACAAGAGAAAAGATGGATGTTGTTTTTATGAAGAAAATATGTTTTTATGTTTTTCAAAAAAATTCTAAGTCTTTTTCTCGAGTACTAAGCTTGTACTCGAGAAGGACTTAAGAATATTCTCGAGTAAGACTTGTCTTCATTTCGAGTGGCAGAAGTTGTTCTCGAGAAAGCTTCTTGTTGTTCTCGAGAAGGTCTTATGTACTCGAGTAATATATGACATTTTCTCTTGGGATGTTTTCTTCTCCAGTCAATATTTTTCTAAGTATTTTTCTCGAGAAGAATAAAATTATTCTCGAGAAGACCATCTTTTGTTCTCGAGATGCAGAATAATTTTCTCGAGATCATAAGTGCTTTTCTCGAGAGCCAGACTCTTGTACTCGAGATGTTTATCTGTTCTCGAGTGACAGTATAATTCTTCTTGAGAACAAAAGGTTATTTTTCTCGAGTGCTTCCTTCATTCTCGAGACTGTAATTTTCCACCCACTACTAGAAAACAGACTTTTAGCCACTACAAATTGTCGTGGCTAAAAGTCCAAAACCTTGTCTAAAGCCTTTTAGCCACTACCTACCCACGACAAATGGGCGTGGGCAATGCGAGCGTGGCTAATAGTATTATCCACGCTGAATCCGTGGCAAATAAGTTTTAGCCACGAATTTTAGCCACGAATTAAAATCATGGCTAATGGGCCTATTTTCAGCAATTATTAGCCACGGTTCAATTGTCGTGGCTAAAAGCTCCTTTTTGCCATGGTTCAATTGTCGTGGCTAAAAAGCTCCTTCTTAAATACCCATTTTTTGCCATAGATTAGGCTTCTGTGGCTAATAATAATAGTATTAGCCACGGAATAGGCAAACCGTGGCAAAAACTTTTTTATTTGGCACGAATTAGTCATCTGTGGCTAATACTAACTTATTAGCCACGGAATAAGTACCGTGGCTAGTACTTCATTATTAGTCATGGTTTTCCGTCGTGGCAAAAAAAATCGTGGCTAAAGGTCTGTTTTCTAGTAGTGGCCTCCACATACTTTTTCTAAGTATTTTTATAAACTTAGCCAACCTGCCTTAATGCTCCACCCCCTCAAAGATGTTGCAGAGGGGATGGTCAGTCACCACTCAGATGGAGTGTACCTAGAAGTAGGGTCAGAGCATTCGAGCCAAGGTGACCAAAGCAAAGGCTAGCTTTTCCAAGATAGGATATCGAAGCTCGGGTTTCCTCAGGACCCAACTTACATAATATATGGGGAGCTACTTCTTCCCCTCTTCTCAAACCAGGACGGAGCTAAAGGCCTCTAATCTGACCCCAAGATACAGATATAGGTCATCCCCCTCTTTCGGCCCTAGGAGCAGCGGAGACTGGAACAACTGCTTATTCAAGGCTTGGAAGGAAACCTCGCACTCCTCGGTCCACTCGAATTTTTAGCCTCCCCTTGATGTCTTGAAGAATGGGGATCACTTCTCCCAGGACCGAGAGAGGAACCTGCTGAATCCTGCCAGCTTCCCTGTCAACTGCTGCACCTCTTTAGCATTCTGAGATGACCCCGGCACCATGATGGCTTTGACCTTGTCAGGATTTAGATCGACCATGATAGGGGTGAGGAGATGTCCCAAAAACGTCCCCATGGTGGCCCCGAAAACGCACTTCAGGGGGTTTAGCCTCATCTTATATTTATGCAAGGTGGTGAAAGTTTACTACGGGTCCTGGAGGTGAGAGTCCACATCTCGACTCTTGATTATGAGGTCATCTACAAACACCTCCGGGTTTCTCCCCTTCTATTTTCGGAAGACCCGATCCATCATCTTCTGGTATGTCGCCCCTGTGTTCTTCAGCCCAAAGGGCATCATCTTGTAACAATAACACCCATCCCCCATGATGAATGAGACATCTTTGATGTTCGGGGGGGGGGTGCATCTTAATCTGGCGATAACCCAAAAATGCATCTAAGAAGCTCATTATAGGAAAACCGACAGCTGAGTGAACCAGCGCATCGATCCGAGGCAAAGGATAACAGTCCTTAGGTCACTATTTATTAAGCAAAGAAAAATCAACACACATGCGCCACCGGCCGTCTCCTTTTTTTAACCATAACTACATTGGAGACCCAGCTGGGGTATTGTATTTTGGATACAAAGCCGGCCTTGAGGAGTTTGGACACCTCCTCCCTGATGGGCTCGGCCAGCTTGTCTGCGGTGGACCTCTTCTTCTGTTGGATGGGCCGAGCTCCCGAATCCAAGTTGAGGCTATAGTAGGCCACGTCCATGTCAATCCACGACATCTTCGTTGTACTCCATCCGAAGATGTCCACGTTTTTTCTGGATGCACTCTAGCATCCTACCCTGAGCCTCGGGGGTCAGCCCCCGCTGATTCGAACCTTCTCCTCCCTGCCTCCAAGGGTGAGAACCTCCATCTCCACGCCCTCTTTCGCAGCCTCCAGCCTAAACTACCACCATTATCCAACTTCCCCCTCTTCCGTGAGTTAGATCTCCTCAGCTTCTGCTACTTCTTCTGTGGTCATCGCCTCAGCCGGCTCCTCCTAGTCTCCTGCCACCTCATCCTGGGAGAGGCTCTCCTCCACGTCCATCTCTTCTCCACCGGCTTCCTGCTCTACCTCCTCTATCCTCCGCTCCATCTCCTCGGCCACTTGCTGCTAGGAGATAGAGTTCACTGCGGTGATGAAGCACTCACATGCCACCTTGGGGTCACCCTGAACCTGGACCTAGATCCCGTCGGTGTTGAACTTTAAGCACTGATGGAAAGATGAGGGGATGCAACAGAAGGCGTTGTTGGGTATTGTATCCACACTAACCTAGATTTGATGAAGTCACCCTTGAACTAAGATGAATTAAGTTCTACTTGATGCTTGGTTTGAGTTATGTGTGTGTAGGAATTCTTATGGGAAGTGTAGAGCAATGTCAGTCTACAATGGGTCACCAAACACAGGACCATACAATATAATCCCTCATTGTGTGTTCCAAAGTGTTGACCCATGTGTAGCCTCTCTATTGGGATACACTTCATATTCAAGCTCTAGGACTATGGGAAAAGACTTGATGCTGATTTCACCTTAGAAGAAGAAAATTTCTGTCAGAAATATTTTCCTAAGTAAAGTACTCGAGTAGTACCTTACTTACTCGAGTAAGTTACTGAGTGTATACTCGAGTAGTAATTCACTTAATCGAGTAGTTAAGATATACTCAAGTAGTCCAATTATGGCTCTCGAGTAGTTCATCTTATATACTCGAGTAGTTTCCTTTTACCTCTCGAGTTTACAGAATTCTCTTCTAAAGTTTTTCTAAGTTATATACTCGAGTAATACTATAGTGTACTCGAGTAGTTCTATTTTTTGTCTCGAGTTAATTGTATTTTGCCTCTCATGTACTTCCTACTTACTCGAGTAGTCTAAATCATATACTCGAGTAGTTCATCTACTACTCGAGTAGTCAAATGCTTTTACTCGTGTAATCCAGATTCTCCCTCCAGAAAATTTTTCTAAGTGAATTACTCGAGTAGTTCATGTTATATACTCGAGTAGTTCTAATTGTCTCGAGTAATTCATCTTATATACTCGAGTAATTCCCTATGTCTCGAGTAGATTATCTTACATACTCGAGTAGTTCAGGTTTTCCTGTTCCAGAAATTTTTTAAGTGTTTGTCTCGAGTAGTCTCTTATATACTCGAGTAGTTCATTTTTATATACTCGAGTAGTATTTCTTATACTCAAGCAATTTACTCCACCTCTCGTCTAAGTACTTAATTACTCGCGTAAGTCATTTTTATTACTCGAGTAACTGAGTCTTTCTCATTCTTATTTACTCGAGTAGTTGACTCCATGTACTCGAGTAATGATTTCTTTTTCTCCCGAGTAATTTTTCTCATGTACTCGAGCAGTCATCTTCTACCTACTCGAGTAGTGCTGCATATACTCAAGTAGTTCTGCTTGACTCGAGTAATTTACTCTGACTTTTCAGAAATTCTTTAAGTCCAAACCTAACGGTCTTATTCTTAAACGTTGACGTGATTGGTCGACGTTTCTTTCTCATAATGACAAATTTAAGTCTAATCTTATCCTCTCCTATAAAAGGTCTTGTCAAACCGACAAACCCTAAGTTTTAAAATAAAATTATTCTAAGAGATTTTGCAGTCGTACTCTCTCTCTAAGAAGATTTCTGTCTCCTCTCTCTCTGCAAGAACTGGAAACTCGTCGCCGCCGCCATCACTGATTTCTTACCGGCTAGGGTTTCTTCTTTTCAGAGGATTCAGATTAAGAAGACTCTACAGATCGAGATCTCCGCTCAACGCTTCATCTTCTCTTTCGATCGTATAAAGTCGAGAAGTTCCAGATCTGATATTGCCGAGATTCTTCTTCAATATTCTGATAAAGGCGCACGCCTAGAACAAGGAATCTCTGATTTTCTGTTGTAGATCAGAACAAGAGAATTTACTGTTTGTATTTCTGTACTACTTTATTTAATTAGTGTAGGAGAAGTTTTTTCCGAGTGTAGGAGTTTTCAACTCCGAGATTATAGGAAGTTTTTCCTTCGACGGTAGATCCGTTGTGTGGATCGAGTTTGTAGGAACATTGTTCCGAGGGTAGGATTGTTTTCCAATCCGAGATAGTGGAGTAGCCGATTCTAGTGTATTGTTAGATCGGTGAGGGAAAGTGGATGTACCCAAGGTTGGGGAACCACTATAAATCTTTCCTCGTCTGTGTTTGCTTGTTTGGTAGATAGATCTGTGCTTTGGTTGAGACTTTTTTTATTCCACAAAAAGACGCACAACTCACCTATTCACCCCCCCCCCCTCGCTAGGTGATTTAGGTTGGCAGCTATTATCTTTCAATTGGTATCAGAGAGAGGTTGATCGTTAAATGGTTAACACCTTGATCAGATCCTTAAATAGTTATCATTTGAGATCTACCAAATGGACAAGGATAAAGATTTTACCAAGCTTCCCTTGTGCAACAAAAATAATTTCCCTATGTGGAAAGAGAGAATCAAGTTCTTCATGGAAGATGTGGATTCGAGGATCTTCATGATAGTTGAAGAAGGTCCTTATATTCCCATGACCGTTTCCACTATAGATCCAACTAAGAAAGTCCCCAAGAAACATATTGATCTAGATAAGGATGAGATTGCACTTGTCTCATTGGACAAAAAGGCAAAAAATAACATAGCAAGTGCAGTCGATGATTCAATGCTGCAAAATCTGATTCACTGCCAGTCTGCAAAGGAGATGTGGCAGTCATTAGTTACCTCTGATGGAATGTACAGAAGAAGTAAGGGATGATAGAAGGTCCCTTCTAAATCAGAAGTATGAGGCTTTCCGACAAGGAAACAAAGAAACCATTGCTGACACCTTTGAGAATTTCTTCAAGATAGTGAATGGGTTAAGGGTCTATGGCAGAGTCTTCACTAATGGAGAGCTAAATGATAAGTTATTGAGATCTCTGACTAATGAATGGTATAACAAGATCTGTGTTATAAGGGAGTTTGGAAAAATGGCCGAGACAGATCCTCAGAATCTCTTCGGGAAGCTAATGTTCTATGAGCTCCAACTCAACACCAGGAAGGCTGAAGAAGAGAAAAACAGGTCTGCATTCAAAGGGAAATCTATTACTTTAAAGGAAGACACCTCTAAGAAGTCCAAGGTTGTTCCTCCTACTCCAGCACCAGAAGTTAGTGAAGAAGAAACCTTAGAGCCAAGCACCTCAGGCTCTGAACTATTAGAAGGAGAGTTGTCACTACTCTCTCAGCAGTTCAAGAAATTCTTGATCAAGAAGAAGCAATGGAAAGGCAAGGATGCCTCTTATAAAAGATCACGACGCGATGGTGATCGGCAAAGAAAAGGCTCAAGCAGCCATGACAGGTATAATTCTAAACAGAACAAACATATTTCGACTGACGTTGTTTGTTATTGTTGTAATAAGCTAGGACACGTCATCGCTGACTGCCCTTACAAGAAGAAGGAGGGTGGTAGAAGAGGGGAAAATAAGTCCTTGTACAACAAGAAGAGGACAGAGTAGAGCTTGATGGCCAAAAAAGGCAAAACTCTTAGTGACTCTGACTCATCTGAGTCGAGTGAAGAAGAAGAAGCCTATTTTGGACTCATGGCTCAAACTGATGATGAACAAGAGCCTCAGTTCACTATGAAGGTAAACTCTCACACTCCTCTCTCTGATTTTGAAGTTTCTGAACATGATTGTGAGGATAGCTCTTCTAACGATGAGTCAGAACTCATGGCCCAATATAAAGAGTTAATCATGGCTTACGACAAATGTCGCCGCGTCGTGAAAACTCAGGCTAAAGAGATAAAGTCTCTCAAAGCTGAAGAGAGAGTCTTGAGAGAGAAAATCGCAAAGACTGACTCACTTAAAGAGAACTTCAATAATGTTATTGAAGAATATAATAAGGCTCTTGAGCACCTTGACCTCAAAGAGAAAATCATCAAGGAACTGGAAGCCCGACTTGCTGCTAAAAGAAAACTAGTTGAAAGTTTCTCGAAGCCCAAGACAGTTCTTCCATTCGTTGCTTAATTCTCAGCCAAGGCCAAGGGTGCTGGATTAGGCCATGAAGAAGCTCCTAGTAAATCCTCTAGGAGAAATAAGGCTCAACGAAAGAATAAGGCTGCCAAAAAGGCCTTAGCCAAAGAGAAGGGGAAAGCCCCTCAAGATCAGACTACGTTCAAGAAGGTTATATTTCCTTCAAATGAGATGAATTTTGACTCATCCTATGGGCACTTTGCTAGGCCTACCTATGTAGAGCCGAAGTCCCGTTATCAAGGATGGACTAGATCCAGAAACTTTGGTGAAAGTGTCTTCAGAGCTATGACCCTTTCAATCATGGCCATAACTTCAAGAAGGCACCAAAGGCAAAGCCTGTTGTAGAAAAGCCTGTAAAGGAGAAGAAGCCATGTGATTGCCATCATCATGAGGCATCTTCCTCCAAGAATGCTGCCCCTGCTAGACCACAATTCCAAAAGGTCAAGCAGGAGAACTTAAGGCGAAGATACAACAGATTTGACTGTTGGTGTTGTGGCAGAATTGGTCACTTTGCCATTGATTGTTGGTTTAAACCTAGAAATGCTGCAACCCCACATGTTGGCAATATGAGGAAGACCACTCATAATGCTAATATTCGTAGGGGGAATGTTCTAACCCGAGACCAAGGACCCAAATATATTTGGGTTCCTAAGGCTAACTGATTGTGATTGCAGGAATGTCCAAAGGCCAACAAAATGCCAACCTGGTATTTGGATAGTGGATGCTCTCAGCATATGACCGGGATAAGAAGCCTAATTCAGAATTTTACTCCAGTTGTGAACGGACCAAAGGTCATCTTTGGAGGTTCAGACCGTGGAATTAATAGAGGCTATGGTATGATTACTAACAGTAATGTATCCTTCTCAGATGTAGCTTATGTTGAAGGTTTAGAACATAACCTTATAAGCATAAGCCAACTCTGCGATAAAGGATACATAGTTGAGTTTTATGCTGACAAGTACTTTATAAAATCTATTGACAATATGGAAACGATCCTATCCGACACTCGAAGCAGAAACATTTTCTGTTTGAATTTCATTTGTATAGACTCTTCGACACTAGTGTGCCTTTTAGCAAAAGATAATGCGTCTCTTGGTGACCAATGGCACAAGAGATTAGCACATATTAATTACAAAACTATAAATAAATTATTTTCAATGAACATAGTACGTGATGCCCCAAATGTCAAGTACGTCAAAGATAGACCTTGTCATGCATGTGTAAAAGGCAAGCAAACAAGGGCTACCTTTAAAAGTGTTATTGGCAAGGATTCTAATAGATGTCTTCATCTACTGCATGTGGACTTATTTGGTCCACTGCAAATTAGATGTTTGGAAGGTAAGGATTATACATTGGTAATTGTTGACGATTACTCGCGCTTTGCATGGGTGTTCTTTGTGAAACATAAGTCAGATACCTTCGACATCTGTACTAATTTTGTCAGGCAAGTCCAGAATGAGTACAACTGCTCCATAGTCAAAATCAGAAGTGACAATGGAATAGAGTTTAAGTATGGGGCCATGACAGAATTTTGTGAAAGCTTAGGTATCTTTCATGAGTTTTCCTCTCCTCGTTCTCCACAACAAAATTGAGTGGCTGTGAGAAGGAATAGAACACTCATAGAGGCCTGCAGGACCATGTTGAGTGATGCTTCACTTCCAGAATATTTTTGGGCTGAAGCCGTCAACACTGCATGCCACGTGCAAAATCGAGCTCTCATAAACAAAAACCATGATAAGACACCTTACAAACTTCTGAAGGGCAGGAAACCGACAGTCTCATATTTTAGAATTTTTGGCTGTAAATGCTTCATGCTAAACAATGGCAAGTATCATACTACTAAATTTAGAGAAAAGAGTTTTGAAGGTATTTTTGTAGGTTATAGTAGCCATAGTAAGACATATAGGATTTTTAATAGAAAAACTCTGGTGGTAGAAGAATCGATACATGTTGTATTTGATGAGACGAGCTTGCTGCAAAGCAACTCTTCTAGTGTGCTTATTGAAGATGCAGGTGCAAAGCTGAAAGAAATTAGCCTGGATGAACCGTCCGAAGACAAAGGTGAAAAGTTCATCAAGATCACCACTCCAACCCCTATTGGAGAGACTGATGATCAAGATGAAGAAGTCATCCAAGATGAAGAAGTCACTCTGGTGATAGAAGATAATCCAGATGCAAGGACTCTAGAGCTCAGACATTTGAAGGATCATCCCATGGACCAGATCATAGGAGATCCCCGAGATGGTGTCAGAACTCGTAGAGGTACAACTAATGAGAATCTATATTTAAGTTTTCTATCGCAGGTTGAACCAAATAAGTTTGAGGAAGCAAACTCAGATGCATCGTGGATAATGGCGATGGAAGAAGAACTGAACCAGTTCAAGCGCTGCAAAGTATGGAAGCTTGTTCCAAGACCCACAGGTAAGAACGTCATTGAGACAAAATGGGTCTACAGGAAAAAGATGGACGAGGATGGAACGATAGTAAAGAACAAAGCAAGACTTGTCATCAAAGGTTATCGTCAAGAAGAAGGAATCGACTTCGACCAGATGAACGCTCCAGTAGCAAGGCTAGAGGCTATAAGGTTATTCCTAGCATATGCTGCACTCAAAGGCATCACTATCTACCAGATGGATGTGAAGTCTGCCTTCCTTAATGGTGACATAAAGGAAGAGGTGTATGTTGAACAACCACCAGGTTTCGATGATTCTAACTTTCCTGATTACATTTATTTACTGCACAAAGCTTTATATGGTCTGAAACAAGCTCCTCGAGCTTGGTATGAAACGCTGTCTAGCTTTCTACTTGAGAACAAGTTCACAAGGGGAAAGATAGACAAGACATTATTTCTTAGGGAAATTAAGGGCAAGATTTTGCTAGTGCAAATCTATGTCGACGACATTATTTTTGGCTCTACTGATGACAACCTCTGCAAGAAGTTTTCAAAACTTATGCAAGGGAAGTTTGAAATGAGCAGTATGAGCGAGCTGAAGTATCTCTTAGGGCTTCAAGTGAAACAGTCTGAAGATGGAATTTTCATCTCACAGACCAAGTTCACCAAAGAGCTAATTAAGAAATTTGGAATGGAGAACGCAACCTCGATGAGGACTCTAATGGATTCAACAATGTCTCTGGACAAGGATGAAAAAGGGAAACCTTTTGATGAAACCAAGTACAGAAGAATTATTGGATCCTTGCTCTACCTTACTGCAAGTAGACCTGACATAATGTTCTCAACATGTGTCTGTGCTAGATTTCAGGTGAACTCTAAGGAATCTCACAACGCTGCTGCGAAGTGGATTTTGAGATACCTTAAAGGTACACCAAATCTTGGCTTATGGTACCCAAGAAGTAATGATAGCGAACTAATAGGTTTTTCAGATGCAGATTTTGCAGGTAGCAAAGACGACAGGAAAAGCACTTCAGGGACTTGCCAATTCCTTGGAAGAAGGCTTATCTCCTGGAGTAGCAGGAAGCAAAACTGTGTGGCAATCTTAACGGTCGAGTCAGAGTATATCTCTGCAGGCAGTTGCTATGCACAGTTACTTTGGATAAAGAATCAGTTCAAATACTATAACACGAAGTTTGAAAAGATTCCATTGTTTTGCGACTCCTCCAGTACAATAGCAATAGCCAACAACCCAGTCTTGCACAGCCGGACAAAGCATATAGAGCTAAGGTATCACTTCATCCGGGAGCATATGGAGCATGGGGACATGACCTTCAATATGTCCCTACCGACAGGCAAATTGCAGATATTTTCGCAAAGCCGCTGGACGAGACCAAGTTCTCGTTCTTCAAAACAGAACTTGGGATGCTCAACAAAGAAGACTAGAAGAAGCTGGACTGTCAAGAAGGCTCAAGGCTCAAAGGTTTGTCAAAAATTGGAGTTTTCCAAAAGCTTAAGTTTTTGACTCGACTAAGTAACAACATACTCGAGTAAGTATATGACCTACTCCAGTAATAGAATGACATACTCGAGTAGTCTACTTGACCTACTCGAGTAGCAGACTGACATACTCGAGTACTTCTCTCATCTACTTGAGTACCTCTCTCATCTACTCGAGTACCTCTCACCTACTCGAGTACTTCTGTTTACCTACTCGAGTAACTCCTGATTCATCTACTCGTGTTTATGCCGCGTCATTTCTTATTCAGATTTTCTTATGCGCAAACCAAAGGCTTATGCCGCCTCTTCTATGGTTTACTTAAGTATTTTATTTCAAATAATTAGACCTAAACCTAGGGTTATATAAATAAAAAAATCTAGAAAATTCATCTACACGAAATCATTTCCGTCTCTCGAGTACCCGACTGGCTCTTCGCCTTCCTCAATCAGTTGCAGAGCCACTCCCTTTCTGTCTCCCCATCGACGCTTTCTAGGGTTTCGCCATCTCCAAAACTTCTGAATCATGGCCTCCTCATCTAAGATCGGTGTTGGTTCAATATTATTCGCCGCCGGGATTGCGGACCTATCCGCCGATTTCCATAATCTCCTGATTTTGCTCGACATCGCCAGCTTAACATTCATTCTCCAAGAACCATTTTGTATCCTCTTCCCCGAAGTTGCAGAGTTTTTCAGGAATGTCAAGGTCAAGCACCATGGCACAGTTTTGAGGTCTTTAGTCAAAGGTATCACCATTAAACTCACTCCAACCTCTGTTTCTCGACTTCTCCGACTTCCAGCTCCAGATATAGATGATTTTCTGAGTGATGAAGACTATTCCAGAACATGCTCATTCTGTGGACTTTCGGCTGATTCTAAATACATCAATATGGCTGATATGCATGCTGAAGTAAAATTCTTGGTTGATGTCATTGGTAAGATTCTTCTATGCAAAACCAACTCCATCAGGGCCATACCCCTTTATTTCTTTGAATTGATGCAAGCTATAGTCTGTAGAAAAGCCTTTCAGTTTGGCTTGTTGATTCTGAATAAGATTAAGGAGAGTATAAAGTCCCCTAACTATGCAAGGATAATTTCCTTTCTTCTCCATGAGATCAATCCAGAGGTTTTCAGTTTCTCCAAGGGAAGTATCATTCACCACATGAAGAAGGTCTTCATCTCCTCCATACAGAGACGGGAGTTAAAGTTGCAAAATCCCTCTCAAGCTACCAAAGTTACTGAAGATATAGACATAGAGGACAGGACTCCATCTCCTTCTCCATCTCAGGTCCCCAGCTCCTTTGGTGCACCTATTGAGGGGCAGCCTGGTCCTACTATTCAGGCCAGGGCACCTACTCTTCCTCCACCTACTCCTCCACCAGTCACTCCAGAAGATATCCTCACAGATCAACAAGTTAAAGAAGCACTATTATCTACTGATGCTGCCATAAATGAAATGATAGAAGAACTAACTGCAGATGAACCACCTCCTCCTCTCTTTACAAATGCTCCAGTCACTGACTTTCCCAAGGACACAACTCATCTACAGTCTCCAGCAAAATCTCATGTGCACTCTCCAGCAAGGTCTCCAGACACTTATCCAGCAAGAACTCCAGCAAAATCTATTGATGCCCCAAAAAAACAGCCAGAAACAGTTCTCATTTCTAATGAGCTCTCACCTGAGCCAGCTGAAGCTCCTCTCAGGAACTTGGATTTCACTATCCCTCAGATAATAGATGAAGAGGATTCCATATTACCCACTACAAGAGCTCAGAGCTCAGTCACTCTCTCTAAAATAGCTCCATGGGTGGCTCCTCCTATTCATTCTGCTCCATCAACTTCTGCTCCTCCTACTGCTACAGCTCTTGCCTCCTCAGACTTGATGTCTCAGATTGTACTTCTTCTTCAAGACCAGAGATCATATTTTGATACTTGTATCAAAACTGTAACTGATAAGGTAACTGCTCTAGAACATGAGATGAGCAGAGGATTTGCTGAAATACAGCATAATACTGATCAGCTCAGACATCTGTTCCAAATGGGTGGAAAATCCTAAGACCACACCATCACCAGTGTTGGATAGATTATGGAGCAAGGTCTGGCTCTTGCCAATAATCAAATGGGACTGGACAAAAGGGCTGAGGCCACTAAGATGAAAATATGTGAAGAAGTTGGCACTTTCAATGATGATGTCATCTCACAGCTATCTGTTGAAGTCAGAAAGGGGGAGAAGTTGGTAAAAGAATATTTAGAAAAATCTGATGCCCTCAAGAAAGAACTATGGGAAGCCAAAGTTAAAGAGGTCCATGATGATATTCTAGCTCAGATATAGAGTGTCAAATTCCACACATATGACAATGCTGTTTGAATGCACAACCACATTCTTCCAGAATTTTCTGCTGATCCTACCATTATCCATCATCACCTGAACCCTCTAGCTATTGCTGATGATCCTGCTCCTGCTCCTGCTCCTCCTCTGCAACCTATATTTTTTCCAAGGCTCGGTGATTCTGTTGCTCCTCCAGATTCTTATGCTCAGGATTGGGAAGATGATCCTGCAGATATCTTTCTCAAAGCCCCTCCTGAGATACTGACTTATAAGAAGAAAAAAAATATGGTGAAGGTTCTTCTGCTAGCAAGTCTGTTCCTGCTAAAGCTCCTGAACATGCTGAGCTTTGGTCTCCCACTTCAAAGTCCCTCATCCTAGAAACTGTCAAATTAGTTTTGGATTTCCATGAGAGCAGAAATATTCACTACAGTTCCCATGAATGGGAGTTGTATGAGAAGTCCATGACCAAGAGAAGGATATATAACAGAGAATATGGAAGAAATAATCCAGCTGCTCCGCCCAGACCCCCCCAAGTATTATCCTAAACCTTACAGCTATCAAAGAAGACAGCAAGAGAAACAAGACAAGCAACATCATCAGAGCTAGCCCAAAGGACTCATGAGTTGTGGAAATGGATTTTTGTTGTTAATGTTATTTTTGGATAATCATATTTATATAATTCAAAGTTTTTGATCTTATTATCTTTTTCAAAGTTCCTTGATTGCTTACACTGCTTGATTACTTAGCATTTTTTTTATGTCCATAATTAACCTTAGTGTAAAGGGTTATGACTTCTACAAATAGGGGGAGATTTTTGGGTATTGTATCCACACTAACCTAGATTTGATGAAGTCACCCTTGAACTAAGATGAATTAAGTTGTATTTGATTCCTGGTTTGAGTTATATGTGTGCAGGAATTCTTATGGAAGTGTAGACCAATGTCAGTCTATAATGGGTCACCAAACACAGGATCATACAATGTAATCCCTCAATATGTGTTCCAAAGTGTTGACCCATGTGCAGCCTCTCTATTGGGATACACTTCATATTCAAGCTCTAGGACTATGGGAAAAGACTTGATTCTGATTTCACCTTAGAAGAAGAAAAAATTTGTCAGAAATATTTTCCTAAGTAAAGTACTCGAGTAGTTCCTTACTTACTCGAGTAAGTTACTGAGTGTATACTCGAGTAGTAATTCACTTACTCGAGTAGTTAGGATATACTCGAGTAGTCCAATTATGGCTCTCGAATAGTTCATTTTATATACTCGAGTAGTTTCCTTTTACCTCTCGAGTTTACAGAATTCTCTTCTAAACTTTTTCTAAGTTATATACTCGAGTAGTACTATAGTGTACTCGAGTAGTTTTACTTTCTGTCTCGAGTTAATTGTATTCTGCATCTAGTATAGTTCCTACTTACTCGAGTAGTCTAAATCATATACTCGAGTAGCTCATCTACTACTCGAGTAGTCAAATGCTTTTACTCGTGTAATCTAGATTCCCCCTTCAGAAAATTTCACTAAGTGAATTACTCGAGTAGTTCATGTTATATACTCGAGTAGTTCTAATTGTCTCGAGTAATTCATCTTATATACTCGAGTAATTCCCTATGTCTCGAGTAGATTATCTTACATACTCGAGTAGTTCAGTTTTTCCTGTTCCAGAAATTTTCTAAGTGTTTGTCTCGAGTAGTCTCTTATATACTCAAGTAGTTCATTCTTATATACTCGAGTAGTATTTTTTGTACTCGAGTAATTTACTCCACCTCTCGTCAAAGTACTTAAGTACTCGAGTAAGTCATTTTTTTTACTCGAGTAACTGAGTCTTTCTCATTCTTATTTACTTGAGTAGTTGACTCTATGTACTCGAGTAATGATTTCTTTTTCTCCAGAGTAATTTTTCTCATGTACTCGTGTAGTCATCTTCTACCTACTCGAGTAGTGCTGCATATACTCGAGTAGTTCTTCTTGACTCGAGTAATTTACTTTGACTTTTCAGAAATTCTTTAAGTCCAGAACTAACGGTCTTATTCTTAAACGTTGATGTGATTGGTCCACGTGTCTTTCTCATAATGACTAATTTAAGTCTAATCTTCTCCTCTCCTATAAAAGGTTTTGTCAAACCGACAAACCCTAAGTTTAAATAAAAAAAATTATTCTAAGAGATTTTGTAGTCGTACTCTCTCTCTAAGAAGATTTCTGTCTCCTCTCTCTCTCTCTCTGCAAGAACCAGAAACTCGTCGCCGCCACCATCACTGATTTCTGACTGGCTAGGGTTTCTTCTTTTCAGAGGATTCAGATTAAGAAGACTCTACAAATCGAGATCTCCGCTCAACACTTCATCTTCTCTTTCGATCGTGTAAAGTCGAGAAGTTCCAGATCTGATATTGCTGAGATTCTTCTTCAATATTCTGATAAAGTCGCACGACTAGAAGAAGGAATCTCTGATTTTTTGTTGCAGATCTGAACAAGAGAATTTACTGTTTGTATTTTTGTACTACTTTATTTCATTAGTGTAGGAGAGGTTTTCTCCGAGTGTAGGAGTTTTCAACTCCGAGATTGTAGGAAGTTTTTCCTTCCGAGGGTAGATCCGTTGTGTGGATCGAGTTTGTAGGAATATTGTTCCGAGGGTAGGATTGTTTTCCAATCCGAGATAGTGGAGTAGCCCAGTCTAGTGTATTGCTAGATCAGTGAGGGAAAGTGGATGTAACCAAGGTTGGGGAACCACTATAAATCTTGCCTCGTCTGTGTTTGCTTGTTTGGTAGATAGATCTGTGCTTTGGTTGAGATTTTTTTTATTCCGCAAAAAGACGCAGAACTCACATATTCACCCCCTCTAGGTAATTTAGGTTGGCAACTGTTATCGCTGATGAGGGGCCTTTCGAAGACGACGTTGTAGCTATTGGGAGCATACACGATGACAAACCTATAGTTCCGGGACTCCCCCCCCCGCCAGAGTGACGTGGTGCCCCACTCCTCCTTCTACCTCCTTCATCTCCCCCGAAAACCCAAATAGGGGCCCATCTGAGGCCAACACCTTCTTTGTCTCCACCTTCATCGCGTCGAACTCCATCTTGAAGATGACGTTGAAGGAGCTTCTGTTGTCAATGAGGATGCTGGAGACGGTAAAATTCTCGATTGCTCTTTGCATGACCAGCGCATCGCAGAAGGGATCCTCATGATCCGGCATATCCTTCCTCGAGAAGGTAATATTCTCTTCTAGGGGTGGGGTCTGGGATGTGGAGCCAATGCTCCGGCGGTACATATTATGGAGGCTTGCCTTCCAGTAAACCTCTATCCCCACCCCTATGGATTACTCTGGTCCCTCCCCGGGTTCCAACATCCACGAAGACTTCACACCTCCTCCACCCGAGGCAGGACCTCTTCAATCCTCACCTATTGGCGACCATACTGCTGATACTGCTCCTCGTCCTCTCATCTTGAGGAACTCCGGGCACGTGGCCGTAGCGTGTCCCTCCTCTTTGTGGAAGTCACAGTAGGGCAACTACACCCTGACTTCTCTTCTCCTTCTCCGTGATGCTCTCATCCTCTCCCGCATGGCTATAACCGTAGCATGATTTTGATCGAGGAGGGGAGATCTTTGGGCCTACCTCCAACTTGGAGGATAGAACTGATCCTGCCCCCTGGCGGTTATCCCCTCTATGGTAACCTCTTTGCGGCCACTAGTCTTGCCATTCTGGCCTCCAACCCAGCCGACGGTCTGACTCCTGACGCCCCCAACTGGGCTGTTACTGTTGCTGCTGCCGCTGCTTCCTCTATCGGGGCTCAGCTCTCCTTTTATACTGACCTCTGCCACCCCTTGGCTCCTTCTCCTCCTTTGTGGCCCACTTGGCCAGCTTCCGGGCAAACTCTAGGTTCGGCGCCTCCCCGTCAAGTTCTCTTGCCGCCCTCTCCATTAGCTCTTTGTAGGATAGGGGCGGCACTCTCTTCAGTTCCATCCTAAAGAAACCATGTTGCAGCCCCAGGGTAAAGGCCATCATCAGGCTATGCCCTGATATCTCCTGTACCTAGGTGACCTCCTCCTAAAACCGGTCAACATAACTCCACAAGTTCTCGTTCACCCTATGCTTGATGTTGAACAGGGACTCTGACTCTTTCCTCCTCCTCTTTGAGGTGGTGAACCCCAACATGAATCCCCGACGCAAGTCCTTGAAGTGGTAAATAGAGCTGTCCAATAGTTGGTGAAACCACACTCTCGCCTTCTCCTTAAGAGTGATAGCGAAGAGTCTGCACTTGAATCCATCTGACATCTGTCGGATTGTGACCACATCCTCAAACCACTGGACGTGCTGGACCGGGTCTCCCTTTCCGGTGTAGTAAGACATCTCGGGCTCACTAAACCCCTCCGGAACTAGGGAATAAGAAACTAGCTTGCTAAAGGGGCTGTCTCCCCCTGCTGGGCGAGCTAGAGGGTCTCGCGCCCCATCTCGCCAAACCGGCAACCGCTTGTCGAGCTCGATAAGAGCACGCGCCCATGGAGCTTGGAGCCTCTCCCTTCCTCGGCGACCTCCTTCCCAGCTCGCCTACCGGAAGCATCCTTGCCCAGAGATGGGGCGTTTATGACTGGAACTGCTGGAGTCGAGCACTCGGCCCGCATGCCGAGTGCGCACTTGACGAGGTTGATCGCCTCGTGTCTGAAGTCTTCGAACATCCCCACTATGGCCAGAGGTGGTGGGGGTGGCGAGTCGGACCTGTTTGAGCCTTGCCCTGATCCTCTTGTCATCGAGCTTGCCGAAGGTTTTCTATGCTGACCACTCTCCACGCTCACCGCACAAAATGTTAAAACTAAAAACTCGGTCTCTTGTGGAGTTCACCCTTAGGGAAGGGGTGATCGCACACCTACTTCTCTCTGCAAGCCAAATAATAAAAAGAAAAGGGAACTGACCCAAGGGCTCAGTGTGGAGGTACCACCACACACGCAGAAGATCTTAGAGTGCTTCCCCTCCTTATTCAAAGGCTGAGCAAAGGCTACCTCAGAAAGCGCAAGAAGATCTGAACACTGGTAAGCTTGCTTTTTGAGGTGCCCCTTGGGTCCTATTTATAGTTTTCTAAAAATAGCCTGCAAATAGCCAACCTCCGTTGTTTCGAACAGCTATATGCAGCCCAACTAGGTCTGCCAACAATGTAAGTTCGATGTTCTAGCAGGCTATATGGAGACCTGCGGGGGCAAAATGGTAAAAACATCATCATGGGTCGCTGGGCGAGTGGCCCCCAAAGGTCTCTGCTCGCCTGGGGGGGGGGGTGAGTACGGTATCGGCTGGCCCTACTCGCCTAGCTCTTGCCGACATTTTCTGGGCGAGTGCGAGCCCTTAGGCTCTGCTTGCCCCTGATAATCCCACCTCGCCTGGGCAAGCCGTGGGCTGCCGAGCTCTGGCCCATTGAGTGCTCGCCCGGGACTTAGACCGTTCAATCCGGCTGGTCGGCTCTTGAGAAATTGAGCCTGACAAACGCTGAGCTCCATTCGACGAACGTCGAGCTTCGTTCGATGAACACCGAGCTCCGTTCGATGAACTACAAGTTCCGTTCGACGAACGCCGAGCTCCATTCGATGAACGACGAGCTCCATTCGACGAATGTCGAGCTCCGTTCGATGAACTGAGTGGACTGTGCGGGCTTCTCTCAATGCCAAGGCAGGACGATGTTGAGTGTCTGTACTTCACTCAACGCTAAGGCAGAACGGTGTTGACTGTCTGGACTTCACTCAACGCTAAGGCAGAACAGCGATGAGTGTCTGGACTTCACTCAATGCTAAGGCAGAACGACGTTGGGTGTCTGGACTTCACTCAACACTAAGGCAGAACGACGTTGAGTGTTTGGAATTCACTCAACGCTAAGCCAGAATTGCATTGAGTGTCTGTCCTGGTGAGTTCTCAATGGAGCTGGCACTCGCCGCCTCTTTCTACCTCCTAGCGAGTGCGGGCCCAGCTGGCTCTACTTTCCTGCCACTTGTCGGGCTCGACTGGGCGAGCTGGAGGCTGCAGAGCTCTGGCCCCTTAGTTTCTTGCCCGAGACTTAAGAAAAGGGAGCCGACCAGTCTGGCTCCTAGCGACCCCACTTGCCAGATACGGGGTTGTATAATGTAGAGCGGATCGCACAACGATTTGGTATAGAAGGAGGGAAAAGCAGTTCTACACCTCTAGAAGCAGGTCTGAAACTTCGACGTGATGAGGGGAGAATTCTTTATGATCCTTTGGTGTTCCAAGCTCTGGTTGGGAGCTTGATCTACCTGAAGATCACTAGGCCAGATGAAAGTGATCAGTTGTCTACCTAAATCACCTAGAGGGGGGTGAATAGGTGAGTTGTGCGACTTTTTGCGGAATAAAAATTTAAGATTTGTGCACATAATTATCTACCAAGCAATCACAGATGACAAAAGATTTATAGTGGTTCCCCAACCTTGTGTACATCCACTTTCCCTCACCGATCTAGCAATATACTAGACTCCGCTACTCCACTATCTCGGATTGAAAACCAATCTTATGCCTAGGAACAACATTCCTACAATCTCGATCCACAAAATAGATATACACTCGGAAGATAAAACTTCTTACAACTCGGAGATAAAAGCTCCTACACTCGGAGAGAATTCTCCTACAAGAATGAAATAGAAAGTATGTGAAAATACAAACAGTACAACTTTCTCAGATATAAAAACAGTCGGCCTAAATATTCTTCTTTAATCTTTGCGGCTTTATCAGAGAACTTGAAGAAGAATGTCGACAAAGGCTAGGTCTGAAATTTCTTGACTTCACACGTCAGATAGATGATGAAGAGTTGAACGACAATCTCGATCTATGAATCTTCCTGATCTGAATCTTCTGGAATGGAAAACCCTAGCCGGACATGCACGATGAAGGTCGGCGGAGGCGACTTTCATTTTTAGAGGGAGAATGAGATTCAGAAAAATACTTAGAATAATCTTGACAGAACGTATAAGGGTTTGTCGGTTTTGACAAGACTTTATATAGGATCTTCCCTAACGGTCATAATTAGTCTTAATGACGTACACGTGGACCAATCACGTCAAGTCTTTTGAAATTTCTCTCAAATTTGGACTTAACGATTTTTCAGAAAAGATAGACAGAATTACTCGAGTGAAAGTTTACCTACTCGTGTATGATATAAGATTACTCGAGTGAATAGAAGAGGACAACTCGAGTAGATGACTTAGAGAAAATCCAGAAATGATGAGCAGTTACTCGAGTACACAAAGTCTTACTCGAGTGCTAAGATAGTTACTCGAGATGTGGAGTTGAACTACTCGAGTACAAGAAATACTACTCGAGTGAAGAGAATTTAACTACTCGAGAGGTGGAGGAACAACTCGAGTCAGGGGCTTAGAATATTTTCTGGAAGAAAAATCTGGGTTGCTCGAGTAGTGAAACTGAACTACTCGAGAGGATATAAACTACTCGAGTATGTATATATAGCTACTCGAGTAATGGACTTAGAAAAATTTTGAGGGAAGAAAATCTTGTTACTCGAGTATTAAACCTGGGCTACTCGAATAGTAGATAGACTACTCGAGTACATAAACTTGACTACTCGAGTGAAGTAAATTTACACGAAATCCAGTCTTCTGTAACTAGAGACAAAAGACTAAACTATTCGAGTACTTATATGACTACTCGAGTAATTTACTTAGAAAATTTTCTGGAGAAGAAATTCTGTTAACTCGAGAATGAGAAAGGATCTACTCGAGTAGTTGACTTAGCTACTCGAGTGCTATAATTTGGCTACTCGAGAGCTAATTCCTTTACCCCAGTACTTATAATCTGTCCGAGTATTGACTAAGTATTTCACTCGAGTATGTAGGTATCTACTCGAGTAAAGTACTTAGCAAAAATTCCTTCAACAGAATTTTCTCTTCTTTGGTGAATTCAGCAACAATCCTTTCTCCAATTAGTCGTAGTGCTTGAATATAAAGTGTGTCCCAATAGAGAGGCTACACATGAGTCAATACCATGGATCACACAATGAGTGATTACATTGTATGGTCCTGTGTTTGGTGACCCATTATAGACTAACATTGGTCTACACTTGACAATATAATCCTCCAAACACATAACTTAAACAAAACATCAAATACACCTTAATTCATCTCAGTTCAAGGGTTACTTCATCAAATCTGGGTTAATGTGGATACAATACCCAACACCGGATATTGCATATGTAGTTCGCAGGGTGAGTCTGTACATGGCAGAACCACGAAAACCTCATCTGATGGAAACAAAAAGCATTTTGAAGTATGTGAAGTCAACCTCCGATATGGGTCTCTTTTATTGGAGTGGCACCAGATTCGATTTGCATGGCTATATGGATGCTGATTATGTGGGAGATTCAGATGATCAGAAGTCTACGTCTGGATAAATCTTTATGGTAGTTCCAATAGTTGTATCTTGGTGCAGCAAGAAGCAGGACTCGACATCTGTTTCTACCACAGAAGCAGAATTTAAAGCTTCGGTCTTGGCAGCTCAAGAATCCATCTGGCTCAGAAGATTGGTGGATGACATCCATATAAAGGTTCGAGATCCTACTCTGCACCTCGGGGACAATGAGAGTGCTCTCAAACTGGTGAATAATCCAGTTTTTCACGCGAGAACAAAACATATAGAGATCGAGCACCACTGCATTTGTGAGAAGGTTTTGGAGGGATCTCTCAAGGTTGAGCATGTTCGGAGTATGGACAATGTGGCAAACATCCTCATGAAGCTGCTAGCCAAGGGACAGTTCATAGGGTTGCGGAGTTTGCTCGGGCTAATTTCCACTTCCCACTTCAAGTGGGAGTGTTGAAATTGTTGAAGTGTAAGTGGCTGAACAGGCAAACTGCGCTGACAGCGCGAACTATGCGGACAACACAGCATACTGAAGTCGAGGTCTATGTGTTGAAATTGTTGAAGTGTAAATGGCTGATCAGACAAACCGCACGGACTGCACGGACTGTGCGGACGAAAAAGTGGACTGGAGACCGTGGTCTATGCAGGTACGGTGCAGCCTAGTGCATATGCGGGCTGCGGGTTGCGGGCTGCGGTATATTCCGTGAAGATTAATGTCGTGAAGATTGATCTTAAGCGGTCTATGCAGACTGAAGTTGGAGTTCGGGAGATCGGTATTGGTCCGGCGGACTTGGCGGTCTGTTGCCTTGTTCATAGTCTTGCTGTAGACTGCCTTGCCTACCTTCGGTGGTCTTGGCAGACTTGGAGAACTAAGTGGTCTGTTGCGAGCAGGAGTGGTGTTCGTAGGTGTTGCGGACCAGGACTGTGGTAGGGCGGTTTGGCTTGTGGAACGACCATGTCCATGCAGACTGGGCGGACAGATGAAGGCTGATTGCGAGATGGGGGTGGTGTTCCTATAAGCTAGGGCGGTGAACACATTTCTCTTTGTGCCTATAAATAGGACCCCCCCCCCCCGTTGACAGTATAATAATCGAAGAACAGTAAGCACAAACTCGCGTTGGAACCTGCGGACTGAATTTTCTGATCGCGCGGCTTGCTGAAGTAACTTGTCTTGCAGGTTGCGCGGATAGGACCAAGCAGCTTTTCTTGTAGCTGGCGACTTGGGCCATTTCACGGATAGCAACCTGTAGAGTGCAGTTCTGAAGCGGCGGTCTGAAGCGGCGGTCTGGTTCTGGTGGTTGCGGACTATGTTCGTGTTCGAGCGGCCAGTGCAGTGTGCCGGTCTCGGCGGTCTGACGGATAACAGCTGCGGTTTTTGGCGGTCTTGGAGGACTGTCTTCTCAAGCCGCAGTTATCTTCCTATTTTTGTTATGTTATTTTTACATGCTGGCAAAACCATGTCTCGTCATGTATGTCTCGCTTTGTAAGAAGATTGCTATTATCAATAAAGAACTGTTGTTGATGCATGTGTCTCTGGCTGTGATATAACTTTTAGTTGATATAACTCCTGTCATTCCACGATCCAAAAAATTTTACAGGCAGTTCTTGTGCCTTCTCTATACGAGGAGGCTGTAGTTTTGGAGATTTTATCTTCCAAAGGGGAGATTCTCTTTCAAGCCGGCGGCATGAAATTGAGGCTAAAATTGAAGGACATTGTGGCGCGAGTTTGATTTTTTTTAAAAAAAGTTCAACATTCAAAGTATATATTCATTGAATTTAAAGGGCGGATCTTACGACCCAATCTCCGTTGAGTGGTGAGTTTGTATTCGTCCTGGTTCGAGCAGTTCCATCCAATTCAAGGGTAACATAATTTGAATTTGATTATTATTGGGCTTGGCTTGTTGCGTTCAATTCAAGCCCAAGGGTTTGTTTGGCATGGTGGTCGGCCGGGGCTGTCGTAAATGCGGTGATTATGAACCCTCGTTGGTGAACACCCAATGTCACCCTAGGAATTTAATCCATTTTTATGTTCAATATTTGTTTTTTCTTATAACTTGGTGGTGGTCATAGCCGTTCTCATGTCAAACACATTTTATGAGGGTGGTATTTTTGTCTAAACACACTGGAGCAAAAATGTCGTACCAAAAGGACACTAATTCAATCCATCCTGTTTTGGCACATTTTGGTGAATAAGCGGCCTCATCCGACCCCCCCCCCCCCTCTATAATGGGGATCAACCGAATGAATGTGATTGATGGAGGAGATAAGGACACCACTAAGTGGGACTCACGTTTGCTTACTTGCATGGGATATGTTGAACGTATTGGCGATCCGAGACTGCGAGCACGCCCGAAATATTGTTTTACTATTTCTATATATTTTATTTTATCAGGCATTATTAAGAAGTATTAGGATACTGAGTGTAACGATCAATTATGGATGTTCATGTCGGATGGCCAACTGCCCATCATTATAAATAGGGGTGGAGTCTTTCAGTTTGAGGGCATTGTGTATTTTGTGAGCCATTCTAGAATTCACGATCAAATCGTGGTGTAATGCTGTGAGATTTCGGGATGCTATTGTTGAATTCTGTGAAGTGAAAGTGGGTGAATGGAAGGCTTGGGAAACCTATCCGCGCGGCCTACGCGGACAGGGTTGGCGGACTGCTAGGTCGGCAGGAATGTTGCAGGCGGTTTGCTCTGTGGCGGCCTGGGCGGTCTGTTTGCGCGGACTACGCGGACAGCAGCAGCGGTCTGACAGGCCAGTATATGCTCAGCAGGCGGATGACTCCCAGGAAGTAACCGGGCGGATAGGAATCCTATCCGCAGAGTCCGGCATTAAGCGGACTGAAGAACTGGAGCTCGGCAGACCGGTTTGGCAGTTGCCTTGGTCTTGCTCTAGTGAAGCGGCAAGTGGAAGCTGCGGAGACCGCCGGTCAGCGCGGACAGAAACTGGAGGTCGCCCGGTATGGCGGGCTAGATCCAGTGTCCGCCAGTAAGTGCGGACTGGCCCTTGCGGCCAGTGGACTGGACTTGGTGGGAATTGAACCAAGTACAGGTGGCTCAGTCCGGGGAGATCGCGCAGTGGAGCGCGGGCTGGTTTCTCAGTCCGCCAAGCTTAGTAGAAGTGTTGTTGCCTTGTTTGCTAGCTTGGGGATATGCGGACTGGAGAATTGCTTGTGCAGGAGCGTGCGGACTGGAGCCAGGGTCCGCTGAGTCCGGTTTAGCCTTGTGATGAGGTTATGGACTCGGGTGTTGTGGACTGGAGTCTGCTGTTAGCGGACTGGATCAACGTGTCCGCTAAGTCCGGAGGTGCCTTGGCATGAGGCAATGGACTTGGGATATGCGGACGGAGTTCGCTGTATAAGCGGACTGGATCGGCGTGTCCGCTGAGTCCGGCAATGCCTTGGTGATTAGGCAATGGACTTGGGATGTGCGGACGAAAGCCGGATGTCCGCTGAGTCCGGCAGGTGCCTTGATGGCGCGGATGCGGGCTCGGGTTTTGCGGGCTGATGCCTTGTCCGCAGAATGGCGGACACGGCTGTTGTGGAGTCCGGCTGTGATCCTGGCTTGGTCTCTGGCGGCAAGGCGGACTGGATATTGGAGTCCGGCCTTGGAGAAGCTGGGGCGGACTGGCTATCTGCACAGGAGCGGCGGACTGGAATGTGTGTCCGCGGGTTGGCGGACACACTATGTTCTTGCTGCGGGTTGTGGCGGTGATCCTATCGGGAAGGGCGGTGACCATACTCATAGTCGTGCCTATAAATAGGACCCATGTCACATCAGGAAAAAGAGACCAAGGAGACCTGGACCGAAGTAAGTGAACAGTAATTGAGCTCGCGTAAGTTGCTGCGGTCTGGACTTTGTGTCCGCGCGGATAGAGAGTTGACCCGGTTGTGCTGTGCAGGTTGTGCGGATAGCGCTGGAAAGTCAGGGACAGTGCGGACTCTGTGGATTAAGCAACAGGCGGTAAACAGCAGGTCGCGGATAGCGACCAGGCGGTCTTCTCTTTGGCAACTTGGTTCGGGGTTCAGGAGGTCGCCTGCTTCAGGCGGACTGTTCCATTCGGTGACGCAGCTTGTGCGGTCTGGCGGCTAGGCGACCTCGCGGTCAGGCGGCCTGCAGATCGGCGGAGAAGAGCTAAGCATTGGTATAAGGGGAGAGTCCGCGCGGCTTGGGTTGCGGTCTGGCGACCTGGCGGACTGAGCGGACTCCACAGCAGTAGGTCGGCGGCTTGTTGATTGAGTCCGCGCGGCTTGTTTTTTGTTCTTGTCTTTGTAACTGTCTCTGCTTTCCCGGTGTTGGGTTTTGGTGAAGCATGTCTCGCCATGTATGTCTCGCCTTGTAAAGAAGGTTGCTCTTGATCAATAAAGAAGCTTGTGCTGCATGTGTTGCTGGTTGTTACTGCTTTGTTGAGATAATCTCTGCTAACTCCACGATCCGGGAAAACTTTCAACATTATAAGTGGGCGTGTCTCCTTCGGTTTGTTGAGTTTTCAGCAGGGTATCCAAGGGGGCGTCTGCGGTTTGTTGAATTTTAACATGGTATCAGAGCCAGGTTGTTGGAGTGGTCAAGCAGTGCTCAATGGAAGTAGTTGCTCTTTTGTAGAGGAAACCAGTGGTAGAACCATGACAGTGGAGGATGCAAGTTGTCTTGGTATTGATCGTCTTACAGCGACGAACTGTGAACAGTGGAAGTCCTGTATGAAGAGCGTTCTTCTTGGCGAGGACCTTTGGGAGGTTGTATGCGGAGCAGGAAGATAAGAGGATACTGCTGGCAATGCTGAGGCGATGAGAGCTTGGAAGGAGACAAATGCGAAAGCGGAGTCTATTCTCAAGCAGGTGATCTCATCGGAGCTCTTGGACCACATCAGTGGATGTCGGTCAGCTGCGGAGGTCTGGACTTCCCTTGATGGGTTGTTCAGGAAGAAGGTGAAGGTTGCTGCTGAAGATGGTCCCTCTACTTCGTATCAGGAAGAAAGGAGTGTTTCTCCTAGGCGTGATAGGAAGAGGAAGGAAGGACAAGGTGCTATAAATGCAAGCAGCAAGGTCATCTTCGGAAGGAGTGCAAGGTTTTCTTGCTCTCGGCGAACGTAGCTCATATAGAGAGGAAGGAGAAGAACGTAGTTGGGATTTCAACTAGTTCTGGACTTGATCGGAGGAATGCCAGTGATAGTGCTGCTATCTGGCATGAAAGACTGGGGCATGTAGGGATGGACAAACTGAAAGCAATGGCGGAAAGAAGACTCGTAAGAGGCTTGCCTAGATTGTCATCCTATGGCGATGGTCGGGGGTGTGCAGGATGTCAGGAAAGTGGAGCCTATCGCTTCATGGTTGACAAAGCACAATCCAGATGTAAAGCACCATTGGCGGTTGTCCATTGTGCTCTGGTGGGACCGACCGTCACGGCCAGTCTTGGAGGCAGCAGGTTCATGCTGATATTGGTTGATGACTATTCTAGGTATACTTGGGTATACTTTATGAAGAGGAAGTCCAACATGGTACGCTTGTTTGTGGAGTTCAAGAAGCTTGTGGAAGGCCAGCTTGGCCGGAGGATCAAGGTGTTGAGGACAAGTATCGGTGGTGAGTTTGCCTCAACCGAGTTCTCACGTTGTTGCAGGAAGCAAGGGATCCGGATGGAGCTTTCTTGTGGACATACTTCACAACAAGGCAGTATTGCAGCTCGGATGGTCCGTTGGTTAACGACGACCTGCAAGTGTTGGCTTCAGAGTAAAGGCGTTCCGAAGGCTCTTTGGGCGGAAGGGATTGCCTGTGCTGCTCATGTCATTAACTGGATGCCTCTTAGTCCGATCATAGTGAAGACTCCTTATGAGCTGATGTCCGGATGCCTCAGTGAATCACCTTCGGGTGTTTGGATCTACCTGCTTTTTACATTCTCCAGGTGCTCTCAAAACAAAGCTAGCCTTTGTTGGGTATGATGAGCAGAAAAGAAGATGGAGGTGTATGGATCCTGCGACGAAGAAACTCATAGTGTCAAGAGACATTGTTTTCGATGAGTTGATGCCGTATTGGGGTAGCTCTTATGTGGAGCTAGAGATAAGCAGGTTAGATGGTGGGCTGAAGGAGGCTGCTGCTAAGGAAGTGGAGTTGCCTGAGTCACCAGGTGCTCCAGGTTGTTCTAGCTCCGGGGCAAAGGCGTCAGAGTCGGTAAGAAGGGGGAGCAAGGCTCCAGAAACTTCAGACTCGAAGGCGGAGGCTTCCGGTTCAGGAAGCAGGGGGAGCGATGTTCCAGGTAGTTATTGTTCAAGAGGGGAGTCTTCTGGTTCAGGTAGCAGGGGGAGCGTTGCTCCAGGTGCTTTTGATTCCAGTAAGGAGGCGTCTTGTTCAGGGAGCAAAGGGAGCATTGTTCCAGGTTTGCCCGGGAACGGAGCTGGTTCAATAGCAGCGGAGGTGGTTAGCCATGATCCGGTTCTTCGGAGATCGAAGAGGATCAGTAAGCCACCAGCTCGATATAGCGAAGGGAATACGGCAGACTTGGTCTCGTGTTTCTTTGCTAGCCCTCAGGTCGAGCAAAGTACTTCTGGCTGTGATGACCTCACTCGAATCAAGGAGGTGGTTGACACCAAGGCTGATGAGGTGATTTCTCGCAGAGGCAACGAGGCTTGGACTTCAGTGACCAAGGAAGTTGGTGATACTCCTGTGATGCAAGAGTGGAGGTTGAAGCTGAAGAAGGCAGAGGGAAGCATGACTCCTTTTTGGAGATGCTGGAGGGCTCCCTCATGGTCCAAGATATGCGGGGCGAGAACTATGTCTTTGACATCTCTTCGTAGATGCTATCGGAAGGACCAGGTGCAAGGTTACGGGAGCTGCTGGAGTTATTCACCACTTCTCACTTCAAGGGGGAGTGTTGAATTCTGTGAAGTGAAAGTGGGTGAATGGAAGGCTTGGGAAACCTATCCGCGCGGCCTACGCGGACAGGGTTGGCGGACTGCTAGGTCGGCAGGAATGTTGCAGGCGGTTTGCTCTGTGGCGGCCTGGGCGGTCTGTTCGCGCGGACTACGCGGACAGCAGCAGCGGTCTGACAGGCCAGTATATGCTCAGCAGGCGGATGACTCCCAGGAAGTAACCGGGCGGATAGGAATCCTATCCGCAGAGTCCGGCATTAAGCGGACTGAAGAACTGGAGCTCGGCAGACCGGTTTGGCAGTTGCCTTGGTCTTGCTCTAGTGAAGCGGCAAGTGGAAGCTGCGGAGACTGCCGGTCAGCGCGGACAGAAACTGGAGGTCGCCCGGTATGGCGGGCTAGATCCAGTGTCCGCCAGTAAGTGCGGACTGGCCCTTGCGGCCAGTGGACTGGACTTGGTGGGAATTGAACCAAGTCCAGGTGGCTCAGTCCGGGGAGATCGCGCAGTGGAGCGCGGGCTGGTTTCTCAGTCCGCCAAGCTTAGTAGAAGTGATGTTGCCTTGTTTGCTAGCTTGGGGATATGCGGACTGGAGAATTGCTTGTGCAGGAGCGTGCGCACTGGAGCCAGGGTCCGCTGAGTCCGGTTTAGCCTTGTGATGAGGTTATGGACTCGGGTGTTGTGGACTGGAGTCTGCTGTTAGCGGACTGGATCAACGTGTCCGCTAAGTCCGGAGGTGCCTTGGCATGAGGCAATGGACTTGGGATATGCGGACGGAGTTCGCTGTGTAAGCGGACTGGATCGGCGTGTCCGCTGAGTCCGGCAATGCCTTGGTGATTAGGCAATGGACTTGGGATGTGCGGACGAAAGCCGGGTGTCCGCTGAGTCCGGCAGGTGCCTTGATGGCGCGGATGCGGGCTCAGGTTTTGCGGGCTGATGCCTTGTCCGCAGAATGGCGGACACGGCTGTTGTGGAGTCCGGCTGTGATCCTGGCTTGGTCTCTGGCGGCAAGGCGGACTGGATATTGGAGTCCGGCCTTGGAGAAGCTGGGGCGGACTGGCTATCTGCACAGGAGCGGCGGACTGGAATGTGTGTCCGCGGGTTGGCGGACACACTATGTTCTTGCTGCGGGTTGTGGCGGTGATCCTATCGGGAAGGGCGGTGACCATACTCATCGTCGTGCCTATAAATAGGACCCATGTCACATCAGGAAAAAGAGACCAAGGAGACCTGGACTGAAGTAAGTGAACAGTAATTGAGCTCGCGTAAGTTGCTGCGGTCTGGACTTTGTGTCCGCGCGGATAGAGAGTTGACCCGGTTGTGCTGTGCAGGTTGTGCGGATAGCGCTGGAAAGTCAGGGACAGTGCGGACTCTGCGGATTAAGCAACAGCGGTAAACAGCAGGTCGCGGATAGCGACCAGGCGGTCTTCTCTTTGGCAACTTGGTTCGGGGTTCAGGAGGTCGCCTGCTTCAGGCGGACTGTTCCATTCGGTGACGCAGCTTGTGCGGTCTGGCGGCTAGGCGACCTCGCGGTCAGCCGGCCTGCAGATCGGCGGAGAAGAGCTAAGCATTGGTATAAGGGGAGAGTCCGCGCGGCTTGGGTTGCGGTCTGGCGACCTGGCGGACTGAGCGGACTCCACAACAGTAGGTCAGCGGCTTGTTGATTGAGTCCGCGCGGCTTGTTTTTTGTTCTTGTCTTTGTAACTGTCTCTGCTTTCCCGGTGTTGGGTTTTGGTGAAGCATGTCTCGCCATGTATGTCTCGCCTTGTAAAGAAGGTTGCTCTTGATCATTAAAGAAGCTTGTGCTGCATGTGTTGCTGGTTGTTACTGCTTTGTTGAGATAATCTCTGTTAACTCCACGATCCGGGAAAACTTTCAACATTATAAGTGGGCGTGTCTCCTTCGGTTTGTTGAGTTTTCAGCAGGGTATCCAAGGGGGCGTCTGCGGTTTGTTGAATTTTAACAGCTATGTCTCAGGTAATTTCAGTTTTCCTTTAATTACCCTTGTAACCACCTTGTTTTCCATGAATCCCCTTGTTGTATACCCATGACCTAACTGCTCGAACCACTGTTGACTGCTTTCCTCACAGGAAAATCATAGTTGGCCTCCAGTTCCATTGAAAGTGCCATCTGTCTCCCTCCTTCCAAGTCCCACACGCCGAAGTCCATAAATTTCTCTAAGTTTCATTCCTCTTCAACCGCACGAGAGGCGTGACCCGTCGTTGGTTCTCGTCACACAACCTCCATGACAAACTGCTAGCCCTCCACAAAACCCTCCTCCGCTCCTCGAGCAACCATCACAAGTCCTCCACTGCCATTACCACAATTTTGACGCCAACAACTACCCCTCTCGGATATCTATCGCAAAACTCGCCCGAGCCGGAACCCATCCCGCTTTTGTTTGCTCCTGCATCATCCACACTATTACTCTCCTCATCCTTCTCCTATTTCTTGTTGCCAAAACTGTTTTTGATTCGCCAGCACAATTCGTGAATCTCCTACCACAGCTGATGTCGGATCTCTGCTGCTACGGGAGTATTTGTATTGTGTTAATATTCCTTTTAATTATTAGATGTTTATCACAGATATGTTTGGGAATGCTGGCTTCTTTGCAAAGTTCCTGTTCTTGAATTTTCTATAAAACTTTCATTTGTGCCAGTATAGCTTTAACACTTGTACACATAAAAATGTGATCCGCTTGCTCATATTGAAAGGTGGTGAACTGTGTTAATTTGCTTCACTTTTATAAGTTTATTTGATAAATTCTATTCCAGAATTAGTAAAAATAAACTGGTTTGTTTGTGTTCATTCCGCACATTCACTTGGGATTCTATTTGTGTCGGCACTACTCCTCACAGTATGTCCTGCGTTAAATTGGTATCAGAGTCCTAGGTTTGAGTTTAGTTTAAAATACATTTGACTTGTTTATATCACCCAATTTATCTGATCACCCATCTAATCTTCTTTTTGTAGAGCTACAACCCATCTATGCCTTATCCCGCAAAATGCCTTTAGAGATATTTTTGCATTATTATAATGATCATCTTCAATCTCAACCCTCCACTCGTAAAAATTATGATAACCATTTTCCATGATTTGATTCTTCTATAGGTGATTACTACGATGAGTATTAGGAGCCCTATCAATGTCATCATCAATAGGATAACATCACATGTAAAGACCATCCTATTGTTTTAAAAACGGAGATGTTGAATGCTAAATTTCAATGATTAGTTTTTGATCACTTTGATCGCTTGGATGCTCATTTTAATCATTTACGGAATGCCTTAAGCAGAATTAATAAGATAAAGTCTTGGGGTTTAGATCAAGTCACAGATGCTTCTAGTGGTGCTCCCACTGACATGAGAGACACAATACCTAATTTTGATACATCTCATCTTGATGAGGTTGAGTGCCCGCTTAATTTTGAAATTGAGTCTACTCATGACTAAATTACCCGCGGTTAGAGACTCATTCCTCGACACTCTATCCATTGACCCACTCTTGAGTATGGGCTTTTACCAATCTTACCTTGTCAATGTCCGGAGCCACATCATAACAGAGATGCACAAGCATAGTGTTGATCTCATAGTGGCCGCCTCACCCATTTTTTAGGACATTGCCTCTATCAACGATACTCGTGTGGAGGATCATCTTGCTACTATTGAATTCATTGTTGAACCTTCTGATGAGCCTTCAGATGAGCCACCACTCCCCTATGAGGATCAAATGTTTATCATTGATTTTGTTGTGATTGCCCCACTTATTTTCATGGGCACTATTGTTAGCGATGGCTTTCTTTTGGCAGATCATCCTATCATTAGTGACCCCCTCAGGAAACCCTTTGAGTTCCTGAAAGCCCAAGTTGATGAGCCTTCCTTCCCAGGAAGCATCCACCTTATTATAGATGGCTTGTGTCTTCGCCTGAGTGAGTTTTACGTTCGCGATGACTTTTCTTATATAACTCGTGGAGAGCCACTCGATGGCCCTTATCATTTGAGAGGTGCCCGACATACCCATGCATTATGTTCTTTTGTCATCATCTGCGACATTCCTTTGGGTGATCGTGTCAATCTCGATGAATATTTATATATTTCACCCAAAGAGCCTCCTAATAAGCCATCATATTTTAGAAACAGTCAACTTGTTATCAGACTTCCGCTTAGAGAACATATCATGTTTGTTGAGCTTCATTTGCATCATCAGTCATATGAGAGCAGTCTAGAAATTTTTGAAACCTACATTAGTACTCGTCACATTGGCAATGAATTCCATTATACCTCTCTCGGTGACCCACTTGATGAGCCACATGTTGAAGCACCACTCATTTGGGATGTATCTATCATTAGTAAGATGGTTGATGGAGATTTTAAATATAGTTTTAAAATAAATCCAAAATATAATCCCGAAATAGGCAAGCATACCTATCAAAATATAGTATAGGAAATGTCATATTAAGACTTGAGGACCGTTGAGTACTTGTACTCACAAGAAAGAACTATTATTTTATCGAATTAAAGTTGGTTTTACGAAAAAAGGAACGTTAATCTAAAAGGAGAAATACGATGATAGGAAAGCTAGCACTTGATCTAGAATCCCTTTGGGTTAGAATAAATTTCCAAGAAATTATAAAATACAAGCATATAAATTATTAACTTCGACCGTGGATGTTCCGTAGCTACGAAGCGCCTCTCTCGAGAATATGCTCTGACTAACCTTAGGCTGATCGATTAAGACCTCTGGGCCAGTCGAAACTCCTAAGGTTGCTTTAAGTGGTGAACCCCACTATTAGATTTGACTCAAATCCGGAAGATTTATGTCTTCCTCTCTCGAGGGGTGCATGCAACTCCCTTTATCCTTGAGTGATATACTCGTATCCACAACCTCTCGGTAAATCCAGGATACGGATCTAAGATCGAATAAACATAATTTGCAACTTATGAATTCGATGAAATTAAAATCAAAGATAAACTGAAGTACATAAAATAGAGTGCTTGATAATTCGAATCTAAAAGAAGAAATTTATTCCATTCCAAAGTTCATCATGATCAAGTGCTAATTGGAAATTAGCTACTCATCAAGATGAGAGAATTACATGAAAGGTTGAAGAGAGACATGATTATAAAAAGGACTTGAAATAACAAAAATAAAAGTTACATTATGAATTGAAAATGCAAGAAATACAAGAAATAAAACAAAAAAAACAGAACTCTATCTCCCAAAAATCTCCTCCTCATCTTCTGAATTGTCTGGAATTTTTAGGCAAGTTTGTTGGAGAGTCACTCCCCTAGGTCACGCCCATGACCTAGGGCGTGTAAGGTTCAGAACCGTCGTCTTCAAGTCCAGGGAACGTTGGAGTGAAACTGCCAAAAATTATTAAGTGGCGTGTCACGCCCTTAGGTCACGCCCGTGACCTAGGGCATGTCTTGTCGGTTGCTGGAAACGGCGGGAGGCAGAAATGGCGAGAGTAACTCTGGCCATTGTTGGAAGTGTCACACCCCATGGTCACGCACATGACCGAGGGCGTGTAAGGGAAAAACCTCCAGGACTTGAAACTCCATCATTAAACGTGTCATGCCTGGATGTCACGGCTCAAAGTCATGTCGGTGACCAGTTGGTCATGCCCGTGACAGGGCGTGTAACTTTAATCTGACGTGGAGTCGAGGCCTGGAATGCCATCTGCAGGTCACACCTTGTTGACACTCTCATGTCAGCATGGTCACGCTCGTGACCTGTAGGCGTGCAATTTTAATTGACGTGGCACTTTGCATTTTTTTTTAGTTTTGTTCAGCTTTGTCTCCTGATCCATCCTGTGAACTCCATATTGAAATTGGCAGCCCAAATTGAACCTAAAATAAGAAATTAAAGAAATTAGATAATAAATTCATAAAATATATTTATAGATTAATTAATTATTAAATAAAAATATATAAAAATATGGATAAAAATAGAGTTATCAAATACCCTCATACTTACTCGTTTACTCGTCTCGAGCAAACATCTTTTCATAGGGAGTAGAAAAGATTTAATGCTAGAAAAGAAAATTGAACTTAAGGAGTAGAATGCGAAGTCTTATGTCTATGTGTGTAGTTATTTTTGTAGAAAAACCTACTCAGCATACAAATTAGTTTTTACTTTTCTAAAATGTGTTTTCACTTATTATTTCTACTTCAAAAATGAAAACCTGGAAAATCTTAAAATCACATTTAGGGAGAAAGTAGCGTGCTCACTAAGATAACATTGCACTAATCGAAGATCGAGATACCCTCCAAAGAAATCCATCAATGTCGATGGTCATAGGCTTTCCCTTTAATACTTTCGCCACGACACTAGTTTAACTTATAAGCACACTTCAATAGGACTTAACTAGGTTGAAATGTAGGCTTAGGGTTTTTTGGTTTGCATAATCAAAGATAAAAACGATTGCTAGATACACAAAAACCTAAAGAGAGCTTGCACAAAAGAAATAGATTGTCATGGCTTAAAGAACGCCGCCAATTCCTAAATTCCTTTGTTTTTTTCCTTAACATGTTGAACATTTTTCCACTTCCTTCATTTATTTTCAGTCATTTTTTTTATCTATATATTTTTTTAGGAGGATGAAAAAATAAATCAACTCTTTTTTCTTCAAATACCCACCAAAATAAAATGGCTCCGAATCACTCATACACCTTTTTTGTATATATATTTCAAGCTCGGTCTTAAGTGTGTAATTAAGATGCTTTTTAGGCTTTGGTAAAGCGTTTGATGGAGCTAAAACAAAAAAGGGTATAAGCTCAAATTGGCTTAGCAAAGGTAAAACATTTAGGTACCGGTGCAAATGCTCATACTTGCTAAAAGAAGTGCCTAAATCATATTTATGCTAATGAGTTTAACCTATGCAAAGTCTTGAGAATAGCTAGAGGACAAGTTCTAAATATCGAGAAAGAATACCTCTTTCTTGATCCGCGAAATATCGCTCTAGTAAACTTCTACACACTCTCCTAAATTATTTTTATATTTTACCGGTTTCAAAGTAAAAGTAAAATAAATTGTTTCTACTCATTTAGAAAGACAAAAACTCTAATTGTATGCTGAATGTTTAATTTTACTTAAATTCTACTTACATGTGCACTTAATTAGAAACACAGCATGACCAACAGTTCAAATCCAAAATTCAAAATTCAATTAAACATCAAAATCTTCTAAACACTATGTAAAAGCTGAATACTATGGATTTCGTATTAAATAAATATATAAATAAAGATTTCTCTAATTTAAAATTAACCCTAATTTTTTTTGTTACTTCTTAGACTTCCCGAGGTATACCCTATGAAGGGCTCTCACCGGTACTAGGAGGTAAGATGGGGCGATATCCCAAACGTCCCTTTCTAAGAAATTTAATTTCGATTTTCTAGTTTTTTGGAAATTTTTGATATATATTTTTTCTCTTTTTTAATTATTTTTTAATTTTTGTGAATACTAAGTAGAAACAAAATTTTAAATTTGAAAAATTGTTATGATTTTTTTTTCTTTGAAAATTTTTTATGACTTTTTTGTATGTTTTACTTGAGAAATACCCCCCTATACATAAACAATACATTATCCCCAATGGAAAAAAGTAAAGAAAAAGAAAGAAGACTTCCCTGAAGATGTCAAATCAGCACCAAAATGTACCTGTAAGAAATGACTGAAGCAAAACATAATTTTGATATTTTTTAATAAAAACAAAAGATACATGACAACTGAAAAAAAAGATACAAAGAAAAGATACATGACAACCGACTACAACCCCTATGAAAAAGAAATCTAATCCTCATCACTATGGTGTCTCGGCTGTTTATAGTACGTCCGCAGGTCCGTAAACTCACGCTCAATACGTGTCATGGAGAAAGCTTGACTCTCCTCCAGCGCGGTAAATCGACCGTCAAAACTCGCAAAACGAGCGTCAAAATTGGCCTGCATCACGTCTAGGCGTGTGTGAATAGACCCAAACTAACGATCCCAATAGCTTTGAGGACCGGGCTCTGAAGAATGATTCGGCGGTGGTGGTGGAATCTAGGGAGAGTGAATAGTGCCCCTGGGACAGGCACCGAAATCAAGATCAAGATCCCCACCACCGACCGCTGGGGGGATAGCCTCAAACTCGCCATCACGGCGTCGCGCTAGGCCGAGGGCCTGGAGGGTTTGGAACTGAATGACTTGCGGTGTCTGAACACAACTTAGTCGCGGAAGAGCATCCCAAAGACCGAGCTGCTTGGCAAGATAGGTGATGAAGTTCCCGCCGTGCACCACTCCTAACCTCGCATTTTCGGCCTGGCACCGAAAGAAAATTGCGAGCATATAACCAAGTTTGAGTGGGACCCGGTAAAACATACTATATAAATATAATTAATCTGCCTGTGTTACCACTCCATGGCTGTCGCCGCGACCAGAAAGAGTAAAGGTGAGGAGGTTGTGGAGAATGCGCAAGACGGGGTATATGAGGTGGCTGCCTTTAGATTTCTTTGGGGGTAGGGCGCAGTGTCATCACTGAGTTCCGCCCAAAAGGTAAGCAGGTTGAAATCAGGAGGGAAATCAGTAAGGATATCGAGATAGGAGGGAGAATGTGAAAAGACCTCCGAGCAAAAGCCCATGACGACATTCAGTTGGCGGATGGTGAGCTAATGCGTCACCACACCCATGCGAAAGATGATGAAATCGTCATTCACCGCCCAACGGAACTCAAAGGACGCCAAGAACTCGACGGTGAGCTCAAGGAAAGCATGCTCCAAAATGGAGAAAAGGGAACTCCATCCATGGGTGGAGAAAAATTACCTAACCAACTCAGCAGCTCCAAAAGTCACCAGGATCGCCCAATCCAGGATCTGGAATACACCAAAGGGCTTGGCGCATAATCGATCACTCTGGTCCTGCTGGGTGGAGTTTTCCAAAAGGAGCATGACTACCGGTGCGGCAGGATCCGCAGGGTGCTCGGAGGAAGAAGCGATGGAAAGAGGGTGGTGGCGAGGCATTGTGGGAGGAAAGGAAATGGGTTTTTAGGTTAGTGATGAGTCCATTTTTTTATACCTATTTTTGGACTCATCTGGGCTTGTTTTCCTTCGCTTTCACTTCACTTTTAGTTCGTTATCGTGTATATTTCATCTTATCTTTATTTTCATAGGAAGTGCACACTTAGGCCCGTGGTTGTGTATTTTTGTACTTTTAATATTTGTACTCCTTTTTTGTGCTCGTCTGGAATGTGTGCACATATCAGTGCTGGGTTTAGGGGTCGTGTGCGTGTTCCGGGGACGTTTAGAAGCAGGAATACTGCGCACGATCATCGGATATAGTACGCACGACCACTGGTCATGCGCCGATGATCATGCGCAATGTACCCTGATTTCCAAAATCTGCCTGGGGTAATCGCACGACCACTGGACATAGTGCGCACGACCACCGGTCATGCGCCACTAATCGTGTGCATTGATTACTCTTTTCCTGGAGTCCTATCTGGGGTAATCGCACGACCATTGAACTTAGTGCGCACGACCACTGATCGTGCGCCACTGCTCGTGCGCGTTACCCAGTTCTTCTTCCTAATCTACCATGCCAGTGCGTACAATCACGGGACATAGTGCGCACGACCACTGGTCGTGCGCCCGTAATCGTGCGCATTGTTCAATTCTGCTTTCTATAAATATCGCAGGTCTCGCCCTAATTCGGAATCTTCGGATCACTCCACATTTCTCCGCCGTTTTCATCTCCGAGGAAGGGTTCCGTCATTCCCTTTCATCTTCCATCATAGGGAGGTGCTCCGAGCAAGCTTTCACTGCCAAATCCAAGCCGGAGTATTCTCTCGGCCTCCTCCTTCATCTTTGAGCTTCAAGAAGAGCTTGACCTAGCTTTCTCCATCAAGCTAGGAGAAGTTGTGCCATCCTCCAGCGGATCGTGACACGAAGAAGACGGGCCATTGGAAGGTGGTGACAGCCCTTCTCTACCCCGAACGCAGTTGAGGACCCGGCTTGGACGCGGATTGACAACCCGACGATTCCAACTGTGAATCCTCAGCAAGACTTCGGATTCGGTCGATTTCGTACACTTTTATTCTCTTATTGTTGATGGTTTAGTTGAACTCTTTGTATTTGATGAAGTTATGATTAGTGTAATATACGTTTATGTGTAATCATGTCTATGTGATTGTATGTTTTCGTTATTTACTTGAGGTGCGCCTATTTGTCCATCCACCATCCATCCTCCCTTGCCGCACTAGCAATTGCTAGTGGCGTGCGTAGCAAAGAGCTTCTCATGACCCTCATTCCGCCATTCTCATCACCTCATCCGCAAGCCTACTCGCCCATTCGCCTAGTGATTCGGTGTATAGCGGCCCGACTAGTCTTCCATCCTGCCTGGCGAAGCATCGCATAGCAGCGTTGCATAGGAGTAGTTGTTAGATTTTTTACTTTCTTTTTCCGCAAATATCAAAACCCCCCTTAGTTAACTCCGACCTAAGGACTTGAATCTCAAGTTCTCCTTGAAATTAACTCCACCTTACTGTGTTCCTTGAGAGATCGATATTTGGGAAAACTAGCCCATTTTATATTACTTATGCGACCGGTTCACTGCCATGATCTTTAGCATCAAGTTTTTGGCGTCGTTGCCGGGGAACACAGTCGTGTGTGTTTCTGGAGAGGGAGACGTGAGATTGCTTCCCTTTTCCTTTGTAAATCGCTTTTGTTTTGTTCTATTTCTATTTTGCCTGCCTTTTTTTGTTTGCTTAGGCAATTGTCGTAATATATTGTTGGATTTAGTAATTTGCACAATTTATTTTGAATCTGCTATTTCAACACCATGTGGGGATATTTGTATTCCCAATGTCGTTGGTGTGGAAAGCCTTCCCACACTAGTCATGAATGCCCCACGAGAGATATTGAGCATAAGCCTCAGCGCACAATGCATGAGATGTTGTATTCGTACAACCCTTCAAACACTGTGCCCCGAGATTATGGTCAATCATCTTAGCCACATACACCGTTCTCTTATTCCTCTCTAGCCCCACAAGGACCACAGAGTAATGGGAGAAAGTGTTTGTATTGTCATAGAACAGATCATGTCCTGAAGGATTGTGCCGAGTACCTCCGTGTTATGAAAGGGAATGATGAGTCGGACATCCGGATCATCCCGAATCCTACCCTTGGTGGCACACCTTCATCATCCGGTTATATATCCCTGTCACCTTCATTTGTTGAAGGGAATGATGTGGACACAACCGCCAGATGTGTGGCTGATTTAGGCTTCGACGTGGTTGAGCCCATCTCTCCTGTGCATACATCTCCAAGCGTGGAGCCGATTCTTTGTGAGGAACATGTGCTTGACTTTTATCCAAGCAAACATCTTCCACATTTTGTGCATTCTACTTCAGTCTTCTATGACGACATTTTCGACGATGCAACACAAGTTGAGGCTTGTTATACATGGATTGTTTGCACTCCCATGGAGGAGGATAACCTTCCTGGTGTCGAGGTTTCTCCCTCGATACCAAAGGAGGAAGTCCAAGTCTTGGTGGAGGCCTCTATGGATCCGGCCGAGCCTTATAGCATTGTCGACATTGCTGATGATATTTTTCTACCTCAGCCTTTGGGGAGTGAAACCGGGATCACTCCCCTGATTATTTCTTAATGTTCTTCGTCTCTTTTATTTCTTGACCGCCCTTCCTTATCTGAGCCTGGGCGGGTTGAGTCTCCGCAGGAGCTTCAGGAGGACTTGGAGCTTTCAGCTCGAGTCATCGATGGTAGCATCCTCTCTCGCGAGGAGGTTGATTCCTCCTATGTTGAGAAAGCTCCATTGATTGATTTCTCCTCCTGCCTTCTCCCTGTAGTAGACGATACCTTGCTAGGTAAGGATTTGTTTTGTGGTGAGATGAGTGAGGACCAGGCCTCTTCCTCATCCTACTTCCTATTTCCTTTGCCTGCGAGGAGCAGGTATGATTATTTAGGCAGAGGGGTAACTGTTTTATCACCGTATCGGTACCCGTTACCGCAACGGATAATGGAACAGCTACCTGTGCACTTTTCTTTTCAAAGGCCCATTAGCTAGAACCTTTTCGTAGCCGAATAAGTCGTGCTGGGATGACAATAACCCCAGTACTTATCTTTCATTTTCTGTATTTGTTTTTCATGTCTATTTAGTTGTAGTATTTTTTTGTAGTTTGTATATTTTTGTTTCGTTTTTGGGGAGCTCACCCCTGCAGGTATTATTGACAACTTCGTGTTGGCGGGGTTGTGATTCTTCGTATGGCGGGCCTGCTTCATGTTTCCACACGTCTTCTGGTATGCTCACTGGCTGAGCATTGGGTAACCTCTTCCCCTAGCTCTTTATGATTTTAATTTCTCTATCATATGCTGTGTAGTTTAGTTTAAGTCTGGGGGAGAGGTAGTTTTGTTACCTTTTGCACGCGCACATTTCATGTGCATACTAGAATCTTTTATAGATTTATTATGATTAGTTCATTGCATCAAACACCACTGCACCCACATGAGCGCGTGCTTAGCTTTTTGCGTGCTGCGAGTTAAACTCGTTTCTTTTGTATGATTTGGGAAAATTATGGTGCTGACATAGGATTGTGAGACGGAGTAAAATTTTGACCTTGCTGTGCTCCTAGTCAAGTGCTCTCGTCTCTTGCAGAAATTGGAGTAGATTTAATTTTTCTGTATGCTTATAGTTTTATATTTTTCTATTTGTGTAAAGACATTTTATTTTACTCAAAAATTGATGAATCCAGTGTGAATCCGACGGTAGCTTAGGGATGTGTGTAGGCGGCCGTTAGTTTCGTATTGCTCGAGTCGGGAGGATGGATAGTCTTTCTCGTTGGCTAAGAACTTGACCCAAGCTATTCTTGAAGCATGGGTATAGGTTAGTTCACTCGCATGAGCGTGATGTAGGCCATCATTTTGGCCCGGTTGAGCTTTGTACCGTTCCTAACGTCTGGTCCTCGCTAGCCCCGTTGTGCCTACCCATTCTTTTGATTCAGCACCACCTTTATTTCACCAAAGCCTCAAAGTTGATCCTAGTCGTACTCCCAAGTCGAGCTTTAAAGTTTTACATTTTTCATGTTGGGGTGTTGATGTGGTGCTTTTACATGTGAATATGTGGATGTGCTCCAAAGCTTATATTTGCTGAAATTGTTAAAAGAAAAGTAATTTAAAAAAGAAAAAGAAAGTTAAAAAAAATGATGTTAATTGTGAAAAAGTGAAAAGTAAAAGTAAAATTGAAAATCCTATTTGAGATGTGAGTATTTTTGGAGTAGGCGGTGCACACACCCATATGTTAAAAGTTAAGTCTGGGGGTGTGGTGTACCCGCATATATTTTGGTTAGCTGATGGATTTTTCTTTGATAGCTCATTTGGGTTAGGTGCATAGCCTTCCTGTTTATCTTTGTTTACCTCACCGAAACCCAAGCCTCATCTCTTCACCTAAAGTCCTACGGATTCATGTGTGAACCCAACCAGTGCCGTGGAGAGAATGCGAAAGGGCAAGCATATGGTCACCAACATTGGTGGATTCCTTTGGAGGTTATCCCGAGCCCCGATCTTTGGCAATGCTCGCCTAGCGATTAGTCTACTTTCTCCCTACGCATGACCGGATGATTCACCGTGATTCCATTTTTGAGTAATAATAAAATATTGATACGCATTATGAAAAGTATAAACTATTTTGTATACTTAGAAATTTCTTCTATTATATTTTTACGCGTGCGAGCATGCGACTTCGCATGGTACTCCGTATCGCAATTTCCTTGTTAGTTAAATCATTTTCCCTATCTGCTTAGATTTTGTTTGCTCGGGACGCACAAACAGTTAAGTCTGGGGGTGTGATGTGTCCATTTTTATAAGTATTTTCGGACTCATCTGGGCTTGTTTTCCTTCGCTTGCACTTCACTTTTAGTTCGTTGTCGTATATATTTCATCTTATCTTTATTTCTATAGGAAGTGCACACTTAGGCCCGTGGTTATGTATTTTTGTACTTTTAATATTTGTACTCCCTTTTTGTGCTCGTCTGGAATGTCTGCATATATCAGTGCTGAGTTTAGGGGTCATGTGCGTGTTCCGGTGACGTTTAAAAGAAGGAATACTGCGCATGATCATCAGATATAGTGCGCACGACCACTGGCCGTGCGCCGATGATTGTGCACAATGTACCATGATTTCCAAAATCTACCTGGGGTAACCGCACGACCACTGGACATAGTGCGCACGACCACAGGTCGTGCGACACTGATTATGTGCATTGATTTCTCTTTTCCTGGAGTCCTATCTGGGGAATCGCACGAGCATTGAACTTAGTGCGCACGGTCACTGGTCGTGCGCCACTGGTCGTGCGCCACTGGTCGTGTGCGTTATCCAAGTTCTTCTTCCTAATCTGCTATGCCAGTGCGCACGATCACGGGACATAGTGCGCACGACCACTGGTCGTGCGCCCGTGATCGTGCACATTGTTCAATTCTTCTTTCTATAAATATCGCAGGTCTCGCCCTAATTCGGAATCTTCAGATCGCTCGACATTTCTCCGCCGTTTTCGTCTCAGAGGAAGGGTTCCGTCGTTCCCCTTCATCTTCCATCATAGGGAAGTGCTCCGGGAAAGCTTTCACCGCCAAATCCAAGCCAGAGATTCCTCTCGGCCTCCTCCTTCACCTTTGATCTTCAAGAAGAGCTTGACCTAGCTTTCTCCATCAAGCTAGGATAAGTTGTTTCATCCTCCACCGGATTATGACACGAAGAAGACGGGCCATTGGAAGGTGGTGACAGCCCTTCTCTACCCCGGACGCAGTTGAGGATCGAGCTTGGACACAGATTGAGAGCCCTACGATTCCAACCGTGAATCCTCAGCAAGACTTCTGATTCGGTCGATTTTGCACACTTTTCTTCTCTTATTGTTGATGGTTTAGTTGTACTCTTTGTATTTGATGAAGTGACGCTTAGTGTAATATACGTTTATGTGTAATCATGTCTATGTGATTGTATGTTTTCGTTATTTACTAGAGGTGCGTCTATTTTTCCATCCACCATCCATCCTCCCTTGCCGCACTAGCAATTTCTAGTGGCGTGCGTAGTGAAGAGGTGCTCACGACCCTCATTCTGCCATTCTCATCACCTCATTCACAAGCCTACTCGCCCATCCGCCTAATGATTCGGTGGATAGCGGCCCGACTAGTCTTCCATCCCGCCTGGCGAAGCATCGCATAGCCGCTTTGCATAGGAGTAGTTGTTAGATTTTTACTTTCTTTTTCCGCAAATATCAAAACTCCCCTTAGTTAACTCCAACCTAAGGACTTCAATCTCAAGTCCTCCTCAAAATTAACTCCACCTTACTGTGTTCCTTGAGAGATCGATATTTGGGAAAACTCGCCCATTTTATATTACTTATGAGACCGGTTCACTGCCGTGATCTTTAGCATCAGTTAGCTACGGGAAGGAGGAGGGCTGTATGGTGTGGAGGAAACAAAGAGGGAGAAATCCTATTTATAGGATTTCTCGGGTTGGTCAAATCCCCCTGTCACGCCTGTGACAGGGGGCGTGTACTAATAAAATATAAAAGGGCGCAGGAATCTGAGGCTCCCTGCCTCAGATTCGCGGGTCACGCCCTAGAGTCACGCCCGTGACTCTGGGCGTGTCACATAAAATACTAAAAGGAAAAAGGAATCTGAGGCATCTACCTGGGTCTTTGCCTCGGATTCGGTCAACACGACACTGGGTCAAGCCCGTGACCCAGGGGCGTGTAACTGAAAAAACAAAAAAAATTCTTTAAATATTGGGGCTTCCCGGGAAAGGCAGGGTCGTTGACTTTCTTGTGTCACGGGCATGGCATAGAATGTCACGGGCGTGACTGGAAAAAAACAAGATATCCGTTCATTTTTCTAAAATGTTTCGTCGAACTGGATTCCGCGACTGTCACGTCTGTGACCAATCATGGTCACGTCCGTGACTGGAACGGAAGTCGAACTGAGAACTGCATTCGACGAAAACAAAACAGCGCCTGACAAAACCGGTCATGACGTCTGTCATGCCCGTGCCACATAGGTAACGACCGTGACATCAACGGGAGACGAACGAAAAACTGCATTCTACGAAACCTGTCTCGGGTTTCGCAAGACGAACAAAACACGGGAATGTAAGCGCGTGACCCGTAGGTTACGGCCGTGACATGGGTGTGTACAAACAGAATTTTTTTGTTTTTTTGGTTTTTTTTCAAATTTTTTTATATTTTTTAACAGAAATAAAAGAAACTAAATAAAAATTACCGACATAAAGGAATCACGCGAAGTTGATGGTCGAACCCGAACGATCGTCATGCCGCAAATATGCTTCAAACCTGCAACTATTCAAAGATAAAACTAAAAGAAAAAGAAAGGATTTCCATGGGGTGCATCCCACGAGCGCTTTGTTTATGGTCGTTGAACTCGACCAAAGCGGGGCACTAATTTAGGGTTTCGGGAGGATAATTTCCTCCCGGTGCTCATTAGTAATATCGTCGAAGAAAAATATTTTCAGTCGGTGCCCGTTCACTTTGAATTCGCCCTTGTCCGGGTGCGAGATTAGGACTGTCGCGTAGGGCCACACCTCTTTTTCAATAAAAGGGCCGGACCAACGAGACTTGAGTTTTCCCAGAAAAAGTTGTAGGCGCGAATTATAGAGGAGAACTTGGTCTCTTGGTTTAAATTCTTTGGGGTGCTTAATTTTTTTATCATGATGAGATTTGTTACGCTCCTTATAAAGTTTATTACTTTCGTAGGCGAAGGAGCGCTACTCATCGAGCTCGTTAATTTGGAATTTCCGGAGCTCGTATGACAAATTTTCAACTAGATTTAAAAATTTGAGAGCCCCAAAGGCACGGTGCTCAAGCTCAACCGGTAAGTGGCATGCTTTCGCATTGACCAATCGGTACGGTGTACAACCGATAGCGGTCTTGTACGCGGTCCGATAAGCCTATAGTGCATCGTCAAGCTTAACCGACCAATTCTTTATATTAGTAGAAACTGTTTTTTCTAGAATTCATTTAATCTCACAGTTTACCACTTCTACTTGGCCACTAGTTTGAGAGTGATAGGGGGTAGCCAACATATGTGTAACGCCATATTTAGATAGAACTTTGGCAAATGTGTTACAAAAGTGAGTTCCCCTATCACTCAATATCGCCCGCGGTGCTCCAAATCGTGAAAAGAGAGTTTTGAGAAATTTGGTCACAACTCGGGCATCATTGGTGGGAAGGGCTTGTGCTTCCGCACACCGTGACACGTAGTCGACCGCTACCAAAATATAATGATTTCCAAAGGAAGTTGGTAGCTGGCCGACAAAGTCGATTCCCCATAAATTAAAAACTTCAATTTCTAAAAATGAGTTTAACGACATTTCATTGAGGCAGGAAATATTACCTGAGGGTTGACATTGTTCAAAACGACTTACATGAGCGTGAGCATCTTTAAAGATGCTCAGCCAATAGAAGCATGCCTTGAGTACTTTCTGCGCCATCTGATTTGCTTTATAGTGCCCGCCGGCAGGTCCATTGTGGCAATGTTTCAATATTTGGGAGCCCTTCTCATAAGAAACACACCTCCGCACTACTTGGTCTGCGCAAACTCGAAAAAGAAATGAATCCTCCCAAAAAAAGTTTTTCAAATCAGAAAAGAATTTCTTTCTTTCTTGATATGAAAAACCTTTTGGGAGAAATCTCACAGCAAGGAAGTTTGTGAAATCGGCGAACCAAGGGGTGGGGAGAGTCATTACCTTACATAAACTGAGGATGCGCTCCTCGGGAAATGCATCATCGATGTCCTCTTCAATAAGCTCCTCCATGTTGGGGTTCTCCTACCGAGAAAGGTGATCCGCCGCCAGATTCTCCGCTCCTTTTTTGTCCCGGATCTCCAAGTCAAATTCTTGAAGTAGTAAAATCCACCTAATCAATCTTGGCTTTGCATCTGTTTTCATTAGTAAATAGAGCAAAGCCGAATGATCTGTAAAAATAATGACTTTGGACAGTGAGATAAAAACGAAATTTATCAAAAGAAAAAATAACGACAAGAAGTTCTTTCTCGGTGGTTGTGTAATTTTCTTGTGTGATGGTTAGTGTTTTGCTCGCATAATAGATAGGATGAATATTTTTATTGATGTGTTGTCCTAAGACCGCATCAACGTCAAAACTACTAGCATCGCATATGATTTCAAAAGATAGATCTCAATTGAGAGCTATCACGATAGGTGCGTTTATTAATTTTTCTTTTATAATAGAAAATGTTTGCAAACAATTTTCATCAAAAATAAAAAGTGCATCTTTTTCTAAAAGGTGACTGAGGGGCTTGCTTATTTTTGAAAAGTTTTTAATAAACCGTCAATAGAAATCGGCGTGCCCAAGAAAACTACGAACGACCTTGACGTTTGAAGAGGGATGTAGTTTTTCTATTGTTTTAATTTTGGCTTTATCTACATCTATGCCCTTACTAAAGATTTTATGGCCTAAAACTAAACCTTCATGTACCATAAAATGGCACTTCTCCCAATTTAACACTAAATTGTTGTCCTCACATCTTTGGGGCACAAGAGAGAGGTTTTCTAAATATAAATCGAATGAATCTCCAAAGAGGGAGAAGTCGTCCTTGAAGACTTCCATTATTTTCTCCACTAGCTCGTCAAAAATCGCTAACATACACCTTTAAAAGGTTACCGGCGCATTGCATAAACCAAAAGGCATCCTCCGATAAGCGAAGGTGTCGAACGAACAAGTGAAGGTTGTTTTCTCGTGGTCCTCGGGTGCAATTGGGATTTGGAAATATCCCGAGAGACCATGAAGAAAATAATAAAAAGCATGCTCGGATAGTCATTCAAGGATTTGGTCAATGAACGGTAAAGAAAAATGATCCTTTCAGGTTACATCATTTAATTTGTGGTAGTCGATGCAAACTCGCCATCCGGTAACGGTTCTAGTAGGGATTAATTCATTTTTATCGTTTGGTACTACCGTTGATCCTCCTTTCTTGGGCACCACTTGGACCGGTCTAACTCAAGTGCTATCTGAAATCAGATAGATGATGCCCGCGTCTAATAATTTAATAACCTCTGTCTTATCTACCTCCTTCATATTATGATTTTGCCGGCGTTGAGGTTGAATAGTTTTATGAGAATTTTCTTCTAATAAAATTTTGTGCGCACAAAATGTGGGTTTAATCAATTTTAGATCCGTAATTTACCACGCAATTGCGCGGCGATGGCATTTTAAAACATTTTGTTGGGTACATTGGAATATATGTACTTGATTTTAAGAAGCCTCACCCTACTCAATGATATACATCAAGATGTATTTGATGTGATTTGAGTTTATTTGTGCAGGTTAAGTAATTGCAGGGAAAGCATAAAAGATTCTAAGTCTATGTGTCGACACCTAGAAGAAAAGTGTCGACACTTAAGAAGGCTTGTGTCGACACCTAGAGGAGCTGTGTCGACACTTGGAGTAATTGTGTCGACACCAGGAAGGTAGAGTCGACACCAGAAGAGAAGTGTCGACACATACATGTTGCGTCGACACACAATGAAGAATTGTCTACATAATCAGTGTCGACACTTAGAAGCAGTGTCGACACTCAGAGAAACTTTATCGACAGTAGAATGTGTCGACACTAGGAGCCTGTGTCGACACTCAGCAAACTTCAACAAAGTTTAAATACAATTGTCGACACAAAGGAGATGTGTCGACACTCAGCAAAGTCTCAACACAGGAAGAATGTGTCGACACAAAGGAGATGTGTCGACACTCAGCAAAGTCTCAACACATGAAGAATGTGTCGACACAAAGGAGATGTGTCGACACTCAGCAAAAGTTTCAACACAGAAGGCATGTGTCGACACAAAGAAGATGTGTCGACACTTAGCAAGTTTCAACACAAGAAGATGTGTCGACACAAAGGAGTTGTGTCGACACTTAGCAGAATTCAACTAAGTATTAAAGAAGAAGACTTGTGTCGACACACAGGATCAGTGTCGACACATTCTGAAGAAGCAGTGTCGAGAAGCAGTTACAATAACACAAGGAGTTTTGTCGACACCATGAAGGCTAGTGTCGACACTTAGTCTACTTGTGTCGACACTTAGTCTATTTGTGTCGACATATAAAGACTATCTGTCTTGACACTTTCAGACAGTGACAGAGATTTCAAGAAGTGACTGGATGACTTGACAGCTGCCATTTCAACCGGTCAACTGCTACTGTCAGAGCTGTCAGAAGGTTGTTAGAAACCGGATCAGCCGGTCACCATGAAGAAAGTTTATATAAAAGCTTATTCCTTCAACAGAAAAGAATCAATCAATGAAGTAAAAAAAACAACAAAACAAGAAGAAGACCTTCAAGTGAAGATCTAAGAAGTTGGAGAGAGAGAGAGCTCCTTCTAAGAAGTGCAGTTGCTGAACCGGGCTGCTAAGTTAGATTCAGATTGAGATCAGAATCTCAAGACAGCAGTTTATTGAAGATCATCTGCATAGAGATACAACCCTACTGTGTTCTAATTCAAGAAGCTTTGAAGAAAGCCAAGGGAGGTTGATCTCTGCCAAGTTCTTCCAAGAACTCATCAAGAAGCCAGTCAACTCATCTCTCTCTATCAGAGTTGTGGTTATATACTTTGTATTTTCTAATTTCTGTAGGATCTTGTATAGATCTGAGTTGTAAGGCTAAATCTATAAATGCTGAGGTAGGGTCTGTGAGCCTGAGTGTAGGAGAATCATTTCTCTGAGTGTAGGCCTTGTTGAAGGCTGAGGTAGGGCTGTTGTGCCTGAGTGTAGGTCTTGTTGTAGACTGAGTGGTAGGGCTTTATCCTGAGTTATAGGAGTGGGATCACTCTGAGTTGTAGGAACCTGTTTGGGGTTCTGAGTTGTAAGATCTGAGGATCTGAGGAGAAGTGGAGAAGTTAGGCCGAATCTAGTACACTACTAGATAGGCGAAGGGGGAAAGTGGATGTACCCAGACCTTGGGGAACCACTATAAAAATCTGTGTGCACTCTGTGAATGTATGCTTGTATGGTTGCTGTGCTGTGATACTTGTTGAATTGCAATTACTGTTCAGTGTTTCTGCCTGAAATATTAAAAAAGATTAAATTCACCTATTCACCCCCCCCCCCCTCTAGGTGATTAGGGACTAGTTCTTTTAAGTGGTATCAGAGGGAGGTTTCTCGAAAAGGACATAATAATCTGATTAAAGATCCTATAGGCAGAATCAGAATAATCAAGAATCAAGAAAATGGGTTCTACGGAGAATCACAAAGAGCTAGGATCCATGAATTTGTCAATCTGTAGAAAAGAGATTTTTGGCATATGGAAAGAGAGGGTTAGACTCTTTATGGAAGCATCTGACCCAAGAATATACATCACAATCAAAGAAGGGCCATATGTGCCAATGAAAGTATCTGTTCTGGATGCAAATCAGAGAACTCCCAAAGACTATTTAGAAATGACTAAAGATGAAATAATTCTGGCCACTATGGACAAGAGGTCCCAGAATATTATTTTAAGTGCAATTGATGATGCCACATTTCAGAACCTAATACATTGTAAAACCTCAAAAGAAATGTGGGACACTCTAATAGTTTACATGGAGGGATCTGAAGAGGTAAGACAAGACAGGAAGTTCTTATTAAATCAAGAGTATGAAAGCTTCAGACAAGAAAAGTCTGATAGCATTACTGAATGCTACAAGAAATTCTATCGGATTGTTAATGAGTTGATGTCCTATGGAAGAGAATTCAGCAACTGAGCTGAATGATAAGTTTTCAAGATCCCTGACTAAGGATTGGGATACCAAGATCTGTTCCATTAGGGAAATGGCCAAATTAGCTGATATACCTCCTCCAACATTGTTTGGAAAACTGCTATCTTATGAAATACAGTTAATGGTTAGAAAGGAGGAAGAGAAGACTACAAGAGTAGAGAATAAGGAAAGAGTTGTGGCCTTCAAGACTGAAGCCACTAGGAAGTACAAAAACAAGTCTCCATCTCCACCACAAACAGTTGCTGAGATTGCTTCAGAAAATTCAGAAAACCAGAACTCAGACAGCAGTGAAAGTGATGAGGATTTTGCTGCCTTTACAAGGCAGTTTCAAAAGTTTCTGAAGAAGAAGCAGTGGAGGTCTAAGCCATCCACTTCACAGACAAAAGATGACTATTATTAGAATAGGAAGTCATCAAGGAATGACAAAAGAAAGTCCAAGACAAGTAAAAATACATCCTCAAAGATAGTTTGCTATTGTTGCAATAGACAAGGACATATAGTAGCTGACTGTCCAGAAAAGAGGAAAGAGTCAACTGACAAGAAGAAGACTCAGTTCAAGGGCAAAAAGGAAAGGTCCTTTATTGCCAAGAAGGACAAGAGTTTGACTGATCTGTCATCTTCAGAAACAGATTCAGAAGCTGAAGCCTATATTGGATTGTTTGCTGAAGAGGAGGAAGATGAGTTCATGCAGTTAATGAACTCAATTTATGAGCATGAAGACAATCAGTGCAAAGGGCTGATGGCCTTATCTGAAGGAGACAAAATCCAGGATCATCCTAGACCAAGTAAGGTACTAAGTTGTTCTTCAAGTTCAATTTCTAGTACTGAGTTAGAATCAGACACATCTACATCAAGTGATGTGGGTGGGTCTGAATCTGAAGGAGATATTCATCAGTTAATTGATGAATATAGGGACTTGTTGTAGGCCTTGAAGAGAAGCAAATCCTTGGCCAAAACTCAGGCAAAGGAGATTGCTTGTCTTAAATTGGCTGCTGCTGATTCAGACAAGTTGCTTGATCAGAAACTAAATGAAATAGCCAGGCTGAAGAACATTACTGTTATTCAGATGGGTACTATTACATTTAATAATGATCAAATTAGGAATCTGGAGGTTAGATTTCAGAAGGAGAAGGATATTGTAGCAAGTTTTTCTAAACCAAAATCTGTTCTACCTTTTATAGATGAGTTTGTACCTCATAAAGGTAAAACTGGATTGGGGTTTACAAAACCTGCCTGGACAGTAAAGTCCAAATCTAAGGGCAAAGCCCCAGTACTCAACAAGAAGCCTGCTGTAGATAAAACAGCCAGGGTTGTCCCTAAACAAAGGTACAACAGATTTGAGTACTGGTGTTGTGGCAAGGTAGGCCACTTTGCCATAGACTGCTGGCACAATTCAAGTATCAAGGAGAGTAGCAAACTGCCTGCTAGAAAAGCTACAGGTAGTTTTGTTAAAAGTCAGACTAACTTGCACCAAGAACCCAAGAGTTATTTGGGTTCTAAGGTTAAGTAATCTGTTTTGCAGGTGAGTCCAAGTGGTCATGCCCCTATATGGTACTTGGACAGTGGATGTTCCAGGCACATGACTGGAACTAGGGGATTGCTGAAGGACTATACACCAATCAAGAATGGTCCTAAAGTTACCTTTGGTGGTTCAGAAAAAAGAATCATCAAATTCTTTGGTAACATTTCTAGCAACCTAATTACAATTACTCAAGTGGCTTATGTAAAGGGTTTGAAACATAACCTCATTAGCATAAGTCAGCTGAGTGATTTAGGATATGACATCTCATTTGTCAAGGATGGTTGTCATATCATTAGGTCAAGTGATCAAAAGATCATTCTGACAGGATATAGGAAGAGAAATGTCTATTGTCTAGACATTATATGTGAGAACATTGTTTCTCCTATTTGTCTTGTAGCTGATGAGAAAGTTTCACATTGTGTTAAATGGCACAAGAGGCTGGCTCATCTTAACTATAAGACAATTGGCCAACTCTTTAGCAAAGAGTTAGTGAGGAATGGTCCTCAGGTTAAGTGTATAAAGGTTGGGATATGCTCAGCTTGTCAAAAGGGCAAGCAGACCAAATCCACCTTTCATAGCCTTGAGAACAAAGATGCTGTGAGGTGTTTATACCTCTTGCATTTGGATCTTTTTGGTCCTATGCCAGTTCACAGCCTAGGTAGGAAGGTCTACACATTTGTGGTAGTTGATGACTACTCAAGGTATTCCTGGGTATTCTTCCTAAGGCAAAAATCTGAAACACCAAGTATCTTGCATAGTTTTGTTAAACAAATTCAGAATGAATTGAACAGTACAGTGGTCAAAATTAGAAGTGACCATGGTACTGAATTTCAGTCTGAAAGTATGACAAACTGTGTGAAGAGTTTGGAATTTTTCAGGAATTTTCCTCACCAAGAACACCTCAGCAAAATGGTATTGCTGAAAGGAAAAATAGAACCTTGATAGAGGCTAGCAGAACCCTAATGAGTGACACTTCTCTCCCAGAATATTTCTGGGATAAGGCAGTTAATACTGCATGTCATGTAATCAATAGGGCTACTATCACCAAGAGCCACAAGAAGACCCCCTATGAGATTGTGAAGGGCAGAAAACCAAATCTATCCTATTTCAGGATCTTTGGTTGCAAGTGTTATATCCTTAACAATGGTAAGTCTTATCTAACCAAGTTTGCAGGCAAATACCAAGAGGGGATCTTTGTTGGGTACAGCAACAACAGTAAGTCTTATAGGGTCTACAACTTGATTACTCAAGTTGTAGAAGAGTCAGTACATGTAGTTTTTGATGAAGCAAGGCTCATTAACAATGAATTGCATAGAAGTGTTTGCAGCTCCACAAGTGTAACTGAGAAGATGGACAAGCTTACTATTGTAGAAGGTCCTACTACAAGTCAGTAAGTGGAAGATGGTGGCTGATGTCCAGGGGGAGTACAAGATACTCCTGTTGCTGAAGAAGACCAAGAGGTACAGTTGAATGAAGAAGCTGAAGGTGTACAACCTGAAGACAGACTGCCTCCAGCAAATAGGCATTTAAAAGATCATCCAACCAATCAAATTATTGGAGATCTCAGACAAGGGGTACAAACAAGGAGCAGGAATCTAAGTTCAGTTCTCTACTCTAGCTTTCTATCCCAAGTAGAGCCAAAGAAATTTGAAGAAGCAATCCTAGACCCTTATTTGATTGAGGCCATGCAAGAGGAGTTGAACCAGTTCAAAAGATGCAAGGTCTGCGAGCTAGTTCCTAAACCAAAGGACCACAACATTATTGGAACTAAGTGGATCTTTAGGAACAAGTTGGATGAGAATGGAATTATTATTAAGAATAAAGCTAGACTAGTTGCAAAAGGATATAGGCAGGAAGAAGGTATTGATTTTGATCAAACCTTTGCTCCAGTAGCAAGACTGGAAGCAATAAGGATGTTCCATGCCTATGCAACATATCAAGGATTTAAGGTTTATGGTGGGTACATTGGTTAAATGTACCTGATTTGAAGAAGCCTCACCCAACTCAATGATATACATCATAATGTATTTGATGTATGTTGAGTTTACTTGTGCAGGTTAAGTAATTGCAGGACTGAAGCAAAAAGTTTCTAAGTCCATGTGTCGACACCCAGAGGGAAAGTGTCGACACTTAAGAAAGCTTGTGTCGACACCCAGACAAGCAGTGTCGACACTTGGAGTCATTGTGTTGACACCTGGGATGCAGAGTCGACACCAGATAGAAAGTGTCGACACTTGGAGCTGTGTCGACACTCAGTGAAGAAAAGTGCAGACAGAAAGTTTCGATACAAGGAGCTGTGTCGACACCCAGTGAAGCTGTGTCTACACCAGAAAGTGTCGACACTTGGAGCTGTGTCGACACTCAGCAAAAGACTGCAGAGACTAAGTTAAAGTATCGACACCAAGAACAATGTGTCGACACACATCAAGAAGAATCAGCACTTGAAGAAAGTGTCGACACCAAGAACAATGTGTCGACACTCAACAGAAGAGTCAGCACTTGAAGTAAGTGTCGACACTCAGAACAATGTGTCGACACTCAGTTGAAGACTCAACACTTGAAGAAAGTGTCGACACATGGAGCTGTGTCGACACTTAGCAAAGAACAGCAAGATCGTCAAAATATTCTAAGTACAAGTGTCGACACTATGGGAATGTGTCGACACTCAGCTGAAGTCTCAACAGAAGAATCAAGTGTCGACACAAGGAGCTGTGTCGACACTCAGCAAGTATCAACATAGAAGACTATGTGTCGACACCAAGAAGCAGTGTCGACACTTAACAGATTCAACACAAGAAGTTGTGTCGACACAAAGGAGATGTGTCGACACTTAGAAGAGTTCAGCAAAAGCTAGAAGATCAAGTACTTGTGTCGACACTCAATTTCAGTGTCGACACATGCAGAAGAAATTGTGTCGAGACATACAAGAAGTTGTGTCGACACCTTGTAGACTTGTGTCGACACTTACACAACTGGTGTCGACACTTGGTCTATAAGTGTCGACACTTAAAGACAGAAAGTCTCGACACTATCAGACAGTTAGAGATCTTCAAGAATTGACTGGATGACTTGACAGCTGTCGTTCCAGCCGGTCTACAGCACCTGTCAGAGATGCCAGAAGACAGTTATGAACCGGACCAGCCGGTTACCATGAAGAAGGCCTATAAATAGGCTCATACAGTTTACAGAAACTGTTGATCAGATTATTGTTGAACAAGTTATTAAAGTGGTTCACAGAATTATTGATCAAGTATCAAATCAAGAAGATCTAGCTGTACAGATCTAAGAAGTTGGAGAGAGAGGGCTCCATCCAAGAAATCAGCCTCTAGAACTAGGCTGAGAAGAAGGATTCAGATATATTCTGGATCTTAAGAAGCAGAGATCAAGGATCAACTGCAGGAGGATTCATTCTTATTCAGTTCTACTCAAGAAGCTTTGAAGAAAGCTAAGTCAGATTGAATCCAGCTGAGTTCTTCCAAGAACTCATCAAGAAACTCTCAACTCCCCTCTCTTGTTTCTGAGTTGTTGAGTTAATAGTTGTAAAATCATTTTATCTTGTAGGATCCTTTGGATCTGAGTGAATTGTAAGCCTTTAAATATAAAGGCTGAGGGTAGGGCTTGAGAGCCTGAGTGTAGGAGATTAAAATCTCTGAGTGTAGGCCTTGTTGGCTGAGTGTAGGCCTTGTTGTCTGAGTGTAGGCCTTGATTGGCTGAGTGTAGGCCTTTGTGGCTGAGTGTAGGCTTTGGGATAAAGCTGAGTTGTAAGGCCTTGGGCCTGAGGTGTAGGAACCAATTTGGGTTCTGAGACAGTGGTGAAGTTTGGCCGAATCTAGTACACTGCTAGATAGGCGAAGGGGGAAAGTGGATGTACCCATATCTTGTGGAACCACTATAAAACACTGTGTCTGCTGTGCTATGATTGTTGCTGTGTATGCTGTGTGTTTGCTGTGATAGAATAGTTAGAAATCTGTGATATTAACTATTTACTGCCATTAAAGTTCAAAAAGGATTAGGTCACCTATTCACCCCCCCCCCCCTCTAGGTGTTTATGTACCATATCTTTCAAGTGGTATCAGAGCCAGGTTCCTCAAAAAAGACTAACAGTCTGAGGAGATCCTGATTGGCAGATTCAGTGTGAGGCAAAATACAAATTCAAGAAAATCAAGAAACATGGGTTCCTCTGAGAATCACAAGGAATTGGGTTCCATGAAATTACCCATATGCAGGAAAGATATCTTTGGGATCTGGAAGGAAAGGGTAAGGCTGTTTATGGAGGCCTCAGACCCTAGAATCTACATCACAGTAAAGGAAGGGCCTTATGTGCCCATGAAGATATCTGTTCTAGATGCAAATCAGAGAACTCCAAAGGATTTCTCTGAAATGACTAAGGATGAGATTGTCCTAGCCTCCATGGACAAGAGGGCACAAAACATTATAGTGAGTGTCACAGATGATGCAACATTTCAGAATCTTATACACTGTAAGACAGCCAAAGAGATGTGGGACACTCTTATAGTGTATATGGAAGGATCTGAAGAAGTTAGACAAGATAGAAAATCCTTGCTAAATCAGGAGTATGAGAGTTTTAGACAAGGTAAGGGTGATAGCATAACTGAGTGCTATAAGAAGTTCTACAGAATAGTGAATGAACTCATGTCTTATAGAAGAGAGTTCAGTAACTATGAACTAAATGATAAGTTCCTAAGGTCCCTAACCAAAGATTGGGACACCAAGATCTGTGCCATAAGAGAAATGACTAAGTTGGGGGAAATTCCTCCTCCCATACTGTTTGGCAAGCTATTGTCTTATGAAATGCAGTTAACAGTGAGAAAAGAGGAGGAGAAATCAACAAGAATTGAACACAAGGAAAGAACAGTAGCCTTCAAGACAGAAGCCTCCAGAAAGTGCAGAAACAAGTCACTAACTCCACCTCCAAAGGTAGTTGAATAAGAGACAGATGAGTCAGTCAGCACCAAGTCTGAAAGCAGTGAAAGTGATGAAGACTTTGCTGCCTTCACTAGACACTTTCAGAAATTCTTGAAGAAGAAACAGTGGAGGTCAAGACCTTCTACTTCAAAGGGAAAGGAAGTCTTGTATCAGGAGAAAAAGCCTTCAAAGAGAGACAGGAAGAGGACAAAGTCAAGCAGGGCAACTAGTTCAAAGATAGTGTGCTATTGCTGCAATAGACAGGGCCATGTTATTGCAGATTGTCTAGAGAAGAGAAAGGAATCTGGTGACAAGAAAAAGCCTCACTTCAAAGGCAAGAAAGAGAAGTCTTTTATTGCCAAGAAGGAGAAGACTCTATCAGATATCTCTTCTTCAGAAACTAAGTCTGAAGCTGAGGCCTACATAGGGCTGTTTGCTGAAGAAGAAGAAGAAGAATTCATGCAGATCATGGAGCCTATTTATGAACAAGAAGACAGTCATTGCCAAGGGCTAATGGCTTTGACAGAGAGTGCCAAAATCCTGGAGCAGCCAGGACCCAGTAAGGTACAAGGTTCAAGTTCAAGTTCAGTTTCTTGTTCTAGTTCAGATTCAGATTCTTCTTCATCAAGTGATGAGAATGTATCTGAGTCTGAGGATGATATTCATCAGCTTATAGATGAATATAAAGTGCTGTTGCAAGCTTACAAGAAAAGCAAGTCCCTTGCCAAAAGTCAGGCAAAGGAAATTGCTGATCTTAAAGCTGCTGCAACAGATTCTGAGAAGCAATTTGATCAAAAGCTTAATGAGATAGCCAGGCTGAAACACATTACAGTGATTCAGGTGGGGACTATCACTTTTAAGAATGATCAAATCAAGATCCTGGAGATCAATCTTCAGAAAGAGAGAGATCTTGTTGCTAGGTTTTCTAAACCTAAGTCAGTGCTACCTTTAATTGATGAATTTGTTCATCATAAAGGCAAGGCTGGACTGGGCTTTATTAGACCTGCTAGGACTGAGCAGTCCAAGTCTAAGTCCAAGGGCAAAGCCCCAACATTCAACAAGTCTGCTATAAATAAGACAACAAAGACTGTACCTAAGCAAAGGTACAACAAGTTTGAATGTTGGTGTTGTGGCAAAGTTGGCCACTTTGCAGTGGACTGTTGGCACAATGTGAGTGCCAAAGTGAGTTCCAAACTACCTGTTGGAAAGCCAGTAGGTAGCTTTGTCAGATTGCAAACTAACAAGTACCAAGGACCCAAGAATACTTTGGGTTCTAAGGTTCATTAATTTGTTTTGCAGATGAGTCCAAGTGGCCATACCCCAACTGGTACTTGGACAGTGGATGTTCTAGACATATGACTGGAACTAGAGGACTACTAAAGGACTACATTCCAATAAAAGATGGTCCAAAAGTCACCTTTGGTGGTTCTGAAAAAGGAATCATCAAAGGATTTGGTAACATTTCTACAAACTTGGTTACCATTACTCAAGTGGCTTATGTTAAAGGGTGAAACACAACCTAATAAGTATAAGTCAATTAAGTGATGTAGGGTATGACATCTCATTTGTTAAAAATGGTTGTCATATCAAGAGGTCAAGTGATCAAGAGATCATTTTGACAGGTTATAGGAAAAGAAATGTCTACTGCCTAGACATTATGATTGAGAACAATGGTTCTCTAGTTTGTCTTGTAGCTGATGAGACAGTCTCTCATTGTGTCAAATGGCACAAGAGACTATCCCATATTAACTATAAGACAATTATCAAACTCTTTAGCAAAGAGTTAGTGAGGAATGGTCCTCAAGTTAAGTGTGTTAAACATGGTATTTGTTCAGCTTGTCAAAAGGGCAAGCAGACTAAATCCACCTTTAGAAGCATAGAGAACAAAGATGCTGTGAGGTGTTTATACCTCTTGCATATGGATCTCTTTGGTCCAATGCCAGTTCACAGCTTAGGTACGAAGGTCTATACCTTTGTAGTTGTTGATGACTACTCAAGGTTTTCCTGGGTGTTCTTCTTAAGACAGAAATCTGAAACACCTAGTGTCTTCCATAATTTTGTCAAGCAAATTCAGAATGAACTAAACAGTACAGTGGTCAAGATTAGAAGTGACCATGGTACTGAATTTCAGTCAGAGAGCATGACAAGACTATGTGAAGACTTTGGGATATTTCAAGAATTCTCTTCACCAAGAACACCTCAGCAAAATGGCATTGCTGAGAGGAAGAATAGGACCTTGATAGAGGCTGGTAGGACCCTACTAAATGATACATCACTGGCAGAGTATTTCTGGGCTGAAGCAGTTAACACTGCATGCCATGTTATAAATAGGGCTACCATCACTAAAGGGCTCAACAAGACCCCCTATGAAGTTGTGAAAGGCAGGAAACCAAACCTTTCCTATTTTAGGATCTTTGGTTGCAAATGTTTCATACTTAACAATGGGAAGTCTTACTTGACCAAGTTTGCTGCCAAGTCCCAAGAGGGAATTTTTGTTGGGTACAGCAATAATAGTAAGGCTTATAGAGTCTACAACTTGACTACATAAGTTGTAGAAGAGTCTGTGCATGTAGTTTTTGATGAGACTAAACTTATTAATAATGAGTTGTCTAGTAGTGTGTGCAGCCCCACAGGTTTAACACAGAAGATGGGCAAGCTTGCTATAGAAGAAAACAGTGGCTATTGTCCAGGGGGAGAACTACATGTACCAGTTGCTGATGAAGTACAAGGAATACAGCATAATGGAGATGCTGAAGAGGTTCAACCAGAAGTAAGGATGCCTCCAGCCAATAGGCATCTGAGAGATCATCCAATAGAGCAGATTATTGGAGATCCAAGACAAGGAGTACAAACAAGGAGTAGAAACCAGGATGCTGCTATATTCTCCAGTTTTCTATCTCAAGTTGAACCTAAGAAGTTTGAAGAAGCAATACAAGATCCACAATGGACTAAAGCAATGCAAGAAGAGCTTAATCAGTTCAAGAGGTGCAAGGTTTGGGAGCTTGTTCCTAAACCTAAAGACCACAATGTAATAGGAACTAAGTGGATCTACAGGAATAAGATGGATGAACAAGGGGTCATCATTAAGAATAAAGCAAGACTAGTTGCTAAAGGATACAGGCAAGAAGAAGGTATTGATTTTGATCAAACCTTTGCTCCAGTAGCCAGACTGGAAGCCATAAGGATGTTCTTGGCCTATGCAACCTATCAAGGATTCAAGGTTTACCAGATGGATGTCAAGTCAGCATTCCTAAATGGTAATCTTAAGGAAGAAGTCTATGTGGAACAGCCTTCAGGTTTTGTTGATCCAACTCTACCTCATCATGTCTATAGACTTAGGAAAGCTTTATATGGGTTAAAGCAAGCTCCTAGAGCTTGGTATGAAACCCTATCTAGTTTCCTTATTGAGAACAAGTTTTGAACGGGGAAAATAGATAAGTCTCTATTCCTTAGGGAATCTAGAGGCAAAGTTATACTAGTCCAAATATATGTAGATGACATTATATTTGGGTCTACTGAAAGCAGCCTTTGCAAAAAGTTTGCAAAACTTATGCAAGGTCAGTTTGAGATGAGTAGTATGAGAGAGCTGAAGTTTTTCTTGGGTCTCCAAGTTAAACAGACTGAAAGTGGTTTATCCATATGTCAGTCCAAGTTCACCCTAGAACTCATAAGGAAATATGGTATGGATTCATCCAGCACCATGAAGTCTCCTATGGGGTCAAGTATGTCTCTTAGCAAGGATGATGCAGGGAAACCTGTAGATGAAACTTTGTATAGAGGGATAGTTGGCTCCCTACTATACTTGACTGCTAGTAGACCAGACATCATGTATGCTACATGTGTTTGTGCAAGGTATCAAGCCTGCCCTAAAGAGTCTCATTTGACTGCAGTCAAAAGAATATTGAGATATCTAAAGGGCACTCCCTATCTAGGCCTCTGGTACCCTAGGAATGGAGATTTTGATCTAACAGGTTATACAGATGCAGACTTTGCAGGATGCAAAGAAGATAGAAAAAGCACTACTGGAACCTGTCAATTCCTAGGTGGGAGACTAATTTCATGGAGTAGCAAAAAGCAGACCAGTGTGGCTATCTCCATAGCAGAGTCAGAGTATGTGGCTGCAGGAAGTTGCTGTGCTCAACTTCTGTGGATACAACATCAGCTAGAGGACTATGGATTTCAGGTAAGTAGAACTCCACTTTTCTGTGATTCTACAAGTGCTATTTCAATAGCTAATAACCCTGTATCTCATAGTAGAACAAAACATATTGAAATTAAATATCATTTTCTTAGGGAGCATGTAGAAAGAGAAGATATTTTATTAGAATATGTTAAAACTGATAATCAAGTAGCTGATATGTTTACTAAGCCCCTTGAAGAAGCTAAGTTCAATAGATTCAAAATTGAACTAGGAATGATAAACTTAGACTAAGTTTACAGAATTGAAATTAGCTAAGTTAAAAAGGTGTCGACACATAGACAAGTCTATGTCGACACAGAATAGTGGTGTCGACACTTCAGGAAAAAGGTGTCGACACATCTAGGAAGTTGGTGTCGACACTTCAGAATGTTAGTGTCGACACATGCCAAGTAGGTGTCTACACATCCAATGTGGTGTCGACACTTAAGTTTTACTCAGAATTTTCTAAGTAAAGTCTCGACTATGTGTCGAGTTATGTTGTGTCGACACATAAATAAGTGTCGACACATAATATCTGTTGACTAAACTTGTGTCGACACATGTGTGTCGAGACATTATAAGTCAGTGTCGACACTTATTGCCAGTGTCGACACATTTTAGTTAGCTGTCCTGCCTGTTCATCTTCAAAATCAGAAAGGTATAAATAGGGTTCTGTCTTTGATTGTCGACACGCTTTCAAAGTTTCGAGACCAAACTTCTGTGTCGACACCTCTCTTTTCTCAAGACAAATTCTACAAACCCTAATGGCGCCTAAGCTTGAGGAGAACGTCAACGAAGGATATGAGCTGGTGCGCGGCGCTTTCCATGATGCTGATGCAGAAATCCAGGCGGTCGTAACCCTAGTCGCCGATTCTGGACTAGAATATCTAGTGTCTGAACCCACTAAGATTTGGAAGAAAGAGGTTCTTGAATTCCTTAATGGAGCGAAGGTCGATGAATCTGGATACAAAATCAAATCCAGAGTTCATGGAGAGAAGGTTAAGGTAACCCCAAAAAGTCTGAGGAAGATTCTACAGCTTCCAAAAACTCAAAATAAAGAAGAAGTTAGTGCATCCAAGACCAGGGAAGCTCTAACCTGGTGTGGACTGGATCCAAAGATAAAGCTGGGCTCTGTGTTTAACAGAAAAGGCATGAATAATCAAGGAAAATTCATATCTGAAATTGTTGGAAAGGTCTTACTCAGCAAGCCAGGAGGGCATGACAGAGTGTCTGCCTCCATGTTCAATATAATGACAAGAATAATCTTCACTTTAAGAACTGATTGGTCAGTTATAGTGTTTGAAAAGATTAAGGAAAGCTTGAAGAAGCCCAATCTGGGCAGAATCATTAGTCTATACCTAGCTGGTGTGATACCAGAGGTAATGAGTACTGCTGCAGGAAGCAAGATAAATCATATGAGGAAGATGGATCTAAGGATCTTTTCTAGATGGGACAGGGTGTTGTCCAAGGAAATGCCAACCCTAGAGAAGACAGTTACTGAGAAAGATACTCCTCCAAAGAAGAAAAGGAAGACAGCTCCTGTGGAACAAGTGTCCACAAGTAGTTCTGAAAGTGAAGAACATGTTGTTTTCACTCCTGATGACCAAGAGGAAGAGCCTGTAGTGAAGACTCCTGCTCCTCAAGAGATTGCTGAGATCCAGGGGGAGCTACCACAAGCTAGCCCCATCCACAAGGATCAAAGCCAGGGGGAGCCTCCAGTTGTAGAAGAACCCTCTACACTGGAAAGTGAACAAGCAACCACCATCATACAAGAAGTACTCACTGATCTAAATACTTTAGAATTTCTTATAGAAGATGCTGATTTGTCTGTTGTTCATCAGCAAACTCAGCTGAGTACTCAAGAACTAGATGCTGTTAGAGAAGACACATCTGCTGTACAAGAAGTGGTTCCTGATTCAGTGGTTGAAGAGCAAAGACTGTCTCCAGCTCCTTCACCACAAGAATACACAATGGAAGACTTGTTCCTAAATCTAGACCAACAAGATTTTGACATGGACAAGGATGCTGCTGAAAAAGGTAATACTGCTGCTGAGGGGGAGCAAATGCCAGTTCTGGAAGAGCCTATAAGGCAACAACCTGAGAAGCCTCAAAGCCCTAAGGATAGGGTTGACATAGCCAGCTCCTCAGAGTATGAAGATGAGGAGGCAGCAAGGCTAAACAAAAGAAACTCTATGTATTCAAGAGGAGAAGCCAGAGTTATAAAAAGGCTTTACAATCTATTGCCCCACAGCCTATAGTTCAACAAGCTCCAACTGTTGATTATAGTGCTTTACTGATTGCACTGCAGATTAAAATGGATGAACAGAGAAAAGCCATAGAGGCTTATGTGGATGAAGGGCAGAAGTCATTACAATTTGATCTGGCCCAAGATATAAAGTCTATAAGGTTTGAGATGAACCTTAACAAGAAAGAGATGACAGACTGCTTCCACAAGGGTGGAAATACAGTGGTGTACTTGGCAACACACCAAGAAAAGATAAAGGCACAAGTGGATGACATAGCATTGAAGCAAGGGTATGTACTTGAAAATCAGTTAAGAATGAATGACAATTTGACTGCTTCACATAATGATGTTGTCACTGAGTTAAAGAACCAAGCTGCTGGACCTTCTACTTCTTCTACTACAGTTAAAGCTGAATTTGACAAGGCATTTCAAGAAGAAATCAAAGCTGTTAAGACTGCAATTCAAGACTCCCAGAAGGCCATATCTGAACAACTTACAAAGCTCAAACCTTACTTTAAAGATGGCATCAGATACTTGGATAGTCAAATCCGATTTCAGAAGGATGATGTCAGAGATCACATGGCTAGAGAAGTCATAAAGGGGGAGAGAGTGTTAGTCAAGGCAAGCTCAGATCATGCAAAATGGATATCAAATTCCATCAGAGCTACACTTGGATATCCTCCTCTGTGTGATGATAATGATGTTGCTGAATCTGGAATAAACCCTGCCTATCTTGGAGGTGAGCAACCAGAAGTAGCTCAAGTTATTTATCCACCTCCAGATTTTGAAATGATTCATGCTGATGTCCAGTCTATGTATAGCCCACCTGGGGGCAAGGACAATGTCCATATTGAAAAGGTTGTTCAACCTATATCAGAAGCCATGCAAGAGGCATTGCAGAAAGAGGAAGAGACAAGGTTGTCCAAGAAGAGGTTTAGGGAACAAGCAGAACAAAGGCCAGACTTTGAACTGTGGAGCCCTACCTCTAGAAACATTATTCTAACTGCCTGGAAAGCTGCCAAGGATAACCTTCATGACAGGAACAAATGGTTCTCTGAAGCTGAATGGAGGAAACATGAGGCCAGACAAGAGGCAATAGTTCAATACAGAAGGAAGGCAAAGATGGGAAAGCTACCTCCTACTGTAGTGGAGCCTAGCAAGTACTTTCCTAAGCCATTCCATTACTTTGAGAGGCAGAAGATCAAAGCTGAAGAGCTTAAAAAGAAAGAATTGAAAGGCAAGAAGCCTGCTGATGCTGAAACTGCTGATGCCCCTGTCAAAGCTCAAGTTCAAGCTGGCAAGGGAATAGTTATCAAGGAACCAGAACAGAAATAGATTAAGAATTTACTTGAAGATTATTTTGTAATCTTTTGAATGTAAAACATTTTTGTGAACTACTGGAAATGTATAAGACAAATGTTAGAACAATATATGATCAATATATTTCATGTTTGTTCTGTGAATATGTCTATTTCTTATTTGTTCTGTGTTGATGTTTGTGTATACATGTGAAATTGATACATGTTATGTTTACCCTGCTTACATAATCCTGCTTTACATCATTTTGTAATTTTTATTATGAATGGTGTATATCATTGACTAAGGGTTATGACTTCTCCAAATAGGGGGATATTGTTGGGTACATTGGTTAAATGTACCTGATTTGAAGAAGCCTCACCCAACTCAATGATATACATCATAATGTATTTGATGTATGTTGAGTTTACTTGTGCAGGTTAAGTAATTGCAGGACTGAAGTAAAAAGTTTCTAAGTCCATGTGTCGACACCCAGAGGGAAAGTGTCGACACTTAAGAAAGCTTGTGTCGACACCCAGACAAGCAGTGTCGACACTTGGAGTCATTGTGTCGACAACTGGGATGCAGAGTCGACACCAGATAGAAAGTGTCGACACTTGGAGCTGTGTCGACACTCAGTGAAGAAATGTGCAGACAGAAAGTGTCGACACAAGGAGCTGTGTCGACACCCAATGAAGCTGTGTCTACACTAGAAAGTGTCGACACTTGGAGCTGTGTCGACACTCAGCAAAAGACTGTAGAGACTAAGTTAAAGTGTCGACACCAAGAACAATGTGTCGACACACATCAAGAATAATCAGCACTTGAAGAAAGTGTCGACACCAAGAATAATGTGTCGACACTCAACAGAAGAGTCAGCACTTGAAGTAAGTGTCGACACTCAGAACAATGTGTCGACACTCAGTTGAAGACTCAACACTTGAAGAAAGTGTCGACACATGGAGCTGTGTCGACACTTAGCAAAGAACAGCAAGATCGTCAAAATATTCTAAGTACAAGTGTCGACACTATGGGAATGTGTCGACACTCAGCTGAAGTCTCAACAGAAGAATCAAGTGTCGACACAAGGAGCTGTGTCGACACTCAGAAAGTATCAACATAGAAGACTATGTGTCGACACCAAGAAGCAGTGTCGACACTTAACAGATTCAACACAAGAAGTTGTGTCGACACAAAGGAGATGTGTCGACACTTAGAAGAATTCAGCAAAAGCTAGAAGATCAAGTACTTGTTTCGACACTCAATTTCAGTATCGACACATGCAGAAGAAATTGTGTCGAGACATACAAGAAGTTGTGTCGACACCTTGTAGACTTGTGTCGACACTTACACAACTGGTGTCGACACTTGGTCTATAAGTGTCGACACTTAAAGACAGAAAGTCTCGACACTTTCAGACAGTTAGAGATCTTCAAGAATTGACTGGATGACTTGACAGCTGCCGTTCCAGCCGGTCTACAGCACCTGTCAGAGATGTCAGAAGACAGTTATGAACCGGACCAACCGGTTACCATGAAGAAGGCCTATAAATAGGCTCATACAGTTTACAGAAACTGTTGATCAGATTATTGATGAACAAGTTATTAAAGTGGTTCACAAAATTATTGATCAAGTATCAAATCAAGAAGATCTAGTTGTGCAGATCTAAGAAGTTGGAGAGAGAGGGCTCCATCCAAGAAATCAGCCTCTGGAACTAGGATGAGAAGAAGGATTCAGATATATTCTGGATCTTAAGAAGCAGATATCAAGGATCAACTGCAGGAGGATTCATTCTTATTCAGTTCTACTCAAGAAGCTTTGAAGAAAGCTAAGTCAGATTGAATCCAGCTGAGTTCTTCCAAGAACTCATCAAGAAACTCTCAACTCCCCTCTCTTGTTTCTGAGTTGTTGAGTTAATAGTTGTAAAATCATTTTATCTTGTAGGATCCTTTGGATCTGAGTGAATTGTAAGCCTGTAAATATAAAGGCTGAGGGTAGGGCTTGAGAGCCTGAGTGTAGGAGATTAAAATCTCTGAGTGTAGGCCTTGTTGGCTGAGTGTAGGCCTTATTGGCTGAGTGTAGGCCTTGATTGGCTGAGTGTAGGCCTTTGTGGCTGAGTGTAGGCTTTGGGATAAAGCTGAGTTGTAAGGCCTTGGGCCTGAGGTGTAGGAACCAATTTGGGTTCTGAGACAGTGGTGAAGTTTGGCCGAATCTAGTACACTGCTAGATAGGCGAAGGGGGAAAGTGGATGTACCCATATCTTGGGGAACCACTATAAAACACTGTGTCTGCTGTGCTGTGATTGTTGTTGTGTATGTTGTGTGTTTGCTGTGATAGAATAGTTAGAAATCTGTGATATTAACTGTTTGCTGCCATTAAAGTTCAAAAAGGATTAGGTCACCTATTTACCCCCCCCCCCTCTAGGTGTTTAGGTACCATATCTTTCAGTATATCAAATGGATGTTAAGTCAGCTTTTCTGAATGGAAACCTGAAGGAAGAAGTCTATGTAGAGCAGCCATCAGGTTTTGTAGATTCTCTTAAACCTGATTATGTATATAGACTTAGGAAGGCTTTGTATGGGTTAAAACAAGCCCCTAGGGCATGGTATGAAACCCTGTCTAGTTTCCTCATTGAGAACAAATTCTCAAGGGGGAAAATAGACAAGACTCTATTCCTTAGGAAATCCAGAGGTAAGATCATCTTAGTCCAAATATATGTAGATGACATCATATTTGGGTCTACAGAAAATTGTCTTTGCAAAAAGTTTGCAAAACTAATGCAAGGACAGTTTGAAATGAGCAGTATGGGGGAACTTAAGTTCTTCTTGGGTCTCCAAGTTAGACAGACTGAAGATGAATTATCCATATGCCAGTCTAAGTTCACTCTAGAATTGATAATGAAGTATGGTATGGAATCATCCGCTACCATGAAAACTCCTATGGGGTCAACAATGTCTCTAAGCAAAGATGATGCAGGGAAACCTGTAGATGAAACATTGTATAGAGGGATAGTTGGCTCCCAACTATATTTGACTGCTAGTAGACCAGATATCATGTATGCTACATGTGTCTGTGCTAGGTACCAAGCTTGCCCTAAAGAATCTCATTTGACAGCAGTCAAAAGAATTTTGAGATATCTTAAGGGCACACCTTATCTAGGCCTTTGGTACCCTAGGAATGGAGATTTTGAACTGACAGGTTATTCAGATGCAAATTTTGCAGGCTGCAAGGAAGATAGAAAGAGTACCACAGGAACCTGTCAATTCCTGGGTGGTAGTCTGGTTTCATGGAGTAGCAAGAAGCAAACCAGTGTGGCTATCTCCACAGCAGAATCATAGTATGTGGCTGCAGGAAGTTACTGTGCTCAACTTCTATGGATTCAACATCATCTAGAAGATTATGGTATTCAAGTAAGTAGAACACCTTTATTTTGTGATTCTACTAGTGCCAATTCTATTGCAAATAATCCTGTCTCTCATAGTAGGACTAAGCACATTGAAATAAAATACCATTTTCTAAGAGAACATGTGAAAAAAGAAGATATTTCCCTAGAGTATGTTAAGAAAGAAAATCAGTTAGCTGATATGTATACTAAGCCCTTAGATGAAGCCAAATTCCATAAATTTAAAATTGAATTAGGGATGATAAACTTAGAATAGTTTACAAAATTGGCTAAGTAAAATGGTGTCGAAACACAGAGTTGTCTGTGTCGACACATAGTAGTGCTGTCGACATTTCAGAGAAATAGTGTCGACACATCTAGGAAGTCTGTGTCGACACTTTAGAGAATTAGTGTCGATACATGCAGTGTAGGTGTCAACACATCCAGGGTGGTGTCGACACTTAGGATTTACACAGAATTAGTCTTGTAGAGTCTCGACTAAGTGTCGAGCTGAGTGGTGTCGACACATATATAAGTATCGACACATATATTCTGTCGACTATACTTGTGTTGACACATAATTGTCGAGACATTAGCAGTAAGTGTCGACACTTTTCAATAATGTCGACACAATTTAACTATTTTGACGCGCCTTTTCACCTTCGATTCTAGAAAGGTAAAAATAGGTTTTCCCCATTGTTTGTCGACACGCTCACCTTAGTCTCGAGACCAAACTTGTGTGTCGACATCTCTCTTCTCTAAATTCAAAATTTCTTCAAACCCTAATGGCGCCCAAGCGAGAAGAGAACATTAATGAAGGATATGAGCTTGTGCGACACGCCTTTGATGACGCGGAACCCGAAATCAAAGTTGTGGTAACCCTAATTGCCGAGACCGGATTGGAATACCTTGTATCAGAACCAATCAAGATCTGGAAGAAGGAGGTTCTTGAATTTTTGAGTGCAGCTTCACTTGATGATACTGGACTCAAGATTAAGTCCAGAGTTCATGGGACCAAAGTCAAGGTCACACAGAAAAGTCTAAGTAAGGTACTTCAACTACCAAGAACAAAAGAGGAAGAAGATGTATCTGCTTCTAAGACTAGAGAGGCATTGAGATGGTGTGGACTGGATTCAAACCAGAAAATTGGATCAGTTTTCAACAGAAAAGGGATGAACATTCAAGGAAAGTTTCTATCTGAAATAGTAGGAAAAGTAATACTGAGCAAGCCTGGTGGGCATGATAGAATATCTACTCATATGTTCAGTCTGATGACAAGAATAATTTTCCAGCTTAAGACTGACTGGTCAGTAGTACTGTTTGATAAGATAAAAGAGAGCCTGAAGAAACCCAATCTGGGAAGAATTCTGAGTCTGTACCTAGCTGGAAGTATTCCTGAGGTGATGAATCAAGCTGCTGGATCAAAGATAAACCACATGAGGAGAATGGATGTAAGGATTATCTCTAGGTGGGATAGAATGTTGACAAAAGAATTGCCAACTCCAGAAAAGGACACACCACAGAAGAAGAAGAAAAAGAAAGCCATTGTGGCTTCTGAATCCTCCAGCAGCTCTGAAGAGCAAGTGGTCTTTAGTTCTGATGATGAACAAGGAAGAAATGTTGAACAGTCTTCAGCAAGACAAGAAGATGCACAGAGGCAGGGGGAGCTACCCTCAGCTAGCCCAATTCACCTGGATCCACTCCAGGGGGAGCCTCTACTTGTGGAAGAGCCAACTCCACTAGAGAGTGAAAGGGCTACTCAAACCATTCTAGAGGTAATCACTACAATTAATCAATTAGATTTCCCTATTGAGGATGAAGTTTTGACTGATTCATTACCTGATGTTCATCAGCAAACACAGATACAACCTCAACCACAAGATATCATGGATGACACATCTATTGCTGATAAAGTGGTTGATGAGATCAGAGATTCTCCAGCCCATTCTCAACAGGAATTCACCTTAGAGGAGCTATTCCCTGATCTTGTACAAACAGACCTTTAGAGAGAAATAGCTTCTGTTGAGTGGGAGAAGGCAAATATTGAGGGGGAGCATGTGGAGATTGTAGAGGAAACTGCAAGCAAGGAGACTTAGGAGCCAAGAGATGTTGAAGGGCTACCAAGGACTGAGAAGGATTCACATCCTAGTCCTAAGGATAGAGTAGACATAGTCAGTACTGCATCAGAAGATGAAGAGGATGCTAGAGCCAAGAAGAGGAAGTTCCAGGTCTTCAAGAGAAGAAGCCAGAACTACAAGAAAGCACTACAGACAATTGCTCCACAGCTTGCCCCATCTACTGATTATAATTCACTGATGGTGGCATTACAGATTAAGCTAGATGAGCAAAGGAAAGGTCTAGAAAAGTATATGGATGAAGGGCATAAATCCCTGCAATTTTATCTGGCACAAGACATCAAATCTATAAGATTTGAAATGAATCAAAATAAAAAGGAAATGACTTGCTGCTTCCATAAAGGAGGAAATGCAGTAGTCTATCTGTCCTCATCAAGAGAACATCAAGAAACAGGTTGATGAAATTATAGTGAAGCAAGGCTATGTCTTGGAAAACCAGATAAGGATGAATGATAATCTCACTGCTTCACATAATGCCATTGTAACTGAAATGAAAAATATAAGTACTGCACAGCCTGCAGAAAGTGCCACTGCCAAAGAAGAATTTGATAAGAAATTACAGGAGAGTCTCACTGCTGTGAAAACTGCAATTGAAGATTCTCAGAAAGCTATTTCTGCCCAGCTTCAGAAGTTCAAACCTTTTTATAAGGATGGAGTAAACTATCTTAATGCTCAAATAAGATTCCAGAAAGATGATCTTAGGGATCATATAGAAAGAGAAGTCATAAAGGGGGAGAGGGTACTAGTCAAAGCCGGCTATGATCATGCCAAATGGATTTCCAATTCCATCAGAGCCACCCTTGGATATCCACCCTTATGTGATGATGACAATGTGGTAGAGTCTGGAATAAATCTTGCATACTTTGGAGGAGAGCAAGCTGAAGTGGCTCAAGTGATATATCCTCCTACAGATTTTGATATGATACATCGAGAGGTACAGTCTATGTATAGTCCTCCTGAGGGTAATCAAAATATCATTCTTGAGAAAGTTGTCCAGCCTGTGCCAGAGGCAATCTTAAAAGAGCAAGAGGCTTTGTTAAAAGAACAAGAGGCCCAATTATTTAAGAAAAGATTCAGAGAGCAAGCTGAATTAAAGCCAGATTTTGAACAATGAAGCCCCACTTCCAGGAATATCATCTTGACTGCTTGGAACGCTGCTAAGGACAATGTCCTGGATAGATGTAAGTGGTATTCTGACCTGGAGTGGAGAAAACATGAGAATAGGCAAGAGGCCATAGTACAATATAGAAGGAAGGCTAAACTGGGAAAGCTACCTCCTAATGCACAGGAGCCTAGCAAGTATTTCCCTAAGCCTTATCACTATTTTGAAAGGCAGAAGATAAAGGCTGAAGAGCTGAAAAAGAAAGATCTCAAAGGTAAGAAGCCTGCTGCTGTTGATGACAATGATGCTCCAGTTCAAGCAAAGATTCAATCTGGAAAAGGTATTGTTATCAAGGAGCCAGAGCAGCCATAGGATAGCATTTTCTTAAGTTTACAATTTGTAATCATTTGTATTAAACTCTATGTAAACTTTTGATTAATGAATATGTTGGAATTTGTAAGAACAATGTTATGTGTTCAATCTATTACATTAATTGTTCTGAGATAATTGTCTATACATGTTCTGTTTATACATGTTTAAGTTTTTACCCTGTCATATATTACTGTTTTACATCATACTGAGAATTTGTTATGTATGGTGTATATCATTGACTAAGGGTTATGACTTCTCCAAATAGGGGGAGATTGTTGGGTACATTGGAATATATGTACCTGATTTGAAGAAACCTCACCCTACTCAATGATATACATCAAGATGTATTTGATGTGCTTTGAGTTTATTTGTGCAGGTTAAGTAATTGCAGGGAAAGCATAAAAGATTCTAAGTCCATGTGTCGACACCTAGAAGAAAAGTGTCGACACTTAAGAAGGCTTGTGTCGACACCTAGAGGAGCTGTGTCGACACTTGGAGTAATTATGTCGACACCAGGAAGGTAGAGTCGACACCAGAAGAAAAGTGTCGACACACACAGGTTGTGTCGACACACAATGAAGAATTGTCTACATAATCAGTGTCGACACTTAGAAGCAGTGTCGACATTCAGAGAAACTTTGTCGACAGCAGAATGTGTCGACACTAGGAGGCTGTGTCGACACTCAGCAAACTTCAACAAAGTTTAAGTACAAGTGTCGACACAAAGGAGATGTGTCGATACTCAGCAAAGTCTCAACACATGAAGAATGTGTCAACACAAAGGAGATGTGTCGACACTCAGCAAAGTCTCAACACATGAAGAATGTGTCGACACAAAGGAGATGTGTCGACACTCAGCAAAAGCTTCAACACAGAAGGCATGTGTCGTCACAAAGAAGATGTGTCGACACTTAGCAAGTTTCAACACAAGAAGATGTGTCGACACAAAGGAGTTATGTCTACACTTAGCAGAATTCAACTAAATATTAAAGAAGAAGACTTGTGTCGACACATAGGATCAGTGTCGACACATTCTGAAGAAGCAGTGTCGAGAATCAGTTACAATAACACAAGGAGTTGTGTCGACACCATGAAGGCTAGTGTCGATACTTAGTCTACTTGTGTCGACACTTAGTCTATTTGTGTCGACACATAAAGACTATCTGTCTCGACACTTTCAGGCAGTGACGGAGATTTCAAAAAGTGACTGGATGACTTGATAGCTGCCATTTCAACCGGTCAACTTCTACTGTCAGAGCTGTCAGAAGGTTGTTAGAAATCGGATCAGCCGGTCACCATGAAGAAAGTTTATATAAAGGCTTATTCCTTCAACAGAAAAGAATCAATCAATGAAGTAAAAAAAACAACAAAACAAGAAGAAGACCTTCAAGTGAAGATCTAAGAAGTTGGAGAGAGAGAGCTCCTTCTAAGAAGTGTAGTGGCTGAACCGGGCTGCTAAGTTAGATTCAGATTGAGATCAGAATCTCAAGATAACAGTTGATTGAAGATCATCTGCATAGAGATACAACCCTACTGTGTTCTAATTCAAGAAGCTTTGAAGAAAGCCAAGGGAGGTTGATCTCTGCCAAGTTCTTCCAAGAACTCATCAAGAAGCCAGTCAACTCATCTCACTCTATCAGAGTTGTGGTTATATACTTTGTATTTTCTAATTTCTATAGGATCTTGTATAGATCTGAGTTGTAAACCTAAATCTATAAATGCTGAGGTAGGGTCTGTGAGCCTGAGTGTAGGAGAATCATTTCTCTGAGTGTAGGCATTGTTGAAGGCTGAGGTAGGGCTATTGTGCCTGAGTGTAGGTCTTGTTGTAGACTGAGTGGTAGGGCTTTATGCCTGAGTTGTAGGAGTGGGATCACTCTGAGTTGTAGTAACCTGTTTGGGGTTCTGAGTTGTAAGATCTGAGGATCTGAGGAGAAGTGGAGAAGTTAGGCTGAATATAGTACACTACTAGATAGGCGAAGGGGGAAAGTGGATGTACCCAGACCTTGGGGAACCACTGTAAAAATCTGTGTGCACTCTGTGAATGTATGCTTGTATGGTTGCTGTGCTGTGATACTTGTTGAATTGCAATTACTGTTCAGTGTTTCTGCCTGAAATATTAAAAAAAATTAAATTCACCTATTCACCCCCCCCCCTCTAGGTGATTAGGGACTAGTTCTTTCACATTTAATAATTTCAAGTTTTCGTCATCGGATAAGTATGCCGACACAATAACTTGTAGTTTTGAACCCCCCGCTAGAAATAAATATTCTAAATGATTTGGCAATTGTTTTAGTTCTAAGGTTGGAGGTTCATCATAAGAGGTTTTTAATTGGTCATGTCCTAGTTCTAGAATTTCGAAAATAGGCTCGTGTGTGACCGATTCATTATCACTATTTTCATGAGAAAGGAGATCTAAAGTTTTAAAATTTTCTTCATGAATAATAGGTGAATAAAAATTTCCAGAAAATAAAATGGAGTCTTCATCCGGAGAAGCCACAAAAAAAAACATGAGTCGTCATTAGCAAGCGTATTTTTCATAGATGATTTGATAGTAAAGGTAACTTCTTCATCTCCGACTCTAAGGAGAAGTTTACTGTTACTAACATCTATAATGGCGCGTGAGGTGGCGAGAAAAGGGCGACCAAGAATAAGCGGAACCTCGATGTCGTCTTCTATGTCAAGGATGACAACATCAACCAGAAAGATGAATTTGTCAACTTTGACAAGCACATCCTCAATAATACCCATATGGTATTTTATAGACCGACCCGCCAATTGGATGTTCATTCGTTCTGGATTCGGCTCACCTAATCCCAAAATTTTAAATAACGAATAAGACATTAAATTAATCAAGGCGCATAGATCGGCCAACGCATGTTTCACCTATAAATCGCCAAAAAGACAAGGAATGAAGAAACTACCCGGATCGGTTAGTTTTTTTGGCAATTTATTAAGCAAAACCGCAGAACATTCCGCTTTCAATTGAACCGTTAAAATATCCTCAAGTTTCTTTTTATTATTTATAAGATCCTTGAGGTACTTTGCATATTTCGGCATTTGCGCGATAGCTTCGTTGAACTGTAAATTTATATGGATTTGCTTAAATAATTCTAAAAATTTACTGTAATGATCATCCGTTCGGCCTTTTTTTTAATTTTGACGGATAGGGGAGAGGCGTTTGATATTTCTTAATTTTATTTTCATTAAAAGTCTTACAAGGAGGAGGACATGCATAAATTGTTACCTCATGATCAACCGAATTTGAAGAAGTATGTACCTCCTTCCCGCTCCATAGTGTGATAGCCTCCGCTTGCTCCTTTATGTTGGGCTCCGTATTGCCCGGTAATGCTCCTTGTTGGCGATCGGAGAGCATATTTGATATTTGCCCAATTTGATTCTCCAAGTTGCGGATAGATCCGGTAAGATTCCGGATATTGGCATCATTGGTAGCCGCATATTTGTGGAATGCCTCCTCGAGAGCGGGAGGTTTGGGAACTTGTGGCGGAAAGAAACCGGGTGGAATTATTTTTGGAGGGTGAGCCGCGTTCCCTGGATTACTCCAAGAGAAGTTGGGGTGATTTCTTAAACCCGGGCGATAAGTGTTGCCAAAATTATTACCCGAATTATAAGGTAATCGATTCGGATTACCCATGTAATCCACATGTTCGGCAATGGTGGAAGGTTCCCAATATTGGGGTTCACAGGTAGGTGTAGATGAGGAAGTAGACATCTCGTCTATTTGTTTTTGTAATTTCTCAACCTGGAAAGATAAACTTGAAACCATATCGATTCCGTACATCCCGGCCGGTTTGAGTGGATGAGACCAGGGTGTACTCCATTGATACGTATTCATGGCCTTTCCTTCTATAAGTTCTTGGGCGGCCGCCGGTGTTTTGTTGTTTAACATTCCACCGGCAATGACATCAATATGTTGCCTCTTTTGTTGATTGAGTCCATTATAGAAGGTTTTCACTTGCAACCAATCGGGGATTGCGTGATGCAGACAACGACGAAGCAATTTCTTAAATCGCTCCCAAGTATCATATAACATTTCTGTATCAACTTGAGAGAAATAGGTAATATCATTGCGCAACTTTGTCGTTTTAGCGGGCGGAAAATATTTCGTGAGAAATTTTTCCGTCATCTCGACCCAAGTAGTGATGGAGCCTCTTGGTAAAGAACCCAACCACTGCTTGGCTTTGGTGCGCAAAGAAAAAGGAAAAAGCCTTAGCCGAATGGCATCATCGGAAACCCCATTAATTTTAAAAGTATCGCATATTTCTAAAAAGTTAGAAATATGTGCATTTGGGTACTCATCTTGAAGTCCATCAAATTGTACAGATTGTTGTACCATTTAAATGATGCTTGGCTTCAATTCAAAGTTGATGCGCCTCATCCAAATTTGGCTGGACATAATAGGACATAGTCCGTTAATCGGCCATATTTGGATTTGGGTTACCCAAAATAGAGGAAAATTGAAAAAAAGAAGAAGAAGAAGAGAAGAAGAAGAAGAAGAGGAAGAGGAAGAAGGAATCTAACATATGGATTCCTCAACCAAATCTGGAGAATTGAGATCGCGGAGTCTTAGGCGTCGCCGTAAGCTTTGCTCGATCTCCGGATCCAAATCAAGTAGATTTGACGGATTCCCTCGGGTCATACACCAAGACAAAAACAAAATAAAAACAAAAAAAATTGTTTTTTGATTTTTTAAGACAAAGAGAAAATGATAAAATTAATAGATCCTTGCTTTCAAAATATCAACAAAGAAAAATCCTCGGCAACGACACCAAAAACTTGATGGAGATTTTAAATATAGTTTTAAAATAAATCCAAACTATAATCCTGAGATAGGCAAGCGTACCTATCAAAATATAGTATAGGAAATGTCGTATTAAGACTCGAGGACCGTTGAGTACTTGTACTCACTAGGAAGAACTATTATTTTATCGAATGAAAGTTGGTTTTACAAAAAAGGGAACGTTAATCTAAAAGGAGAAATACAATGATAGGAAAGCTAGCATTTGATCTAGAATCTCTTTGGGTTAGAATAAATTTCCATGAAATTATAAAATACAAGCATATAAATTATTAACTTCGACCGCGGAGGTTCCGTAGCTACGAAGCGCCTCTCTCGAGAATACGCTCTGACTAACCTTAGGCTGGTCGATTAAGACCTCTCAGCCAGTCGAAACCCCTAAGGTTGCTTTAAGTGGTGAACCCCACTATTGGATTTGACTCAAATCCGAAAGATTTATGTCTTCCTCTCTCGAGGGGTGCATGTAACTCCCTTTATTCTTGAGTGATCTACTCGTATTCACAACCTCCCAGTAAATCTAGGATACGGATCTAAGATCGAATAAACATAATTTGCAACTTATGAATTCAATGAAATTAAAATCAAAGATAAATCGAAGTACATAAAATAGAGTGCTTGATAATTCAAGTCTAAAAGAAGAAATTTATTTCATTCCAAAGTTCATCATGATCAAGTGCTAATTGGAAATTAGCTACTCATCATGATGGGAGAATTACATGAAAGGTTGAAGAGAGACATGATTATAAAAATAAAAGTTACACTATGAATTGAAAATGCAAGAAATACAAGAAATAAAGCAAAGAAAACAGAACTCTAGCTCCCAAAAATCTCCTCCTCAGCTTCTGAAATTGTCTGGAATTTATAGGCAAGTTTGTTGGAGAGTCACGCCACTAGGTTACGCTCGTGACCTAGGGCATGTAAGGTTCGGAACCGTCGTCTTCAAGTACAGGGAACGTTGGAGCAAAACTACGAAAAATCGTTAAGTGGAGGGTCACACCCCTAGGTCACGCCCGTGACCTAGGGCGTGTCTTGTCGTTTACTGTAAATGGCGGGAAGCAGAAATGGCGATAGTAACTCTGGTCGTTGTTGGAAGTGTCATGCCCCATGGTCACGCCCGTGACCAAGGGCGTGTAAGGGAAAAACTGCCAGGACTTGAAACTGCATCATTAAACGCGTGACGCCTGGATGTCACGGCTCAAGTCACGCCCGTGACCAGTTAGTCACGCCCGTGACAGGGCGTGTAACTTTAATCTTATGTGCAGTCGAGGCCTGGAACGCCATCTACAGGTCACGCCTGGTTGACACGCTCGTGTCATCATGGTCACGCTCGTGACCTATACGAGTGCAATTTTAATTGACGTGGCACTTTGCAATTTCAATAGAGGAGATCAGGATACCACTGAAAAAAGCTCGCATTTGTGTCTAGAGCGATGTTTCACTATGTTTATGTATTTTATTTTATTTTTTGAATATGATTTAGCATTATTAAGATACAGAGCATAACGATCAATCATGGTCGTTCATACTGGGTGCCCAACCATCCCTCTCGTAATTAATTGGACGGGAAATTTTAGTTTGGGGGCATTGTGTATTTTGGGAGCAATTTTATAATCTACAATCAACTCGTGGTGTGACGCCACGAGAACCTGGGGTGTGAAGTCTAGGGTCATCTTACTTTTCGATTTATCATCCATGTAACCACCTTGTTTTTTAGTGAATTCGCTTACCGCATTCCCATCTCCTTGACCTAACCACTCAAACCGTTATTATTGATCTCCTTCCTCATAGGAAGATCGCAGTAACCCTCCAGATCCATCGCAAGCTCCCTCCGTCTCCTTCCTCCTCCCCAATCACACACGTCAGTCCTCCTTTGATTCTGCTACAGTTTTGAACCTCCTTACCCGCACTAGAGACATGACTCGTCGTTGGTTTCTTGCTCTTTGTTTAATATTTAACTTCAGCGATCTCTCATGATGTGTAACGTTTAGTTTTCTCTTATGTGAGTATACTCTTCTACTTGATGTTATATTATGCGGGTTATCTACTTCTTTTTTTGTAGCTTGCGCGAGTTTCACGACTCATGGAATCATTCGGAAACTTGGGTTTATGAGATCCTAGATGTGGTGAACATTTTTTGGCATACCGTGTTGCTCGATGTGTGGATATCGTTACCTCCCCCGCCGGTCGGGCCTCACTCCGGTCCAACTTAATCGGACTGAAATTGTCTTCTTCCGAAAATACCCTCCCACCTCTTCACAAAAATGACGATCTGGCTTTCGCCGATACCCAAGCTTCCCGATTGAAATTTTCTTCACTCTCGCCATTCATCACCAGCAACGCGTATGGAGTTCGATTAAGATGAGGCTTTCGCCGATGCCGCCAGGTACTTCCCTCTTCTTCTTCTCTTCCTCTTCCTCCTCTACTTCCTCCCAGGGGCGGACCACCGCAAGGCAGCCAAATGCTCCGGAGCATTGCCGGCGGTTCACTTTTTTCGCGATTTTACTTTGCCCGCTACTTTCCACTGCGTAGACGGAGCCGGAAGGATGCCGCATGCCCTAATTCCCTGCGACTCCACCATGACAACGCAACTCCATGACTACAGCATGACACGGCTCCGCCGACATAGAGGTAACTCTTCCTGCAATCCTGCGTCTTCGAGACGTGAGAGCCCCTGATTGTCTTATTTCTAGTTCAATCCTTCTCCGCTCCTTCATGTAATCTTCCGCCGCATGCCCTAATTTTCTTATTTCAAGTTCAATCCTTTGATAGCCCCTGCGACTCTGCGAGCCTGCGACGAGGAATAAGATGCCACATCCTGCCAACAACCTTACATCTTGCCAACAACCTTCTGATTTTTGAAGTAGTTTCACTTGGGATTTTTGAGAAAAAAGACGCCACATCTTTCCTGTAATCTTACCGCCGCATGCCCTAATTCCCTGCTTTGAATTTTTTTTGTTCTTTTAAGTTCACATGGGATTTAATATTTTAATCTCAGTGTTTCACTTGGGATTTAGTATTTTAATCTCAGTGTTTCAATTGAGATTTAATATTTTTGTTTCACTGGGGATTTATTCAAAGCATATGTTGCATATTGTTAGTATTAATTAGGATTTAGTATTTTAGTTTCACTTAGTTTTTTTTGCAGTTAGGGTATTATAGATTCTGCCAAGCACATCATTAGTATCAATTTACATCATTTTATTCCGAGTAAAATGTTGATTGTATTCCCTTGTTTTGATGTTTGAAATGTCTTTAGATGTTTATTTATTGCTTCTAATAAGCATTTTTACAGTCCGATTTTTAGTAGCCCTAATGGATCCTTCTATTATAAATTTATAATGTTGTTATTTCCTTTGATTTAGCCATCGAATGAAGGTTGGATCTCTAGCATGGAGTTCATCTTGCTTATCTCCGGGAAGTCGGGATAAGAGCATTTTTCAGCGCGATATTCGTGTTCAAGAAGATCATGTTAGTAAACTTACATGACATAAGTCAGAGGTTATTGTTGCGACCAGAATATATTTTGTATATTCATGTCTATTTTCACTATGACAATATATTCAATGTGCTCTAGTTTCTTCAAAACTTACTGATGTTTCATTGGTATGTTCTATTTTGGTTTGTTCATTTGAATAGGTTTGTGGGCTAAAGTGTTCATATGATAATCGGCAACTTGCATCTGGTGGGAATGATAATAGAGTGAGCCACATTACTTTACATTACTTTGCTTTTTGGTCGATTTCCCAATTTTAATCTCATTGCTACATCCAATTATATTTGCAGATGGAAGTATATTTGATTTCAGGCTATGGAAATATATCTAATTTAGGAAGCAATAGCTGTTCAAATCCTTGTTTGTGGGGGTTAAGATGACAACGACGACGTATATTGGAGTGGTGGCACTGGTCATCGAAGGAAGAAATGCGAGGTATTGGAACGGAATGGAACCCAGGTCGGTTCTATATCACGAGAGGATCCCAAGCCCTCCCGTATCAACGTCCATCCGGTCTTCTTTCGTCAGCGGCGGCGGCGGCTCTACTTACACAGGCGACGTGGCAGCAGTATCTGAAAATCTCACTTAGAAATGGCCCGTGTAAGACTTCGCAACCCCTTTCGTAACCGCCGAAGCCAGGGAGATTTAGCCAAATACCGGAACACCTTAGATCGGAAGCCTCGACGCCGCCTTCGCCGTCGAAAAGTGTGGGATGGGGGTTGATGACTAGGAGATGATGTTTTTTGCTTCTGCCGCTTTGCCGAGTCAGGAGCAAGCCTTTCTCCGCTGTTTTTTTCTTCAGTGAGAGTTTGGGGAAGCTTCCATCATTGCTAAGCAGGTAAGGTTAGATTTTGTTATCTGGAGGAGGAAGGGCCACTGCCAGGGATCTGGTGAAAAGGCGGTAGAGAGCTTTCAAAGAGAATTTTGATGACATGAATCAAAAGCAGTCCAGATATCTGTCTACAACACTATTATTTGTTGTGTCTTCTTCATCCAAATTCTTCCCTGCAGTTCTTCATTCCAGTTCTTAAATCGATTTATTTCGGAGGTTAGGAACTGTCTATAGCACTATTATTTGCTCTTCCATCCAGTTAGGTCATTTTGCTGTTTGGTTCTTCATTCCATTTAGGTCATTTTGTGGTCTATTACATTAGGAGATGCCATGTTCCCTGTTCTGCTTATTCCGCCATTATTGAGAATAGCAAAGTAGTTGTGTACATATTTTTTAGTTAGTAGAAGGTGGTATTGCCCATTTAATTTCTCTTTACTGAGCCTATAAAAGGCCTAATATGTACTTTGTTTAATATACAAATTAAGTGAATGTTTATATGTGTGAATTACAATCTTTTCTTCTTCCTTCTTCTTCCCTGTTCTGCTTATTCCATGTCTTGTTTATTTTATTACGAGTCCATCCTCCCCCTAGTATGAAATTTGGAACATAACAAATGCTCTTATGGATTGAGGTCCTCTAAATTCAAGATGAGAGATGTACCTCTTGAAGAACTTGTCTCTAGAGAGTCTGTAGGATTGATAATGAGGGATGAACCATCAAGTCTCCATTGTTTTTTCTTCAACTAAAACAGTATCCATAGCCGTCGCTCTCCTCGTCTTCGGTGTCGATGGCATCGTCCTCGAAATTGTCATGACTTACAACCGGGCCAGCGGCGATCGTGCTCATGGTAACTACAGATCATTTTCCGTACATCTACTTTTTTTTATTTCTTATATGTTTCTGATTTCACATAATTTATTTTCCTCGTTGTCCGAACTTAGGGATTTTCTTGGCGATCTTGGGAGTGGTGTATTTCATTTGTTCGCCTTTATATTTTACACATGTATGGATTCCCCGCATTAGAGGTTAGTGTTGTTATTCCATATTATTTTACATTTTGTTAACTTTAATATGCATGTTTACCTTTATTCAGAGCTGAGTACAGAGTTGTATATTGTTCATTGGTGAAGATAAATTTTAAAGAAGTTTTTGTCATGCGCAAAGCTTCAGCAATTCAACACATCCAAGCTGAAAGCATTCCGCGCAACACACTCCATCTACAACTGCGGTTTTTATAAACTGTGCCTTGCAGTTTTTATAAACCTTACCTTGCAAATTTTATAAATTTTACACAAATCCTCTTGCACTGTATTATGCAAACAATTAACATTTCTATTAAGCAACGACAAATCATGATAAAGCAATGACAATTAGCTTTTGGCTTACAGTGGAGTAGTGGAGGTCATAATAAAGCAATGACAAATCATGTTCTCTGAAGGAGGTATTTTTTTAATGATATTTATGTTTGAAATTTCTTTATTTTTTTATAAAGAGGTGAGTATTGTCTCTAAAGGAGGTCATGATAGCTATGAGCACAACCTATAACAATGATTACACTTTTTGATGCATACCCAAATAGCAACCTGCTATTATTAAAGGGAAACTTGATCATAAGGATTAGCACTAATTGATCATAAGGATCAACACCCACCATCCTTGGCGAAGCCACAGAGATCATATCCACCTCGACGTAACCGGTAAAGTACTCCATCTGATGCATATCATAAAAGGTTATATGCGGTGGTATTGGAATCCCTGTTAATTTTTATCGACCTCTTTCGTCTGAATTCTTATTCCATTAAACTTCTCAAATTCTCTTTGGAAGCCTCATATTTTTTTTGAATATAATAACTTCATTCGTGTAGAGACTTACTCAGAAAATATCCACTTCTCTTCATTGAGACTATCACCGTGTGATGATTTTTTCTTCTACAACTTTATGTCATTTCCTATGAATGTTTACTCCATTAACAATCTAATGTTGTTTGGAAACCGCATATTCTTTTGCATATATAATCAATTTACTTTCACACACATCAATATTATTTACAAATTTCTTGGTAATGTGTATTTAAAGTACCAAAAATGGTTTAGTGGTGGTCATTGGGCTCCAATGGAAGTAACCTGTAACCATTCATGTTGCTTGTTTCCATCCAATGGAAGTATCCTTGGTTCTCTATCTTTCTATCAAGTATCTTGTAACCATTCATGTTGCTTGTTCGACTTTTGGAAGTAGATATTTTCTAACAAGCTTTCCTCTATATTTCTATCAAGTATCCTGTAAACATTCATGTTTCACTATTGTTGAAGTTCTTCAAACACGGAACAATAGTGCAAGCCAAATTCGTGTTTGAGCTTCAACAATAGTGCAAGCTTCATGTATCCCATTTTACCCCTGCAGTTTTCTTAAAAATCCATGTGCTAATTCGCCATTTACGCGTTTCTCTCTTCTTCCCCGGACCGCCTGAAGCCCCCGTAGCTCCCCAATCTCTTCACTCCCGAACGGATGCCCCCAGCAGTGACGAACGCCGCTCGTTGTTTCCGCCCTCACATCTCTAACGGTGGCAGCCTCAGCAGGAGTGGCTCAGTGTCCATTCTTCAATAGTGGCAGCTCTGCCGATTTACGTCGACACAATTGGTCTCCTGCCAGACGACGGACGACGCAACCTTCTCGCAGTCCTCCCCCTTCTCTCTTGCTGTGGCATCCACGCCAAGTTCGATATCTCCATTCTCCACTAGTGTTGGTATCCTCGGCGAGGTCGACGTCGTCCTTCTCCTCTCTAAGAATGCAACAAAGGTTTGTTTCTTCCTCGGCGCTTCCTGAGCCCGGCCTCCATTTCCCCATTTTTTTTGAGCTTTGGATTCCTAAAAGCTTGAGATACGATTGCGGTGAGCTGTTGACAAAATTAGAGGTTGAAGCATTTATTTCCCGTGAGAATTGGAGTTTTCCCCGCACATGCAACCATCATCTAACCCGCAGCCGGAGATTCACGCAGAAGCAGGTTAATCTCCTGCAGTTTCCTACGCACTGTGATCAAGCTGCCAACTGCTTCATCTATTTTGAGTTACAACCTGGAGCTTGCACTATTGTGCAAGCCTAATGCGTTTCTGAAGCTTCAACAATAGTGCAAGCTTCTGCAATTCTTTTTTGATTACATTCATTGGATTACTACCTCTAGATTTTGCATTTGATCTTCAATGTTTTAGGGTCTAAACTCTCTGCATCCTTCTTTTCATGGAGTTGAAAATTGATCAGCTTACGCAAGAGCACGCAACCCTGAAGAAGGAACATGAGGAGGTAATAAATTTCCTCTAAATTATTTGTCTTGGAGAAAATGCCCCGCAAATGCCGCCACCTCGCATAATGTCATTGCACTACTGAATGTCTTTGTCATATCGATGCCCCTCCTTGACGTGCTCAACCTCCATTGTTGTTGTGTTGATGCAAGAGAATTGTAAATCATGATAACCATAAAAGCCATCATCAATGAGTTTTTTGTAATATATCATCGTAAGCAGAGACACAACTCATATGCATAGACACAACTCATATATAACGCCTAGAAAACGCTTTAGTTAGTTGATGTTAACTTTACTTCAAATATTATGTTTACTTATTGCTACATGTAAGAGTGTCATTATGATCTTGGCCTCCTCTTGGCCAACACCTTCTCCATCAGTCTAATGTTCTCTGATATCCAGTTTTCTCGCTGCATCCCTTCCAATTTTCTTGGCCCACCAAATGTTTTTGATGCTTTTGTTACTCAATTTTGGGCATTTTGTGGTCGTATCCCTTCCATCATACTTCACGACCTCCTAATAAAAATGAAACACTCCTTCCCTATTCGGTCTCTGCCTCTGCTATTGGGGTCCCGATGAGAGAGCTTGAATTTGGACTGTCAATTCTTATATTGAGCTTGCCATATATTTTTCTCATGAATATAGGACATTCCTTATTTTTTTGCATCGAAGATGGTTTGGAAAGAGGCTTCTCAGGCCACCTATAACACTCATTATTGTTGGGAGGATGTAGAGTTTCTTAACTCCATACTTTTCTCATGGGAAGTGCACATATAGTTTTAGTTGTATCTTATTGTTCATGAGCCAATCTGAACAATAACCATCTGAGAGCTTGAGTTTTATATTATCTTATTGCAATTCCTACAATAAACTAGATTGAGCATGCGATTTTATATTGGAATGTCAGGAAAAAAAATTCAGATTGAGTTTGAGTTTTATCTTATTGCAATTCATGCACGCCTCAATCTAAGAGCTTGAGTTTAATCATCATATGTGGCCGGACATGTTTCTTATGATTAAATTGTTAGGATTCAATAGGCAAACCTTTAAGCCCATGTGATATGGTATCTAATAGGCCTCATTTATCAACAATCTCCTTCAAACTTTTTAATCATTCAATGAAATTTTATTGGTTTCTGAAAATGAGGATGAGCTCGAGATTATGAAAACCATGATTCATGAAATTGTGGTTATTTATAATGTTCATGTCTTGCTATTTAATTATTTGTACTATGCATAATTTTGTTGAGAAAATACAATTTTGGGTCACCTCTAGTAACAATGGTTCCATCACAACTACATATCTTCATCAATCGTTCTCATCCCCTGTGTTCTTATTTTTATTTGGTTTTTAATATAGACTCCGTGGCTTGACAACCGCCATGTTGTGTTCGGACACGTCATTGAAGGAATCAAGGTGCTGAAGAAACTCGAGTCCCAGGAAACCAGCAGGGCTGATGTCTCGAAGCTTCCTTGCCGGATCGTAAACTCCGGCGAACTTCCGGCAGATAGCTGAATTGATTTCCTTAGAGAGATGTGACATTCACTTATGATTTTGGCGAACTCCAGCCAACCTCTAGTTTTGAAATTATTCTCAGTAGTTTCTTTCTTCTATTGTTTCTGTCAATTCAATGCAATGATATTGTTTATGCTGACTTCATGAGCGACGAAAATTCAAAAATGATGGTTGCCGATTGATGGTAATGTACACACGATTTTTGTATGATTTCAAGCTCGCCATTCAAGACGAGCGCACTCACACAACTTTGGGTTTTAAGTTTTTTATGTAATGATGTGGTTCAATTAACCCTTACGATAAATTTGCTAAATTACAAGTTGCACTTCTCTATGTTTTGAAATTACAAAACCTCACTGCAAATTTATGTTTCATAACATGTAAAGGGCTGCCCGGCGCACAAAGGCATCCCAGTATGAGGACATGTTCACATATCGTATAAATGAATTTAATAACCACAAATTTAATGAGAAGTTTTCTAGTAAATTGCAGCTGAAAAAAAACTAAGTGTTTAGTTTGAGCGTTTGACTTCACTTAAAAACAGTATATACGTTTATATAAACACACACACATATATACACATATACATATACATAGTACAATATTCTTATATATTCTTCACTAGAACTACTAGCAAAATAGACGCAATTTTAAAAAAATAAATTAGCATTTGTTGTGCATTTAAAATATTTTAAATTTGATCGGTTAATAACTAGGCGGTAATGTTGTATGTAAATAAAATTTTATCGATTATCAATAAAATTTGAATGTCAATAGCTAAAATATGTGTACTTATTCTAAATCAAACTTAAAAATGATGTCTTTATCATATTATAAAAAAATCTCAAATTAAATATTTTACTTTATATTTTAATTTCAGCATTTGTTTAATTAGTAAAGGAGATCTAAAAATTTAGGGTATATAGGCAGCTCACATATAGCTATTCGCAGCCCATTTATTTTGAAAATAAAATTGAAAACTTTATTTTCTCTCATGCTAATGGAAGCCCCCGTTTATATTCCTGCTGAGTCTTTTTTTCATTTGGATGTAGCCGAACAAAACCCCCATCTCACCCTCCTTTTTCCCCTCTTCTCACCACCCCTTTCCTTCACCTCCCCTCTTTTTCTTTCTCCCCCCTCCCCCTCCCCCCCTTTGTCATGCGGGGGAAAAAAATTGGGGGGGGGGGGGTTCGGGATATATTATTATATATATATATATATTTATATTATATAAATATATAGTATATAAGATATAAGTTAAATATAATTATATAACATATATTTATATATTATATATATTTATAATATATTATATAAATATATATTATAAATATGGAGTGTTGGAAATCCGCTTAACGCGGATTTAATAATCTTCTGCGCTATCTTTGTTAAACGTTGGATTTAATCCAACGGTTAATAAAAACAAAGCGGGGAGCGGGGAAGTGGGGGAGCGGAGGAGCGAGGCAGCGGGGCGTCCGACAGCTACGGGCTCGTCAGCCACCGGCTGCCCTGGGTTCGCCGGCTTCCGCGCCAATGAATCCAGGACAGCCGGTGGCCGGCGAGCCCGCCAATGCCGGCATCCCCACTATAAAAAGGCCATGCAACAACAGCGACGACGACAGCATGACACGCCGCCGCAGCTTTTATGTTTTTTTTAATAGCAGGGAGGGCGGCGGTTGCCGGCTCGCCAACCACCAGCCGCACTGTGCTCGTCGGCGTTGACGCCGACAGCCCAGGGAGGCCGGTGGTGTTGAAACCAAAAATCGGTCTCCTGTGGAGTTCACCCTTGGGGAAGGGGTGATCGCGCACCTACTTCACTCCTACAAGCAAAACAACAAGAGAAACATGAAAGAACTGACCCAAGGGCTCGGCAAGGAGGACCCACCACACACCCAAAAGATCTCAGAGAGCTTCCCCTCCTTAGCCAAAGGCCAGGCTATGGTACCCTCAGAAAGCACTTGAGAATTAGAGCCAAAGAGCACAGGAAGCATGCTTTCTGGGGTACCCCTGGGGTCCTATTTATAGTTTTCAGAATCTGAACTGCCAATAACAAAACTAAACTGACCTGAAGTTACCAAAAAACCCTTGGCTGGGTCTGCCAACAACCAAGCTCCACTGTTTTGAAGGGTTATGGGCAGACCAGTGGGTGTAAAACAGTAAAAAGTACCTCATGGATCCAGGAGAGCTGGGGGGCCTGGCCACCTCGGCAGATTTAGCCCTCCTGCTGTTCCCGAGCTCTATTACGCGGACATGAGACTGGGTGGTGAGCTCGCCCGTCAGTTGGACTCTAATAGTCGGCCTCAGCTCGATGAACCCTGGCTTGGCTCGACAAATGTCGAGCTCACGGTCTGTTAAAGTATTAGACCGGGCAGCCTGGCGGTCTAGTATGGCGGGTTGTTGACCGCGCGGTCTAGCGGTTCCTTTCCAACAGGTTCGTATTCAGACTATTATTGTTTGTAGTCCGAGCGTCTGGCGGTCTCTCTCAGAAGCTTGGAGACCGGGAGGTCTAGCGGTCTCCTATTGCAATGTGTTCTCTTCCTACTGGAGTTGCCAAGCAGTTAGCCCATTTGTCTAACTGCGCGGCCTGTGCGGTCTCTTTAATTTCTAGCCGCTCAGCCCTGTAAATTTTTAGTCCCACATTGTTTGTTTGTACTCTCTCCTATCTCCTCCATTCTATAAAAGGGAGGTCATACCTTTATAAATGATAACTTTTTGGATAATAAAACTTTCAATTATTCAAATTTCTGCCCGTTTATTAACTGCTTGTTAGCTGCGTGTTTGCAACTTTTACATGGTATCAGAGCCAACGATCTGTTTGACCTGATTCCGTCTTTGGCTCTTCTGTCCGAGCGGCTTATCTAAGTGGATTCTTTGCCTTGTCGCTGCCCTGTTCGCGCCTTCTATCAGTCTTTCTCGACCTGATCTCACGGGTCCCTTGCTTCCTCTTCTCTCTATTCGCTCGGCCTCCTTCATTTCACGCGACCTCTTTCCCTGTGCCTTGGTCTACTTCTTGGCCACTGGTTTTCTGCCACCGTACCGTTGCAGCTTCCCCTCTTTAGCTCGATGCGGTTTCGTCCTTGTTTGTTGCGGTCTCCTTCTCGTGTCACGACCTCCTCCTTAGGTCGTGCGCCTTTCTCCCTTTTTTCTCTCCCCTCGACTTCTCTTCTATTCGCGCGGTTTCCTGCCTTCTCTATGGATAATTCAGGTCTCTCCACCCCCGTTATCTCTTCCTCCACCACCCCTGCGGCTCCTCCTCCTCCTACTCCTTCTGGAAACCTTGGCACGCTTTTTAAACTTGTTGGCTCCAACTATCCGGATTGGAGCGTTTCTTTCACCTTTATTCTACGCTCTCAGCGCAAGCGTCATCACCTCACCGATGACCCTCCTCCTCTTAACTCTACTCAATTTGATGACTGGGATGCGAGTGATGCTCTTGTCCGCACTTGGCTGGCCAACAGCCTTTCTGATGAGTGCCTTCCCGTCATTCGCCATGATGAGACGGTCAAGGCTGCTTGGCTTCACCTAGCTGCTCTCTATTTGAAGGAGGCCAGACGTCCCGCATTTATACTCTTTATGCGGACCTCTTCGCCCACCCTTCCATGTCTCCTGATGTGGCTTATCAGCAAGTTCAGGCTCTTGGCGCAGAGATCCTCCAGAATCGCCCCTTCTCCGCGGACTTGGCCGAACAGCACAAACACTTCCAGGAAGACCTGGTTGTTTGTTATCTTCTCCGCCTTCCCGACTCCTTTGATATGATCCGCCAGCAGATCTTGGGTGAGGCGGAGTCTCCCACTTTGGATGCCATCGCGGCTCGCATTGCCGCTGCTACTTCGTTGTTCCAGCGTCCTCTGTTGTCCTCGCCTCCTTCCCAGGACTCCTATGCTCACCAAGCTCAGCGAGGGGGCCCTAATGGCCACAGCCACTCAGGAGGGCGCGGTTCGTCCAAGTTCCTCTGCTCCCACTGTGGCCGTACCGGCCATTCTGTTGACCGTTGTTGGCAGAAACATCCTCATCTTCGCCCTTCCGATGATGCATCTTACTCGAACCCCGCCTCCTCTTGGCCGTCTGCCTCTGTGGCCATGACTTTAGGTAGTGCCCACGTCGTTACCCAAGGTAAATGGATGATTGACTCTGGTGCTACAAATCACATGACCGACAACCCTCATTGCTTCTCTCTCCTTGAAATGCATGACTGATTGCTCCCGATTTGTGTGGTGGATGGTTCACCCTCCCCGGTTCATGGGACGGGCATGGTTCAAGTCACCCCGTCGCTTCGCTTGGAGGACACTCATTATGTCCCGAAGTTCCCGTGCAATTTATTATCTGTTACTACTTTATGCACGCAACTTCAGTGCTCCGTCTTATTCACTCCCACTTCTTATTCTTTACAGGACCCGAGGACCAAGCGGACGATTGCTACTGGGACTGAGAGAGGCAGCCTCTACTTCCTCGATAACGTTTCAGCTCTGTCCGCCTACTCCTCCTCCTCTACATATCTGCTTCAATGGCATCTTTGCCTTGGACATCCACCTTCTCGGATTCTTCGACAGCTTCTGCCCCACTTACCACCGACCAGTTCTCCACTCAACTGTGATGCGTGTCAGCTTGGCAAACATCATCGCTCCTCCTTCATGTCGAAGCAAGGTCGTGGCTCCTCTCGCCCGTTTGATCTCATTCATTCTGATGTCTGGGGTCCTGCTCCTACCCTCACCGTTGGTCTGGGTAGTTCCTACTTTGTAACTTTTATTGATGATTTTTCTAGATGTTCCTGGGTGTATCTGTTAAAAGATCGCTCTGAACTCTTTTCTGTCCAACAATCTTTTTATTATATGATTAAAACTCAATTTGGAATTTCTATTAAAGTCTTTCGCTCTGATAATGCTAAGGAATATCTTAGTCATGAGTTTTCCTCCTTTCTGCAACATGGTCTTGTTCATCAGACCACTTGTGTTTACACCTCCCAGCAAAATGGGGTGGCGGAACGTAAAAACCGTCACCTCCTTGATGTCGGTCACACTCTCATGACGCAGATGCAAGTGCCCCGCTCCTATTGGGGCTACGATGTGCTCCTCTCCTGCTATCTCATCAATCGCATTCCCTCCACGGTTCTCTACGGCCAGACCCCCTTCTCTTTTCTATACCCCAGCATGGAACCATTTCCTCTCCCCCTCCGTGTCTTTGGGTCTACGGCTTTTGTACATGCTCCGTCCGCTACCCGCGACAATCTTTCCCCCCGTTCCACCAAGTGTCTCTTTTTGGGATACTCTACCACTCAAAAAGGCTATTGTTGTTTTGACCCCGTTCTGCGCAAACAATTTGTGTCCATAGACGTGACCTTATTTGAGAATGCTTCCTACTTCTCTCTTGAATCCCCTCTTCCTCCTGATGTCTCTGCTCCTCCACAATCTCTCTCTATTCCTTCCACGCCTATCGACGTCTACCCTCTTACCTCATCTCCTCCTCTATCTACTCCTCTATCCGACCTACCACCTCTACCTTCTCCCTCTTCTCCGCAGCCATCTCTCTCTAGTCCCGGGCCAGCCTTCTCCGCCACGGATGCTCCGGTCACTGAGGCTTGCATCAACCTGGATCTTCACATTGATCTTCGCATAGGGGCGCAGGCGTGTACTCAACACCCGCTTGCGGCAGTTGTTTCCTATGATCGGGTTTCTCCTTCTCGCAGGTGTTTTGCCTTGGCTATCTCCGCTACTGCCACTCCCCGCACCTACCAAGAGGCTCTTTCTATTCATCATTGGAAATCTGCCATGGATGAAGAGATGGCTACTTTTACTGAAAGGGGTACTTGGACCCTTGTTCCTCCACCAGTGGGTACTGATGTGGTTGGCTGTCGCTGGGTGTTTGTGATGAAATTTCGCCCCGACGGCATTGTGGATCGCTACAAGGCCCGGCTGGTTGCCAAAGGCTTCACTCATACTTATGGCGTTGATTACTTTGATACTTTCTCTCAGGTTGCTCACCTCAGCACCATCCGGGTTCTTCTCTCTGTGGCTGTCAACAGGGATTGGGCTATTTCCGAGATTGATGTCAAGAATGCCTTTCTCTATGGGGATCTTTAGGAGGACGTCTACATGGAGCAACCTCCTGGGTATGTTGCTCAGGGGGAGACAAGAGTCTGTCATTTGAAGAAGGCCATTTATGGCCTAAAGCAGAGCCCTCGGGCGTGGTTCGACAAGTTCAGTGGCATTGTGGCTACCATCGGCTTTGCAAGGAGTTCGGCCGATCACTCCTTATTTATTCGCAAAACCGCCTCAGGACTGGTGGTTTTGGCAGTGTATGTGGATGACATTCTTCTTACTGGCGATGACCAAGCTGGGGTGGACTTCACGAAGAAACACCTCCGTCAACACCTGGTCACGAAGGATATGGGCTCCCCGAAATACTTTTTAGGGATAGAAATCTCTCGGAAGCTTGACTCGTTGGTTCTCTCCCAACGGAAGTATGCCCTTGATCTTCTACAAGAGGCAGGATTGACAGGTGCCAAACCGGCCCGGTTTCCCATGGCTATTGGAGAAGACAAAACATGGACAGGTGACTCGCCTCTTCTATCTGATGTCACGAGGTACAGACGTTTGGTGGGAAACTCATCTATCTCATGGTGACCAGACCCGACATTTCCTATGTTGTAGGCAAGGTTAGTCAGTTTATGCAAGCTCCCAGGGAGTGCCATCTTCAATTTGCCATGAAGATTTTAGAGTATGTCAAAGCACCACCGGGCAAAGGGCTAATCTTTCAGAGGAATAGTCATCTGAGGGTTGAAGCCTACTCAGATTCAAGCTATGCGGATGATAAAGGAGATCGTAAATCCACATCAGGTTTTTGTACTTTTGTTGGAGGAAATCTTGTAAGTTGGAAGAGCAAGAAAGAGTCTGTTGTCTCCAGATCCAGTGCAGAAGCCGAATACCAGAGTATGACATCAACCACGTGTGTGTTAAAATGGTTGCAGGCTCTCATGCTTGACCTAGGAGAGGTCTACGACTATCCTCTTCTTATGTTCTGTGACAACAAGGCCGCTATATACATATCCAAAAACCCGGTCTTCCATGAGAGAACAAAGCATATAGAAGTCGATTGCCACTTCATTCGGGAAGAGGTTTTGAAGAAACAGATTTGTACTCCGTTTGTCACCTCCGACAAAGAATTGGCGGATATCTTCACAAAACTGGTCTTTACTTCCTTCTTCCACATTTGTGACATGTTGGGCATGATTGATATCTATGCTCCAGATTGAGGGGGGGGGGTGTTGAAGTATTAGATCGGGCGGCCTGGCGGTCTAGTATGGCGGGTTGTTGAACGTGCGGTCTAGCGGTTCCTTTCCAGCAGGTTCGTATTCAGACTGTTGTTGTTTGTAGCCCGAGCGGTGTAGTGGTCTCTCTCAGAAGCTTGGAAACCGGGAGGTCTAGCGATCTCCTATTGCGACGTGTTCTCTTCCTGCTGGAGTTGCCGAGCGGTTAGCTCATTTGTCTAACCGCGCGACCCGTGCGGTCTCTTTAATTTCTAGCCGCTCAGCCCTGTAAATTTTTAGTCCCACATTGTTTGTTTGTACTCTCTCCTATCTCCTCCATTCTATAAAAGGGGGGTCATACCTTTGTAAATGATATCTTTTTGGATAATAAAACTTTCAATTATTCAAATTTCTGCCTGTTTGTTAGCTGCTTGTTAGCTGCGTGTTTGCAACTTTGACACGGCCGACGAATGCCGAGCTCGCGGTCGATGAATGCCGAGCTCGGGCTCTGATATCTCTGTCGATCTCATCTCCTGCCTTTAGGTTTTAATGCCGAGCTCGCCTCCTGCTTGGGCGATCTGAGCCGGCTGATCCAATTCTTGGCGACCGCACTCGCCGGATACGGGGTTGTACAAAATCCCCGCTCTTTTTGAGCGTGGCAAAGCTCAGAAAGAAACATCCAACCCCAAGTGTTCGGCGAGTGCGGGGTGGTCTGGAGGGAATCTTCGGGTGGGGCCCACCAGCGGCAATATATACATACCTGCACACCTACCTGACTCTTGCCATTCCTTTTGCTCCAGCCCTGCTAAGATGCCGATCCCCAAGGAGATTGAAGAGCAGCTCCTGCGCACCAGGCAGGCCTCAGCGGCTCACGTGGCCGCCCTGACGGCGGTCCCAGTTGTCGTGTCGCAGAATGATTCTGCTGAGCCCAGCTCCAAGAGGGCAAAGCCTTTTCCTCAGGCTGCCGAGCCCATCTATGAGGACCTGAGGACCACCCTGGAGCTCGAGACCGGCTCTTCCACTCGGCCTGTCCCTGAAAAGGATAGAGATATTGTCGTGGTCGGCGACGACCCAGACAGCCAACCTGGTGATGCAGGGGGCGCCATGCCGCGAGACTCCACCCCGCGAGCCGAGACCACTCGTGGGGACTCGCGATTCATGACACCGGAGAACCATCCCTAGGACCCATCCCCTATCTTTGGGATCCTAGTGGTGAACTCGCAGAAGCCGTGGTCGCCGGTGCATGTCCCATATCCCCAGCGACCTGCTGCGACCACAACGGCGGGTGCGGAGACCATCCCCATCCTGGGATTCGAGCTTCTCTCACCGGGGATGCGCGGTCCAGGGCGCGGGAAGGACCTGAGGTTTGTCACCCCCCACACCTCCTTAGAGTTGCCGAGCTCGTTAGGTCAACTTTGCTTGTATTCCTGCCTCATGCGATTTTCCTGCATTCCTCTTTTTGCTGCTATTTGACTCCACAGTTCCCCCCAGCTAATCCGCTGCTGAGGAATCTTCGCGGGCAGCCCACTACTCTCCCCTCCCCTCCCCAAGCTCGCTGGACTCTTACCTAGGCCTCGAAGTGGATCATGGCGAGCTGACGAGGAGGGAGGTTAAGCTTCTCAAGAAGCTGGTGTACAGGCTGCGCGAGGTGCAGGGGTCAACGAGACGCTATAACGCGATTACGGGCATCTCGCTGACGAGGTGCGAAGCAGCGAGGCTGGCGAGTTGATGTCCGTTCTCGGCTTCTGAACGAGATAGATGATGGCCTCTCAGTGGCGCAGAGGAATTCGGGGACGATCCGCGAGCTGCTCCGCGTGCGGCAGTCTGGGGGTCGGGAGCCGCGAGACCGGTGTAGATAAGAGGGTGGCTCCTTTGCCGAGCCGACCGGTACTCGCCTTCTGGTGTTCCCCCCGCTCGCGCGCCCCGCTTTTTTATTCCTGCACTTGGTCTCTATAATAAGTAATTTTAGAATATTCTTGGACATGCGGTATTCGAATAATAATATATTGCTCTGTTTGACTTAGCCTTGGTTAGGACGCGTCAGAAGTCGGCGAGCTGGGGTGGCGAGTTGGGGGTTGGCGAGCTGGGGCGGTGAGCTGGGCCGTCGAGCTGGGTCGTTTGGATAGTTTGACCCCGGTTGCATTTTCTATAAATAGCCCCCCCCCCCCACACCAACCCCCGTACCGCTGCTTTTACTGCTTACTCTTTCTCTTTCTTCTTGTGCTTATCTCCTTTTCTGCTCGCGCTCTGCTTCTTCATCTGCAAACATGGTCAAGGCCAACCCTGATGCCGACGGCTGCCCCAAGTGCGCGCAACACTTCACCGACTACTGCTTCTTTGAGGGGCACACTAGCGAGGAGGAGCTCGGCGAGTTTGTGGCGGAGCATCTGCCGCCGGGCTTCGAGGCGCGCAGGCCGAGCCATGGGGAGGCCATCAACACCTTCTACGAGAAAGAGCTCGCCTTACCCATCTCGCATTTTGAGGTGGGGTTGCGCCCCCCCTCCCTCTGGCAGGACATCCAGCAAATTTTGAAGTACTATGGCGCGGTATCTGCGCAGCTAAACTCCAACGCCATCGCCATGATGGTGGCGTTTGCGAGCTACCACCGGCGAGAGAGGATAGAGTTCAACCTGACAGTGTTCATGAAACTCTTCTCTTATAAGGTGACGCCGGATGGGGTCACTTACTTCGGCGGTTTGCTGATCAATGTTTGCGAGATCGCGAACAAGCACCATAACTGGATGACCATGATCGACTTTATCAAGGGAGATCTCGGCAACATCCCGTACTCGCCGCAGCAGAAAGGCAAGGAGGTCTACCGCCCGCGGCCGTGTCCAACAACGATGACGAGCTCCACAAATACTTCCTCTACAAGGACTTCGAGGTCGCCTACCTGCGAAGGGCACTTGACGCACTTCTCCCTGTCCTACCCGGCGAAGGTATTGTTCTCCCCACCTTGCCAAGCTCGCCCGATTGCCGAGCTCGCCATATTGCTGCTGAAATTCTTCTACTTTTTCTAAGTATTTTCTTGCAGGGGAGCGGATAATTCCCATGAACCCGCCATTTGCTGACTCGGGGCTACACGCGGACCCTCTGGCTCGCGAGAGGGCAGCGACGGAGGCTTGCCGAGATGAGGCGACCTTCTCGCAACCCTACTCCAGCAAGAGGCGACCGAAGGATGCGGGGTCGAACCCGCCACACCGCCAGCAACTGCCAAAAAAGATGAGGAGAGCCCTATTGGCTCCGCAGGGGCAACAACAACAAAATCATCCGAGCTCCAAATACATGAGCTCGCCGGAAACCGTCCCGGACGCGTCGCCGGAGAGCCCGCTGGAGGAGATCACCAGCAAAAGGTAGAAGGGCGACGAGGCTCTTGCTTCCGAGTCGGCGATCTCCCCACCTCATTTGGCGAAGAGGACGGCTCGCGAGCATGGGGCGCCGAAACAACATCCCCTCTTCAGCTTCGGGGGCAATGGAAGGACTCGGCGGGCGATCCCATGGTTCGGTAGGACGAGCTGGCCCATCGTGTTTCCGTCTCCACCCTTCACCCCTCCTAGCATGACCGCGAGCCCGCCACCGGTCATGCTTACTGTAACGTCCTGAATCGCTCTAGCCCCTAGTGTGTGTGTTTTTGAGTCAGGAGGGTTGACTCGAGTCCTGAGAAGTGCAGGGAATTGGACTGCACTTGTGGAGAAGTGGAGAAATCAGTGTAAAAAAGACACGGGTAGTGACACGGGTAGTAACACGGGTAGTGACACGGGTAGTGACACGGGTAGCGACACGGGTAGCGACACGGGCGTGTCCCTACCCGTGTGCGTCGAGTTGAGCTCGACGAGCCGTGTCAAGACTGACGAGCTGTGTCGACACCAAGTGACACGGGTAGAGACACGGGCGTGTCGCTACCCGTGTGCATCGAGTTGAGCTCGACGAGGCGTGTCGAGATCGTCGAGATGTGTCGACACCAAGTGACACGGGTAGTGACACGGGTGTGTCCCTACCCGTGTGCGTCGAGTTGAGCTCTACGAGAAGTGTCGAGATGCAACCCGAGAAGTACACGGCCAATGACACGGCCATGCACACGGCCGTGTCAAGTGGACACGGGTCGGGACACTGGCGTGTCCCTACCCGTGTCAAACATTGAACCGACATGGAAACCGCCACGGCCGTTTCACGGAAGCAGGACACGGGTACGGACATGGCCGTGTCCCTACCCGTGTCACATTTTGTATATAAGGGGGAGAGAAAATCCTAGCCGTTTTCATTCCCATTTCTTCCCCTATTTCCTGTGAGAACTCCTGGTGAGAGGAAAACTGCAGGAGCAAGTTCTACCGAAGGAGATCCGCCATCGCCGTGAAAGAGAAGATGCCGCCAAGGAGAACTACGTGATCCATGGCCGGAAATGGTGGTACCGCTGGAGCCAACGTGAGTTTCCTACCCTCTCCCTTGGCGCTAGATCTATAGTTATTTCTTAGGAGTGATATCGACTCAAGAGAGTCTTGATGGAGAGGAGAAGATTTCTAGGTTAGGCCATGTTAGAACTTGTGTTCTATACTTTAAATCTCTTCAACCCTTCCCCTTTTCTTCAATATGATGATGGGTGGATGGTCTCGTGAGGAGTTTATGGCCTTTGAGGTTGAATAAGGGAGGAGAATATTTCTGGAAAATTTAGGAACGATCGCCTTGAGTAGGAAGACGAACCGATGCTGTTCATTTTCCTTTATGATGCGCGCAGAATCTGTATTCTGCGCGCAGCAATCTTCTAGGCCATTGTCCCGATGGATATGGCCAGATCTGGGCTTTCGGCTAAACACGAAAGTTGAAGACCTTGGAAATACCTTTCCAACGAATGGTTGCACGACTTCTGGCGAAGTCGGTAGCCACGGGAAAGTCTAAACGAAAATGGTGTTCAACAAATCCCGTATGCAGAAACTATGTTCTGTATGCAGCAGACTTCAAGTTCGATTTCAGATAGGATAACGTCAAATATGGGTTGAGGTCTGAATACGAGAGTTGTAGACCTCGGAAATACCTTTCCATCGAGGGGTTACACGACTTCACCGGATTCCTGTAGCCTCGGGAATCTTCGGTTGAAGTTGCTGTCCAGACTATTCCTGCACTTAAAAATCTGGGTTTATAACATTTGGATTTGGATTCGGAGAAACTAATATCACAGGTAACCCTGAGGTTTGGATAAACTCTTATGAATAATTAATTCAGTCGCATAAATGATGAAGATTATTAATCGGATTCCATGTGATCGAATTGTAAGATAGTATACTTGAATGATTTGACTTGTTAGAAGTTAGTAGATTTTTATACATGTGCATCTTGATATATTGTGTTGAAATCACCTGATATGACATATAGAAGGATAACTCATGGCCATGTGAATGTTGAATAGTGGATTGAATTTGGTAGTCCAATACTCAGAGCGTCGCCTTCCTATGGGTAGTATTGTGTAAGTTTGTAAGTGCGGGGTTGACCGCCACTTGTTTTGGTTGTGTTGAGATAAGGTGTGGATGGATGGTTGGGCTGTGCTCTCGTGCTCACTCCGAGGACCCTTCCATGATATGTTGATGTGGAATTTGCATGTGGTGTGAGTCGACACGCGGTGTCGTAATCCTGGGTTAAGGATAGTGTGGCAGGTCTACAGGCTCGCCAGTCGTCACACCGATGGGAGTTGGCAGTTAGACTTGGTCGGTTTGGGCTGTGTCCTCGGTGTTCACGTCCCGAGGCCCCTCCGGCCATGTGAACGGTTGAGCTGTGTCCTTGTGCTTTCTTCCGAGGCCCCTTCCGGGTCACGCAAGGCCAGTTCGGGCTGTGTTCTCGGTGCACATCTACCCAAGACCCCGCTGGGCCATAGTACGCATGGGCTCCGCTGGTGTGTTCTTAGCGTTGAGGCGTACGGAGGCCTAGGTGAAGTAGTGTGATACCCGCCTAGTAGTAGAAGTGCCCGTTCTACTGTCACCGCCTGGCCACGGCGGCTGATGCCTGAGAGGTTAGCTACCTGCTCGAAAAGTGGGAACTACAGTCTGTGTCGACATAGCAATTGCATGAGGGAGCATGGGTGAGTCATTGTATAGCATTCATAGCATTTCATAACATTGCACAACAAGATTCTCATCGTATAAGTTTGTATGGGCACTCTTATACGATGAGTTACTTTTATGTAACCCGATCCTTAACTTATAAGTTTGTATGTGCATTCTTATAAGTTAAGTTACTTTCCTGCTGTTACTTATACTTGCTAGTTTAATGTAGCTCTTACATAAATGCTGATTATGATATTGTTACTCTTACACTACTGTCACATGCTTGTACTTTCCTTACTTGCATATTTGTTATATACTATACTCTTGTTCCTTTTCTCCTCCCGGTGCTGAGGAGTCGCCGGGGGAGCGGATGTGAAACCACTTAGTCGTTTCGACTAACGGTTGCTACGTCTTCCTTTTTAGGAGGTCACGCCGTAGGTGGAGCAGCCGCAGATTACGCAGCAGGACAGCCAGGCTAGGATGACAGGGCCTGAAGTGACGGTGCCATCGATACCGTCAGTTACTGATGTTAGTAGTTGATACTCTGATGTAGCCCGTTTGGGCAATGTTTAGCTGTACTCTGATATATAGTAGAAGCATGTTTTAGCTTCTCTTTATTGATGTATTTGGACATTATAACTTAGCGTGGATTTAACTTCTGGTTGTTTATTTATTTGGTTGGGTTGGCATGTTATATTGATATTGTTGTAGCCGGCGGAATAGGCGTCTTGTGGTACAGGTTAGCCCATGTGCTAATGCTACCGCAAGGCGGCTGTTCCGGGCATAAGACTCCCCCTTCGTGCCGTGTTTTGGGATCCGGGAGGGGGGCGGGGGGGTCTTACAAATGGTATCAGTTTGCCACGATCCTCAACTACGGATGTCATTCAACAATGGTGCCACCCCCGTTTGGTTAGTCGGTTTGTGGACAAACTGACTTAGCGGAAGCAGTGGTGTGCCCATATGTAATTCACATTAAGTTTGTCCAACTTTGACCTTGAGTTTAGCCAACTTGACCACAAATTTGTCATGAACGTGTAGGTTCCACTGCATGTTGAGCCGTTGGGGGGTACTCCTACCCCTCCCATACCCACTCAGTTCCAACAGTCTGAGTTGGGGCAAACACTCACCGCCATTCTTGATGCTTTTAAGGCACAGCAGGCTCCGGTGCAACAACAGGCCCCGAGCTCCAACTGGCTGAGCACATTCCGGGCTCTCTCCCCACCCGTCTACCTTGGGGCGGAGTCGGCTGTACGTACAGAGAAATGGCTAGAGACGATACAGGAGTTGTTGGCTGGTATCCGTTGCCCGACCAACATGGAAGTGACATTGGCAGTGTCCGTCTTGGACTTCCATGCGAAGAGGTGGTGGAAGTCCCTCATGGGATCTACCTTCCAAGGCCAGATCTACACAGAGATAAGTTGGAGTGAATTCTCGGAGGTTTTCTTGGAACACTTTATCCCTACGTCGGCCCGAGATGAGCTTGAGCAGAGGTTCCTTCTATTAAAGCAGGGATCAAAGACGGTTACGGAATACCAGCGGGAATTCCAGCATCTCGCAAGGTTTGCGGATTCTTACGAGTTGGATGACAGAGGCTATGCCAAGCGCTTCTACAAGGGGCTGCGAGATCCCCTAAGGCAGTCCCTTTTGTTTATAGCGGATGGTAGCTTGGCGGAGATCATTGATATGGCAAAAAGATTGGAGTCGGACCACATGGGATGTAGTAAGAGGCCTGCGGAGGACGTGATGGAAGCCGGCCCATGGAATAGAAGGAGGCGAGACTTCAGAGGAGGAAGGGGACACCAAAGAGGTGGAGGGCGTGTCCACCGAAACTATAGGGTGGAGCATCCAGTTCCGCAGCCGCCTGCGTTGCCTCCACCCCCACAGCCTCAGCGATTTCAACAACCTGAGGGGCGTCGTGGTCTGGTGTGCTTCGAATGCAACCAGTCGGGCCACATCCGACGTTTCTGCCCGCAATTATTTGGGAACGTCCCTCCTGCTCTCCCTCCCGCTCTCCCTCCAGCAGCTCCTCGAGGGCGGGGATATATGCGTGGTCGAGGACGAGGACCGCCAAGAGGTAACCCCGGCCCTGCTAGGGATCAGGTGTACGCGCTTGACATGGCACAGGAACGGAACCCCCAAGAGGTGATTGCAGGTATGATTTAATTAGTTTACATATTTGCATGGTTTAACATGAATTGATTAGAACTTATTAGACACTAGCAATAAGTTTTGGTTGTTGGCACTTAGGCACCGTGATTATTGGCGGGAAGACGGCCTATGCGCTGTTCGATACCGGTGCCTCACACTCTTTTGTGTCCGAAGATTTCATAAAAGACGTGGGGGATGTACAGTACTTCACGGGAATAGCCCGACGTGTACGCCTTCCGGACGGCTCGGAGATGATCGCGACCGCCAAGTGCGAGTTGGAGTTATTTATTGATGGGAAGGCCTTTGATACACCGGCCACAGTTCTGAGAATGCCGGAGTTCGACATCATTTTGGGCATGGCATGGCTGAACTGGCACTTCGCGAGGATCGACTGCGCGGAGAAGCGGATCTATTTGAGGCATGGAGACTCTGACGTCATCTTCCAAGGTATTGGCTTCGCGCCACGTATGATATTATCTTCTATTCAGGCTGTAAAGGCTCATATGAAGGGGGATGAGGTCTTCATGATCTGGTTCGAGTTGAAGGAAGCAGCGTTGGAATTAAAGGATGTACGGGTAGTGCGGGATTTTCCCGAGGTATTTCCTGAAAAGCTACCAGGATTGCCCCCGCATAGAGAGGTCGATTTCCAAATTAATCTAGTACCAGGTGCCAAGCCTGTATCTAAGGCTCCGTACAGAATGGCCCCGAAAGAACTAGCAGAATTTAGAGTTCAACTACAGGAACTAGTGGATTCAGGGTTCGTTCGCCCCATTTCATCACCATGGGGAGCCCCTGTGCTGTTCGTGAAAAAGAAGGATGGAACCCTGCGATTGTGCATAGATTATCGGGAACTCAATCGGTTGACGGTGCGGAATACTTATCCGCTACCGCGGATCGGCGAGTTGTTCGATCAATTAGTGGGAGCACATTGGTTCTCTAAACTAGACTTGCGCTATGGATACTATCAGTTGAGGATACATGAGGAGGATATTCAGAAAACAGCATTCAGTTCGAGATATGGTTTGTATGAGTTCACAGTAATGCCGTTTGGGCTCACAAATGCACCTTCGGCCTTCATGAGTCTAATGAACAAGGTGTTTGAACCATACTTGGACATCTTCGTCATTGTTTTCATCGACGACATCTTGGTCTACTCAAAGACGGAGGAGGAGCATGTCGAGCACCTGACCTTGGTTTTGAAGAAATTGAAGGAGCACGCCTTGTATGCCAAGTTTAGCAAGTGTGAATTCTGGCTTAAGGAGGTTGCCTTCTTGGGGCATGTGATCAGTGGAGCAGGGTTAGCAGTGGATCCAGCAAAGGTGCGGGCCGTGAAGGAGTGGTCGCCCTTGAAGTCGGCGGCCGATGTACGAAGCTTTCTTGGACTTGCTGGCTACTACCGCAAGTTCCTGAAAGGATTTTCCAAGATTGCCCTTCCTCTTACCTCCTTGACGAAGAAGGGTGTGCCATTTGAGTGGACACCTCAATTTGAAGCGGCATTTCAAGAGTTGAAAGATAGGCTTACCTCCGCCCCCATCCTTGCACTTCCGTCGGGGAAGGAAGGATTTCAGGTTTACACGGTCGCATCATATCAAGGGATGGGTGCGGTGCTGATGCAGCACAGACACATGATCGCTTATGCTTCAAGGCAGTTAAAGAAACATGAAATCAATTACCCGGTTCATGATTTGGAGCTGGGAGCAGTGGTGTTCGCTTTGAAGGTCTGGAGGCATTACCTATATGGCGTACACTGCGAGATTTTTTCCGATCACAAGAACTTGAAGTATGTCCACACTCAAAAGGAGTTGAACATGAGACAACGACGGTGGTTGGAATTTCTATGCGACTATGAGTTCACCATGAACTACCACCCCGGGAAAGCGAAGTCCATAGCCGATGCCTTGAGTAGGAAAGCGCCAGGCTCTAGCCCAGAGTCTCGGTTGATGAGTATGGAGTTGGCTCGGGTGGTCGAAGAGATGGAAATTACTCTAGTATTCAAGGGTCCTTCGGCAGAGTATGCGGAGTATTTGGCCAACATGAGCATAGTTTGTGATATCCGAGACCGGATTCGGGTGGAGCAAGGAATGGATGCGGCCTTGGCCCCGGCAATCAAGGCAATTGAAGATGGGACCACCGATGAGTACACACTAAAAGACGGCCTCGTTTATCTTCGAGGACGACTCTATATTCCCAAGGGCGGCAAAATTCGGGAGGATATCTTGAGAGAGACACATTCCTCTCAATATTCAGTGCACCCGGGTATTGCCCAGAGTCTCGGTTGATGAGTATGGAGTTGGCTCGGATGTTCGCTACCATGTTACACATTGCGAAGCTTGCCAAAGGGTGAAGGCTGAATGCAGGAGTCCCGGTGGTTTATTGCAGTCTTTACCAATTCCCGAATGGAAGTTTGAGGATATCTCCATGGACTTTGTCCATGGGCTACCTCGCTCACGCTCCGGGAATGATTCGGTGTGGGTTATCGTGGATCGACTGACAAAGGTGGCCCGGTTCATTCCAATGAAGAAGGAAGCACACGTGGATGTTTTGGTACGCCTTTTTGTGGAGCAATTTGTACGGTATCATGGCGTGCCCAAGACAATTGTTTCGGATCGGGATGGTCGGTTCACATCCAATGACTGGAAGGAGGTACAGGCGTATTTGGGCTCACGCCTAACCTTTAGTACCGCATTTCATCCTCAGACTGACGGGCAGTCAGAGCGGACCATCAGAACGCTGGAGGATTTGTTGAGGTTATGTGTGTTGGACAGAGGAGAGCCGTGGGAAAGACTCTTGCCCCTGGTGGAATTCTCCTACAATAATAGTCATCAAGCGAGCATCGGTATGGCGCCCCATGAAGCCCTTTACGGAAGAAGGTCTAGGACCCCCTTGTCTTGGGTGCAGGATGAAGATCCGAAGGCATTGGGAAATGAATATATAGATGATACTGATGTGGCTGTCAGATTGATAAGAGACCGCATGTTAGAGGCTCAAAGTCGACAGGCAAAATATTACAATAAAAAGCACCGAATGGTGGAGTTCCAAGTGGGCGAAAAAGTGTTCCTTAAGATTCGGCCGATGCATGGAGTGTCGCGGGTGCGGGGAGTGAAAAAGCTCAGCCCAAGGTATGTTGGGCCTTACACTATATTGGAAAGGATAGGCCCGTTGGCCTATCGGTTGGAGTTACCACCAGAACTGGAAAATCTTCACGACGTGTTCCATGTATCGTCACTTCGAAAAGCATTATTGCGGCCCGACCAATTTATTCCCACTACTGATGGTGCTGTGGAGTCAGATAGATCTGTGCAACTAGAGCCGGTACGGATTGTTGACAGCGAGACAAGAACATTACGCCGAAAAAGTGTCCCCTTAGTGAAGGTGCTATGGTTGAATCATGGAAAGGAGGAGTACACATGGGAGCCAATGGATTTGATGCAACAACGCTACCCGGAGTTGTTTGCCCGAGGTAATCTTATTTAAAAACATATGTTAAAATTCCTGTTAAGCTTTTCTCCACACAGCCTAAGCCTGATTTCGAGGACGAAATCTTTTATTTTGTTTATAGGATTTGTAACGTCCCGAATCGCTCTAGGCCCCTAGTGTGTGTGTTTTTGAGTCAGGAGGGTTGACTCGAGTCCTGAGAAGTGCAGGGAATTGGACTGCACTTGTGGAGAAGTGGAGAAATCAGTGTAAAAAGACACGGGTAGTGACACGGGTAGTAACACGGGTAGTGATACGGGTAGTGACATGGGTAGCGACACGGGTAGCGACACGGGCGTGTCCCTACCCGTGTGCGTCGAGTTGAGCTCGACGAGCCGTGTCGAGACTGACGAGCTGTGTCGACACCAGGTGACACGGGTAGAGACACGGGCGTGTCGCTACCCGTGTACGTCGAGTTGAGCTCGACGAGGCGTGTCGAGATCGTCGAGATGTGTCGACACCAAGTGACACGGGTAGTGACACGGGCGTGTCCCTACCCGTGTGCGTCGAGTTGAGCTCGACGAGAAGTGTCGAGATGCAACCCGAGAAGTACACGGACAATGACACGGCCATGCACACGGCCGTGTCAAGTGGACACGGGTCGGGACACGGGCGTGTCCCTACCCGTGTCAAACATTGAACCGACATGGAAACCGCCACGGCCGTTTCACGGAAGCAGGACACGGGTACGGACACGGCCGTGTCCCAACCCGTGTCACATTTTGTATATAAGGGGGAGAGAAAACCCTAGCCGTTTTCATTCCCATTTCTTCCCCTATTTCCTGTGAGAACTCCTGGTGAGAGGAAAACTGCAGGAGCAAGTTCTACCGAAGGAGATCCGCCATCGCCGTGAAAGAGAAGATGCCGCCAAGGAGAACTACGCGATCCATGGCCGGAAATGGTGGTACCGCTGGAGCCAACGTGAGTTTCCTACCCTCTCCCTTGGCGCTAGATCTATAGTTATTTCTTAGGAGTGACATCGACTCAAGAGAGTCTTGATGGAGAGGAGAAGATTTCTAGGTTAGGCCATGTTAGAACTTGTGTTCTAGACTTTAGATCTCTTCAACCCTTCCCCTTTTCTTCAATATGACGATGGGTGGATGGTCTCGTGAGGAGTTTATGGCCTTTGAGGTTGAATAAGGGAGGAGAATATTTCTGGAAAATTTAGGAACGATCGCCTTGAGGAGGAAGACGAACCGATGTCGTTCATTTTCCTTTATGATGCGCGCAGAATCTGTATTCTGCGCGCAGCAATCTTGTAGGCCATTTTCCCGATGGATATGGCCAGATCTGGGCTTTCGGCTAAACACGAAAGTTGAAGCCCTTGGAAATACCGTTCCAACGAATGGTTGCACGACTTCTGGCGAAGTTGGTAGCCACGGGAAAGTCTAAACGAAAATGGTGTTCAACAAATCCCGTATGCAGAAACTGTGTTCTGTACGCAGCAGACTTCAAGTCCGATTTCAGATAGGATAACGTCAAATCTGGGTTGAGCTCTGAATACGAGAGTTGTAGACCTCGGAAATACCTTTCCATCAAGGGGTTACACGACTTCACCGGATTCATGTAGCCTCAGGAATCTCCAGTTGAAGTTGCTGTCCAGACTATTCCTGCACTTAAAAATCTGGGTTTATAACATTTGGATTTGGATTCGGAGAAACTAATATCACAGGTAACCCTGAGTCTTGGATAAACTCTTATGAATAATTAATTCAGTCGCATAAATGATGAACAGTATTAATCGGATTCCATGTGATCGAATTGTAAGATAGTATACTTGAATGATTTGACTTGTTAGAAGTTAGTAGATTTTTATACATGTGCATCTTGATATATTGTGTTGAAATCACCTGATATGACATATAGAAGGATAACTCATGGCCATGTGAATGTTGAATAGTGGATTGAATTTGGTAGTCCAATACTCAGAGCGTCGCCTTCCTATGGGTAGTATTGTGTAAGTTTGTAAGTGCGGTGTTGACCGCCACTTGTTTTGGTTGTGTTGAGATAAGGTGTGGATGGATGGTTGGGTTGTGCCCTCGTGCTCACTCCGAGGCCCCTTCCATGATATGTTGATGTGGAATTTGCATGTGGTGTGAGTCGACACGCGGTGTCGTAATCCTGGGTTAAGGATAGTGTGGCAGGTCTACGGGCTCGCCAGTCGTCACACCGATGGGAGTTGGCAGTTAGACTTGGTCGGTTTGGGCTGTGTCCTCGGTGTTCACGTCCCGAGGCCCCTCCGGCCATGTGAACGGTTGGGCTGTGTCCTCGTGCTTTCTTCCGAGGCCCCTTCCGGGTCACGCAAGGCCAGTTCGGGTTGTGTTCTTGGTGCACATCTACCCAAGACCCCGCTGGGCCATAGTACGCATGGGCTCCGCTGGTGTGTTCTTAGCGTTGAGGCGTACGGAGGCCTAGGTGAAGTAGTGTGATACCCGCCTAGTAGTAGAAGTGCCCGTTCTACTGTCACCGCCTGGCCACGACGGCTGATTCCTGAGAGGTTAGCTACCTGCTCGAAAAGTGGGAACTACAGTCTGTATCGACATAGCAATTGCATGGGTGAGCATGGGTGAGTCATTGCATAACATTCATAGCATTTCATAACATTGCACAACAAGATCCTCATCGTATAAGTTTGTATGGGCACTCTTATACGATGAGTTACTTTTATGTAACCCGATCCTTAACTTATAAGTTTGTATGGGCATTCTTATAAGTTAAGTTACTTTCCTGCTGTTACTTATACTTGCTAGTTTAGTGTAGCTCTTACATAAATGCTGATTATGATACTGTTACTCTTACACTACTGTCACCTGCTTGTACTTTCCTTACTTGCATATTTGTTATATACTATACTCTTGTTCCTTTTCTCCGCCCGGTGCTGAGGAGTCGTCGGGGGAGCAGATGTGAAACCACTTAGTCGTATCGACTAACGGTTGCTACGTCTTCCTTTTTAGGAGGTCACGCCGCAGGTGGAGCAGCCGCAGATTACGCAGCAGGACAGCCAGACTAGGATGACAGGGCCTGAAGTGACGGTGCCATCGATACCGTCAGTTACTGATGTTAGTAGTTGATACTCTGATGTAGCCCGTTTGGGCAATGTTTAGCTGTACTCTGACATATAGTAGAAGCATGTTTTAGCTTCTCTTTATTGATGTATTTGGACATTATAACTTAGCGTGGATTTGACTTCTGGTTGTTTATTTATTTGGTTGGGTTGGCATGTCATATTGATATTGTTGTAGCCGGCGGAATAGGCGTCTTGTGGTACAGGTTAGCCCGTGTGCTAATGCTACCGCAAGGCGGCTGTTCCGGGCATAAGACTCCCCCTTCGTGCCGTGTTTTGGGATCCGGGAGGGGGGGGGGGGTCTTACACTTACGCCCTCGGCTTTGGCCTCTATGGCTGCGAGGATGCCGAGGCCTACAAGAACATGACCCTGTGGCAGCTCGGTCATGAGGGCATTCAGGCTCACCTGCGAGCCCCGGAGCTTCACCACATGCTGACCCGCCACAACTTTGGCCTCAGCAACCTTCTTAAAAAAGCCGAGCAGGCCCGCGACGTCGCCAAAGACAAGGTCGCCGACCAGGCGAGACAGATCGGCATCGCTGAGGGTCTCCTCGCCCAGGCCGTCGGCAGATTGGTGAGTATCGGGCTTCCTCTTCCCTCTTTTACTTAAAATATTTGGCGCTGTTACTAAGGAACTTTTTTCTTCTTAGGACGCCAAGGACGCCGGGGAGCTGCGAGCTTACAATACCGAGCAAGAGGAGGAGATAGGCCAGCTTCGCACCCGGGTTGCCGAGCTGGAGGGGGCGAATGTGAAGCTAAAGGATGAGAATCAGAATCTCATCCGCGAGGTCCGCCGTCAGGCGGACATTTTCTTAGAGCCCACCGGCCCCGATCCTTCCCTCCCTTATAAAAGGTCGAGGGTCTTTGGCGAGGCCGACCTCGCTGAGAGGCTGCGGATCAACTCCATCCAGGCTGCCGAATCCACCCTCCAAATGATGAGGGACGCGTGGGTGCTGGTGGAGGGATGCGAGGAGATCACGACCCGGGACCTGATGCCGAGCTTGTTCCCGGCGACGCCACCCAGCTTGAAGGAAGATAGCCTGGACGCGCTGTTCGGGAAGGGCTTCCAGGATCAGTCTGGCAAAGAGGATCAAACTGGTGACGGGGGTAAGGCCTGAATGTATATATTTTCTTTTGTTTCTTCGTCGAGGCGAGCTCCACCTGTAAATATATTTGTTTAATGAAAAATATTTTTTGATGAAAGCTAATACATCCCCTTCTTCTTTTCCTTTGTTTATTTATCTTATGCCTTTGCTGTGTTCTGCATGTCCACGAGCCCCTTTCCTAGGCGACCTCGCGTAGATAGGTTCTGCGAGTAGGATAGTCATTAGGACTCGCCCATGAGAGAGTACCTTGAGAGCTCGACAATTCTCAGGACCCAACGTAGCTCACTCGCAAGCTATCCATGGTCTCACTGATCAAAAAATCAAACATTAAATTCGTCTAAGTAAAATAAAGCAGAGGCGGAGTGTCTTGGTGGGATCCGCCTCCCCTTGGCGAGATCCAAGGGCCTGACTCGCCAATTCTCCCCAGCTCGCTCGCGAGCTGCCCATAACATTAGCGATGTAAGACCAAATTCTCCAAATTTCCCAAGTAAAACAGTGGGGGATGAGGTGGCCTGGTGGGACCAGCTTCTTCTTAGCGAGATCCATGGGCCTAGCTCGCCACCTTTCGGCCAAGGCCGAGCTGGATTGGCGAGTCCGAACTCGCCCCTGTCGAGCTTTCCTCTCTTAGAAGTGCCAAGTTTGTTAGGCACTACCTGTGGGATCTCCTCGGGGTTCACGGCTGATACCATCGAGTGACTTCCAACCCTGCCAGCTAGGTGAGAGCCTGACAGCGGGATCTGCTTGGGAACCACAACTAACACCATCGAGTGACTTCCAGCCCTGCCAGCTAGGTGAGAGTCTGACAGCGGGATCTTCTCGAGGCCCAAGGATGACACCGAGTGACTTCCAGCCCTGCCAGCTAGGTGAGAGCCTGACAACGTGATCTGCTCGGTGTCCATTACTAACACCATCGAGTGACTTCCAGACCTGTCAGCTAGGTGAGAGCCTGACAATGGGATCTGCTCGAGGTCCAAGGATGACACCGAGTGACTTCCATCCCTGCCAGCTAGGTGAGAGCCTGACAGCGGGATCTACTCGAGGTCCAAGGATGACACCGAGTGACTTCCAGCCCTGCCAGCTAGGTGAGAGCCTGACAGCGGGATCTGCTTGGGGTCCACAACTAACACCATCGAGTGACTTCCAGCCCTGCCAGCTAGGTGAGAGCCTGTCAGCGGGATCTGCTCGAGGCCCAAGGATGACACCGAGTGACTTCCAGCCCTGCCAGCTAGGTGAGAGCCTGACATCGGGATCTGCTCGGGGTCCACAACTAACACCATCGAGTGACTTCCAGCCTACCAGCTAGGTGAGAGCCTGACAGCAGGATCTACTCGAGGCCTAAGGATGACACCGAGTGAATTCCAGCCCTGCCAGCTAGGTAAGAGCCTGACAGTGGGATCTACTCGGGGTACACAACTAACACCATCGAGTGACTTCCAGCCCTGCCAGCTAGGTGAGAGCCTGGCAGCGGCATCTTCTCGAGGCCCAAGGATGACACCGAGTGACTTCCAGCCCTGCCAGCTAGGTGAGAGCCTGACAGTGGGATCTACTCAGGGTCCACAACTAACACCATCGAGTGACTTCCAACCCTGCCAGCTAGGTGAGAGTCTGATAGTGGGATCTGCTCGAGGCCCAAGGATGACACCGAGTGACTTCCAGCCCTGCCAGCTAGGTGAGAGCCTGACAACAGGATCTGCTCGGGGTCCACAACTAACACCATCGAGTGACTTCCAGCCCTGCCAGCTACGTGAGAGCCTGACAGTGGGATCTTCTTGAGGCCCAATGATGACACCGAGTGACTTCCAGCCCTGCCAGCTAGGTGAGAGCCTAAGAGCAGGATCTTCTCGGGGTCCACAACTAACACCATCGAGTGACTTCCAGCCCTGCCGGCTAGGTGAGATCCTGATAGCGGGATCTGCTCGAGGCCCAAGGATGACACCGAGTGACTTGCAGCATATAAGAAGGAACTACTCGAGACAAAGACTTAGATAAAATACTCGAGATACAAAAGACTACTCGAGTGCATGCAGCACTACTCGAGTAGGTAGAAGATGACTACTCGAGTACATGAGAAGAACTACTCGAGAGGGAATGAGATGATTATTCGAGTACATGGAGTCAACTACTCGAGTAAGTAAGAAATCAGCTACTGGAGTAATAAAAATAACATACTCGAGTACTTGAGTACTTACACGAGATGTGGAGTAGATTACTCGAGTATAAGAAATACTTCTCGAGTATATAAGAATGAACTACTCGAGTATTTAAGAAACTACTCGAGACAAAGACTTAGATAAAATTTCTGGAACTGGAAAAAAAGACTACTCGAGTATAGAAGTTGAACTACTCGAGACAAATAGAACTACTCGAGTATATGGAGATGACTACTCGAGTAATTCACTTAGAGAAATTTTTTAGAATGGAATTCTGGATTACACGAGCATAAACACTGGACTACTCGAGTAGTAAATGAACTACTCAAGTACATGACTTAGACTACTCGAGTAAGTGAGAACTACACGAGAGTTAGAATTCAACTACTCGAGACAGAAGATAAAACTACTCGAGTACTTAACTTAGAAAACTTTTGAGAAGAAAATTTCTGTAAACCCGAGAGATAAAAGGAAACTACTCAAGTAGTTGTCGTAACTACTCAAGAGCCATAATTGGACTACTCGGGATATATCTTAACTACTCGAGTAAAAGTATTATTACTCGAGTATGAACTCAGTAACTTACTCGAGTAAGAATAGAACTACTTGAGTACTTTACTTAGGAAATTTTTCTTGATATAACTTTTTCTTCTTCTAAGGTGAGACCAGCATCAAGTCTTTTCACTTAGTCCTAGAGCTTGAATATGAAGTGTATCCCAATAGAGAGGCTACACATGAGTCAACACTTTGGAACACACAATGATGGATTACATTGTATGGTCCTATGTTTGGTGACCCATTGTAGACTGACATTGGTCTACACTTCCCATAAGAATCCTGCAAATATATAACTCAAACCAAGCATCAAATACAACTTAATTAATCTTAGTTCAAAGGTGACTTCATCAAATCTGGTTTAGTTTGGATACAATACCCAACAGTCAGTTACCGATGTGAGTGTTGAGCGACTTTGATGTAGCCCTTTTGGGTGTATATTAGCTGTACTCTGATACTTTGTAGAAGCTTGTTGTAGCTTCTCTATTCTGTGTAATTTGGACTTTTATGCTTTGTGTGGATTTGACTTCTATATTATGTTTTGGTTGGGTTGGCATATATTGATATTGGTTGTAGCCGGCAGAATAGGAGTCTTATGGTACAGGTTAGCCCGTGAACTAATGCTACCACATGGCGGCTGTTCTGGGCATAATACCCCCTTCGTGTCGTGTTTTGGGATCCGAGAGGGGGGTCTTACAACCACGGGCCTATATGTGCAATTCCTATGGAAATAAAGATTAGAAGAAATATATATGATAATGAACTACAAGTGTAGTGCATGTGAAAGAAAACTAGCCCAGATGTGTCCGAAAATCAGTCTATAAATAGGACTCATCATATGGATCTGATCAAGAGTGGAAGCTTTGCTTCAAGGTGTAGGCCTTCTTTGAAAACTTCTTCCTCCAGTAAATTTTTCTGAGAGATGTGAACTTTTTGGTCTCACATTGAAGATCTGTTGTTGGAAGAAAAGCTTGAAGCGGATGATGAAGAACAAGATGTATCTGTCTCTATCTCTTGTTCTCTGATTACTGATTTTCTCTTTCTTCTAATTACAATCTTCTGAAAATCACTCTATATATTGATTGCAGATTCAAAAACATTTGAACTTTAAATTTTTTCCTTGAAATCCTCTGCATAATTTTTGGGAGTTGAAACGGCTAATTTTGTCTTGAATGCATTTCCTAAACTGTCCCTGTAAATTTGACACAGTAATAACTCTGTGAAATACATAATTAATGCTACCAGGTAATAGCTATATTCTTGAGAATATAAAGCATTAATTATCAAAGTATTACTGTCTTAATATTTGAAATCAAACTGCTATATTCAAACTGAGAAATTGCAGAGAAGATTAGTCGAACAGAACCTGGAAGGAGTTAGTGGAACTCAGCAAGGATTTCATCGACCTGAACTCCAAGTTCGTCAAACTGAGATAGTCCTTCGTCGAGCTGAACTTCTGATATGAGATCATAGTTCGTCGATCTCAGCTAGACTTTCGTCGAGCTGAACTTCTGATATGAGATCACAGTTCATCAATCTCAGCTATACTTTTGTTGAGCTCAACTCAGAGAATGAACTCTGAATTCGTCGATCTGAGATCAACGATCGTCGAGCTTAAGTTCAACTATCGTCGAATGACTTTTCTGCATTCTTTTTAACTGTTTTCCTCTGAAGTCTTCTGTCTCTAAAGTCTTCTGAAGGAGGGTACTGACAATCTAAGTATGGGCTGCTGACCTTGACCCTGTAAATAACTTATGACCCTAGACTATACATGTTGGGTCATCAAAATAATCCTAATAGTGAACCTAGACCAAATCACAAGTAGGGTTCCAATAGATGAGATCGGGTTCTTCTCCTGTAACAACTTCAAAGCCAAAGGTCTCACCAACAAAAACAACCATTGGATTTGTAGGTACGTCTTTGTTTCCAGAGATTTCGGCAACCTCCCCCTCTTGACAGTCCAGCATAAGGAATCAACATACCGCCCTCGATCTCTCGACGGTCGTGAATACAAGCTTCACTAGTTCCTCTTTGGAAAAGACTTCGATGTTCCCTTCCTGAGAAGAAACTTCAACTCGCTACTTCCTGTACTCGCCGGGGAAGGTAGGTCTTGCACTTTTCTTTAACCAAAAGGTTCCAACATTTTGCTAACTGTTAACACATGCAGGGGAGCGAGATCTTCCCCTTAACCTTCCCTATGCGAGCAGTATGACCCTCATCCCTGAGAAGGCACGTGTGGAGTCCGTCGATTCATCCTGTAGGAGCAAGCCAACGCAGCTGCCGAAATCAAGCAACCAAAAATGGAAACTCAACGCGCCTCCCATCCAGCCACTCCTCCAAAAGCCCAAGACCACTAATCTCGCCAAAGGCAAGGAGGTTGGCAGTACTCTTCCGTCGAGGTCTCTGTTTTCTGGCGAGAGTGCGAGGAATAGAACCAACGAGATTGGCGGGACCTCGGCCGCGATAGAGAAAATAATGCCGAGAGTCCATAGGAAATTTGTCCTGGGCGAGAAGCTGCTAGACGACGCCAACGAGACCTAACTAGCCTGGGATAGAGAGGCCAACATGTCCTCTATCTCTACCATGCTCCCTTCCTAGCAGGAGGGCGAGACCGTCTCGGCCAGGCCTATGCACTCGCCTCCGGGATATATGGGCTGGACAGTGCTGCCTATTATAACGACGCACTCATGCAATATCTCGCCTATGAAATATTGCGGGCTCAACACCGCACCATCGAGCTCGCTCATATGACGGCTCGCTGCGGCATTCGCCTTTCATGAAAGATGGCAGATGTCAGCATCTCGCGGTCCACACTATCTAAAGAAGTGACATCTCTGAAACAGAAGCTAGCCGCTTACGAGAACGAGCTCACCGGATGAGGGGTGGAGTGGTAAGTTTTTCTCCCATCCAGTTCATTTGTTGAATTCCCTTCTCGCTTTAACCCTGATCTTCTGCAGGATGCCGTGACTGCTGCCCAACTACTCAAACACAATGCCTTCCTAGATGAGGAGAACCAGAGATTGAAGACCCAGGATAAGCAGTGGGTCGACTCGGTACTTCCCCCACCCTCGGTCGAGAAGAAAAAGGCTCAATTGTACTATCAACATGAGCTAGAGTTGATGATGCAAGAGAACGCCATCGTGGAGACAAGTCATTTGCTCCGGGTGAAGTAGAGAGTCGGGCTTCTGAGGAACAAGGGCGTGAAGGTGACTGCCGAGGACTTTGTTCCAGAACTGTTCCTCCCAATCCCAGAGCCAGAATATAGCATCAGCGACATCTCCGGCGGGAGCGAGCAGTCGGCATCGCTGTCCTGAAGTTCTCGCCTTTTTCAATTTTTTCATTGTGCTTTCTTTTTTTGGGGCTTGTAATTTTGCGAGATGTAACTTCCAAACTGATGAAATAGAAACATTTTTTGCTGTGAATTTTTCTCCCTTTTTCTTGTTTTAATTTTTGATGATTTATCACGTGAGAACCCATTCGATTCACGTTTTAACTTAGGTAGCCCATAGTCAAGACCTCTCGTGAGACCGTAGATCAACCTTTTGCCGCGACAACCTGCACCGTGTTGATTTCGCTATTTTGATGCTTAGAACCAGGTCTCGCGCCGCTCTCGCATCGTTGGCTCACGCGCATGGACAATGTTCATCTTTGGACCTGTCGTTTTAGAAATTGTATCTCGCGCCATTCTTGCCAAATTGGCTCACGTGCGTCCACTACGTTCGACTAGCGGGATCCAACCCCGGGCATTCGCTATTACCCTTTATCCTGACCTTGACACTTTCCCTTAGTTTACCTTCTAATGTCTTACATTGACCAGCGTTACCTCTAAGTGTGAGATCTCCTTAGGAATCTCAAGTTACTTCAAAATTCCAACGAGGACCTTCTAGACCCGCCGGCTAGGCGAGAGCCTGGCAGCAGGAAATGAGCATCAACCAGTTGTGTCCCTTTTTGGCCAACCACCGTGCACTTCTACCGGCCCAATCAGCTAGTAGGAGCCTGATGGCGGGTGTTGAGCATCAACCAGACTTTTCATTTGGCCAACCACCGGGCGCTACCACTAGCGCATTCAGCTAGTAGGAGCCTGACGGCGGGTGTTGAACATCAACCGGACTTTCCATTTGGCCAACCAACGGGCGCTATCACCGGCCCAATCAGCTAGTAGGAGCCTAACAGCGGGTGTTGAGCATCAACTGGACTTTCCTTTTGGCCAATCACCGGGCACTACCACCGACCCAATTAGCTAGTAGTATCCTGACGACGGGTGTTGAGCATCAACCAGACTTTCCTTTTGGCCAACCATCGGGCGCTACCACTGACCCAATCAGCTAGTAGGAGCCTAACGACGGGTGTTGAGCATCAACCAGACTTTCCTTTTGGCCAATCACAGGGCACTACCACCGGCCCAATCAGCTAGTAGGAGCCTGACGGCGGGTGTTGATCATCAACCGGACTTTCGTTTTGGCCAACCACCATAGCTACCACGGGCCCAATCAGCTAGTAGGATCCTAACGACAGGTGTTGAGCATCAACCAAAGTTCCCTTTTAGCCAACCACCGGGCGCTACCACCGGCCCAATCAGCTAGTAGGAGCCTAACAGCCGGTGTTGAGCATCAACCGAACTTTCCTTTTGGCCAACCACCGAGCGCTACCAACGACCTAATCAACAAGTAGGAGCCTGACGGCGGGTGTTGAGCATCAACCAGAATTTCATTTTGGCCAACCATCAGGTGCTACCACCGGCCCAATCAGCTAGTAGGAGCCTGATGGCTAGTGTTGAGCATCAACCGAGCTTATCTCTTTTGTCCAGCCACCGGGTTCTACCATCGGACCAATCAGCTAGTAGGAGCCTGGCGGTGGGTGTTGAGCATCAACCAGAATTATCTCTTTTGGCCAACTAAGACCCATATTCCTTATGTCGAGCAAGAAACCAATCAATGTCAGATAAGATTGAGTAAAAGCAATGTTATATCATTTTCTCATGGATAGAAGCATTATAAGTCATCGACGTTCCAAGCATGACTGAGGGGCTCCCCATCTACATTTTGGAGATGGTATCCACCCGCTCCAAGAAAGAAAACCACTCTCATATATCACTCTCCGAGTCTAAAACTACCTCAGATGGTTATGAAGGCTACTTTTTGAGAAGGGATCAGATCTACTAGCTCAGTATAAGGTAATGCTGGTATGGTTTGACAAGTATCTAGGGTAGTCAAAACTCAGGCCAAAGAGATTAACTCTCTCAAGGAAGCAGAATCTAATTTGAGAGAAGAAATTGAAAAATTGACTCCTTTCAAAGATGAAGTCCAATCCTTGAATGAGGAACTTATAACCTTTGTTGAACTAGTAAGGTTGGAGGAGAAAGCCATCGATGAACTAGAAGAAAAGTTGTTAGCTGCGAATAAGCTTATAGCAAGCTTCTCGAAGACAAACACGGTCCCTCCTCTCATAGATGAATTTCTGCTCTAAAGAAGGGTAGTGGAATTGGAGACAAATCTACTAAGGGGAAGGGGAAGGCACCTCAAAGTCACACTTCCTTCAAGAAAGTCATCTTCCCTACAAACAATTATGACTTTGTGGCATCCTATAGTCACTTTGCTAGACCAACATATGTTTACTCTAACAAAAACTACCGAGGATGGAGCCGCCCTAGAGATTTTGGAAAGAGTGCTCTAAAAGAACCGCACGAAGAAATCATCATTAAGGATTATGGTCAATTTATTCATGGACCGAGTGCTAAGATGACACCAATGGTAATGCATGTTGTTGTCAAGCCACTTCAGACAAAGTGGTCTTCTGTGTGCTGTAATCATTAGGCTTCTACCTCCAAGTCAGTTGCTCCTGCAAGACCACCCATTTAAAAGGTAAAGCAGGAGAATAAGAGAAGATACAACAGGTTTGACTGTTGGTGTTGTGGCAAGGTTGGTCACTTTGCCACCAATTATTAGTATCATCAGTATCATCCTATGAATTATAGAACTCCACGAGTTAACAATGCTAGAATAACCACTCACAATGTTAACACTCCCAGTGGTGTCAAGCTAACCCGAAACCAAAGTTCCAAATTTGTTTGGGTTCCTAAGGGAAATTAGTTTGTAAATGCAGGTATTTCCAAAGGTCAACAAAACACATATTTGATATTTGGATAGCGAATTCTTTCAGAACATGACCGGTACAAGAATCCTAAATCAAGTGTATACCCTAGTTAAGCCGGTCCAAGAGTTATTTTTTGCGGTTCAGATAGGGGAATCACAGAAGACTACAGTATGATTACTAATAGTATAGTCTCTTTCACAGATGTGGCTTATGTTAAAAAATTACAACATAATCTCATTAGCATAAGTCCATTATATGACAAAGTCTATATGATAGAGTTCTACAAGGATAAGTGTCTGATATAGTCATCTGATAGCACAAAAAATATTTTAACAGGCACTCGGAGTAGAAATATTTTTTGTTTAAACTTTCTTTATTTAGACTCTTCTACACTAGTGTGTTTTTTAGCAAAAGATAGTGCATCTTTCTGTGACCAATGTCATAATAGATTAACACATTAATTTCAAAACTATAAATATGTTATTTTCTCACAACTTAGTGCATGATACCCCCATCGTTAAGTGAATTAAAGAGAGACCTTGTCACTCATGCCAAATGGGCAAGCAGACAAGGGCTACATTTAAAAGTATCATTGGCAAAGATTCTACCAGATGCTTTTATCTGCTCCATATGGACTTATTTGGTCTCTTGCAAATTTGTAGTTTAGGAGGTAAAACTTACACGTTGGTTATCATTGATGATTACTCGTGATTTGCATGGGTGTTCTTTCTGAAACACAAGTCAGACACGTATGACTCCTTCAATAATTTTGTTAGGCAAATTCAGAATAAATTAAACTACTCTGTGGTCAAAATCAAAAGTGATCATGGAATAAAATTTGAATATGATGTCATGACAAAATTTTGTGAAAGTCTAGGTATCTTTCATGAGTTCTTCTCTCCTCGCACTCCATAACAAAATGGAGTCACTGAGTGAAAGAATAGAACTCTCATCGAGGTATGTAGAGCCATGTTGAATGATTCCTCATTACCAGAGTATTTCTGGGTCGAAGCCAAAAACACTGCTTGCCACATGCATAACGGAGCACTCATAAACGAGAACCACTGTAAGATACCTTGTGAACTATTAATGGGAAAGAAACCAACTGTGTCTTTTTTAGAATTTTTGATAGCAAATGCTTTGTACTTAATAATGATATTGCAAAACTAAGTTTAGTGACAAATGCTTTGAAGGTATTTTTGTATGCTATAGTTATCATAATGAAGCTTATAGAATTTTCAATAAAAAAACCCTCGTGGTCGAAAAAACTTATAATGTTATATTTGATGAGACGAGCATACTTTATAGCAGCTGCTCTATTGTATTTGTTGAAGATGCAGGAACAAAGTTAAAAGAACTAAGTTTGGAAGAAAATGGAAAGGAAGATGCTCCAAGCACAATCAAAGTAAACACTCCAAGCCCGGTGTAAGAAAATCTTCAAGATAAAGAGCTCCATCAAATTTAATAAGATGCACCAGAAGTAGCAGAACCACCTGGTGGCATAGAGGATGTGAGGAATCTATTGATCATGCATTCAAGAGATCATCCAACTGATCAAATCATTGGAGACCCTCGTGATGGAGTAATAACAAGAAGAGGTACAACTAATAAAATTCTGCACTTAAGCTTTCTCTCGCAGATTGAGCCAAAGAAATTTGAATAAGAAAATAGAGACGCTTCATGGATTGTTGCAATGGAAGAAGAGCTCAATCAATTCAAGAGGTGCAAAGTTTGGGAGCTAGTACCAAGACCCAAAGGACACAATATGATCGGCATAAAATGGGTCTTCAGAAACATGTTGGATGAAGATGGTGTAATTATAAAGAACAAATCCAGACTTGTAGCCAAAGGATATAGATAAGAAGAAGGGATCGACTTCGATCAAACATTTGCTCCACTGGCCAGACTCGAAGTGATCAGGTTATTCCTCGCATACATTGCTTACAAAGGGCTTAGGGTTTATCAAATGGATGTGAAGTCAGCCTTCCTTAATGATAATTTAAAGGAAGATGTATCCATGGAACAAACCCCAGGTTTTGTTGATTCAGCATTCCCTTATTATGTTTATTTCCTTCATAAATCTTTATATGGTCTTAAACAAGCTCTTCGAGCTTTGTATGAGATGCTATCTAGCTTTCTTCTTAAGAACAAGTTCACAAGGGGAAAGATAGATAAGATATTATTTCTTAGGGAAGTTAAAGGCAAGATTTTGCTAGTGCAAATTTATGTCAACGACGTTATCTTTAGATTTATAGATGGCAAGAAAAAAGTTTTCTAACTTGATGCAAGGGATGTTTGAAATGAACAGTATCGGAGAGCTAAAGTATTTCTTAAGACTTCAGTTGAAGCAATCTGAAGATGGAATTTTCATCTCTCAGATGAAGTTCACCAAGGAGTCAATTAAGAAATTCGGAATGGAGAACGTATCCTCAATGGGGACTCCAATGGGTTCAATTATGACTCTGGATATGGATGAGAAAGGGAAACCTTTTGATGAAACTAAGTATAAAATCATAATTGAATCATTGCTCTATCTTACTGCAAGTATACTAGACATAATATTTTCAACATGTATATATGCTAGATTTGGGGTGAACTCTAAGGAATCTCATTATGTCGCTGCAAAAAGGATTTTTGAGATATCTTAAAGGTACACCAAGTATTGACGTATGGTACACAAGAAGTAATGACTGCAAACTTATTGGTTCTTCAGATGCAGACTTTGCAGTGAGCTAGGATGATATGAAAAGCACTTCTGGGACGTGTTAGATCCTAGGAAGAAAGCTCATCTCTTGGAGAAGTAAAAGCAAAATTGTGTTGCAATCTCAACTACTGAGTTAGAATATATCTTTGCAGACAGCTATTGCAACAGCTTCTATAAATAAGGAATCATATTGAAGATTACAACATGAAGTTGAAGGAGATTCCAATATTTTGCGACTCATCTAGTGCCATAGCAATTTCTCACAATCCAGTCTCTTACAGTTGGACAAATCACATCGAAATAAGGTGTCATTTCATCCGGGAGCATGTAGAGAATATGAATATCAATCTTAGTTATGTACCGACGGATAAGCCATTTGCATATATATTCACAAAGCTACTGGGCGAGGACATGTTTTCTTTCATAAAATGGAACTTTGTGTGCTCAACAAGGAGTCATGATATAGTCCAAAAACTAGTCAAAGTACATGAATTCAACAAAAAATCAATGAAAATCCGCCGAGTAAACTCGTGTGACTTTGAAGAATTTGTCGAGACTTCTCGTGAAATCAAAATTTCTTCATGAGTTATTTCGACAAACTACTCTAGTATTCATGAGTCATTTCGACGAATTTATCAAGCTTTCTCGAGTCATTTTGACGAATTGCTGAAGGTCTGAATTTTTTTCTAAGTCCTACTTATTGGATACGAAGAGTCTTTTCCAAAAAGAGGTACGCGACTCTCTTCAAAACTTTAATAATATATAAATAAGGCTAAGGGCATTCAGAATTCACATTTCGTAAAGAGTTCTCGAGACATTCCGCCGATTCAACTTCCGTCAGAGTAAAGGAATTTGTCACTGACTTCATCTTCGTCGACTTCTTCTCACCGATTTATCCCCATCACTTCTCGTTCGTTCTTGAAATAACTAGTGCCTAATCACCTAGAGGGGGAGGGGTGAATAGGTGAACTTAATCTTTTTAACTTTAAAGGCAGAAACACTGAATTATAAGACCTGTATTTGCAATTCTCTACAGCAATTCAGCACAGATAACACAACAATCACAGAATTATTCACACACAGAGTACACACAGATTTTATAGTGGTTCCCCAAGGTCTTGGTACATCCACTTTCCCCCTTCGCCTATCTAGTAGTGTACTAGATTTGGCCTAACTTCTCCACTTCTTCTCAGATCCTCAGATCTTACAACTCAGAACCCCAAACTGGTTCCTACAACTCAGAGTGATCCCACTCCTACAACTCAGGCACAAAAGCCCTACCACTCAGTCTTCACCAAGAATTACACTCAGAGAACAAATACTCCTACAACTCAGGCACTAGGCCCTACCTCAGTCTTCAACAAGACCTACACTCAGAGCACACTGTCTCCTACACTCAGCCTTTATAAAATAGGCTTACAGCTCAGATCCCTTAGGATCCTACAGAAAATAAAGTTTACAAAATATATAACCACAACTCTGAAAGAGAGAGATGAGTTGACTGGTTTCTTGATGAGTTCTTGGAAGAACTTGGCAGAGATCAACCTCCCTTGGCTTTCTTCAAAGCTTCTTGAATTAGAACAAAGTTGGGTTGTATCTCTATGCAGATGATCTTCAATCAACTGCAGTCTTGAGATTCTGATTTCAATCTGAATCTTACTTAGCAGCCCGGTTGAATAGCTGCTCTTCTTAGAAGGAGCTCTCTCTCTCCAACTTCTTAGATCTTCTCTTGAAGGTCTTCTTCTTGTTGTGTTGTTTTTCACTTCATTGATTGCTTCGATTCACTTCTCCTGTTGAAGGAGAAAGGTCTTTAAATAAGCTTTATCCATGGTGACCGGCTGATCCGGTTTCTAACAACTTTCTGACAGCTTTGACAGTTGCAGTTGACCGGTTGAAATGGCAGCTGTCAAGTCATCCAGTCACTTCTTGAAATCTCTGTCACTGTCTGCAAGTGTCGAGACAGATAGTCTTTATGTGTCGACACAAATAGACTAAGTGTCGACACAAGTAGACTAAGTGTCGACACTTGCCTTGATGGTGTTGATACAACTCCTTCTGTTGTTGTAACAGCTTCTCGACATTGTTTCTTCAGAATGTGTCGACACTGATTCTTTGTGTCGACACAAGCCTTCTTCTTTTAATACTTAGTTGAATTCTGCTAAGTGTCGACACAACTCCTTTGTGTCGACACATCTTCTTGTGTTGAAATTTGCTAAGTGTCGACACATCTTCTTTGTGTCGACACATGCCTTCTGTGTTGAAACTTTGCTGAGTGTCGACACATCTCCTGGTGTCAACACATGTACTTGAACTTTGTTGATGTTTACTGAGTGTCGACACAGCCTCCTAGTGTCGACACTTTTGCTGTCGACAAAGTTTCTCTGGGTGTCTACACTGCCTCTAAGTGTCGACACTTATTATATAGACAATTCTTCACTCTGTGTCGACACTGCCTGTATGTGTCGACACTTTTCTTCTGGTGTCGACTCTGCCTTTCTGGTGTCGACACAATTACTCCAAGTGTCGACACAGCTTCTCTAGGTGTCGACACAAGCCTTCTTAAGTGTCGACACTTTTCTTCTAGGTGTCGACACATGAACTTAGAAACTTTTATGCTTTCCCAGCAATTAATTAACCTGCACACATAAACTCAAAATACATCAAATACACCTTGAGATATATCATTTAGTAGGGTGAGGCTTCTTCAAATCAGGTACATATATTCCAATGTACCCAACAATCTCCCCCTATTTGGAGAAGTCATAACCCTTGGTCAATGATATACACCATACATAACAAATTCTCAGTATGATGTAAATCAATATTATATAACAGGGTAAGAACTAAATATGTATAATCATAACATGTATAAACAATTATCTCAGAACAATAATATAATAGATTGAATATATAACATTGTTCTTACAACTTCAAAATTTTCAATAATCAAAAGTTTACATAGAGTCAAAAGCAAATGATTACAAATTATAAACTTAAGAAAATTTCTATCCTATGGCTGCTCAGGCTCCTTGATAACAATCCCCTTTCCAGATTGAATCTTTGCTTGAACTGGAGCATCATTGTCATCAACAGGCTTCTTCTCTTTGAGATTTTTCTTTTTTAGCTCTTCAGCCTTTATCTTCTGCCTTATAAAATAGTGATAAGGCTTAGGGAAATACTTGCTAGGCTCCTGTGCATTAGGAGGTAGCTTTCCTAGTTTAGCCTTCCTTTTATTTTGTACTATGGCCTCTTTCCTATTCTCATGTTTTCTCCACTCCTGGTCAGAATACCATTTGCCTCTATCCAGGATATTGTCCTTAGCAGCCTTCCAAGCAGTCAATATGATATTCCTCGATGTGGGGCTCCATTGTTCAAAATCTGGCCTTAATTCAGCCTGCTCTCCGAACCTTTTCTTAGATAATTGAGCCTCTTGTTCCTTTAATAAAGCCTCTTGCTCTTTTAGTACTACCTCTGGCACAGGCTGTACTACTTTCTCAAAGAAAATATTCTGAGTACCCTCAGGAGGACTATACATAGATTGTACCTCCTGATGTATCATGTCAAAATCAGCAGGAGGGTATATCACTTGAGCTACTTCAACTTGCTCTCCTCCAAAATAAGTAGGATTAATTCCAGATTCTGCCACATTATCATCATCACATAAGGGTGGATATCCCAGGGTAGCTCTGATGGAGTTTGAAATCCACTTTGCATGATCAGAGCCTGCCTTGACTAAAACCCTCTCCCCCTTTATGACTTCTCTTTCTATATGATCCATAAGATCATCTTTCTGAAATCTTATTTGAGCATTCAAATAGTTTACTCCATCCTTATAAAAAGGTTTGAACTTCTGAAGCTGGGTAGAAATAGCTTTCTGAGAATCTTCAATGGCAGTTTTCACAACAGTGAGACTCTCCTGTAATTTCTTATCAAATTCTTCTTTGGCAGCAGTCCTTGCTGTAGTTTGAGCAGCAGCTAGATTCTGCATTTCAGTGACTATCACATTGTGTGATTCAGTTAAATTGTCATTCATTCTTATCTGGTTTTCAAGGACATAGCCTTGTTTCACTGCCATATCATCAATTTGTTTCTTGAGATTCTCTTGATGTGTAGCCAGATAGACCACTTCATTGCCTCCTTTATGGAAACAATCAGTCATTTCCTTCTTGTGTTGATTCACTTCAAATCTGATAGATTTGATGTCTTGTGCTAGATCAAATTGCAGGGATTTATGCCCTTCATCCATATACCTTTCTAGAGCATTCCTTTGCTCATCCAGCTTAATCTACAAAGCCACCATCAGTGAACTATAATCAGCAGTTGTGGCAGGCTGTGGAGCAATTGTCTGCAATGCTTTCTTGTAGTTCTGGCTTCTTCTCTTGAAGACCTGGAACTTCCTCTTCTTGGCTCTAGCAGCCTCTTCATCCTCTGAAGCAGAAGTACTGACAATGTCTACTCTATCCTTAGGACTAGGATGTAAATCCTTCTCAGTCCTTGGTAGCTCCTCAACAATTCTTTGCTCCTCTGTCTCTTGTCTTGCTGTCTCCTCTTGAGACCTAACCTGCTCCCCCTAAAGATCTACCTGCTCCCCCTCAACAGCTGCTTTATCTCCCACAATGTCAGTTTGTAATAAGTCAGGGAATAGCTCCTCTAGAGTAAACTCAAGTTAAGATTGGATTGGTGAATTGATGTGCTCAGGAGCATCTAATACCTCTCTATCAGCAACTGATGTGTCCTCCATGACCACATCCTGGGGTTGACTATGTATCTGTGTTTGCTGATTAACACCAGGTAATGAATCAGTCATAACTTCATCCTCAATAAGAAAATTTAATTGATTAACTTCAGTAATTATCTCTAGAATGGTTTGGGTAGCCCTTTCACTCTCTAATAGAGTTGGCTCATCCACATGTAGAGGCTCCCCCTGGAGTGGATCCAGGTGAATAGGGCTAGCTGATGGTAGCTCCCCCTGCCTTTGTGCATCCTCTTGTCTTGCTGGTGACTGTTCAACATTTCTTCCCTCTTCATCATCAGAACTAAACACCACTTGCTCCTCTGAGCTACTTGAGGATTCTTGAGCCACAATGGTTGTGTTCTTCTTCTTCTTCTTCTGAGGTGTTTCCTTTTTTGGAGTTGGCAGTTTCTTTGTCAATACTCTATCCCACCTTGAGAAAATTCTTACATCCATTCTCCTCATGTGGTTTATCATGGAACCAGCAGCTTGATTCATCACTTCAGGTATAGTGCCAGCTAAGTATAAACTCAGAATTCTTCCCAGATTGGGTTTCTTCAGGCTCTCTTTTATCTTATCAAACATAACTGCTGACCAATCAGTATTAAGTTTGAAGATTATCCTTGTCATCAAACTGAACATATGAGCTGAAATTCTATCATGCCTACCAGGCTTGCTCAGTATGACCTTGCCAACTATCTCAGATAAGAACTTGCCCTGCATGTTCATCCCTTTTCTGTTGAAAACTGATCCTATCTTCAGGTTTGAATCTAAACCACACCATTTCAATGCATCTCTAGTCTTAGAAGCAGATACATCTTCTTCCTCTTTTGTTCTTGGTAGTTGAAGTACCTTTCTTACACTTTTCTGTGTGACCTTGACTTTTGTCCCATGAACTCTGGACTTAATCTTGAGTCCTGATTCATCAAAAGTAGTTGCACCCAAGAATTCACGGACCTCCTTCTTCCAGATCTTGATTGGTTCTGATACAAGATACTCTAGTCCAGTCTCGACAATTAGGGTTACCACACCTTTGATTTCTGGTTCCGCGTCATCAAAGGCGTGTTGCACGAGCTCATATCCTTCATTAATGTTCTCTTCTAGCTTGGGCGTCATTAGGGTTTGAAGAAATTTTGAATTTAGAGAAGAGAGATGTCGACACACAAGTTTGGTCTCGAAACTTTGGTGAGCGTGTCGACAAACAATGGGAAAAACCTATTTATACCTTTCTAGAATTGAAGGTGAAAAGGCGCGTTAACATACTTGAAATGTGTCGACACTGTTGAAAAGTGTTGACACTTACTTCTAATGACTCGACAACTGTGTGTCGACACAAATATAGTCGACAGAATATATGTGTCGACACTTATATATCTCAGCTCGACACTTAGTCGAGACTCTACTAGACTAATTCTGTGTAAATTCTAAGTGTCGACACCACCTTTGATGTGTCAACACCTACACTGCATGTGTCGACACTACTTCTCTGAAGTGTCGACACTGACTTCCTAGATGCATCGACACCATTTCTCTGAAATGTCGACACCACTTCTATGTGTCGACACAGACAACTCTTTGTGTCGACACTATTTTACTTAGCCAATTTTTGTAAACTGTTCTAAGTTTATCATCCCTAATTCAATTTTACACTTATTGAATTTGGTTTCATCTAAGGGTTTAGTATACATATCAGCTAACTGATTATCTGTCTTAACATACTCTAGGGAAATATCTCCTTTTTTCCACATGTTCTCTTGGAAAATGGTATTTAATTTCTATGTGCTTAGTCCTACTATGGGAGACAGGATTATTTGTAATAGAAATGGCACTAGTAGAATCACAAAATAAAGGTGTTCTACTTACTTGAATACCATAATCTTCTAGATGATGTTGAATCCATAGAAGTTGAGCACAACAACTTCCTACAGCCACATACTCTGATTCTACTGTGGAGATAGCCACACTGGTTTGCTTCTTGCTACTCCATGACATCAGCCTTCCACCTAGAAAATTACAGGTGCCTGTGGTACTTTTCCTATCTTCCTTGCAGCCTGCAAAATCTGCATCTGAATAACCTGTCAGTTCAAAATCTCCATTCCTAGGGTACTAAAGGCCTAGATAAGGAGTGCCCTTAAGATATCTCAAAATTCTTTTGACTTCTGTCAAATGAGATTCTTTAGGGCAAGCTTGGTACCTAGCACAGACACATGTAGCATACATGATATCTGGTCTACCAGCAGTCAAATACAGTAGGGAGCCAACTATCCCTCTATACAAAGTCTCATCTATAGGTTTCCCTGCATCATCTTTGCTTAGAGACATGCTTGACCCCATAGGAGTTTTCATGGTACTGGATGATTCCATACCATACTTCCTTATCAACTCTAGGGTGAAATTAGACTGGCATATGGATAATCCATCTTCAGTCTGTCTAACTTGGAGACCTAAGAAGAACTTAAGTTCCCTCATACTGCTCATTTCAAATTGTCCTTGCATGAGTTTTGCAAACTTTCTGCAAAGACTACTTTCTGTAGACCCAAATATTATGTCATCTACATATATTTGGACTAAGATAATCTTGCCTCTGGATTCCCTAAGGAATAGAGTCTTGTCTATTTCCCCCTTTAGAATTTGTTCTCAATAAGGAAACTAGACAGGGTTTCATACCAACCCCTAGGGGCTTGATTTAACCCATACAAAGCCTTTCTAAGTCTATATACATAGTCAGGTTTAAGAGAATCTACAAAACCTGATTGATGCTCTACATAGACTTCTTCCTTCAGATTTCCATTCAGAAAAGCTGACTTAACATCCATTTGATATACCTTAAATCCTTGAAATGTTGCATAGGCAAGGAACATCCTTATTGCTTCCAATCTTGCTACTGGAGCAAAGGTTTGATCAAAATCAATACCTTCTTCCTGCCTATATCCCTTTGCAACAAGTCTGGCTTTATTCTTTATGATTATTCCATTTTCATCCAACTTGTTCCTAAAGATCCACTTAGTTACAATAATGTTGTGGTACTTGGGTTTAGGAACTAGCTCCCAGACCTTGCATCTTTTGAATTGATTCAGCTCCTCTTACATGGCCTCAATCCAAAGAGGGTTTAGGATTGCTTCTTCAAACTTCTTTGGCTCAACTTGGGATAGGAAACTTGAGTAAAGAACTGTACTTAGATTCCTGCTCCTTGTTTGCACTCCTTGTCTGGGATCTCCAATTATTTGATTAGCTGGATGATCCTTTAAATGCCTATTTGCTAGAGGCAGCCTGTCTTCAGGTTGTACACCTTTATTCTCTTCATTTAGTTGCACTTCTTGGTCTTCTTCAGCTTTAGGAGTATCTTGTACTCCCCCTGGATAGCAGCCACCATCTTCCACTTGCTGACTTGTAGTAGAACCTTCTGCGATAGTAAGCTTGTCCATCTTCTCAGTTACACCTGTGGAGCTGCAAACACTACTTGGCAATTCATTGTTAATGAACCTTGCTTCTTCAAAAACTACATGTATTGACTCTTCTACAACTTGAGTAATCAAGTTGTAGACCATATAAGCCTTATTGTTGTTGCTGTACCCAACAAAGATTCTCTCTTTGGATTTGGCAGCAAACTTGGTTAGATAAGACTTACCATTGTTAAGGATATAGCACTTGCAACCAAAGATCCTTAAATAGGATAGATTTGGTTTTCTTCCCTTCACAATCTCATAGGGGGTCTTCTTGTGGCTCTTGGTGATAGTAGCCCTATTGATTACATGACATGCAGTATTAACTGCCTCAGCCCAGAAATATTCTGGGAGAGAAGTGTCACTCAATAGGGTTCTACCTGCCTCTATCAAGATTCTATTTTTCCTTTCAGCAATACCATTTTGCTGAGGTGTTCTTGGTGAGGAAAATTCCTGAAAAATTCCAAACTCTTCATACAGTTTTGTCATACTTTCAGACTGAAATTAAGTACCATGGTCACTTCTAATTTTGACCACTGTACTGTCCAATTCATTCTGAATTTGTTTAACAAAACTATACAAGATACTTGGAGTTTCAGATTTTTGCCTTAGGAAGAACACCCAGGAATACCTTGAGTAGTCATCAACTACCACAAATGTGTAGATCTTCCTACCTAGGCTGTGAACTGGCATAGGACCAAAAAGATCCATATGCAAGAGGTATAGACAACTCACAACATCTTTGTTCTAAAGGCTATGAAAGGTGGATTTGGTCTGCTTGCCTTTTTGACAAGCTGAGCATATCCCATCCTTTATACACTTAACCTGAGGACCATTCCTCACTAACTCTTTGCTAAAGAGTTGACCAATTGTCTTGTAGTTAAGATGAGCCAGCCTCTTGTACCATTTAACACAATGTGAGACTTTCTCATCAGCTACAAGACAAATAGGAGAAACAATGTTCTCACACATAATGTCTAGACAATAGACATTTCTCTTCCTATATCCTGTCAGAATGATCTTTTGATCACTTGACCTTCTGATATGACAACCATCCTTGACAAATGAGATGTCATATCCTAAATCACTCAGCTGACTTATGCTAATGAGGTTATGTTTCAAACCCTTTACATAAGCCACTTGAGTAATTATAATTTGGTTACTAGAAATGTTACCAAAGCCTTTGATGATCCCTTTTTCTGAACCACCAAAGGTAACTTTAGGCCCATCTTTGATAGATGTATAATCCTTTAGCAACCCCCTAGTTCCAGTCATTTGCCTGGAACATCCACTGTCCAAGTACCATATAGGGGCATGGCCACTTGGACTCACCTGCAAAACAGATTACTTAACCTTAGAACCCAAATAATTCTTGGGTCCTTGGTGCAGGTTAGTTTGACTCTTAACAAAACTACCTGTAGCTCTTCTAGCAGGTAGTTTGCTACTCTCCTTGACACTTGAATTGTGCCAACAGTCTATGGCAAAGTGGCCTATCTTGCCACAACACCAGCACTCAAACCTGTTGTACCTTTGTTTAGGTATAACCCTGACTGTTTTATCTACAGCAGGCTTCTTGTTGAGTGCTGGGGCTTTGCCATTAGATTTAGACTTCGCTGTCTAGGCAGGTTTGTAAACCCCAATCCAGTCTTATCCTTTTGAGGTACAAACTCATCTATCAAAGGTAAAACTGATTTTGGTTTAGAAAAACTTGCTACAATTTCTCTCTCCTTCTGAATTATAGCCTCCAGATTTCTGATATGATCATTCTTAAATGTAATAGTACCCATCTGAATAATAGTAATGTTCTTCAGTCTGGCTATTTCATTCAGTTTCTGATCAACCAACTTGTATGACTCAGCAGCAGCCAATTTAAGACTAACAATCTCCTTTGTCTGAGTTTCGGCTAAGGATTTGATTTTCTTCAAGGCCTGCAACAAGTCCCTATATTCATCAATTAAATGATGAATATCTCCTTCAGATTCAGACCCACCCATATCACTTAATGCAGATGTATCTGATTCTGACTCAGTACTAGAAATTGAACTTGAAGAACAATTTTGTACCTTACTTGGTCCAGGCTGATCCTGGATTTTATCTCCTTCAGATAATGCCATCAACCCTTTGCACTGATTGTCCTTATGCACATAAATTGAGTTCATTAACTGCATGAACTCATCTTCCTCCTCTTCAGCAAACAGTCCAATATAGGCTTCAGCTTCTGAATCTGTTTCTGAAGATGACTGATCAGTCAAACTCTTATCCTTCTTGACAACAAAGGACCTTTCCTTTTTGCCCTTAAACTGAGTCTTCCTCTTGTTAGTTGACTCTTTCCTCTTTTCTGGACAGTCAGCTACTATATGTCCTTGTCTATTACAACAATAGCATACTATCTTTGAGGATGTTTTTTTACTTGGCTTGAACTTTCTTTTGTCATTCCTTGATGACTTCCTGTTCTGATAATAGTCATCTTTTGTCTGTGAAGTGGATGGTTTAGACCTCCACTGCTTCTTCTTCAGAAACTTTTGAAAATGCCTAGTGAAAGCTGCAAAGTCTTCATCACTTTCACTGCTTTTTGAATTCTTACTATCTGAATTTTCTATGACTGTCTCAGCAACTATTTGAGGTGGAGATGGAGACTTGCTTCTATACTTCCTAGTGGCTTCAGTCTTGACTATATACTGCATAACTGCCCTATCACAGAACACTGGATGTAATACTCCAAGAATCAACTGAAGGCTATGAAGAAGAAGAGGAAATATGACAAAGGATCAACCCAGTTCAATCATCCTCCTCCTTGACCAGGTGCAGGTGCAAGTGCTAGTTCAGCTGTTCAACCCTCTGCCATAAGCCAATCCTCTTATCAACCTCAAGGTAGATCTCATTATAGAGGAAGTCAATCCAGAGGCTATCAGTCAAGGAGAGGAAATTACAGAGGAAACCAAAGAGAATTTCAAGTCTATTCTAGGCAACATCCATACTCAAGGGAAGGACAAGGTTCATCTGATACAACCTCTGGTCCATTTCCATACAAGCTGAAAGATCTAGTCTCCTCTAGAGCTCCTCCAGACAATCCCTCCAATAGATATGAGCCTCTAGTTCCTTTTGAGGATCCAGAAAACAATCCTACTTCATGGACAGCTAGGATGAAAGAGTTAGCTGCTTTGAATCAGATTAAGAAAGCTAGAGAACAAGGCAAAGACACTTCCAATATAACCACCTTATCAGAGCAAAGGAAAAAGGAACTTGAAAGATATTCTTCCAGTAAGTTCTTTGATAATGAAAGCTACATGAAGCTGCACCATGAAGCTGTAGTGCCCAGGTCTAAGCAACAAACCTCTTTAGGTGCAGCTGATGACAGAAGATCTAAAAAGGAAGCTCTCAATCCAAATAGAGAAATAGTACTTATAAAGAGCAAGAAAAAAGAGTAATTCTGTAAGGTGACAGTTATTTTTGATTTCTGAACTATCTGTGACAATATCTGTGATTCTGCAATGTCTTGTTTGTTATATTGTTGCTTTGTATGTTGTTTTTAATTTTCCAATATCTGTAAATAGTAATCCTAACCCAAATAGGGGGAGATTTTTGGAACACCCTATTACTGATTTGGGTAAGGATCACTGTTGGGTACATTGGTTTAAATGTACCTGATTTGAAGAAGCCTCACCCTACTCAATGATATACATCAAAATGTATATGATGTCTTTTGAGTTGCATTGTGCAGGTTAAGTATTTGCAGGAAAGAAGAAAAAGTTTCTAAGTCCATGTGTCGACACCATGGAGGAAAGTGTCGACACTTAAGAAGACTTGTGTCGACACCCAGGCAAGCAGTGTCGACACTTGGAGTAGTTGTGTCGACACCAGGGATGCAGAGTCGACACCAGGCAGAAAGTGTCCACACAAGGAGCTGTGTCGACACTCAATGAAGAAAAGTGCAGTGAAGCAGTGTCGACACTTAGCAGAAGTGTTGACACCCAGAGGAACTGTGTCTACATCAGAAAGTGTCGACACTTGGATGCTGTGTCGACACTCAGCAAAAGTCAGCTGAGTCTAAGTATAAGTGTCGACACCCAGAACAATGTGTCGACACACAGCAGAAGACTCAGTACTTGAAGTAAGTGTCGACACAAGACTGAATGTGTCGACACATAGCAGAAGACTCAACACTTGAAGAAAGTGTCGACACAAGGAGCTGTGTCGACACTTAACAAATTCAACAAAAATTCTAAGTACAAGTGTCGACACAAGGAGCTGTGTCGACACTCAGTCAGAGTCTCAACAGAAGAAGTCAAGTGTCGACACAAGGAGCAGTGTTGACACTCAGCAAGTATCAACACAGAAGAAGTCAAGTGTCGACACAAGGAGAAGTGTCGACACTGAACAAGTTCAACACATGAAGATGTGTCGACACAAAGGTGTTGTGTCGACACTTACAAGAATTCAGCAATATACTAAAGTACAAGTACTTGTGTCGACACACATTATCAGTGTCGACACTTGAAGAAGAAGCTGTGTCGAGAAGTGCATTCTACAATACAAGGAGTTGTGTCGACACCTTGTAGGCCAGTGTCGACACTTAGTCAACTTGTGTCGACACTTGGACTATAAGTGTCGACACTTAAGAACAAAGTCTCGACACTTTCAGACAGTTACAGTTATATTCAAGAACTGACTGGACGACTTGACAGCTACCATTCCAGCGGTCTACTGCACCTGTCGGAGTTGTCAGAAATCAGTTAGGAACCGGACCAGCCGGTTACCATGAATAAGGCCTATAAATATGCTTATACTGTCTACAGAAAATAGAGTTCAGAAAAAGTGAAGAAATTTTGATCAACAGTTCAAGTGGTCAATATACAGAGAAGATCTAGCTATTCATTGCTGAATCTAGTGAAGATCTAAGAAGTTGGAGTGAGAGAGCTCCATCCAAGAAATCAGCCATTGGAACCAGGCTGAGAAGAAGGGGTTCAGATTTGTTCTGAATCTTTAGTAGCAGAGATCAAGGATCAACTGTAGGAGAGATCAATCTTATTGTGTTCTACATTCAAGAAGCGTTGAAGAAAGCCAAGTCAGATTGATTTCAGCTGAGTTCTTCCAAGAACTTATCAAGAAACTCACAATTCATCTCTCTCTTCTCTGAGTTGTTGAGTAAACACTTTGTATTCATATTTACTTGTAGGATCCTTAGGGATCTGAGTTTGTAAGCCTGTAATTATAAAGGCTGAGTGTAGGGCCTGTGAGCCTGAGTGTAGGAGAGTTATATCTCTGAGTATAGGCCTTGGTGGCTGAGTGTAGGCCTTGGTGGCTGAGTGTAGGCTTTGAGAAGAAGCTGAGTTGTAGGGCCTTGGGCCTGAGTTGTAGGAACCTGTTTTGGGGTTCTGAGTGTAAGATCTGAGGATCTGAGATAGTGGAGAAGTTTGGCCGAATCTAGTACACTGCTAGATAGGCGAAGGGGGAAAGTGGATGTACCCAAAGCTTGGGGAACCACTATAAAACTGTGTATCTACTGTGTGCTGTGATACTCTGTGATTGCTGTTTGATTGTTGTGTACAAGTAGAAATAACTCTGAGATAAAATCTGAATTCTATCCTAAAACTTAAAAAGATTTAAGTCACCTATTCACCCCCCTCTAGGTGATTAGGTACAATATCTTTCAAGTGGTATCAGAGCCAGTTTACTCAAAAAGGGACTTAACAGTCTGAGTAGATTCTGTTGACAGAATCAGTCTAAGTAAAATTACAGAATCAAGAAAATCAAGAACCATGGGTTCCACTGAGAATCATAAGGAATTGGGATCCATGAAGCTACCTATATGCAGAAAAGAGATATTTGGTATCTGGAAGGAAAGGGTGAGACTATTTATGGAAGCCTCAGACCCTAGGATTTATATCACAGTAAAAGAAGGGCCATATGTGCCCATGAAGATTTCAGTCTTAGATGCCAATCAGAGAATACCTAAGGATTTCTCTGAAATGATAAAGGATGAATTAGTGTTAGCCACAATGGACAAAAGGGCTCAGAATATCATAGTGAGTGCTATAGATGATGCAACCTTTCAAAATCTGATATACTGTAAGACATCTAAGGAGATGTGGGATACTCTTATTGTGTATATGGAAGGTTCAGAAGAGGTGAGGCAAGACAGAAAATCCTTGTTAAATCAAGAATATGAAAGTTTTAGACAAGGTAGATCTGATAGCATAACTGAATGCTATAAAAAGTTCTATAGGATTGTGAATGAGCTCATGTCCTATGGCAGAGAGTTCAGCAATTATGAGCTCAATGATAAGTTCTTAAGGTCCCTTACAAAAGATTGGGACACAAAGATCTGTGTCATTAGGGAAATGACAAAGTTAGCAGAAATTCCTCCAGCAACACTGTTTGACAAACTGCTGTCCTATGAAATGCAGTTGATAGTGAGAAAGAAGAGGAGAAATCAACAAGAAGTGAACATAAAGAGAGGACAGTGGCTTTTAAAACAGAAGCCCCTAGAAAGTACAGAGGTAAGTCACCATCTCCACCACCAAAAGTAGCTGAAACTGAGTCAGATGAGTCAGCAAGCAGAAAGTCTGAAAGCAGTGAAAGTGATGAGGAATTTTGCTGCCTTTACAAGACATTTTCAGAAGTTCTTAAAGAAGAAATAGTGGAGAACAAAGCCATCTACTTCACATGGTAAAGAAGACTATTATCAGAATAAAAAGTCTTCAAAGAAAGACAGGAAAAAGACCAAGTCTAGCAAAGCAACTCTTTCAAAAATAGTATGTTATTGCTGTAATAGACAAGGACATGTGATTGCAGATTGTCCTGAGAAAAGAAAGGAGTCTAATGATAAGAAAAAGACTCATTTCAAAGGCAAGAAGGAAAAGTCTTTTATTGCCAAAAAGGATAAGAGCCTGTCAGATATTTCTTCATCAGAAACTGAGTCAGATGCTGAGGCATATATAGGACTGTTTGCTGAGGAAGAAGAAGAGTTCATCCAGATCATGAACTCCATATATGATCAAGAAGACAGTCAGTGCCAAGGACTGATGGCATTGACTGAAAGTGACAAAATACTGGAGCAGCCAGAACCTAGTAAGGTACAAAGTTGTTCTTACAGTTCAATTTCTTGTGCAAGTTCAGAATCAGATTCATCATCATCAAATGATGAGAGTGCATCTGAGTCTGAAGAGGATATTCATCAATTGATAGATGAATATAAAGTTCTGTTGCAAGCATTTAAGAAAAGCAAATCCTTGGCCAAGTGTCAAGCTAAGGAGATTGCAAGTCTCAAAATGGCTGCAACTGATTATGAGAAGTTGTTTGATCAGAAACTTAATGAGATAGCCAGACTGAAGCACATAACTGTGATTTAGATGGGGACTATATCATTTAAGAATGATCAAATCAAGAGTCTGGAGATTAATCTTCAGAAGGAGAAAGATTTAGTAGCTAGGTTTTCTAAACCTAAGTATGTTCTACCCTTGATTGATGATTTTGTTCATCAAAAAGGTAAAGCTGGACTGGGGTTTACTAACCTAGCTAGGACTGTCAAGTCCAAGTCCAAGGGCAAACCCCCAACTCTCAACAAGCCAGCTGTGGATAAAACAGCTAAGACTGTACCTAAGCAAAGTTACAATAGGTTTGAGTGTTGGTGCTGTGGCAAGGTAGGCCAATTTTCATGGACTGTTGGCACAATGCTAGTGCCAAAATGAGTAGCAACTACCTGTTGGAAAACCTGCAGGAAGTTTGTTATGAAGCAAACTAACAAGTACCAAGGACCCAAGAATACTTTGGGTTCTAAGGTTTACTAATCTGTTTTGCAGGTGAGTCCAAGTGACCATGCCCCAATATGGTACTTAGACATTGGATGTTCCAGACACATGACTCGAACAAGGGGTTTGCTAAAGGACTACACACCCATCAAGGATGGCCTAAGGTCACCTTTGGTGGTTCTGAAAAAGGAATCATCAAGGGTTTTGGTAACATTTCTAGCACACCATATAACCATTACTCAAGTGGCTTATGTTAAAGGTTTGAAACACAACCTAATTAGTATAAGTCAATTGAGTGATGTAGGATATGACATCTCATTTGCCAAAAATGGTTGTCATATCAGGAGGTCAAATGATCAAGAGATCATCTTGACTGGTTATAGAAAGAGAAATGTCTATTTCCTAGACATTAAGTGTGAGAACAATGGTTCTCAGTGTGTCTTGTAGCTGATGAGAAAGTCTCTCATTGTGTCAAATGGCACAAGAGGCTAGCCCATCTAAATTACAAGACAATTGGCAAACTCTTTAGCAAAGAGTTAGTGAGGAATGGTCCTCAAGTTAAGTGTGTTAAAGATGGAATATGCCTAGCTTGTCAAAAGGGCAAGCAGACAAGATTCACCTTTAGTAGCATTAACAACAAAGATGCTGTGAGGTGTTTATACCTCTTGCATATGGATCTCTTTAGTCCTATGCCAGTGAACAACCTAGGTAGGAAGGTCTATACCTTTGTAGTTGTAGATGACTACTCAAGGTTTTCCTGGGTGTTCTTTCTTAGATAGAAATCTGAAACACCTAGTGTCTTCTATAGCTTTGTCAAACAGATTCAGAATAAACTAGACAGTACAGTGGTCAAAATAAGGAGTGACCATGGTACTGAATTTCAATCTGATAGTATGGCAAAAATATGTGAATACTTTGAGATATTTCAAGAGTTTTCTTCACCAAGAACACCTCAGCAAAATGACATTGCTGAGGGAAGAATAGAACCTTGATTGAGGATGGTAGGACCCTATTAAGTGATACATCACTACCAGAATATTTCTGGGCTGAGGCAGTTAATACTGCATGCCATGTATTAATAGGGCTACCATTACTAAAAGCCTCAACAAGACCCCCTATGAGGTTGTGAAAGGCAGAGAAACCAAACCTATCCTATTTCAGGATATTTGGTTGTAAGTGCTTCATACTTAACAATGGAAAGTCTTACTTGACAAAGTTTGCTGCCAAGTCCCAAGAGGGAATTGTTGTTGGGTACATCAACAACATAGGCTTATAGAGTCTACAACTTGTCTACTCAAGTTGTAGAAGAATCTGTACATGTAGTATTTGATGAAACTAGACTTATTAACAATGATTCTCTAGTAGTATTTGCAGCTCCTCAGGTATAAATAAACTAAAAAGATGGACAAGCTCACTATAGAAGAAGGACCTACTGCAAGACATCAGGTAGAAGACAGTGGCTGTTGTCCAGGGGGAGTACTACATGTACCTGATGCAGATGAAGTTCAAGGAGTGCAGCAAGATGAAGAAACTGAAGAGGTTCAACCTGAAGTCAGGATGCCCTCCAGCCAATAGGCATCTTAGAGATCATCCAGTAGAGCAAATCATTGGTTATCCAAGACAAGGGGTAAAACAAGGAGCAGAAATCTGAATGCAGTGCTCTACTCCAGTTTCTATCCCAAGTTGAGCCAAAGAAGTTTGAAGAAGCCATCCTAGACCCACATTGGATTGAAGCAATGCAAGAAGAGCTGAATCAGTTCAAGAGGTGCAAGGTCTGGGAACTTGTTCCTAAACCTAAAGATCACAACATAATTGGGACCAAGTGGATCTATAGGAACAAAATGGATGAACATGGAGTCATCATTAAGAACAAAGCAAGATTGGTTGCTAAAGGATATAGGCAGGAAGAAGGTATTGATTTTGATCAAACCTTGCTCCTGTAGCCAGACTGGAAGCCATAAGGATGTTCCTGGCCTATGCAACCTTTCAAGGATTCAGAGTTTACCAAATGGATGTTAAGTCAGCCTTTTTGAATGGTAATCTGAAAGAGGAAGTCTATGTGGAACATCCATCAGGTTTTGTTGATTCAACTCAACATTAATCATGTCTATAGACTTAGGAAAGCATTATATAGGTTTAAAGCAAGCCCTAGAGCTTGGTATGAAAACTCAGTCTAGTTTCCTCATTGAGAATAAGTTCACAAGGGGGAAAATAGACAAGACTCTATTCCTTAGGGAATCCAGAGGCAAAGTAATACTAGTCCAAATATATGTAGATGACATAATATTTGGGTCTACTGAAAGTAGTATTTGCAAAAAGTTTGCAAAACTAATGCAAGGACAATTTGAGATGAGTAGTATGGGGGAACTTAAGTTCTTCTTGGGTCTCCAAGTTAGACAGACTGAGAGTGGTTTATCCATATGCCAGTCTAAGTTCACCCTAGAGAACTCATAAGGAAGTATGCTCTTTGGATTCATCCAGTACCATGAAGAGTCCTATGGGGTCAAATATGTCTCTTAGCAAATATGATGCAGGGAAACCTGTAGATGATACTTTGTATAGAGGGATAGTTGGCTCCTTACTCTATTTGACTGCAAGTAGGGACCAGATATCATGTATGCTACATGTGTCTGTGCAAGGTATCAAGCATGCCCTAAGGAGTCTCATTTGACAGCAGTCAAAGGATATTGAGATATCTAAAGGGCACTCCCTATCTAGGCCTTTTGGTACCCTAGGAATGGGGATTTTGAACAACAAGTTATTCAGATGCAGACTTTGCAGGATGCAAAGAAGATAGAAAAAGCACAACTGGAACCTGTCAATTCCTAGGTGGAAGACTGATTTCATGGCGTAGCAAGAAGCAAACTAGTTGGCTATCTCCACTGCAGAATCAGAATATGTGGCTGCTGGAAGTTGCCGTGCTCAACTTCTATGGATACAACATCAGCTTGAGGACTATGGAATTCAGGTAAGTAGAACTCCACTATTTTGTGATTCTACTAGTGCCTATATCAATTGCCAACAATCCATGTTTCCCATAGTAGAACCAAACATATTGAAATAAAATATCATTTTCTTAGAGAACATGTAGAAAAAGAAGATATTTTACTGGAATATGTTAGGACAGATGAACAACTAGCTGATATGTATACTAAGCCCTTAGAGGAATCTAAGTTCAATAGGTTTAAATTGAACTAGGTATGATAAACTTAGAATAAGTTTATAAATTTGGCTAAGTACAGGTGTCGACACACAGAGATATCTGTGTCGACACAGAAAAGTGGTGTCGACACTTCAGGGAAAAGGTGTTGACACATCTAAGAAAGTTGGTGTCGACACTTCAGAATTGTTGTGTCGACACATGACAAGTTGGTGTGTCGACACATCCAAGGTGGTGTCGACACTTAGTATTTACTCAGAATTTTCTAAGTAAAGTCTCAACAACGTGTCAAGTTAAGTAGTGTCGACACATATTCAAGTGTCGACACATATTTTTAAGTCGACTAAACTTGTGTCGACACAGTGTGTCGAGACATTATAAGTCTGTGTCGAACTTATTGACAGTGTCGACACAATTTAGGTTAGTTAACCCGCCTTTTCATCTTCAAGCTTCGGAAAGGTATAAATAGGATTTTGCCTTAGTCTGTCGACACGCTTCAAAAGTTTCGTGACCAACTTGTGTGTCGACACTCTCTTCTCTCTCAATCAAATTTCTCAAACCCTAATGGCGCCTAAGCTCGAGGAGAACGTCAATGAAGGTTTTGAAACTGGTTCGAGATGCATTCGAGGATGCCGATCAAGAAATCAAAGATGTGATTACCCTAGTCGCAAACTCGGGGTTGGAATTTCTTGTTTCAGAGGCAACAAAGATCTGGAAGAAAGAAGTTTTGGAATTCCTAAATGGAGCTAAGGTAGATGACTCTGGACTCAAGATAAAGTCAAGGGTCCATGGAGAAAGGGGTGAAGGTATCATAAGAGTAAGCAAGGTCCTGAATTTTCCCAGAACAAAAGAAGAGGATGAAGTTACTGCTTCAAAGGCAGAGAAGCTTTAACTTTGGTGTGAATAGATTCCAAACTGAAAATTGGATCTGTTTTCAATAGAAAGGGGATGAACAGTCAGGGAAAGTTTCTGTCTGAAATTGTTGGAAAGGTGATCCTAAGTAAACCTGGAGGGCATGACAGGGTATCAGCCCATATGTTCAATCTCATGACCAGGATAATCTTCAGCCTGAAAACTGACTGGTCTATAGTGATCTTTGGAAGAATTAGGAAAGCCTGAAGAGAAGCCCAAACTGGGTAGGGATCTTAAGTTATACCTTGCTGGAAGTCTACCAGAAGTTATGAAGGACAAGGCTGCAGCAATCTTAGATCAATCATTTGAGGAGAATGGATATGAGAATCATTCATCACCGAGGGATCAAGTGGTGTTGTCTGAAAGAATTTCCTAATCTAGATAAGGAATAAACCTCAAAGAAAAATGCAGAAGGAAGGCTGCTTGTGGCTGAAGAATCTTCAAGTAGCTCTGAGGAGCATGTTGCTGAGAAGTCTCCAGCTCCCCAAGATGTTGCAGAAAGGCAGGGGGATTACCTCAGGTTAGCCCCACTCACCAGTATTTAGTCCAGGGGGAGCTTCAAGTTGTGGAAGAACCAACTCCACTGGAAAGTGAACAAGCTAAACCACTATCCTTGAGGTAATCACTGAGCTTATGCTTTAGATTTTCCTATAGAGGTACTAATTGTCTGATGTGTATCAGCAACAACAGATTGAAAGTCTACCCCAGATGCTGTCATGAAGGACATCATCAGGTTAGTATTCTAAGAAAGAATTATCTGATCTAGGGTGGTAGAAGAGCCAAGAACATCTCCAGCTCTTTTCCACAAGGA